>JAQJVL010000004.1:5303339-6028074 GCA_035578905.1 Stictocephala bisonia
TAACGTGACACTCCACCCTACCACTGAAGGGTACTACACAACATAGATAGGTAACGTGACACTCTACCTTACCACTGTAGATACCACACAACATAGATAGGTAACGTGACACTCCACCCTACCACTGAAGGGTACTACACAACATAGATAGGTAACGTGACACTCCACCTTACCACTGTAGATACCACACAACATAGATAGGTAACGTGACACTCCACCTTACCACTGTAGGTACCACACAACATAGATAGGTAACGTGACACTCCACCCTACCACTGAAGGGTACTACACAACATAGATAGGTAACGTGACACTCCACCTTACCACTGAAGGGTACTACACAACATAGATAGGTAACGTGACACTCCACCCTACCACTGAAGGGTACTACACAACATAGATAGGTAACGTGACACTCCACCTTACCACTGTAGATACCACACAACATAGATAGGTAACGTGACACTCTACCTTACCACTGTAGGTACCACACAACATAGATAGGTAACGTGACACTCCACCCTACCACTGAAGGGTACTACACAACATAGATAGGTAACGTGACACTCCACCCTACCACTGAAGGGTACTACACAACATAGATAGGTAACGTGACACTCCACCTTACCACTGTAGGCTCTATACAACATAGATAGGTAACGTGACACTCCACCTTACCACTGTAGATACCACACAACATAGATAGGTAACGTGACACTCCACCTTACCACTGTAGGTACCACACAACATAGATAGGTAACGTGACACTCCACCTTACCACTGTAGATACCACACAACATAGATAGGTAACGTGACACTCCACCTTACCACTGTAGGTACCACACAACATAGATAGGTAACGTGACACTCCACCCTACCACTGAAGGGTACTACACAACATAGATAGGTAACGTGACACTCTACCTTACCACTGTAGGTTTCACACAACATAGTTAGGGTACGTAACACTCCACCCTACCACTGTAGGCCCTATACAACATAGTTAGGGTATATGACACTCCACCTTACCACTGTAGGTTCCACACAACATAGTTAGGGTACGTGACACTCTACCTTACCACTGAAGGGTACTACACAACATAGTTAGGGTACGCGACACTCCACCCTACCACTGTAGGCTCTATACAACATAGTTAGGGTACGTGACACTCCACCCTATCACTGTAGGTTCCACACAACATAGTTAGGGTACGTGACACTCCACCTTACCACTGTAGGCTCTATACAACATAGTTAGGGTACGTGACACTCCACCTTACCACTTTAGGTTCCACACAACATAGTTAGGGTACGTGACACTCCACTCTACCACTGTAGGCTCTATACAACATAGTTAGGGTACGTGACACTCCACCTTACCACTGTAGGCTCTACACAACATAGTTAAAGTACATGACACTCCACCTTACCACTGTAGGCTCTATACAACATAGTTAGGGTATGTGACACTCCACCTTACCACTGTAGGTTCTACACAACATAGTTATGGTACGTGACACTCCACCTTACCACTGAAGGATACTACACAACATAGATAGGTAACCTGACACTCCACCTTACCACTGTAGGTTATAAAAAAAATAGTTAGAGTACGTGACACTCCACCCTACCACTGTAGGCTCTATACAACATAGTTAGTTATGGTACATGACCCTCCACCTTACCATTGTAGGTTCTACACAACATAGTTAGGGTACGTGACACACCACCTTAGCACAATTTTAAAGGGAAAAAATAAACTGAACGTTATCACAGAGAATAAGGAGAGGCCGCATCCAATAATAGTGCACAAAAGTGTGTCGTGTTATTGTGTCATGTGATTATTTCTCCACTTTGCCATACGGATGGCAGGGCTAGCTCCTTGTCAGTCCCTTCATTTATTGTCCTAAATCCTTAAGGATAAACGTAGTAATTTTTATTATAGATGTATTACGTATTCAGACTTTTTAATGTATTTATAACTGCCACTAAAGCGTTCTCTGCGGCCACAAGAAAGCGATCTCTGTATATTTTTCTCTGTGACGTCATTTTGTAACACCTCATAATTTTTTAACAAATCTTAACACTTGATCCGTCTTGATAGATTCGGTTTCTCTGGATGTTTTCCAGATTTTCCGAAGAAAAAATTAGTTCATGCGGAAATAAATAAAACATCCTTTTCGTATAATTCTTTACTAAGACGTAAGACAGTGATATTTTTCTTTATTTTTATACACTCAAATTCTTCACATATCATCATCACTCTCACCATGCCAAGCAACTTCTTCGTCCCAACTTATTTTACACATCTCCTGAACAGCACGATGGCACAAACAACACCTGACAGGCGTATTTGATTCGTGCCGGTGATGGTTACAATGTTACCGCCAAATTCAATCCCACCGTAAATGAATCCGACAACAGTTCGCTATCGCTATCACTATTACTACCGCTTCACGGCGGTGCTTCGGTCCGTTGAACACTAAAAGCTGAAAGTAAACACGAAGTTATATTTAGATAATTAGATAAACTATTAAAGGAGTTATATTAGATAGCTCTTTCCATAGACAATTGTCTCTTTAAATTCTTATCTGAGTACAAGTGCTGAAGGGTTTTTCATGAGTGATCGATTATATACTAGAATATATATATTTTACTCACGCATTTAATAATTTTCTGACTTTCTATTGAAAAGGTTTTAACAATATCTGGGAACAACTAAACACAAAACGTCTTGGAATCAACTCTTTTAATTAAACGTTACTTGTTATAATAAAACGTTTTCCCTACTGTGGGAAAGTCGCAAGTTATCGAAGAACCAGTGAGTTTGTATCGGAATTTGAATACTTGGTGGTTTCTCTAAATCTATTCGCCCCCTGTCGCACATAGTCTGTAATAGTAATCAGTAGAACACACAGCCTAAAGAGGGGTTAGCACCCCCAAAAGTAAAGTGCAGACAAATCCATAATGAGTTATTACCAACAAAAGATGCGGTCCACTGTTGTCGAAATATTGCTATCGAATACACGAAAAATGCGTACAGTGAAAAACGCGTACACCAGGAATCTTGCGAAATATGAGTACAGGATCAAGTTTTGACAGATGACGAGGGTAACCTATGACGTCACAACAATTAGATAGGCGAAAAATGCGTACAAATTTTAGGGCAAATGGATCTTTTACAACAATTGAATTATATAAATGCGTTTACCTCTAAAATAAATATGAATTTCGCTTAGTTTCTTGGGATTGGAGAACCTAACCTAACCTAACCTAATTTCGCTGTACACATCTTTCATGCCACCGGGGAGAATACTTACCCTCGTCAAATACCACTATTTCCTTCTGTACGCATATTTCGCTGTACGCATTTTTCGCTGTACGTATCTTTCGTGGCACCTTGCTATCACCCTCCAAGTCTTGGAAATGACTCAACCCAATACAAAAAAAATACTACAAACCGAACGGTTTATCACATATATTTACTAGTTACATATTCGCAATATTATTTTTCACCAAAAGATAACTAAAATCACAAAATTACAAACACAGTCCCTCGCGCTCTGTTGACTTGATATAACTGACCAGTAAAATAATACCATGAAAACGAACCATTTCTAAGAATGTTAAGTGAGGCAGTGAAAATGACCGCAGGCATGAGGGTGTGTCGAACGTTCGCCCTCACAACCATTGGCAATGTAGGATCACAATGTCCCGATACATCTCTCTTTAGGTGGCAACAATTGTATAGTTGTATGTATTTAAAATCTGTTTTCACACAAAACAACAATAACGTGACATTTTGACGATTCCAGTCATTAACATCGCGTTCCATTCGTACTCTATAATACAGTACGGTGCAAGGGACCACTATGTTTCTGCATTTTGTACAAATGAGCTAACGTGTAGTAAACATCGTGTTTCTCTATTATTATAGACATAATGCATATTCAGTACGGTGCAAGGGACCACTATGTACAGTGGTATTGACCCACCCGCCCACCCATACACGTACAGTGGTATTGACCCACCCGCCCACCCATACACGTACAGTGGTATTGACCCACCCGCCCACCCATACATGTACAGTGGTATTGACCCACCCGCCCACCCATACACGTACAGTGGTATTGACCCACCCGCCCACCCATACACGTACATTGGTATTAACCCACCCGCCCACCCATACATGTACAGTGGTATTGACCCACCCGCCCACCCATACACGTAGAGTGGTATTGACCCATCCGCCCACCCATACACGTACATTGGTATTAACCCACCCGCCCACCCATACACGTACATTGGTATTGATGTTTTGTAAATCTCTCTGGTCTGAGGAAAGTGAGCGTGGTTCACCGAAATCGATCACCATAATATTTGTGCATTTTGTACTTATATTGTAATATATTTGTGAATTTTGTACTAGTATTGTAATATATTTGTGAATTTTGTACTTATATTGTAATATGTTTGTGAATTTTGTACTTGTATTGTAATATATTTGTGAATTTTGTACTTATATTGTAATATATTTGTGTTGTGTGACGTTCACTTGTACTGTAAAACAAGAGCAGTGTCCATACACCGTGGCAAAGTTAAGGTACAATTATTCTAACAAACTCTTTATAATTATTAAAAGAGTTTCATCGTGTTTTAGATTATTATTAATAGTTTTTAATTAGAATAATACGAGTTTGTACGTATACAAATACTTTATAGTTATTCTACTTCATTTAAAAGTTTACAGACGTTAACATAATTTATTAATTTATCACGTGACAAACTGTGTTTCTTGATGGTTAAATTAAATTAAACATAATTCCTCATGGCTTTTAAGCTGTGACCTTAACAAGTTTATAATTACTAATTAAAAAATTTATATAATTTTAATGGTTTTTTACTGTCTGCTGTCTTGTAATACTAACCTCCACATGGAAGCTCTGGATGGAGGTTCGATGAGGCGGCCGTGCGGTGAAACCAGGGGCATCCACAGTCCCAGGAGACACAGCGGCAGAGAGACCACCGCCGTCTCGCTGCCACTCATACTGCTCACTCACTCCACCTCATACAGTCCTAACCTAGTTAGAAACGTTTTATTTAAGTTAATAAGACCAACAGCTTTGGATTAAAATTTTATAAATTAAAATAAATTATTCTACAATTTTGTATAGTTAAATGTCAAGTGCTTGCCTTTACTTAGACTTGACAGAGACGAAATCCACAATAATTGTTAAACTGTTGGATGTAAATACCAAACAAAAAAATATGATTACAGAATACAAAAATGCACACATACTGTGATAAAACACCTTAAATAGATAGTCAACGTGCTTTGAAACCAAATTGAGCATTGAATTTATAATAAGTTTAATTTGAAATGTATGGATCTGACTGCAGGGTGGAAAAAATGGAAACGCTTACACAACAACGTTATTTTTTCCATATATAATTTGTTAGTTTATTTTTTTTTTTAAATAATTGTGTTCCATAGAGTATAATTTTTGATCAGAATGATTTACTTAAAACAATTAAATCGTGGAGAAATAATATTGTTCAAATTAGTTGCTTTGAAATTCAAATGACCGCTACTCCGGACATTTATCGAAGTCCGGTTTGCGGCAATTAATTTCTATTGAATAGACATTTTCTTTTATTTATTACCAAACTCGACCTAGACTTACATTAAAGATTATCGTTCAACTCCTCACGGGCCAAGCCTCTGAAAAGATGAAATGACGTCAAAAAGTAGGTTCTTTGTAACCATGATCATGTACAAGATTTCACTTTTACAAGTGAAGTCATACAAAAGTTGCGAAAGCATTTCCATATTTTTGTCCACCTTGTATACTGCCGGCGTGGTAGCTCACTGGCTTAGGTCACAGAGAAGAAGGAAGCAGAGGTCGCATGCAATAGGGCGCTAAATGTATGTTGAGTTAGCGTGTCAAGTAGTTATTTTTCTAGTTTGCCATGCAATTTACAGAGCACTTTGTCAGTCCCTCCCTTATTCCCCCAAATCATCATGGATAATTAGTTAAGTAGTTATTACTTCAGACTTATAAAGATCTAATCTGTTTATGTAATCTGTTTAAAATGTAATTTAGATATAATATGTTTATGTACCTCTGAGGCATTCGCTGCGGCCTTAAGAAAGCGACCTCTGTTTTTCCTCTTTGCTAAGACTTTGGACTCCGGAGGGCAAGGTCCAAGATTCGGATCCCCAATTGATGATCTGTACTTCACTCGTTGAATAAGTTCACACACAGGCCTACAGGCCCATGTGAACTGGCGAGTGAAGTTTTTTAGAACAAAATTAATGTATAAAACGTATTACAATAGACTAATAATAATAATTTTCTTCCAAATCATTAACAATGTAATTACAATTCAAAATATATTAAAACAAAGCAGTTACGAATGCAAATTCAAAACCCGTCTACAACCTATTACAACCCCCCCCCCCCCAAGGCCCCCGATATAGACGGTTCATACTAAGAATATAACTGCGCTGATCAATAATTCGACAGATGTTACGTAATATTTAGTAAGATATATTCGAGTATATAATTTTCTGTTCAATTTGGTTCATTCAGTAGCTGAAGCATAACGTAAAAATGTAGCTTCAAACATTGCTGGGAATGTAAAACTATGTTCGTGCCGTTGTTTTGTTGTATAGGATGATGCACTTCCAGCGTGTCGTTGGAGGATGTCACAGCAGTATTGCACCGGAGGCGCTGTGATGTAAACCACGCCTGAGCTCGTAAATTGTGTGCTACGTGACTTCTGAATAAATGACTTGTCGTGGCGGCGGTCACTTCCACGACAATCTCCACCAATCTCCTCCAGTCTCCTCCCTCCATAATTGTTACACTTCTTCCTGGACGCGATTATCACAATTTCCATGGAGATTGAGCGTTAAAGCGTCGAGAACTGAGAAGAAAGTGAAATAGAGAAATCGTGAACAATCGGAGAGATGGGGAGTTTAATGATGGTGGTCGAGACTGGCTAGGACAGGACGGTTCAGTGGAGTGTCCGTGCGTGTCGCCGATATGCCAATGCCTCGCGACCTAACCTCATTTCGCGTTTCATTGACTAGGTATGGAAATGGATTGGAAAGTATCAGCGTCGTGGCTTGACATTGACAACTGGGATGAAGAGGCTTATCTATTGGTTAAAAAAACTTTCAATAAAGTAGAAGAAGCTGCAAACAAATAAGAAAAAAGTAAAAGTATGTGCTATTGTATTATTTTTTACATAGAGGAAAGAAGATATTTTTCTAACCAAGGAGCCAAACAACCTAATAGGTTATTCCCAATGCAAGGTGGATGGGAGGGCGACAAGAGGTTGCCTGTAAGGTGGGTTTGAAGTTTACAAAGGGTGGATGGACAGCCAAAGAAGTCATATCCTTTTCCATTACATAGACCACAAATGCACTAAGAGTGTGTAGCTATACTGGTGTAGTTCCCAGGCTTAATGTGGCCTCATTGTTATTGGTGGATACATCTTTAGTATACTTGGACAACTGTCCTAAGGTTGTATATCTATCCTGGCGTGATTCTCTATTTCATTTGGCTTGTGTTAAGGGTGAGTGTACCTTCAGTATATTTACCTCAAAGGAACTAAGTTTCTATAACTATCTTGATGTGATTCTCTGTTTAATGTGCTTCTGTGATAGGGGTAGACTTCAGTCCATAACATCAATTCGACACTGGTTTGGTGTCGTCTAACGAGCTTCGTTTGTGTGTTCGTTATTTACGAAAGACAACGAAGTTACACACGAATCCAAGCCATCGGGTATAAAACAAAATATCCTTGATTATTACATGAAATGATAAATTGTTAGTCCGAATGAGTCAGTTCCGAAAGAATCATTCATGTAATCGGAAACTGAAAATACATCAACTCAAAAACACAGTAATTATATACCGGCGGGGGAGGGGGGCTCGGTACTAAAGGATTCGAATTGGTGTGCAATACTCAAACTAGGAGGATTCGAATTTGCTCCCCATTAAGAGTAGCATTAACAGCATTTGAATTCATACCCCTGTCAACCAGGTTGATTTTAATTGTCTGAATTCAAACTCCCTGGCCAAACAGTTCTACCCAACACAACTGTTTAACACTTGGTCAAACAATTAATTAACCTCTGTGCGCTTGTCTTAATGAAAAATAATAATAAAAAGTGTGTTTATAAATTATTTAGTAAGATATTAAGAATGTTTTTAACTGTTCCTTTTAAAATTGTTCAATTTTGATTATGTATCTAAGTCTATCATCATAAAAACATGTCGGAATACTAGCTTAGTTCAAATATTTTATACTTATACAACTAAATGATTTATATATTTCTGTTTTCCTGTTGGTTGCTGATATATTTTCTCTAAGTTTCGAGTTTATTGCTTATTCATAGAGAACTGAGTTTGAATGTGTAAACACGGATCAGAAGTAACTGTTACTTCAATATATTATTATTGAATATATATTATTTATAGCCACACGTCCAAAAGTAAAATATGCAATAGAGTGAATCGGTCAAGATATGAATAAACATAAATTCGAATCAGTTTGTGTGAAGTTTGAATATAAGTTACAATGTGAAGTATAAAAAAAATAGTTAATTTCAATATCAATGATATTCCTAAAGCGATTGTATGTATTTTTGATTATATTTCTAGCAAATAGAAATAAGCTATGAATCTTTAGTTCATATTACTTGTTTATTAGTGTACAGTTTTTATTTGGCCAACTAAATATTCTTACATTCGGTGATATAACTCATAGAAATAGATTTACAGACTTTCTGATATGTTAGGAACTTGAACATCTACTGAAAAATATGAATTTAAACATCTTCTTATTTTAGAATCATGAAGCGCTCAAAGAAAACCATTTGGACACTTATTGATATTTTAGAAACTTGATGAATCACATAAAGACTGATGATTAAAATATTTTATCAATAAGTTAGGAATTGGAATATTTTACAGCCGATAAAGATGACTGCTAAAGATGAGATAAAGATGAGTCAACAACTGCAAGCATTCATAACTTCCAACCGCCAAACCTGTACTCATTCCTTACACAGAACTTCCAACCGTCAAACCTGTACTCATCCTTACACAGAACTTCCAACCGCCAAACCTGTACTCATTCCTTACACAAAACTTCCAACCGTCAAACCTGTACTCATTCCTTACACAAAACTTCCAACCGCCAAACCTGTACTCATTCCTTACACAAAACTTCCAACCGTCAAACCTGTACTTCTTCCTTACACAGAACTTCCAACCGTCAAACCTGTACTCATTCCTTACACAAAACTTCCAACCGCCAAACCTGTACTCATTCCTTACACAAAACTTCCAACCGCCAAACCTGTACTCATTCCTTACACAAAACATCCAACCGTCAAACCTGCACTCATTCCTTACACAGAACTTCCAACCGCCAAACCTGTACTCATTCCTTACACAGAACTTCCAACCATCAAACCTTACTCATCCTTACACAGAACTTCCAAACCTGTACTCATTCCTTACACAAAACTTCCAACCGCCAAACCTGCACTCATTCCTTACACAGAACTTCCAACCATCAAACCTTACTCATCCTTACACAGAACTTCCAACCGCCAAACCTGCACTCATTCCTTACAAAGAACTTCCAACCATCAAACCTTACTCATCCTTACACAGAACTTCCAACCGCCCAACCTGTACTCATTCCTTACACAAAACTTCCAACCGCCAAACCTGTACTCATTCCTTACACAAAACTTCCAACCGCCAAACCTGTACTCATTCCTTACACAAAACTTCCAACCGTCAAACCTGTACTCATTCCTTACACAAAACTTCCAACCGCCAAACCTGTACTCATTCCTTACACAAAACTTCCAACCGTCAAACCTGCACTCATTCCTTACACAGAACTTCCAACCGCCAAACCTGTACTCATTCCTTACACAAAACTTCCAACCGCCAAACCTGTACTCATTCCTTACACAAAACTTCCAACCGCCAAACCTGTACTCATTCCTTACACAAAACTTCCAACCGCCAAACCTGTACTCATTCCTTACACAAAACTTCCAACCGTCAAACCTGTACTCATTCCTTACACAAAACTTCCAACCGCCAAACCTGTACTCATTCCTTACACAAAACTTCCAACCGCCAAACCTGTACTCATTCCTTACACAAAACTTCCAACCGTCAAACCTGTACTCATTCCTTACACAAAACTTCCAACCGCCAAACCTGTACTCATTCCTTACACAAAACTTCCAACCGTCAAACCTGTACTCATTCCTTACACAAAACTTCCAACCATCAAACCTTACTCATCCTTACACAAAACTTCCAACCATCAAACCTTACTCATCCTTACACAAAACTTCCAACCGTCAAACCTGTACTCATCCTTACACAAAACTTCCAACCATCAAACCTTACTCATCCTTACACAAAACTTCCAACCGTCATACCTTTACTCCTTCCTTACACAGAACTTCCAGACGGTAACTCATTACTTACACAGAACTTCCAAAAATAAAATAATAAGTGAAACTCAAACCCAAAAACCTGTAAAACCACAAACTAACTAGTCACCATCAGAATCAACGTTGCTGGCGATTTCCAATAATTCAACAACATTTCAGAAAATATTAAAAAGAAGGAAGGTCATTTGAAGGTATACGTATTGGAAAATAAAAAAGGGGGTAATTTCACGGTAAGTAAATGGTCCGTTGGCCGCTTGTGAGGGCGTAGCGAAGTAGGAGACGTAGCGCGACCAGGACAGGTCTGCGCCGCCGTCGAACCCGAAGGAAACATTTTAGCTACCGAGATTATGAATAAACAACGCCCGAGTTACTGAGGGCGAAAATCACCAACTTGGAGTTATAGAGGGTTCAAAAGTTATTGAACTTGTCAGTTTGTGTCGCTAGGGAGGAAGCTTGCGAAAGCATTCGTTTATGTGATCAGCATACGTATTGGGAGTGTTGGGTCACAACATGAAGTGTGCTTGGTTGGTTTGCTTATTAGCGCAGTCGGTGAGCGTGCATTTATTGAGGTGCCTCGTCCTAAATTTAAATGTATAAAGGTCCGCACACAGCTAGACATTCGAGTTAAGTGTTGATATTCTCTTCTGTAGACAACGGAAAATCCGACTTACTACAGGGGGGAGGGTTAACCAAGTTCGACTGTACTGTGTTCTATTAAGGGATTTAAAATTGTTCAACTGTAATACTACAGAGTGTTTTAAAAAGAATGTCCTGATTTTAAATATCTATTAGAAACAAGAGTTTTACCCAAACATATTGGACGTTAAAATACTCACAAAAGAATGAAGTTTACGAAAATATATCATAAATGTTCAATACGCAACAAGGATGACATCTAGTTGATAGCTGAATTTCTTATAAACACCTTGCGCACAGGTTTGGATGAATTTAGCTATCTACTAGATGTCATCCGTGCTGGAATGGAAGTCATATTGAACATTTATAATAGATTTTCATAAACTTAATTTTTTGTGAGTATTTTAATGTCCAATATGTTTTGGTAAAGCCTTTGTTTATAGTAAATTAAAATCGGGTCATTACAAAAACAAGGTAAAATAAAAATAGGTCATTATAAATGTAATTATGAGACTGTTATTGTTTGTATTACACATGAAATAATTCATATAAATAAAATAATTAGCTGTACATTGCTTAGAAAAGTGTAAAGTTTACATTTTGTCTCAAGTTCTGTTTATCTTTCTATCGTTTCATAACGCATACGTTTTCGCGTTCTACGTGAAAGCTAAGTAAGTTTATGATTTTAAATGAAACTCCTCTTGAATGTTAAAGTAGTAACATGATCATTAGCCTCCGGTTCCATTAATCGAATATTACAATGTTACTTCATTACAGATACGTAATATTTCTTTGTTTAATGATGCCATTATTTATTTTGTTTCAGAAGTTTAGGCGATTTGCACTTGGACTTCAACATAGAAAAAAAAATAGGTTTTTATTTTGATTCCATAGCAAAGCAAAAAGTGTAATTTATTTAAAACAATTTAAAATTATCCTCTGTATTTCGTTGGCAAACGCCTACTATCTATAAAACGATCGGCTACGTGACAAAGGACACACATATTAAACACTTTCATTTTATATTATTATAATGTAGATATCAATTCATTGTAAATAATAAAAGAACACAAGTTTTGTGTATTTTTTAATTTGTATAATATATGGTTGTATATATATATAATGTTCTTAAAAACCTTTGAATGTACATTAACTATTAATCAATAACATTTCTTGCTGAATTATTTAGAGATTTAATATAACTGTGATATTTACTATACAGTGTTGGGAAAAAGTCTGAAATATATTTATTAATTTAAAAAATATCGAAACAAACTTAATGAAACTTTTAGTTATGTACTTGTCCCAATATTGAATATTTAGACATGTTTTACTCGATTTTTGCATAGCCAGGGGATGGCTCACGAAAGAAGTCTTAAATATTTTAAATGTAAGGCTACCTCGAGTTACAGGCTACCTCATTTTAAAGGTCTTTGCACAACACAAAAGTGCAAACCTGAGGTCAAAAGGATGACCCAATCAGAACATAGCGCCTCTAAAAGAACTTATGTCATATAAGTAATACTTGTTAGTAATATGGCTATTTATTTATTTATCCCAGTTTAAGGTCCCTGTTGTTGAGTATTTTGTTGATTGTTTACATTCGTAACTAAAGATTGCCTTAAATAATAATAACTGCCTATGTTGTTTAACAAAAATAAAAATAAAAAAGTCACTTTGAATAGTAAGTATTCCCTAAAAATAGTATAAAAATTATTATAATCATTTGTTATATATTTTTGTGTGAAAATGAATCAAGTTATCATATTTTGTTAATTAAATTATAACTGTAAGCTGCAATAGACAATAATTATGATTATATGACATTAAGAGCCTGTGTTTTCTGACTGAATCGTTCTTTTTACCTCATATTTGCACTGTTGTATTGTAAAAACAAAGCCAAAATGAGGTGTAACTCGAGGTAGGCTTACATTTAGCATTTTTAAAACTTCCTTCATGGGCCAACCCTGTATATGCGAAAAACGAGTAAAATATGTCTAAATGTTTGATATAGGGACATATACATGACTAAAAAGTTTTATCAACATATTTCAATAGTTTTAAAATTAATAAATAACAATACATTCCAGACCGTTGGCCAACCCCGTATATACAGTATAAAGGCAAAATAGTCGGGTCTGTGTAGTGTTGTTGCGCTTCGCGGTTTTCGACGAAACATTTTTTTCTTTATTATATATTATATAAGCAGACATTTTTATAAGTTATTCGAACTCTTTGAAATTCACCTTAGGTCTCTGACTCCTCAGTGGTTTCCAAAGTTGTCATGTTATTGCTAACTTCGTTTGGCACCTTCGTTTATTTATTTAGTGTCTAATTAATGACATTAATTATTTTTATGTGTTTTTGTGATTTTGAGGAGAATATTTTTTAAATTTCAGATTTGGGCGTAGCGAAGCACATTTTCAAGCTAGTCTAAATAATTGTGACAAATTAACGATGAAAAATAGGCACACTCTTTATTTTAATAAGTGATTTTGTATTAGTTAATGTTGAATTTTTATTTATAAACTAAAATTGAAAGCTTTATGGTTATTATGATTTCAATTCATGTTATACTTGTGTTTGTGCTGGGAGAAGACCCTCAAGCCGTGTAGACGACGAGACGAGAGTTGTAGTCTCATTTGGACTTATTAATCGACAATGGTTGATCAAGTAAAATGATACCTGTTGTCTTTCGTACATTTCCCTGAGTATATTTTACGTTTGAAGTTCCAAACTTACAATTTAATTAATCATACATTTAACAACTAACTGTGTAAAATAAAACAATACTATTGCTTCTCAGTCCTCGAATTCTTAAATTTACTTAAAATAATACGAAATAAAATAAATCGTCAAATATTCTTTGAAATAACTGAATTTTTCTACTAAGAATGAGTTTTGTACCAGTAAGTTGTAAAATACGTTCTACAAACAACTGGAACAACGTGTTATGAGAAATCAATAAACTTCACAGCTGAATTAAATAGACTATCTTCGATAGAAGAGAATACCAGCTTTCTCTAAACTCGTACTTGAAAAAAAAAACCGTCCAACAAGTCTTTACTTTCCTCGTCTTTAAACCTCGTGGCTCGTAAGTAATATTGAACACTTGGTGCAAATATTTCAAACGTGTAAGCTTATTTAATCTGTCTACGTAATATATTATGATACTTACTGCTGGCGCAGAAATTATGTTCACCCGAGTTTGAAGGTTGTTTCCTGAGGAACTAAGAGAAATACGCAAAATCTAATTAAACTTTTGCACTTTTAAATTTTTTCATAGGTTTTAATAATTTTTACCCTAATAGAAACAAAATAGTACAGGAATTTAACTAGTTTTCACTGTACATTAAATTTACACCATTATTACTAAAGAGCCGTTAATGAATCACAATTATATTTTAATGCCTGGTTGATAGGAATGTTTTCTATAAGTTTTAACAATTTTAGAATTTTATCTTTTCGAGGAAAAAAGGTTCTTATCTTTTCCCTGAAATTTTTTTCCTTGGCTTTTAGAGGTCGTACAATTAATTCCTTAGTCATGTCATATATATATAGTTACGATAAATCGTTTTTATATGTGTAATTAAATGCAGTGATTTTATATCGATTTAAACCAGTTTAACTCTACCAATTTAAAGTTACTTTAAATTGATTTAAATCGATTTAAAATAATTGCAGTTACTTACACATATGAAAAAAATCTATCGTAAATATATATATATATATATATGTAATAAGGATTACACCAAGACCATGTAATTGATTTTAAGACCACTAGAAGCCAAGAAATCAGAGTTTTAGGGAATTGATAAGACCTTTTTTCTCGAAAAGGTAAAATTCTAATAATCTTAAAACTTATAGAAAACATTCCTATCAACCATGTATTAAAATATAAATGCATACATTGACGGATTTTTTAATAATATCATGTAAAGTTGATATAGTGAAAACTATTTAAGGTAAAACTGCACAATTACTCAGTCAACTTCAATTCTTTTCATATTTTTATATGATGATTAGGTAGTGCTCACTTAGTAATAAAAATTAAAATCAAGTGTCGGAAAGTCATCATTCATGTTGCAAAGCGACAAGAGACTATAATAACCTAATCCAACCGTAACTGCCGCGGCGCGATGTAAAAGGGAAGCCTCGGTGTATACTAACGTATAACTAATGATACTAACTCTATGTTTGCGACGCCTAATTTCTACTATACATTCTACCATACATACTACTCTAAGTAATACTAGAGAATTGCCCTAGTTAAAATTTCGCTGCTTCTTTGTTCCAACTAGGATAACAATTATTAAAACTTGTAATACAATTTAAAAATGCATATTTAATAACGTAAAATTAAACGAGGAAAACAATGGAATCATTAGATTTTTCGTAGGCCTCTTAGTTCTTTAGAAAACAACGTTCAAACTCGAGTACACATAATGTAAATTATGACATAGTTTTCGAGTTACGTTAATAATTTTTCATAATCAGGGATATACGAATATTGGACCAGGAGCAGTATTCCCTAAATGGGTTATAGCCAAAATATTTGGCCAAACGCTGTTGAAATATGAAACAAAACAAGAAAGACGACACTCAAAAGTCTCTAATAAAAGCCTAAACATAAGACAAGTAAAATAATGCCAGAAGACTGTAAAAACCATATCAGAAAAATGAGGAACGGTGAAGAAATCGAAAGGAGGCTATTCATTTTAAACAAATTGCTTTATTATACGCTAATGTGCGTGATTAAAAATAAAGTCTACAAATTATTAAAGAAAGTCATAATTATTGCCTTTAAAAGTCATAAAAAATGTGTTTCATAAAATAAACGTTGGTGTACTAAACTGTTTACTTTCCTTTATTCATTGAGCGTGTTTTAAAGTCCGGAAATGTATCAATTCTCATTTCCTGTTTTGCTGGAAATCTGTAGATCATCTACGAGGTAACTGACTACATACCTATATTTGATCAATATATACTGTATATATATAGAATACAGTATATTTGATCAATATATACAATATCAATATATACTGAATACAGTATATTTGATCAATATATACTGTATATATGTTTGTTTTCAAAAACATTTTGTTCAAAACTAAAACATCACATAAATCCAAAAGAATGAACTGGTATCTTGGATTATAAAACGTGTACTGTATAACAATTTCACATGTTTAAACTATTTAAACCTTTGTATTTAAGCAATAAACCATTCAAATTAAGACAATGTCCAACTATGTCACAGTTTTTTGTGTTAAAATTTAAATAGATTTTGTAATTTGAGCCTCACTAAATATCAATAATTCTGACAGGCAATTCTGACCTGGCTAAACACAATAGTCTTTACGAAGCAGTTACATTGATAAATTATGTTTTAGTTTGAAATCATGAGTGTGATATTAATGTAGAGAAAATAATTTACTTACTATGCTACTAGATTTATCAAAAAATATATATCTGTTTTTCTAAATAGATATATATTTTTAGTTTTAGTGAAATGAATTAAATCTTTACACATGTACATCTAAACAAAACTCACGTGGCGAAGTGTTTTTCACGTGAGAATGAACTAAAACATATCTAAAAAATAGAGTTCACGTAAAATATTTATTAAGTAAAAAAACTATAATGTCCAGGGAAAAGATAGCTATTTCCATTTTATGCTAAGAGAGCGTAACTGCTAATGTTCTTAACATAATTTCTTATCATGTAATGGTACTCGTATTTAGATAAAATGGTTAACATATGCATTAAGACATCTCAAAAATATTATATTGGTGGAGATGGGGTCTCTTTCCCACCATGTAATAGTAAATACCCAAACTTCTGTCCAAAAGTCCCACCCTCTCATGTACCAGTTGAACAGATATCTACTAATATCCTTGAGGGGATTGTTATAAGACTAAAAATTATGCTTTTTGAGATGTATGAGGATTTCAAATCCCTCCACTCAAATTGGGGGGTTGGGGGGGACTTCAAATGTTTAAATGTAAACACACATCGAGTGATGTATAGTTTTAACGGGCCCTTGTAAAAGAACAAAAATGCCCCAAACTATAGGTCTCTATCTTAAAATAAAAAATGAATAAAATGTCAGCCTGTCAAAATGTATTTAATTTAATGTTTATTATTAATGTAATTTACTGGAAACAATATTAAATTGTAAAATTATAACTCTTTTACTTAAAATTTCTAAATATTTAATTTTTTATATCTGAAATAAATCAGATGAAAACTGTTATTAGAATTTCAAAGAAATATTTTTATAAAATTGTTTAACTTTATATCTGTGAATAGCTCACTTTCAAGGTCGTTAGCCTCACGTCTATCATGCACGTGTAGATAGCGGGCAGTCCGTCATCTTCCATGTCTATAATGAAATAGTGCATAGAGTTAAATCAATTGGATATTTGGAATGTTTGCGCAGTTTTGTCTTTCAAAACAAAGGTCTGTCTGTTTTTGAGGACGGCAGACTGCTAACTATATGCACCGTACATATTTTGTTGTGTACAATTATATCTATTATGCTGTATTGTGTTACATAACGTTTTCATGATGAGTATTGTTGCTATAAAATTAGCATGCTACAAAAATGCCATAAAATTATTGTAAACATTCTATAAAGTTTCACGAAATTATGAACAGCGAAGAAAAAAACAACTAGTTTGGTGTAATATTTGATTGCATACAATTTTTGAATATTCAGCTGTAATAAACAAAAGTACAAATATATTGATATTGTTCGATTTTTTAACGACAAATGTTTCTTTTTCAGTTTGGTCTTTATTTGTAGGTAAATAGTAATAATATAAAAAATATAAATCTTGGAGAGAAAATGAACATTTCTTAAGTGTATAAATTTGTTGTCTGTTTAAAGTATATACAAATCTGTACTATGTATAAACCATAAATGGATGATTTTTTTAACGTGCTAACCCTATTTATTAAGTATCCAAATTAATTTCCCTTGAAACTTCAAGTACTTGGTATTCCTAATTTAAATTATAATAAATATTAATTTATATTTTATTAATAATAGGAACAAGCTTAGTTTCGAAAGGAGTCCACTGGCCATTGTTAGCTGCCGCACTCCACTCTAATATAAAGCTGAAACTAATATATGATTTGGTGAACTCTGCCGTTATAAATTATTTTAGCATGTACTATTAATTTGTTTTAAAGTTGAAATATTTTATCATGTATTTATTATATAAATTGTGATTGTTGAAATATGGGTGAATATAGATCGTGAATGGATGAATGTAGGTTTTTAGACCAATTAAGGCCAACTTTTCTCTAGAAAGTTCCATTCATTATCAGCCCAAATACATATAAACGGCAAACACTTGTGTTGACTCTTATTGTTATTAACTCGTCTTTCTTGTTTATGACAATCCACCAACTTCGTACACCAGCTGTCAAATGTTATTGATCAAAGAGCCATACGTGTTAGCAGTTAACATTTCAATTAAAATATTTAAATATGTTAAAATATAGTTTTATTATATGACTGCCTAATTTATATAAAGAGTGTGACACTATTTTAAATTATTTACTTCTGATCTATATATTTTCTGTTATTCAGAATAATGACAAATTTATTGGGAACAATCTTGTTTCAAGCATAATCATATTGGATAGCGAGCTGCCATTGAATCTATTCATGAGCAGCCTTAAAATTAACAACTTCTAGACAATCATCATACTTAGTTGCCAATAAAATTAAATAAATATGAAAAATAATCTAAAAAGAATATTCTTTATTTTAAGTTATTGTTGTAGTAAAATTTAAATCACATCACTTTAAATAAATTAATCAATCCGTATTTAGAAGGAATGTATTTAACAAACGCCCCCGCTGGTGATATCAATGATAACAATTTTTGTAATGTAATTTTAAAGTAAAAAAACTTGCTTGAAAAGAGATTTTGGACTACGCATAAGGCTATTTTTTAATTTAATTTTAAAAGAGTTATCTGATAAGACACAGTGAGTTGTTTTTAATAAGACAACAAACATTTACAGATGGAACACTAAATAACGAACATATTCTAATCAGGCAGTTTTCGTTTTTGGCAAAGCCAAATATTTGTTTCCTGGTGAGCATTTTTAAAATTATCTAATCTATAAGTAGTGCTACTAACAGTGGTAGAGTTACCAGTTATCTGGGTAGTCGCGGCAGGCGGCGCGGTTCCGACTGCCATCCAGAGCGCCGCGTGCCGGGCCACGGCGAGAGTAGGCCATGGCCCAGAGAAAGTGTTAAAGAGTCTATAGGTACCGTACTTAGAGCGCATTTCAACTACTGTATTACCTAACGGGTGCGTGGGAACGTGAGACCTCTAACTACACACCCTCGTAATTTCTTAAACGTTTAAAGACGTCCCCCCCAAAAGTACATTTCAACTACTGTAACCTAACGGATGCGTGGGAACGTAAAACCTCCAACTTCATATCCTCGTAACTCTTAAATGTTTAAAGACGATCCTTCAAAAAGCACATTTTAATTATTGTATTACCAAAAGGGTGCGTGGGAATATGAAACCTTTAACTACATACCCTGGTAAATCTTAAACGTCTAAATACGTTCCCCCCCAAAAAAGCTCCTGTAACCATGAGACCTCTCTTGGTTGCGTGGACGCAACCAGGTTGCGTGGGAACATGAGACCTCTAACTACCTAACCTCGTAACTCTTAAACGTTTACAGACGAACCCCAAAAAGCACATTTTAACAACTGTGTTACCTAAAGGGTGCATGGGAACGTGAGACATCTAACTACACGCCCACGTAACTCTTAAACGTTTAAAGACGATCACCAAAAAATCACATTTCAACTACTTTAACCTAACGGGTGCATGGGAATGTGAAACCTCTAACTACACACCCTCGTAACTTTTGGACGTTTAAGACGTTTCCCCCAAAAGCGCATTTCAACTACTGTATTACCTAACGGGTGCGTGGGAACGTGATACCTCTTACTACACACCTTTGTAACTAAAAGTTGAAAATACTAAACTTTAACTTTTTGTTTACATATTCTATGTGAAAGTGGACTTTTAATTTTGATTCCAGATGGTGGCTACAACAATCAGGTTTATTAGAATCAGATACATCACCTCGTAGAATATTTCTGGATCAACATTATTATTAGGTATTGGACTACGAATAGAAAATTTGATAGTTTGAATCTTGTCAACATTTATCAGTAGACGGGTTTCCTCAAACTATTGAAAGAGACTCTTACCCTCCAAAAAGACCTGCGCCTGCACTTTGTTTGTTTCTCAAGATCTGCAAGATCTAAACAGGAAACAGCGATGAAAGAGTCATCAGCGAACAAACCCCTACCCATCCACTTCACCAGGCCATCATGAATAAAAAACAGGAATAGAGCTGAACCAAGAATGGACCCCTGAGGGACACCTCTCACTACCATTTCAGTAGCTGACCTTTATTGATGCAAGACACTCGAGCTATCGGAATCAGGCATTTCCACCACTGTGTCATATCGGGTAGGTGTAAAACCATTCCAAAGCTACACTCCTTATCTCAACATGTGATAAAATTGGAGTTCGTTTTCAACTATATCAAAGGCCTTCTTCAAGTCGAAATAAAACCCCAGAGTACACCTGTTTTGAGTAAGAAAGCGGCAACAAATAAAATGAGAACATCACATCGGTTGTTGTTGTTCCCTGCACAAATCTAAAATGTTTTCCAAAAATAGCATTATTAATTTTTAAAACCCGTTCAAACGGGATAAGACAATTTAAAAAATCTTTGAATTTGTTGATATCAGCGATATTGGTCTGAAACTATCGCATAATCTGCTATCACTTTTTTGTTTGAAAGTTTTATTACTGATACCTTGAAAGCACTAGGAAATCATCCTCTGTCAAGACAATAGTTAATTATGTAGCATGGGGACAAAATAGTTCATACAACTTCTTTCAGTATCTTAGTCGATATTCCATCCAGACCAGACGATTTTTTGCTCATTAGATACTTTATTATAGATAATCTCCAAGGAATAGATTTTGGTCTTCAGGAATGGTTGTCTACCACCAAGATTACATTGTTTACAGAATTCGTTGTAACCTATGTTTTACAAAGTATTTGTTAAACAGTGTACATTTTATGCTTAACTCGCTTACCACACACATTCTAGCTTCTATCTTTAAAAAATAGTTAAAGAAAACAACGCCAGGGAGATGTGTATAAAAATAGAACGATTTTTAATGAAGAAAGCACAAAAGCCTACAGTGAATATAATATTTTTATTTTGTCAACCTTTACTGGAAACAAATATATAAAGTGAGGGGCTGTTCTGTTTGATAAAAAATATAATATAAGCTAAACACAATAAAATAAATGTTAGTGATTTAATATATTAAAGCATTTTTAAATATACTTTTACTCAATGATAAATATTTTCCATTTTGACTATATAAAACAAAATTGAACAACCAGGAGCAGATTTGTGAATAATATCCTAAACTTTTAAAAGGTAAACCAACATCTTAATACATAGCAAGGGTTGACCGTGTGTATTTTCCCTGCATTTACAGTATTTAAAAAAGTTATTTAACAATATATTTTTTACTGCGTAGATGGAAAAACGATATTTCCACTGTATATGTAAACACAGGAACTATACTGTAACATAAAATAAAAATTAAGTAATACAATTTTAGTTTACAGTGATTTTCTAAATAAGATATTTTCACTCAGAATTTCGTAATGTTTAAAAAGAAAATTTAAACGCTATGTTATTCGTTGGTTAGAAAAGTACACAATTTTTATGTTTTAAAACCTGGAGGGGGGGTTTCATCCCTCACCACCCCTGTTATAGGGCCAACCTTGGTGCTGATATACGCCCAAAAACCTTAGATAGATCTGACAATCTAAACATACATTTGTCATGTACTATCCTAATACTTGACTCTTCACAATATTACATGTAAATCTTTGTTTCAGTTCTGCATAATATTAATGAGTTATTTATTAAAACTGTCCTCGACTTTACTTATTTTAGTTTTGGGCGGTGATTTGTAAAACTAAGCGAGGATAACGAGCATAACCGAGGCTGAAAGGTTAGGTTAGGTTAGGTTAGGTTAGGTACTACGTAATTTTTTTCTGTTTTGTTGAAATTAATCTGTGGTCTTGTGAAATAAAGCAAACTTATTAATACATCACGTGATACTGTTGTGCATCAATAAAATTATTGTGTTTTTTTTATTTATTTATCAATACATTTTTTTATGTTAACTTTAACCGATCATTTTTAACTCCTTAAGTAGTATCACATAATTTAAGGCTTAACTTAAGATCTATAGTTTCAAGGCACATATCTGACTTGTTTGTTTGAACACGAAAATATTGTAAATATTCATTGAACCCATGTTCGAACCTGCAAATCAGGTATATGCCTGGTAGAGTAGTGGAAACACAAACTGGTTGGTAAGTGTTATCGGCTGGCACGTTGCCGAACCCCAGGACGCCTCGAGTATACAAATCGGACCCGTTACTCCATAGCAAATCAAGAATGCCGGATGAATTCGAGCAGTTTTATTGACCTAAGATTAATTAAATTTACACGTTTATATGTTTACATTATAAAATATAATTTTAATTTGTGTAAGGGGATTTGTTGACTTATGTAGCAATACTATTTTTTCAAGACTTAGAAATGTGACGAATGAAAAGGAATGAACCAAAATAAAAATAAAGGCTGTAATAAATAACAAACATCGTTACTTTAATATAATCATACTATTAAACTTCGGTGACTATCAAAGTTATATACCGGTAGATAAAACTTTACAATCTTTTTGATTTTTGCTCTGGAGTAGTAGTGAGCGGTTGGTTAATTTCGGTCGATGTTCAGTGATACCCAAATTAGGTTCTCTGCACCCCGGACCTCAGATAATTTCGTAATGCAAATTCTGAAACTACTGTTGGTGCAGAAACTATGTCTACGCGATTTTTAAAGTTGTTCGCTAAAAAACTAAGAGGCTTATGAAAAATCAAATCACACCATTGTTTTCCTCGCTTAATTGTGTATTATAACACATGAATTTTAAATTTTATTATAAGTTTTATCAACTTAAAGATATTCAAATAACTTTAACGTAAAATCCAGTGTTCCCAAGCCTATCGGATAGCCCCAGTACGTAAAATCCAGTGTTCCCAAGCCTATCGGATAGCCCCGGTACGTAAAATCCAGTTTTCCCAAGCCTATCGGATAGCCCCGGTACGTAAAATCCAGTGTTCCCAAGCCTATAGGATAGCCCCGGTACGTAAACTCCAGTGTTCCCAAGCCTATCGGATAGCCCCGGTACGTAAAATCCAGTGTTCCCAAACCTATCGGATAGCTCCGGTACGTAAAATCCAGTGTTCCCAAACCTATCGGATAGCCCCGGTACGTAAAATCCAGTGTTCCCAAACCTATCGGATAGCTCCGGTACGTAAAATCCAGTGTTCCCAAGCCTATAGGATAGCCCCGGTACGTAAACTCCAGTGTTCCCAAGCCTATCGGATAGCCCCGGTACGTAAACTCCAGTGTTCCCAAGCCTATAGGATAGCCCCGGTACGTAAACTCCAGTGTTCCCAAGCCTATAGGATAGCCCCGGTACGTAAACTCCAGTGTTCCCAAGCCTATCGGATAGCTCCGGTACGTAAACTCCAGTGTTCCCAAGCCTATCGGATAGCTCCGGTACGTAAAATCCAGTGTTCCCAAACCTATCGGATAGCCCCGGTACGTAAAATCCAGTGTTCCCAAACCTATCGGATAGCTCCGGTACGTAAAATCCAGTGTTCCCAAGCCTATAGGATAGCCCCGGTACGTAAACTCCAGTGTTCCCAAGCCTATAGGATAGCCCCGGTACGTAAACTCCAGTGTTCCCAAGCCTATCGGATAGCTCCGGTACGTAAAATCCAGTGTTCCCAAGCCTATAGGATAGCCCCGGTACGTAAACTCCAGTGTTCCCAAACCTATCGGATAGCCCCGGTACGTAAAATCCAGTGTTCCCAAACCTATCGGATAGCTCCGGTACGTAAAATCCAGTGTTCCCAAGCCTATAGGATAGCCCCGGTACGTAAAATCCAGTGTTCCCAAACCTATCGGATAGCCCCGGTACGTAAAAGCTTATAAAATGTTAGCATTTGATAAGAAATAGGCTAACATCGCGAGTTGTCACACAGCACCCTTGTCAGTTGTCTCAAATACTACAGAGACGGTATTTCATAATCAACTAACAAAAGAAATTCTATGTTATTTGGACATTAGGAACAATATTAATATACATTGATAATATTAATATATATTTTATTATTCTAGTATAGTACTGCAATTGAAAATACTTTACTTTAAAGAATTATGTTAGGTGTTACCTATGCTAATATAATCATACATTGAAAATATTAGTAAAGTTTAAAAATGACACAAGTTTTGATACTAGGCTGACAAAAATGTTTATTTTTAAAATTATTTTATATACTAATGTATTGAATTTTTAGTGCATCTCTCTTCTCTGTTATTTTAGAAGAGGCCATTGTTTTTTTAATGTCAATCACCGTTTAAACATAATAAACTAATAGAGGTTCAGTTTGAAAACACAGTAAATTATACTATCGGTATAATAGGCTACGTGTACGTGTCAGTATGATGATACTGTTGTAGGGCCGCTGTAGTCTCTGGCAGTACGACTGATACAATCTCACTGTTCGTGTATCACTATCACACATTGATTTGAGCCACGACTTTCCGCCTCAGCCTTAAGAATATTCTATTCTACAAACGTGTAGTAAATAAGCTTCCTTCATGAACAGAGTAAACACTTATCTGAGGGTAGTCTTGTCTTAGTATTAATTAGCGATATATATGAAACAAGCGTGGGATGAGCAGTACGTAACACGCTCTGTAGTCGGCTCCGTTATTTTAGTAGTATATAGTAGTCAGTTTTGCACAACACTTGATTATAGGGTGTATTTAGTGACTCCAGACTGTTACAACGTCTTTCGATGGCACATAGATTTAGAAGTAACTGGAAGGCAAGGGGGAAGGGGATTCTGTTGGTAAATAGCCTACAACGATTTTCTGAGCAGTAGGTTGATAGTTTTGTACACCGGGATGTTAGAGTATTTGCGTCAAAATTTCAAATAACAAGAGAAATACATTTTGAAATTGAGTAGTAAACTACACAATTTTAAAATGTATTTCTCTAGGTTGCCTCTGGGAGTATATCAGACCTTTTATGACTTGTTTATGGAACTGAAACTTTCAGTGAAAAGTCACATTCTCATTCTAGGAGATTTTAATAACTCAATTTATGCCAAGACTATTGCTCAAATGATGGTGATATCATGTATAAAGAAATATCTTTTTTTAATATACATAGCTTAAGTATTAAAAAGGATGTTCAAAATAAGAGTTCAGATTTTATAAATTCTAACGAGGTAGTAGTAGATCTCTATATCCCGACTCCAGAGGTGAGCGCATCGTATCGATGTATACTAATGGGAGTACTGTATATATATCGATGGGTGAGCGTCGTGATTGTCGCTCCGTTATCAACGTCAACTCAATCAGCTGGCTATTGTTACCGTAGAGCCAACTTCTTGCAAATATATCAAGAATTATCTATGGTTGGCTAGTCTAATAATTTATATTCACTTTCAAATATTGATCATGTCGTAGATTACTTTTACAAATAAATTTATAATAGTCTTGATTAATTTTGACCTCTGAGAAGACAGAAAAAATTAAGTAGGCTACCTTTTTTAGTTAATACCTGCAATAATATTTTAATTATAAACTTAAAGGAAAATGAAAGGACAGTGGAAAAACTAATTCCTGTCCTTAGTTATAATTGTATAGATGAAGAGAAAGTTGGTTTAAAGGAACCATGGAACAGGTTGTACGGGATATTGACCAACTTTCCCGATTAACAATTATTGTTATTTACACGTTTCAATAGTAAATATCGTATTATCGATATTGATGTGTAGAACAGTCGGAAACACACAGGTACAATGGTATCGACCCACCCGCCCGCCCACACACGTACACTGGTATCGAAACACCCGCCCACCCACACACGTACACTGGTATCGATACACCCGCCCCACCCACTCACGTACACTGGTATCCAACCACCCGCCCACCCACACACGTACACTGGTATCGACCCACCCACACACGTACACTGGTATGGACCACCCGCCCACCCACACACGTACACTGGTATCGACCCACCCGCCCGCTCACACACGTACACTGGTATGGACCACCCGCCCACCCACACACGTACACTGGTATCGACCCACCCGCCCACCCACACACGTACAGTGCTCATAGCTGTAGGATTACACAGTTATGATCTATACAGAGCCTAACGAAACTTAGTAAAAACTGAAATAGTGCAACAAAGGTAGCTCATCGTAATAATATTAATAATTTGGAAATGTTATAAACATGGATGGTAGTAAAGTTTGGAATTTTATAAAAAGTAAAAGACCGTGAAGAACAAAATGATTATTATAGAGTAATACCATTTGTGGAGCGACGTCTTTGGCCGGCGTATCCTGTCTCACCCTTCCTCGCCTTCATTGTCGGGATGTACAGGATGCCATTAAAAGATTGAAGTCAAAATGTACCACTGGTCCTGATTTACTTCCTCAGTATTTATTTAAAGGTTGTTCCGAGTTTTTAATCAAATCCCGTCAATTTTTATTTAATTTAAGTTTAACGTCAAAAACTTAAAGCGTTGATAAGTGGAAAATTACTTAAATAACGCAAATTTTAAAAACACGTAAGAAAGATCAAATTATCAACTACAGACCAGTTGCAGTTTATTTGAACCAGCTAAGATATTTGAAATGATTGTGCATAAATACTTATTTGGTCATTTAAAAAAAATACATTTCTGTGTGTAAACATAGATCTGTAACGGGCAGATCTGAAAGTACTAAATTATTAAATTTCACTACTTATGTTTCCTCGAGGCTGGAAACTGGAACCCAAACTGACACTTATTCGTTGACCTGGCCAAGGCAATTGACAAAGTAGATAATTCAATTGTATTTAAAAAGCTGCATTTTTATGGAGTCGCGAATAATTTACGACATTTCCTCAAGTCATACACTGTAAATAGAAAATTTTGTTTAATATAATGGTATATCTTCATTAATATTTCTTGTTCAGTTGGGGAGTACCACAGGGTTCAAATTTAGGGGTCTGCCTTTTTACTGTATTAATTATTAGTGATTTGAGTAATTCTACTACGTTTGCTAAAGCGCTGTTATTTTCAGACGATTTAAAGTTGTTTGAACATATAAAGGGCCCTGAAGATACCACTAGTTTACAGCAAGGCTTACACATTGTTTGTGATTGGAGCTTAATCAGTAAAATTACTTTCAATGTATCAAAATGCCAATTAATGACTTTTAAATTATCAACATTCTGATTTTTTTTAAATGAAAGACCAATTGCTAGAGTAAACAAAATTAAGGATTTGGGAGTTGTTATGACTCATACGTTATCTTTCAATTCTCATGTCGAAACATGTATAGCTTCTGGTTGTAAAATGATGGGTTTTATTTTTCAACAAAATATCAATTGGAGAGTGGCTCATTAATTTGGAACCCATTCCATATAACTTATCGATTTGAACTAGACCCAGTTGATGTGGGTCCTGGAGACTTTACCTGAGGAGAACACTCATGGGTCTGGTATCCCTGCATAAACTGGTGTGTGGGGAGGTTGGGGATGCTGCTTGCTTTGCCGGTCTGTCCATGTGCCATCCTTTTAGAGTAGAAACAAACTCTTCCCCTTTGTCTTACGACCTGACACGCCTCCTTGCCTCTCTTTCAGATAATGAGATTGTACAATATACTTATTTCTCTCAAAAATGATGTAAACTTTTTTTAATCCTACAAATATTTTTAAACCAACATTTTTAACAGGGTTTATTAAATTAAACACATAGTTATGTTTTGTATTTTTTGTTGATTTTGTTTACTTATTGTATTTTATATTTTCATTATTTACACTTTATGTCGGAAAAGGTCTTTATTATTGCACTTTATACCTTGAGTTAATGAAAATTTGTTTAGTTTATACATAATTAAATAAATAAATAAATAAATAAATAAATAATCTTTATTGTCGTTTTACATAAAGCATTGACACAGTCGCATATACATCTAACAGACATAGTCAAAACAATCATATTGCACATATACATTATTCAATCTAGAATGACAAACATGGTTAACAAACGGTCATTTAAGTAAACAGTAATTTAAATAACTGGTATGATTCTAAAGTACAGGTCCAACAATCTAGAAACTAATATCTTGCATACTGAAAAACTCCCCTAGTTCATAAAATGGATTTTTTAGCAACCAGTTATACAGTTTGATTTTAAAAAGTGTTGTCGGGTATTTATTAACTAAATCTTTTAATTTATTATAAATCTTCTGGGAAATAAAAACATGACTGTGTTGGGTTCTACTCAGTCTGCAAAACTCTATGGCAATATTATTTTTATTTCTAGTATTATAGCTGTGAATGCTGCTGCTAAGAATGAGGGATGGGCTATTTTTTAAAATGTATGACATTAAATCAAAAATATACAAATTTATAACAGTTTGAAACTCAAGCTCAATGAAAAGTGGTTTGCAGTGGTCCAATGGTTGTGCTTTACTTATCAGTCTAATGGCCTTCTTTTGTAAAATAAGAATGTCACTAACTTTAGTACTATAGCCCCATATTATAAGTCCGTATCTAATTATAGATTGAAAAAAAGCATAGTATGCGGTTTTTACATAACTTTCCGGGACACTGTCCATTAAGCGTTTAAGTAAAAAGATTACTCTAGATAATCTTTTAGAAATATACTCAACGTGAGAGTTCCATGATAAGTTACAATCAATATGAATACCTAGAAATTTAACACTGGGAAGGAAATCATTAGGTAAGTTATTTGCCGGACTCTGTCTTAAACTGAACATGATATTTTGGGTTTTAGTTTCATTTAATAAAAGGCCATTTGTCCTAAACCACAAAGATGCTTCATCAAGTGTTTCATGTACAATGTCTTGTAAAGTGTTAAAGTTTGTGTTACTGTTTAAGAATGTTGTATCGTCTGCATACAAAAAGGATTTGGTTTTAATAGCACTTGGAAGGTCATTTATGTATAGTAAAAATAGCAGGGGTCCCAACACCGACCCTTGGGGTACTCCACACTCAACCACTAGTTCATTGGACCAGTTTCCATTAATTAAAACCTTTTGTCTACGATTTTTTAAATAGTCTTGAAAAAACTTAGCAGAAATACCAGTTATGCCATAGTAGTTTAGTTTTAAGATTAACTCATCATGTTCAACACAATCAAATGCCTTGCTCAAGTCACAGAGAGTGGCTTGAGCAAAGGCCTTACTCTCAAAAGCTTTTATAATTTCCCTAACTAGTGCATCAACTGCATCAATTGTACATTTATTTCTTCTAAAACCAAACTGTGATGAATTCAGGTAATTATTGTTTTCCAGATAGGTGACAAGTTGATCATGTACTATAATTTCTATAATTTTGGATATCACTGGTACAATGGATATAGGGCGATAACTTTCAGCAAGTTGTTTTGACCCTTTCTTAAAGATTGGGCATAGTCTAGACAACTTCAGTTCGTCTGGAAAAATACCCTCTTTCATACATTTATTTATACATGTGGTTAAAGGATTCAAAATTATATGACTAATCTTCTTGAACATGTTATTTGATGAATTATAAATATCCTTGCTTTCAGAATTTTTTAGTCTTTTAACAGCGTTAGTGACATTATCAACAGAAACTTTCATAAAATAAAATTTATTTCTCTTGACTGGATGATTTTTGACTAGGCTTATACTATTGATATTGTTGGGCTTCTTAATATTGTCTTTTATTTGTTTAATTGAATTAATAAAAAAATTATTAAACTGGTCTGGGCTAATATGTATGTCTGTTTGTAAAGATGAGTTATTTATATTTTCTTTTATGAAGTTCCATGCAGCCTTACATTTATTTTTACTATTTTCTATTTTTTCTGCATTGTGAGCCAGTTTAGTGTCTTTGATTGACTGTTTATAAAGTTGTTTTAGATTAGCATATTCAGCATGAAGCCTGTCATAACTACAATTCTTCACCAATTTGTCAAGAAATAAAAGTCTCTCTTTCATTTGGGCCAGTTCCCTTGTATACCATTCAATGTTATTTTTAATATATTTACCTGTGGAACACTGTTTTTTTAATACAGAAAAAAAATGTCAAGTTATTAATTATAACTGAAAAAAATGCTTGAAAAAATTGTTGCGCACTTAAAGTTTTTTCATTCTTAAGTAAGGGATTCCAATCATGGGACAAAAGGCTGCTGATCAGATTATCAATTGATGACTTAGGAAAACTGATTACAAATGGTGCAGATTGTTCTCTGGTTCTTTTCGAGTGTTTAGATATTTTTGAAAAGGTTTTAGTTTTAATACTTACGATAAGACCATCATGATCTGAAAAAGGAAAGTTAAAGATGTTACATGAGATTACAAGATCTGGGCAATTTAAAAATATGTTATCAAGGCAATGGTTTTTTCGGGTTGGTTTATCGTTGATACAAAAATAATTATGCTGCCTTAAAATATTTAAAAACTCCCTTGTTGTTTTTTTGTGGGATGTTATGTCAAAGCTAGCATTTATGTCACCTCCCATTACAATTGAATAGCCACGAAATGAAGAGATGAAAGTAAACAATTTCTCCAGTGTTTCTAGAAAGATATTTGGGTCACCTGCAGGTGAATGATAAATTGAAACTGCTATAACTTTAAGGCTATCAACAGCAGCCATACATGCTTCAAAATTAAGTTCTGAGCAAAAAGTTGAGATATCAATTTTTTTAGAATTTAATTTTTTGTTAATAAGAATAGAGGTACCACCTCTTCTGTGATCTTTTCTACAGAAATCGGATACACAGTAGAAGTCTTTTGGACATGCTAGATTGGGCATATCTTCATTAAGCCAGTGTTCAGATAAGCATATCATTGATATTTCATTATTTAGTCCTTTACTATTGCTGATAAAACTATCTAAAATATCTATCTTATTTTTCAGACCCTGTATATTTAAATATAAAATATTACTATGGCAATTTTGTGGTTCTAAGGTTGAGGAGATATTACTAGCTCTTACGTTAGTTTTAGGGTAGTTACTGAAATTGGAACATGCAGAGTGATACTCTTTGTCAGATACTCTTAGTTTAAATTGCTGGCAATGCTGTGACCTAACTGAGATTTCTTTTCTATTCTAGTAGATTTAATTTGTTGAGTTATATAATTTTGGTTTTCAAATACCTGTCTTTGTACCTTTATATTATCATTTGTATTACTAGATCTGTTGTGTATATCGCTAGAGTTATTGAATTTGTCTTCTAATGTATGGATGACAGCTGGTAGTGGCGGGAAATCCTCCAGGGATTCGAGTGATAGGGCTCTGTCTTCTTTCCTCATACCAGGACTTCCTTGACCTTTCGAAAGAGTTGAGTGGTTTAGACATACATTTATAATTTACATAGTTTATTTACTGTTACATTATTGTGCGTATGCATGGTTATTATTATTAATTATCAAAGATATTTGTAATTAATTATATAATTTTAAGTCTAAGAATGTAAAGTGAGCTCAAAGAACCCCCACAGCAGATTTTTAAAATGAACTGAACTGCTTTGGTGTGAATGGTTGATAAACTGAATCAAAGCATATAAATAAAATAAATGCTTATTCTGGAAGGTACAAATAAGAATTACACTAAGCTGTAGGTGTCCTCTCGGTCAAACCCTTATTGCTCATAATTTATGAATGATTTTAAGGATTGTGTAACTAAATATATTGAAAGCGGGCAAGAGTTGTGCTGGATTTATGGCATGAAGACAAAGGGACAGTATCTACAGACACCTAGCTAAAAAGATCTAAATAGTCTGTAAGTACTAGTATATTCAACCTATCCCTCCACTGCTTGGAAATGTACACACATATAGCAAAGGACTTTGAATACTAAGTTATTTGTTCTGTGTTAGAACTTGCTGTGTAAGGTCATATGAGTCTTCCTACCCTCCCATCGAGTTGGGACTGCAATGTGTTTAACCCACCCATCCAACTTACGTCGTGTGGTTTATCAAAGCAGGATTGAAAGTGTGATGAGTTGGACTGGAAACCAAAAATGTTGATGGGATACAATTTCACCTTCTGAAAGTTCGTCAATCTTTGTTGTGCCCCTTTCATACGTCCAGTACCTTCTAATAATTGTACAACAACCAAGTAATACAGTCCAATTAAAATAAGAATATATCCGATACAGCAGCTGCAAGGAGATCAGTTCCTATTGAATTTGATCAGTGAGATGTTGAAAGCTTAACATTTGTTATACATTTAAAAATTAATTGTTATCAGTGTTTTGTTTGTTTTTTGATTCACGCATATATTTTTTTATTTAGTTCTTACCAAAAAAAATCTCAACAAAGAATATTTTTGAATAAATGAACCTCAAAAGACTTTTTAGGTTAATGCTGTGCAATATCTTAAAATTTAAACTTGATATATTAAGTAATGTACAGGTACAGTTAATTAATGTCACATAAATTCTGTACGTAGAATATAACCATATACCATAGGTTTATGTCAAGTATCTTGATTTCAAGAAAGCTTAGTCAATTGACTAAGAAGCAACTTTACTTGACGTTCAATATAATGTTATTTCATTAGTTAATTCTGGTTAAATTCTTACACATACACATACAGTGGTACTGACCCTCCCACCTACCTATACACATACAGTGGTACTGACCCACCCACCTACCCATACACGTACAGTGGTACTGACCCACCTGCTTACACATACACAACAGTGGTATTATAACACATGGGTTAGCTTAGGTTAGGTTGGGAGGTTAGGTTAGGATTTTATTTATCCTCACAATTTTTTAATTTTTTTAAAATTTAGTTTCAAATGGATTTTTTCTGAGCTTCATTCAGTAAGTAAAATCTTTCCTTTTGTGTTGAACGTTTTAAGTGCAGTTTGGAAGGGTGTATTATTCATACTTCTTTGGTGCTATTTCAATCAATACCACAAGGCTCTAATTTGAACCTATGTTTTCTAGTTATTTATTAACAACATATCATCTGTTCTGAACTGTCAAGTCAACAACAAGTAACTGATACAAGAGACCAGTTGGCTCTTCATTCAGCTTTAAAGTGAGCTAAATAAAATCAATCACGTATCACTGAACCTCTGAAGAATAATGGCAATTTCTTTCACTTGTAAAAGTTATGTAAAATTAGAATAAATTTGCTTGTAACATTTGTGAAATTCTTCTTTTGTGGGATCAGTTTTGTTTCCTTGACCACAGGTATATATATATATTTTTTTTCCTATACTTTGGAGTATATGATCCGGTTATTAAATGTTAACATTGCAAACAGGCTTCTCAATCTTGATTTTTTCCCCCGATAATCATTATTGCAGGATTCTTAGGATGCTGAAAGCAGCGCATTATTCTTGACTGTGTGATTGAACTCATACTCAGCTAGTTTTCAAACACATTTCCCTTTTATGGTGATATAAAAGCCTTCATACCCTTCAACAAGACAAGTGAGATTGATTTCGGGATTGGGGAAAAATAACTTAAAATTATAATTTTTATATTCAGTTTTTACGTAATTTTACCTATAAAACTGCACCGGATATTTGTGTTTCAGTTATTTAGGTACAGTATTTTTATAAAAGAAGCTTTCATGATTAAGTTGCAGAAAATGTGGGTATTATCTAGGCTTATTTGTGCCTCCATTCAAGTATTTAGAAATTTTACATATAAATCAATGGTAAATAACTTAATACAGTTATTTTTTTATTGTATTAATGGATTTTGGCATTTTTCTATAATATACAGAGACTACTGAAAAGTTACAGGACAGACGATACAATTTCGGAACAAATTACAACAGAACAACAAAATGTTATATAAGTTTTTATTTAATTTAATTTTATATATTTTAACTTAACAGCATCCTTTTTGGAGAGATCACTATAGAGCTTGGTAAAAACTCTTAAACAGAAGCATAGGTTGAGTTGTAAATCAAATTATAGACAATGAACACATTTTGGCAAAAATCCAACCTCAAAAGATTACAGAATAGGGACATTCAAAGTTTTAGAGATGCTCAATTTGTCAAATGCGAAATATTAGTTGCTAGGTTAAATTAGGATACTTAATAGTTTTTTACTGAGTTTACTTATTTTAATTAAAAACGCCTACCAAAAATGTTACATTAAATGTTCAAATTGTTTGCCTTCAGTTTGCTGACAATATCCTAACCAAGAGTTGAACACTAATATATCCCGTTTATTAAAGTATGAAAATGCACATTCTCAGTATCTCTGACAAGACTAGTTCTTACATCTTTCTAAGTTTTGAGGGTTTGTCTTGAAAACTTTTTCTTTTGGGTGGTTCATAATATATATGTGTTCTTTCGGAAATCATAATACACAAACAATCACATGCTCATAAAGTATTAATAATAACTTTAATTAGTTAAATTTAGTTACAATGATGAATTAGTGTACGACAAAAGACTCTTTGGATGAATTTAGTTCTGAATCCTTTTTGACATTAGCATGGGTGTGAGTTTAAGAAAGAAGGAGAGTCTCTAACAAGTACAACCCAATAGCATTTAATGCAATACAATCACAGAAGGTATAAAATATCATAATCATGTCTGTATTAAAGATAGCACAAGATTATGATTCTAGAGTATGAATTGGTAATGGGCTGTGGGCACCCGAATCTGCACATGCATGTTGTTAAAACTCAAATATTCTTTTCACCAGGCACTAACCCTCTGATCTGCCACCCATGCACCCTTCTGCAATATCAGGTCAGATAAATATCTTTATATAGCTACAAGGCCTCTTGCTAGCTTAGTGATTAGCACTTCTACAGCTATTGCTATCTTGGTATGCACATATGCAGAGTTCAAATCTCGGGAGGTCCACTATAAATTTGCTTGATAGGTTTGGACCGTTGTTCCATAAAAACTTTTGTCAATAAGTTAAAAATGCCTCTTGCGAAGAATAAAAAAAAAATAACAATTATTGCCAATTTCAGAATATATCTATAGATATGTAGCGTATGGTTTGTATAGCGGCTACTATTTATTAATTAATGAAATATAAAACCTGTGATATATATCTGCATTAAGTCCAAAAGTCATAAGATATTAATAAAATATAAAGTGATCTCCTGTCACAAAGCTAAATCCAATCCATCGAGCCATTTAAGACGTGCCTCACTGATTCTATTAATGCTAGCTAATCCTTCCAAAAAAGAGCACAGGGTGCAATCTGTAACTATGTGATCAGTTGTTTGGATAGTCTCCCCGCAATCACATGACTGATCTAGTGTCAATTCCCATTTATATCTCCATTAGTTGAGTCTGCCTACACCAGTTCAGAAGCAATTCAGCAGTGTCTATTCCCTACGAAGGAGGTTCATCTGACCTACAGGTATTGACAGATCATTAATAAGAAACTTATTTCGTCCATAAAAACAGTTCCACGCTAAGTCATAGCTAATGTTGGGTGTGAAATTTGATCTGCTCAATTAGAAAGCAGTATGTAGATGTGGGTTTCGAGATTTTAAGTAACCATTCTTAAATTTCAGACTAAAATCCTATAAATAATAGGATTATTATAAAAAATTTCTCAATTTTGTGATAGTTCTTCTGAAATAACTGACTAGGCCCCTAATCAATTCTGTGACACTTTATATAATATATCAATTCTGTAACAATATATAATATGAAGGTAAAAAGCAATGACAAAACAAATATCAAAATTTGAAAACAGTTTATTTACAAATCATCTTTACTTCAGCAAAGTGTTCCAAAGTGTGATAACAATGTGCTTTAATTATAGTGGAAAAGATTAAACCAACAAGTATAGCTACAACAAAATGTCAGCTCTTCAATCTTTTGGGCAAGAAAGCTATTGCAACATGTTGTGTAAACATAGGAACATATTTTTGATTATAAAATAACAAGATACAAATAAAAAACAACAAATTATACAAAAAAGAAAATTTAAACCAAATCACCTATTGTTAATTAAGACTATAAAAATTGATGTTATAAATAGGCAATTTCCTTAAATATTAAATACTTACACAATAAAATGTACTTAAATTCAATCCTTTGAGATTTTAATTTACTAAATAGGACTAATAAAAGCCCGAATCGATTAGTACATTCCTTAAAATTTCCTCAAACAATTTGATTACAATACAGCTATTTCATTACAAAAGCTATTTTATATTCACACTTGAGCTATCAGTAGGAGTTTATCAAGTAAAAGATCCAAGTTTTGACAAACTGGGTGGTAGTGTGGTTAATTAAATCTGTATTTGGGGAGGGGTCAGTTGTTGGTCTGACCTTAAAAACTAAATATTGGAAAAACAGTTTCTTTCAATGGCATATATTCCTGAAGTAGGTAGTTCCAAATACTCAACAAAAATAAGTAATTGTCATTATATTATGACAATCTTTTAATGTGTACGTTTCATATATAGTTTACAAATTTGAATTACTTTGTTGATTTTAGTACTACTTAGGGGAGACAAATTCTGAAAATACCATAAAAAAATTTGGATTGGCCATAGCTAAGGGGGTGGCTTGTCACGCAGCCGGTCTGAGTTCGATTCCAGATGTGACCACTTACAGTTTTTGCCTTGTGGTTCGGAAGTCACGTTAAGCTTTTGGTCCTCAGGTTAAGTTGATATGAGTTTCTTAGTCCTAACTTTGCCTGGTAAAATTAGACGATCCTTAACATTTAAAAAATTTAAACTTATTTATAACCAAACTTTACACATATCCTAAGAGCAGGCAAACGTAACATAAGTTTTAAAAATCTGTAATAATTCCAGGGCAGTATCTTAAATTTCTATACCATATCCGGAAGATGTATTTGATACTGGTGTACTGCAAATAGGAGTTAGCAAAAGCCTAAATGACTTTATAAACATACATATATGGGGATAGCTCATATAAATAAGGACCATCTAATGATTAACCATTTCCAGACTCGACTGCATTTAAAATAAAACAAAATGAAAAAAATAAAACAATATGATAATATTTCAGATTAGCTCTGAACCCGCTTTTCGAATCTACTGATTTGCAACAGTGAAAGTTAACATATTTTTACACGGATTCATACTCAAGCATGGAAATCAGGTAGTAGCTTTAATTAGTAAAGGCATTTCTATGTCCAAATTTTAGCGTTAGTAAATGGTATGGTATTCTTTTAATTCATATTCATGTGTATATTCAATTAAAATTGGTTGCAATATATTTAAACGCACATAAATCAGCAATATTTAATATTACTGTGATTAATACTTGATAATTAAATTGTAGTAGTCTCCAGAAAAATAATAAATCCTCGGTTAGTAAAAATTGTTTATGCAATACATGCTACTTTTTCTTAACTTTCACTTTACTTTGTATAGGAAAAATCTGGTCTTAATTTATTGCAAATAGTACATTTATTTATACACTCATATTCACCGATATGTATATAAATTTTGTGATGTATAAAATATTGATCTATCATTACAGAGATAAGTTTAATGTTGGTAACCATTTGCCTCTACAATTGAGGGAAGACCAGCTAAAACAGCTCATTGAGCAATCACTAACTATTTTTAGTTAAAGCTTCAGCACTGCAATCAAATAACTGATAGTTTGCCATTCCCCAGGAGTATTTTTTTAAACTGCATCTTCTCACACCTGTGCGAAAGCGACTCAACACATTCCATTTCTATTTGACCTGGGACATTAATAAGGTCTGAAACTAGAACCTTATTCCAACTTAAAACATATGCCAAATTAATGCCAATCTGTTTTGGGTAAGAATTCTTTTTAAATCAACTGGAATCTAGTCGAAGGGACAGCTTTCTTATTTGAGTATCTTGGCATGTTGTGGGATATCTTGCAAGATGGGGAGGTTGGTAGTTGATAATATATACACACCCTAAAAAATGCATCTTTGCAACATTCAACAAATTTCTGGAAGAGCTATGTTGCACATCATTTGGACATCTGTCTCTCGTATATATGTGTGCTCAGCCAAATGGGGGCACCATATTCAGCAGTAGAGTAAACAGGGACAAAACTGTGTTATGGAGAGAACCTAAAGATGATATAGCAGTGTTAGTTCTGGTTCTCACATTGACTATATTTTCTGAAGGTCTAATTTCTAAAACACGGAGATTGATCAAACCTAACTCACGAGTATTGTAGATGCTCATTGTGTTTCAACTTAACAAAACACCATTGACCAAGATTTTTATTTTTTGTTTAAATAATCTATTGCTTAAATGAAAGCAAGCTATTTTTGTTGGATTGGCCTTTAGCTTTCGGGTACTAAACTAATATTAAGTATGGCTGGGTTTGAGCGAGCGTTCTTTCATTTTTGTATTATGTCCTCGTGTTGGGTTGCAAGAGTGACAGAGTCTGCATGTGTAAATTCTGCTTTACACAAGAGGTTTAAAAAACATTGATGTAATCCCAGTGGCTGAGTGGTACACTACTCACCTCCAGAGATTGAGATTCCAAATTTGATTCCCTCAGTGGTGGATGGCAAAATTGCACCTCAAATCCCCCGATGCTGACACAGCATTGAGACACGATTGAGATTTAGTAAAGAAGCACAATATCTGAAGAGAGGAAAGACCCAAATGATAGTGAGTAGTAAATTATTTTACAATTTTCACACTGACTTCTTTAACATCAAACTTTGCCAATACTAAAAGTAAATATGTTACAAACAGCATTATCTCCAACCTTCTTCAAATAAGAACTCAAATGTCACTGTCATTTAAAAAAACTATTTTCTGGATGAATAAAACAAGCTCATAATCTTGCCTGGGCCTGCTATTTATTTTATATTTATCACCAGACCGCATTCAGAAAGTACCAAACATGGTGAACTGGATATTCTATTTACATTAATGCCAATGTTATGAGAGGCGAGCAAAACACAAACAAAAATGATTCAGTTTCAATTGATGACACTAAAAGTTGGTCAATACACATGAATGTTAATTTCTGTGAAATCCAGTGAGCTATTCCTAAGTTAAAACAGCTGTGTATATCAAGATCAATTCTCAGAAGATTTCTGAATTCTATGGTGTCAATTTTAATCCAACAAAAACAATCATTAATTGTATCAAATGTCTTAAATTTATCACAAAATTGAAATTTTGTCCCCAATAGCTTATACTCAAACAGTACATCATTGAAATTAACTCCAGCTTTCAACTTTGAACCAGACAATGTTAGTATTGTCTCCAAAATTAGTTAGTGTTGAAATAGCTCATAAGGAAAGAAGTAACTTTCCACATTTCCCACCATTTCATGAAAGGCATAAACGTCAAAATCAAGCCTTTTTCAAGTAATTCATTTAAAGTAACGTCTAAACTAAGCGAACAATCCTGACACTAACAAATACTTGTCTATAATAGATAATTATAATATACTTTTTCATCTTAATCCATACATATGTATACAACTTAAAATACAGATTATTATAGGTGCATAACGAAAGTTATTATGATACAACACTGGAGGTTACACAAATACGAACCTTCGCACACATCGGTGAAGATGCAGACAGAATATTTTTCTATTAAGCATGGAGAGAACGATTCTGTTGCACCATATGTGTACGTACCAGGCAAACCATTAATTGTGTGCGACTTTTAATAATCGCATGCTGAGGTCAGTTCAGCTGTCAAACAATGTTCTTGTTTTAAATATCTATAATAATTTGTGTTTAAAATGTTTTATATATGCATGGTAAGGTTAAGATGTAGATTTTAATATTTTTTTAGGGTTGGGTTGGACTCGCTTAGCTAACATTAATCAAAATTAAGACACCATTTATTAAGATAGGGGTGAATATGAGTTGCGATGAGTGAGTGTACGGGAATTAGTTAAGTATTTGAAATTAAACAAGGTGGACAGATCCCCAGAAAGGACATTAATAATTACCCCAATAACCAGGATAATAAAGGGATTTACAGAGTTGTCTGATTTTTAGATAACTGACAAGTCTGATAACCAGAACTCACCCCTGGCCAATACCCAAACTCTGGCTCCATCAATCACGAATACTCATGGCATTTTTAGAAATGTCCACGGTCATGGCAACCATTCAGTGGACACTGTCAGTGTTATGACTCCACAACACTTAGCCCCCAAGAGGCTCTTCCAGAGCTATGCCACACTGCCGGCTTACTGATTCAGTTTAAATGTTACTTTTATCAACAATCCATTTCTGCACAAGTTTAAGGCACCTCCCAGAAATATGATTACAAGGTACCTTTTTATAATCACTGTCAGCTGTGAACATTTATGTGTCTGTCTCCTCAGCTAATATGGTATGAGTAACTGTGTACTAGTATGTACTCCTATGAGTCAAACACTCACTATTGAGTAAACAAATATATATCTTACTATAAATATTCTCAAATTATATTTTATTCAGTGTCAGATTATGTTACCTGGTTTTCTTCCATTTTATGTGACACTTCTAAAGTTATCAACATGCCCACAGTAACATTAATGACTGAATGTCAAGTTTATGAAATACTAGTAATGAAGTTGAGCGATCAAATTCACACTATCAATATAATTTCTAAGTACAATTAATTTCATAATAAAATCTCTCAAAGGATTAAATTTTGTTCAAAACATAAACTAAGAGAACATGACAATAATTAATCCAGCAGCACTGGCTGTAATTAAAAACAAAATAACTTAATAGTTCACTAAACAAATGTTTACAAAATTACGATGAGATTTTTAAGTCAACACAACATGACTTAGCTCTAAAAAATAAAACAGGGTATTGTTTAAAATAACTAAACATTACAAAAGGCTATCTAAATATTCTTTTTTTACCTACATACAAAACAATTTAAACTTGACCTATTGATTGATAAATGTCTTTAGGTGCTAAACAATTAATTTGTACAATATTGAATGTAAATAAAGATGCACTTTCACTTTCGAACATTAGTTTATTTTCCTTTTATTTCGTTTAATACAGATAAGGCACAAATTGCATAATATAGACAGTTCAATTTTAAAATAATCCAACCAAATCTGCATGTTATGTTCAATAAAACATAGCTGCTATGTCAGCATCTAAAAGAACTAAATATTTTTTTTAAATTTTCATGAAAGAACATGTTACATACAAATTATACTATACAGTACTAAAGACACGTGCAAAATAAAATAAATAATAAGTCTTGATTTGGAAGGAACTTATGCATAAAACAAAGGTAAACTTGGCATAACAAATGTATAAACCACACATCTTTAAATTCAAATCCACTATGACTCAAAATTTCACAATCAAATGTTCACAATACTTATAGTTTTCAGTATTCATTGATTTGGGGGAGGGTTTATTCTTTTACAGAAAATCTGCTCGTTTGTCTCAGAGTAAAAAATTGATGAATTTTTAAAGATATAACTTAACTCAACAAGTGAAGTAACGGCCAATAGCTCAGTTGGGGATTTGAACCCTGAAATTTGCAATCCGAAGCCTAACTACTGAGCTGCCACATCTTTGATTAGTTCTAAGTGTTTATAACTAGGTATTGAATGTCCAACCAAATAAATAAAGGCCTATTTGTAACAAACTAACTTGAAACATACTGGGCATGATAGGCCAGTTTTTATTCTAACAATATCCTATACACGACCCATCTTCATTGAACTAGGCATATTACCTTGAACCTCACAATCAATATGTGAAAATTACAATTTATGTTTTATTCGTTGAAATTGTTGCTTCAGATTATATATAAACATATTTTACGAACAAAATCTGTATTTGCCCAAGAACAAGGCCAATGAATAAAAGAATAGAGAAACATTTATATTCCATTTATTTATCACAAGACTATTTACTGACTGATTACCATGGGCCAAACATTGATTTTATCTGAAACTACTTCAATAATAAAATTGCAAAATTTAATGTTTACACACTGACTAGGAAGTTAAGGAAAGTATGCCTAATTGTATGCACTGAAGGGTTGTGGATGGGTTGTTGTTAGACCAGGCCTAATGATGTCCCTTTCTGCCTCCACTTAGCCTATTACATCATATACCATCAACAATTATAATTAGAACTAAACTTTAAAATTATAAAATATTGCGGACCATAAAACAGCAACCATTAAAAATTTAAATAAAAAAACAGTAATAATTATTTAATTTATCAATACGTACTTATCGAACGATTACTTAGGTAACCTAAATTTATATCACTATTTTAGGGTTTGGAGACAGGCTCAAATATTTAAATCTAGTGGGTGCCTTGACAGACGGATTTACGGTTAACTATATTTTGGTCCATCAAATCATTATCCATTATTTATTGGCACATGCCAATTTCACACAAAGCAAAAGGACTGACAAGTTAGAATTTAACATATTTTAGAAAATAAATTTCTTCTAAGGTAAGAATAAAATAGATCAGTATCAATAATACATCATAAATCTTATTCGGAAGGATATGTGCGGCCCTACCATTTTGTTGCTTTATATATAGCAGATAGTCCATGAGATTTAACAATGAGTCTAAGACATGTAAGTGAGGTAAACAGCTTGTGTCAGTATCTTTCATATTCCATATACAATGGATTGAGTAGTAAAATTTTGTTCGAAAATCAGAATTATCCTTATGATTTAACTAGTGCCAAAGTTTCATATAGCAAATCCTGAGAGTTAAAACTGCCAGTGGTGTAAAAAAAAAAAAAATATAATTGGTTTATACAATGGTTAGTGCCAATAGGTAATGGGACATAGTGAACGTTTTTGACAAAGAAGACGAACATTACAGGTAACAATTACAATAGCTGAACTGACTTAAAACGAAATGTGTTGAACTAAAACTGCATAAGCATGAATTTTCCAAAACAAAATTATAACTAGATTAATTATTACTTTCTTGACTTGAAAAGTTTGTGAAATTATTACAGACATATTCCATCGTTAGTGTAATACAGAAATTGTTCATATAGTTTGTCTCGGTAAAGAACAAGATTTTGTGGAACAGTGCTGTGGCGTTTTCATGTCATAATCATACCTATACTTGTTTGTCTATGTGTGTTTTAGTTGAAGTGCATTTTATTATTGTTACCATGACCTACAATTTTATGTTTTCGGTCGTTACTTAAAGATCCATACATTAAAATGATAAATTTTACACTGTTGTTTTTTCTATATATTTATTTTATGATTGCTTTTCAATCAGATTGCAGAATCTAAACCTTGAATGACGTCTTTATTAGTATGAAATGTGTTTTATGCATCAAGGCAAAGTTAGGTCCATCAGGCCTTTTACTCACAATAAAGATGGAAAATGTCTGCATTCATTTCATAACCCAAGGTCAACAAAATAATGTAAACAAAGAATTTGTTAACATAGTGTATGAACAGCAGTTTTTAAACAGTATAAAGGGCCCAGGAATATACACATTTAAAAGTTTTAAGATACACTTAATGTAAAAGCTACAGTTTTCAAACACTGTTTGTATATAATACATTAGGTGGTTGTAGATTAAAAAACATAACATTATTGAAAACAAACCTGACACGCAGATGCAATGTAATCTGACGTTTTAAACTTTTAAGTATCAATAAAATAAGATCAATGGATATTTGTACATATTATACATAACAGAAATTTGTACACGATACACACACTGATTTACTTGATCATAAAAATAACTTGTGAGGTCACTTAAGACACAGTTAAACCTAAATGATGTCTCATAAAAAGCACCATTATTTATTGATAAAAGTATTTCAAACTAACCATATTATTGCTATGGTAAAAATAAAGCTGATTGGATGATTCAGTTTCATACAATTCAGAAAATGAAGAAGCCAAATCTTTGTTTTATTGTAATAACTTGTTACTACAATAAAAACACCTCTTTAGTGAACAAACTTAGCAATATCTTTATATATACTATTGAGCAAGACTTAATATTAAATAAAAATCAAAATTAACTTGAGCATTTCATTAAAATTTGATCCAGGATAGTCAAAAATCAGTTTAAATAAACTTGTTTTGTAAAATCAAAGAAATATATTTTTTACTCATATGCCATAAAAATGATTTGTTCAAAATAAAACAAAAACACAATGATGATGCTTTATATTCAATCAGCAGCAAACGGAATTAATGCACGATGAAATTATTTCAAATTATAATTTTGAATAAAATTACTTATGGTTCAGCATCGAAGGATATAAACATGAATTAAAGAGAGTAACAAAATGTACAAAGTTAATAATATATTTTTCTACTTTCATCTCAAAGTAGGTTAATTTACTACTCATTAAGAAGTGATTCTTGAAATAAAAAGCTGGTTTGATAGAGTAAAATTCAATCTTATTACAATTTCAAATACAGACTATTAACAAATGATATGTGAAGACTACTGCCCATCTTAAAATGGTTCCTTCAATATCAACCAACTATAACAGCTTTTAATTACCCACAAAAATATAATCCTACGAAATAAGAGTGAATCTGTTACTTCTTAACCTTCCAACTGCTGTAAACGACTCTAGTTGTTTTCCGCGCGCATACGCACGAGTTGAGACGTTCAGTACTCTCTACAGTGTGCTGTAAGCAACTGAAGTTGCTATTGAATATTTCTTTGCAGCAATCGTGTGCTCACATCTGCGAGAAATGTATTGAACTACATGGCTTGTTTAATGTATTAACAGAATGATTTTCATTCCACTTTTTAGATTTTGTCTGCTTGTTATTTATGTTTGGTAGTGTTATGAGAACAACGTCTGGTATTGGATTTCGGGTACTTGTTTTACAACAGGAAATAGACTATTTATTTTGTGAAAACGATGATTTGAATGATTTATTTTCTGATAACAGTTACTATAATGATCCCAAGTATAATCAGAATGAACAAAGTGATTGTGACCTTAGTGACAGTAGTGATGCACAACCTCCCCCTGCCATAGACAGTTTTAAACAAGCAACAAGTGGGCATAAGTTATAGATGAAAACGGCTGATAGGGTAATTTATAACTGGACTAATGACCCTTATGATCCAGTTAATAATACAAACTCATCAAACAGAGGATTACAAATGTTTTAGTTATATTTTTGTAAAAGCTATAGCGTCGTTAAAAAAAACAGCATAGGGAGGTAGGCAGAGTGCTATTAACCCAGAAGCTAAGAGGTTAAATGATATAGTATTTATAATTATGTTTATTACATGACGGAGAAGTAATATTTTATTCTTATAAATAATCAAAACATTTTTGTTAATCTTTTTGATAAAAATGTTGTCTTCTTTTAAAAGCATTACATGTCACTATTGAGTATGATACTGTTATTCAAAATAGGGGCCGAGTACAGATGCAACAATTCAGGCAATCCAGAGGAAATTCCTCTCATGGATAGTTAACATTTCCAGAGCATGCCTAGAACTTCAAGTATTACCTTGGATAGCTTGTGGAACTTAGACTGAGTTTTTATGTTTTACTGAGTGCTTAATGGCTATATTGTTCAATGGACAATGTTCCAAGATGTACAAATTGTTTGCCAATATTTCTGAGTACATGATTCAGTGATCAGATGTGCTATTATTGCAAAGAGGCTTCAAAAATAATTGAATAATAGATTGTGGCAGGTTTCTAAGAATTATGAGAAAGCAGCATGTAATACTTGCCAGTGTGACTCACACTGAGCTAGTTTAGCCCAATTTCTTGAGCGTTGCATGTTTGGGCCTCAGGACTGTCTTTACACTTAAGATTTCAACTGGCTGGTGCCATTGGTCATTGGCAAGTTCAGTAGAGTGTTACAGCGAGTGAAGCCGCATTATGTTTTTCTGGTTTTTGCATGTATTGTATATGTTTTATATTTTGAGTCAGTGCCATTTTACGTGTATGGGTGGGTCAGTAACACCATGCTTGTATGGGTGGGCGGGTGGGTTAGTAACACCATGCTTGTATGGGTGGGCGGGTGGGTTAGTAACACTGTGCCTGTAAGGGTGGGCGGGTCGGCCAGTAACACTGTGCCTGTATGAGTGGGCGGGTGGGTTAGTAACACCGTGCTTGTATGGATGGGCGGGTGAGTCAGTACCACTGAGCCTGTATGAGTGGACGGGTGGGTTAGTAACACCGTGCCTGTAAGGGTGGGCAGGTGGGTCAGTAACACTGTGCCTGTATGAGTGGGCGGGTGGGTTAGTAACACCGTGCATGTATGGGTAGGCGGGTGGGTCAGTATCACTGTGCCTGTATGGGTGGGCGGGTAAGTTAGTAACACTGTGCCTGTAAGGGTGGGCGGGTGGGTTAGCACTTAGCACCATTCTTTTTTTTAATTTTGATTAGCCAAACTTCAAAACCACTTTACGTGTATGGGTGGGTGGGTGGGTCAATACCATTGTACGTTTATGGGCGGGCGGGTTTGTCAATACCACTGTACGTGTATGGGCGGGTGGGTGGGTCAAAACCACTGTACATGTAAGGGCAGGCGGGTGGGTCAATACCATTGTACATGTATGGGCGGGCGGGTGGGTCAATACCACTCTACGTGTATGGGCGGGCGGGTCAATACAAATGTACGTGTATGGGTGGGTTGATACCAACTAAGTGTATGGGTGGCTGGGTGGGTCAATACAACTGTACATGTATGGGCGAGCGGGTGGGTCAATGAACAGGGTTTTAGATGCCATGGACGAAGAATTGAAAGAAGCGAAATGTAATCTTGCAGAGGAGAAAATAACAAAAATGCGTATTAGAGATCTTGCAAGTTTTAATTTTATGTATTAAGTTTTCCTAATACGGGAGGGTTAGACATAAAAATTCTAATAGAAAACTGTGGAGAGTTTCGCTTTGAGGTCTAGTTCAGAGCGACATATGATCAGGTGGATTTACTTTCTATTTCGAAGTTATATGTTGAAAGTCAGAATAATAAACCGTATTAAAATCCTAATTTCCCTTACTAGTCCTGAGTTAGCTGTTTCACTTATAATAACGTATCTGTTAATTCCAAGATTATATTATGTAACTATGTTAAAATAACAATGAAAACTGTCATAACATGAGACATTTTTCCCAGACAAGCGAATTTCCACAAACATTAAACTGTTAATTGTTGTTGACACCGAAGGTAACTCATAACAAATAATACATGAAATATTTAAATTTCCTAACCATCACTATTTAACTCCCAGTCATATATAAAAAATTTATACAGAATGAATTTGCCTTTGCTTCACTTTTACATATAGCATATGTATAACATTGATTAAATTATAAATAATATTTAAATTTGTGGTTAAAACGTGGGAAATTAAAGTAAAAAAATTGAGTAGGAAGTTATAAAAGTATAAAAATTCATCTAATATTAGAGAAATTAAACAAATAAATAGGGCTAGTACAGAAAAGAATTTTTACGACAATCTAACTTAAAATTCCTGTAAAAACCAAACACTATCTATTACAACTATAGCAAATTTGCTAAGAGCAGATTTATTATTTAAATGCCCTAAAATCTCTTATAATGAGACAAATAAATAAATAAACATTACTGAAATTATAAACACAGAATCTAAATCATACACTATCTTAATTTTTAAAGATATATTCAACAATTATTTACTGTTAATGATTAAAATAGGTTGTTAATAACAACACTTAAGATTACAATTAAAATGTGACATCACAAAATAAAATAATCACATTAAATACTGAACATTAAATTTAGAACAACTTTTTATTGAAATGAATGGGATAAATGTGCTAAATAATCGTAGTTGCACAAAATGGAAATGTGATGGACAAACATATCAGGGTAATGTTTAAAATAAGAACAGTCAATTGTATGGTCTTCAGTCATGAAAACAATTATTTGAGTTTTCACTCAGTGCACTAATTTGTCTTACCAAAATAAAAAAAATACATAAATTGAATAAAAAACAATTAATCAGTTTTAGTTCAAATTATTTACTAGCTTTTAAGATAGATAAATTATCTCTACCTTAAAAAAGTTTAGAAGAATTCAATTAGATACTAGTAATTTGATGAACTTAGTAATTAAAGTATACAAGTTTTATTATTTCAGATTATAATAAATTCAAGAGAATCTAATACTTATTACTTTTCTGCCTTAACATCAAAGTGTAATTATTAAATAAAAATTATTAACATTTACAAAACAACAATTAAAAATACATAACCTCATGAATTGCCCCAAATGATTTAAATGAGGCACATACAACGTTGGATGGGTAAAAAATGATCTAGTTAACCTTTCTGTTTAAAAAATTTTCCTTACACAAAATAACGTTTCTTTGATTGTAATTGTTTTGAGTATTTAATTATACGTCTCAAAGACAGTTCTTATTTTGAAAACTACCCTATTAAAATTAAATTATTTGTGCAACAGAATATAACACAGTCGAATGAAATGCTATAAAAATATATAAATCTAATCAATAAACAATAGTTGTACATTGATGCTTAAAATTTAAATCTTCACCTTAAACTTCAGAACAATAATAAATGTTGCAAAATAAACTAAACAAAGATTTTCACAAAATAAAACAATCATCTAAGAGCTCATTAGATTCTATAACATAACATCGCATAACTAAACCCGGACACTTAGCAAAATATGTTTATAGTTCAATAAAACCTTAAAAATATAGTCTCGTTTAAAAGTTAGTTTTAAATTTAAAATTTATATTACAAAAATCGTCTCACAAGTAAGCGTCATACGTAATCTAACTATGTACACTACTCCGAATTACAAGTTCATTTTGGAACAAAAAACTGTTGATTAGTTCCCATTGCCTGATTGCCTAGCTGGCTTCTTGTATTTGTGGCATACAGTTGTTGCTGAAAATTATGAAATTGTTGAGCGTAATTGGGATCTGCTGTAGTGGGCCCAATGAAAGAAGAGTTTTTAAAGTTGTTAGCTTGGCCCATGGAAGGAGGTAAGGGCTGAGTTGCATCAGGAGCCATTCCCCCCATCCCCAAAGGAGACCCTTTAGAGCTAGGCACAAACATTTGGCAACCTGAGCCACCAGGGTTTGTAAACATCTGTTCATTGCCACCAAAACCAGTCATATTGGGCACACCTACTCTCATCATACCTCCAGAGCCGCCACGAAGAGTACCCCTCATCACTGGCCCTTGACCCATCCCTCCACAGTTGATATTGCCAAGCATGTCTCCTACTGGTGGATTACCCTGTTGATAATTGTTGGGGAAATATTGCAAATTGTGTGTTGGGACTTTGGCGTCCAGGTTGGAGAGAGGATTGGAAAAACGCTGCAAGAACTCGAGACTAGGAGGTCCTCTTGGACCCGCACCGGGGCCAGGCTGGGGTCTTGTAGGCAAGTACTGAATGGTGTTGGGAGCACTGGGTTTCACTTGGATGTTGGCACCATTGTAAGCATTGGGTACAGGGCCCCGAGATATAAGACGGGGACCAGGAGGTCCGTTGTACCCTCCTTGCATCATGTTGGGCTTTGGTGACACGGATGGACAAGGCATACGTCCTACTCCTACTCCATTTCCGACTGCACCTGGGCTAAAAGCATGGGGGTGAGCTGCTAACTGAGGATTACCCATTCGAACACCAACTCCTGGATTTCCCATATCCTGACCTGGGCCAGAACAAACATTCATCTCACTCATTGGCATCATATGTACATTCCCTGGTCCAGTGGTGTTAAAAGGCATCATGCCTGGATGAATTCCAGGGGAAGGACCCATCATACCGGGCTGATTGACAGGAGAGCTGCCCACATTGTTGGTCAACTGCTGGCTCATCTGGGCTAAAGAAGTTATTGGATCAAAATGAGAAATCTTATTTCCATTTCCAACAGAGATCCTGGTCATTCCATTTGGATTTAGAGGAATATTATCTGATCCAATACAAGGATAATTTCCACTTCCAGGGTCTTTAACACCTTCGCCAACACAACTCTTATTTGGTGATGGAATTTCCATGAAATGTGGCCCACTCTTTGGTTGTTGTTGTTGCTGCTGCTGCATGAAACTATTTGAGATAACAGGTGAGGAAGACATCATATTGAACCTTGAGGTGGCGATAGAATCCTGTAACTGTGGACTAGGGCAGAACCTCTGATCTGCAGGAGTGGGCTGCAGATTGCGACTCTGAGGTTTATCAGGTGTTGGTTGCGGACTAGGAGTAAACTCACCCGGTGTACCGGTGCCAGGACCAGGATAACGGCTCACTCCCAGCTCCATAGACACAGGTGTTAGCGGCGTTGAACGACCAGATACCTTGCTTGGCAACTCACCACCTGAATTCGTTAATACCCCTTCCACACTCTTCTGTGGTAACCTGTGAAAAAAAACACTAATATTACTCCTTATTACTTTACATATAATATGGGCTATGTGATATTTATTTGTAAATCCCTGATTTTAAATTACGTTTTTTTAATATAAATGTTTCAATGAGAAAAAACACGCAAAATTGATTGTGAGGAGAAATAAAGGCCTTTTTTAAGTAAGTGTATGAAATAATATATCATAATAAAACCCATAATATTTGCTGTTATTAAAACTTTGATAAGACTTGATACTCCTCTACATATTTAGCTTTATATAGAAATAAACTTTAAGAATGAATGTAGTACCAAAACTAGAATGTATGATACAATCCACAAGGAAATCAAGTTGTGCTCAGTGCCCCTCAGGGTTATATAATCCTATTCCTTCAAATATAGAGAATTTTGTATTTATGTTATTTTTTACTTTAATTAATCCCATATATATATATATATATATATATATATATATATATATATATATATAATTACTATTTAACATGAAATAAATGCAAAACATAAACCTATTATAAAATAATTAAGATCACAAACAAGCAAAGTAACTAAATAATCTTATGTGAAATAATAAAAAAAAAAAAAAAACATATCATTTACAAGTTAACTACATTTAAGTTAATTCATAATTAAAATAAAATGGAAAATACTAAGTATTTCTTAGGTGAATAATATTCTATTGCTTTCAACAAAAAATCAGAGACAATATAGATATAGAATATTACTATAATCAGATAAACAACATTTATAATCAAAAACTTATCATTTAAAATAAAACCATAAAATATAAAACAATTTTTTTAAACTTTAAAAAGTAAACGTTGAAGTTAACATGGAACTACAGGGGTAGTTGTAAGGTCAAGAAAATTGACAATCTCATTTAAAACTTCAACTGCATTATTTGTAATCTCTCCTACGTGATTGGAGGCGCAGATTGCAGCTCGCATTCCTTCCTGTTCAAAGCTTGTTTCCCACACAGTCATTATTGTTTTAGTTATTATCTTGCTTAAAAATACATACATATTTGCCCCAAAGCAGAATAACATGCTACAGAGCGACATTGTCGCAGAATGAGAGACGACTGCAGAAATACTTCATCTAATTGACAAACTATTTATCCGTAGTCCAAGATTACAACATTAATTTCTGTAGAACGATATCTGGTTTTGTGTATAAAACAATTAATTAGAACCGTATTTGTAGTGAAACAATACCAAACTATGTAATGACTGATTCAGAATGACAGATGGCTTTTGGGATTTTACAAAATGAACTACAGCTAACTGCAGTGAGACGAGTTAGGCGCCGGTTACCTTCAACGCATGCAAGGCATACATTATGCAAGATATACATAATACATTATAAACTATGAATATATCTTAGACTATTTAAATTCATTCACTACTATCATTCATACATGGTTCGCTCACATGCACCCCCCCTCACCCAGCGCCGCCAATCCCCACTACTGCAGTCCACGCAGCATCTCTCCTCTACCCCAAAGCGAACACGATTTTCTATAAGTTTTAAATTATCAGAAAGAGAATTTCGCAAACGACATAAGTGACTAAAAAGGATTGATTGAAAATCGTAGTTCTATGTTGTGGAATCGATAGAAGTAGAGCTTCTCTTCATGTATGACAAGAACTAATTTGGGACATAAAAGAATATCTTTCGGAGAGATAAGATGGTAAGTTTAATCGGATGATAACATACAACAAAGTAAGGATATGATATTCACGGTGATTTTTTAGTTTCAAAACATCTAGGTACTCAAAATTAAGAGTAACATGATCAAATCGTCGTAAGTTAAAAATGAAACGGATACAGTAATTCTGTGCACGTTGCAATCTCTCCAAGAGCTCAACAGTCATATTGTTAATGACTACATCGCAGTAGTGAGGTAGCACCACAGTCTTTACTAGCATGACTATAACATTGAACGGAAGGAATAAAGCAAAACGCTTTAAACTATGGATGCCAGTAAAGATTCTACTGTAAGTTGAAGTAACAGTTTCATTCCACGTCAGTGTATTGTTGATAATTAGACCGAGGTGTTTTACCTTGTCACAGTATTCAAGTTCGTAATTGTTCAGTTTTAGTTTTGGGAAGTATTGAATGTCAATTTGAGAAAGTAGGTGTTGAGTCCTTAACACCAGGGTTTGAGTCTTTGAGCGTGATCATCAAAAAAATTGGTTAAAAGAAAGTTGAATTTATCCACCATGAAGTTAATATTGTTGGATAAAAAAAACCTCGTTCCAGGGCAGCACTGCCGCATCCAACAATAGAACTTGATGGTTTATTAAACCGTAGCTATGATATTGAATGAATGGCTTAGGCTTTGGTGGGAGAAGTTTATAAACAAGAAAGATGTGGTCGTGTTTTGAAAGACCAGGAGCAGATTAGTTTGTGGTATGCAACTAGGGTCGGGTCAGAGACGTCCATGATGTCAAGCCAAGTGTCAGCAGTAGCAGTGTGATGAGTAGCATCCAGTTGTAGTATTTTCATGTTACATGAGTGCAACATAGTAGTTAAATATGTTTGGTCGTAACAGGTCCAAGTAAGTCAGAGTTCAGGTCCCCCATCACTAAGTCATGACTGTAGCGAGCCATGTAGGCTTGAAGGACTTCCTCAAATTCAGAAAGATAACGAAGATTTGGAGCTCTGTAGCATACACTAGCAAGGATATACGTTCCATTAATGCTGATATCTAAGAACATATATTCAGGCCTCCCTTCTCTAGAAATGTTGGAGGCATGCAATATGTAACTAGGCAGGTGAGACTTGACGTAGATGGCAACACCTCCACCCCTCTTGTGGAGACAATCATTTCGATGAAGACAATAGCCTGGTAATTCGACTGATTTATTGATGTGAGATTTCAGCCAAGTCTCAGATATAAATATAAGATCAAATAAATCATTAAAAATTCATCAAAATGGTAAATCAAAGATTGGGCATTACCATGAGCTGCCTTTAGATGTTTATGATATGTTTCGAGAATGTGGCAGAGGTTATCGGTGAGAGGGGGAGGAGGGGTGCTCCCGCCTTGGGCGGGGGAGGGGTCAGAGTTCAAGTGCAATAGCAAGGTACCTACAGCTGCAGCGGTCACCCAGGCACACACAACAATGCCAGCAAGCCACACATACACAAACAGACACATACAGAAAAACTAAGATTAACATTGTTACAAATTATTTACAACCTATTTACAACTGGCTCCTAAAAAAGAATAATTAAAAAACAAATATTATTAAATCTTATTGGTGGTGACACAAAGTTTAACTAATTGATGTTAATGTTCCAGTGACACTAAAACATAAAACGGATAACTAAAAAGTACTATTATAAACAAGATGAAAAAATGATAATGCTAAATATAAATGCTATTAAGTAAATTTAGTTTTGAGATTAAAACTTTCACAAGTAGCATGTGAAAAATTAATAGTGTCAAAAAGAAAAAAATGGTTACAATCAAACAACAATTATCAACTTCTGTATATTACTAGCTAAGAAAATTGTGACTCTTACTTTATGTCTTGATTAAAAAATAAATAATACTAATTTTGTATTAAAAGGAATAATGTTATGATAATTATATTTAAGTCATCCAGAGAAGTAAACTATTCATATTCTGAATCTATATCTAGGGGTGTGCGAGTACTTGAAACTTTGAGTATTTTACTACTCGAACTCGGTTTGAAGCTCCCGAAACTACTCAAAGTTCGATCGAGTAGTTGTATTTCACGAAATATCATATTTACATCTTAATTTGGGTATCAATAAAAAATAGGTAAAATAAGGTATCAATAAAAAATGTTTGTGTTTTATTTTACCCTTAATCATACATTATCAGTTTGGTACACGTAATAATGAACTAAACAATACGCCTAAGAATAGGTAGTACACGACGAGTCAAATGAACTAGTCGACGTAGTGAACGAGTTCGTTCATTATGATTTGAACTAGTTCAGTCCAAAGTGATCAACAGAGCTGGGAAGGTAGCGATCACTGTAAATAGTTACCTTAGTAGCGGTCACAAATGTTGGTTGTCGAGTCTACTAGTCACTTGTAACCTAACCTAAAATAGCGTGAATAAAACAGAAGTGCTGGTTAGTGTCTTTATGACCAAAGAAAGGGGACGAGAGATCCGGTTCAAGATGATCAAAAAGACCTGTTACTAATACAAATCTAATAGTCTGTGCACCATGGAAATTATGCATATTTTTGTTCATATCAATAATACCATTCAATCAAAAGGGTCCCGAGAACGGGTCACTTTACAACCCAAGAATCGAACTTCCCATCTTTACTAGGTGAAAGTTCATCTCAGTTGTAGTATACGTACCTGCAAGGAACCGTTCAGCTCCTTTTCGGAAATGAAATTATCGTATATTTCCTGCGAGTCGATTGAGGTCTATTTTGTGAAAGCAGGATTAATGAAATTTTAATTCTCCAAAAAAAGGTTGCACGAATCATGTTTGGAGCAGGTTACATGGACCACTGTAAACCTCTATTTATAGACTTAAAAATACAAACAATTATTAATATATACATATTCAATTTAGTTCTATATATTCTTAACAATCCTAAATCTTATTAAAGCTGTGACTCACAATTACAAAACTAGGAGTAGGACAAATGGGCTCACTGCTATTGACTTCTGTAGATTAAGCAAGTCGGTCAATAGTCAATACATTACATCACTGAAAGTCTATAATAAGATAAGTCATCTAGTTCAAAATTATCCGAAAAATGTTTGTTTTTTTTTTTTTTTTTAACAATTTTACAATTGGCTTCTTAGAAACCCTTTATATAGCTTTAATGAAATTTTCAGCTTGCCTCATATTATTTTTTGACATATTTTAACTTGAAATGTTTTTAGAATAATGAATCCTTTTGAATGACTTGCAATTATTTTTCATTTAACATAGACTTAGCTATTAAGCAGCAATCTATGACGTCAATGAATGTAACATTTTATATAACAATAAAAGACTATTTATTTATTTATTTGAGGCGTTTAAAATAAGTTGAGACATCTAAATATAATAAACATTGATTAAAACCTAGTTTTTTATGTTACATTTATATTTACTTGATTTTAAAATCTATTTTCAGTACTTAGAATAATATTATATTCAAATTAGGTATGCAAATATAAATCTAATAAAATCCAAAAAAGAAGATTTTCAAACAAAATTCTCGTTCTTTATAATCAATCTGTAATACTGTATAATTGTGTAGAAAGACCCCCAACAATTGGACAGATAAAATATTTATCTCTGCAAAAAATGTTATTGTTATCCTGAGCAACAAGGGAATAAAACAATACAGATCTTTATACAATATATGAACACCATAGTTTTCAGTTATTTTATATTTTTATGTAACAGATCGTTGTATGATTCCCGACCCACGTGAGACAGCAATGCACACATTGGCAGAGGTACGGAAAAATATGATATTTTTAATTCAGTGGTTTCTTACCCATAGAACTGCCACTGCTGACTGCACTCTCCATTATCAACCACATTCCAGACTGTTCAGAAGACTGTTGTCATTTTGCTTACCATTATTTCCTTTTAATTTCAACTTAAGTCGAAAAACAAGCATGGCAATGAATGTCGATTGGCGTAACGAGAGTTGAATACTCTCGTACCGGGTGGAAAATTCTCAACTGTAAAAAGACTTCCTACTTGCAGGACGAGAATTACAATATCCAGGGGAATTGTCGAAATTTCAAGACCCGTCAATCCCTAGTTAACATGTTCACTCCTGCTGACTCCATTGAGGCATATATGTTGTAATTGGAACTGTTTACCAATTTTAAGGCAGGAAATCAAATTTTAATAATTTGTCTAGTGGTTTTAAAATATATATATATATATATATATATAATTTAAGTGTAACTTGGGTTTCAGGATTAAGGGGTGGGTAGGTGGATCAATACCCCTGTTCGTGTAAAGGCGGATGGGTGGGTCAATACTACTGTATATGTAGGATCCCCACAACTAGATCAAATTAGAGAATTGTTACCACTTGCATGGCTAAAATTATAATTAAAATTTTCTATGGGACAAACATTGCTTCATGCCAAGTGTGTCAATTGCTAGAGTCATACTGAAATAGTAACTATTATTAGTAATAGTTATTATTTCAGTATTAGATATTATAGTTATTTTCACTTTTGTTCTCATTATAGAAGCAATTAATGTAGGATACTTTCAGTTATGGAAACTGATGGACAACAGTACTCTGCTGGTGTCTAGTAATAGGAACAGTTAATCGAACAGAACTTAGGACTGTCAAGTAAAGTGAGTATTCAGAATGAAAAAATTACTGTCGGTGACCCCTTTCCTGCTAAGCTATTGCCGGGAAGCGTGTCAGACTCTTAAAAGGTCATACAGCACTAGTAGACACTCAGGAGCAAACAAACTAACGTGGAGGAAGATTCAATTAATTGATAACATTACTTCACTTTTTACCATCTTGCAATCTATTCACTAAATGCCATTAAAAATTCTATTGTTTGAATAACTGCACAGATGCACTGTTTTGTTATTAAATACAATAATAGTCATGTAATATCAACAGCAGTTAATATTAATTAATTAATCAAAGGTAAGCTGTAGGAGGATGTCCTAATCATGTTTCTTCTGTAAGAGATATTGTAGTTTAAAATTACCTGCACAAGACATAATCAAAGATTAATATTGTGATTCTGTTTCAGTCAAATATTAGATACAAAAGACTGCAATCAAATATTATGTCTAATAACTGATGTTTCCTCGCCTCTTATGTTTATTGTATTTGTATTGAGTTTCTGCGTGAAACACTTACGAAGGTGACATGATGTTAGTTTCCTTCAGACTTGTATTAGGTTGTTTCTGAATTGTGAGTTCCTGACCCTCAAATGTATTGAGGTACTGTATTTGTTGGGGTGAAGGCACCGGCATCAGGTTGGGCTCCTTAGAGGTTGGCGTCGAGTTTGCTGATGGTTGTTTCTGTTGTGCGAGACTTTGAAGAGACCGACAAAATAAACTGTCAACTGAAACAGAAATTAAACCATTTAAAAATAGGTACTTTTCATATTAGACCAAGGTTTGTGAAAGAAAACAGAAAATGCACTTGTTTTATTCATTCAACCATTAACCCTGAACTGAACAAAAATATTTGTTATAGCAGAAATAGACTATTTGTTCGTTAAAAAAATTATTAGTGACAAATGGCTAGATAATACAACAGAAAAATATTCATAACCACACTAATTAATTGTGCAATAAAATATTTTTTCCAACAAAATATTTGTGATAGGGTATATTTATATTATAAGTTTTTTTAACATAATTTCAATGCAGTATACTACATTTGTGTCATAATATTTTATTTTAAACAATAAAACTGCAACTAAACGATGCGAAAAGATAGGCTATCTTGCAGAATATGGACTTTCTGGTATTTTAGTGTTCCAAACTTAGGCTACTGCTAAACAGGCTACAGTCTGTCGCTGGCAGTAAGCAGTAAAATGTAGCTGGCTGTAGCTGCAATTTTCGGTGTATTAATATTTCATATATTGCTCTAAAACATAACTGATACTTTTTTACTTTACTTTAAATCGCAAAAAATAAACTTTCATAACCATGGAAAATTATTGAAACTAAAAGGACTATAAACCTCTGCAACTATCTTCATGAGAAATATTACAACTGTGGCATGCAACATTACCATGCTGTTATGTTTTTTAATACGAATTAAAAAATAAATAGGCTTCGTACAGTCTAAAAAGTCTAAAAGGATAACATTCTCCTAGTACAGTAGGATTAACTGAGTCTCCGGGTTAACCGAGCTAGTCATGACAATGAAAAATAAACATAAAGCTATTAATAAAACGAAAACTATGGCACGACACATCACATAATCGTTTGACAAATAATTAGTTTATTTTTGTTAGGTTAACAGCACTATTGGCTGTTGGTGCTAGGTTAAGGCACTGCAGGGCCGTAACGAGACGTATTTACGATAATGTACCTCGCTATAGGAATAATTTTCCCACCCAAATGCATTCACTCATGACACATCACCACCTGACACAATTGGCATAGTCGACTCTGCTCTCACACTAAATGAGGTTGTTTTAGTGTGTTGACTTTCGTGATTTTACAATATAGTAATAAAAATAAAGTCGTAATTTATAGTTGTTACTGATATTGTTCCATATTTTATTTAAGTGTTTTGATATGCGTAGTAACTGGTAGACAGTTGCTTATCTTATAACGAAATTGAAATGATGAGTCAATCAGTGTTTTCGTCGCAAATGTGTACGAAACATGTGGTATTTATACAATAATTATGTTCCATTAAAATGATGAATGGATCCCTGCATTATTAAGAGACTAATGCAGATTGCGTTAAACGACAGGATAAATACGATAATTTCGTTCGGTAATCGGACTGAACGGTACCCTGAACTTAAAACCAAGATGCGAATACTACCGTGGACCGTAGATAGATGAAATACGAAAGGTAGGGTGAGACAATGATTCTAGGAGATCGGCACAGATGAAGAAATACTCTGCTTTCGTTGTCCACAAATATAACGTTAGAGGAAATTGCCCATCCATAATGCTGCCTACAGACATTACATTAGAATTTTACTATTAAATTCTATTATTGTAGTTTTTTACCGACTGTTGAAGCATTTAAAAATGGAATACTTATTCCCAACTTCTTGTCATCCTGCGGTGATACAACTTTTAAAAGATATAACCCGTTATTCCAACTTTTTTACAGGACAGTAACTACATTTACACTATTTTGCATTTTTTTCTTGTAATAAACTAGTTTTGTACTTTTTTCATGGCTTTTACATTATTTTTACCATAACCTCCGTATTATCCGAGTTTTTACGTATCTGAGGTGGTCTCGGTCTCAATTACCTCGGATAACCAAGTCTACTGTACTATTCTCTTGGCCCTAAACCTAAATTAGACCTTGCAGCCTTTTTATTGTCACTTTAAGACACTTTGTGCCCAATTTGACTTTCCCCACAGAAAAATGCCATATTGCATGTATGAATGAAAGAAGCTATGGTAAAAATATTATAGAAGATTAAGATTCATATTACCCTTCGGTTTAGTAAAAGAAAACACACTTGAGCCAGTTTACTAAACGGGCAGTTTGTGTGCTTCAGCCAAGATAACTTTGGTCTATGTAAATCCCTTTTATTAAAAAAAGCTGAAAACGCTCTGAGAGATATGAGGATATTAATTCTCAAGGACCATATACAATAAACAGCCAATTTCTTTATTAATATCCGAAGAGATAGAATCTAACGCTTTTGAAAGGGTAATTAATGAAGCACAAGTTGAGTATTTCCTATAAATTTCATCCTTCATATGATATATCAGATTCTGGAGACCCTTAATAAAAGACAGTTTAGGACGAATAACATATTGACTTTTATTTAGAAGTTTGTTTATATTAAAGATAAAGAGTAAATCCACAGAGTAATATTAACACACAGTAGCGAAGCTTACTCTTGAGAAAAATACTAACTGCTTGAAGTTAGCGACCCTAGTGGTCGTAGACCTATGGTGCCTCTCTGCTAGATAGTATGGCAGTTTTTTTATGTTGCAATACAATTAATTGAGTGTAAATATTCAAATCATATCGTTTATTTGCTACACCCCTATGATTGCTAACACCACTTGGCTGGCAAGTAAAATGGCTAAGCTTCACTACTGTGTGTTTGTTATGCTGTGGTACATCCGCTTATGCAGCAGTGCTCAAAAAACTTTGGAAATATTACTATTATCAGCCTGTAACTACTTGAATCCATTTTGTCACTCTTTTTTATAAATTGGTATTGTAACTGTGATTTTGAGACAGTCATATAAAACTGCTTCTTTTATGATTCTATTGAAAAGAATTCCAAGTGGAAGAATTATAAGGTGGCAAATTTGTTTGATGACACAATTGGATAGTACATAGTACTTTTCTGTCCTGGAGCTGAAAAGATTCTCAATTGATTTAAAAAAATGGTGGAATGTGAAATATGAGATAACTGAAATGTTGAATTGCAGTTGACTATGTGATTTGATGATGTTAGTAAATACATAGACAATATTATCAGCTGGTCCACAATAAACTCATTAAGCGTGTCTGTCTGAATGTATTACAACACCTTTTTCAATTTCATTAACTTCTTCCTTAATACACGCTTACATTTAAAGGTCTATGCTGCCTTACATTTATTATTAGTTTTCAAAATATAATCATAATTAAACATACACTTAGCCCTTTTTATTTCTTCTATATAAATATTCCTTGTTTTACAATTCTCTCTAATACTTACAATTAAATATGATTTATCTTTGGTAACTAACAACACTGTTCTAACTTTATATAGAATCTCTGAAACAATTTTCTATTGTTTTAAGACTTTCGAGTATTTGCTTTATATAATGGTTCTAAAGGATATTCAGACAACTCTACCTGGAGACTGCTGACTGGTGGGTGCAGACATGTTGCTTGTGGGGGAGAATTCACCAACTACTGTATTATTCCCATTTTGTTTTTCTTTCTTAGGTGATAGATGTGTGGAGACTGGAGTGCCAGGATTGCTGAGGTTCATGGAGCGTGGGGGTCCAGGAGAGTCAACACCTGTTGGACTTGGACCAGGCGGGTGCCTTGCCTTTGATTCTGCAGGACTGTTGAGGCCAGAACACGTACGGGGTGAGGGCAGAGACAGGTTTGACGTATTGTTGTTCGGTGAGCTGGGGCTGGGACTAGGAACAGCTACAGGAACACTGGCAGACCGAGTAGCTTGGTGGTAGGGAGGAGGTGGACCCTGACCTCGTCCACCTTGCGGGACAGAATTTCCATTGCCTTTCTTTTTCCTGTCCTCATAGAATTGCATTTGCAGCTTTTGCCAATCTGCTTGGCTAACTACGGGCTGGTTTTTGTGATTGAGCATAATGTCCGTGGCGTCTTGCATTAACTCTTGGGCTGGGGGATCACTAGTCCCAGGTGAATGGTGTTCAGGAAACAACATTTGCTGCATCTTCCTCAGAGTTGCTAACTGTTCTTCTCTGTGCTGCCTCTGTTGTGGTGTCAAATTTTCATCTGGTACTTTGACTCCTATGCAATGAACATAATCAAACATTAACACATTTTTATACACAGACCACTTCATTTGCTACTAAATGTTTAGTATCAGCAGTTAGTTATAAAAATTATCAGATACTTTTAACTTATTTTATAGTTTTTATTACTTAATAATCTGTAAATGTTGTGATATTAAACATGGGTTGTTTAATATTTTAAATAGAACTAACTATTTGAAATACTTACAGTGTGACATTTAACCCACACATTTTGATTTTAACAGACACCTACCCACCCATATGGCACAATGAAGGTCCTCTCACCAACCCTTTATTATTATGTGACAGATATCCCACTCACGCACATAGGGGTTCCTTGGCAGCAAATTTTTAGATGCGGCACTTTTTGGGGAGCAGAGATTTTGTACATAATATCACAGTACATTAGAATTAAAATTTGCTTTTAAAGAGTTTGTATGATTTAGTCTTATGAAAGAGCCACAAAGACTAAAACTACAATTTGTCAAGGAATGAAAAGCTTGCAGACAAACTAAAACAGGAACAATTAATAAATAATCATATGTTTCCAACTCCTGAGCATAATGTTTAAAACATAGTAACTAGAATAATGTCATCAACAATCTTACCTCCCACCTTACTGCAAAACACTGTCACTCAACCAAACCTTAACTTTATGTCTTTAGTACACAAACTTTGCAAACATACTATGATTAAATTAAAATTTGCTGTAAAAAGGGTTAAAATAAATTTGTAAGAAACCTACATTTATAAACAGTGTCATTTGTATTTTCAGTAACATATTTTGACTTAAATACTCATGCAGGAAGGTTGATAACCCAAAGTAAATTTTGCCCCACTTTTACAAAACAGAAAAAAATGTTGTTTAAGTAGGTTTTTTTGTTAGAAAAAAAAGTGTCACTCGCCAGTTCATATGGGCCTGCAAGCCTGTGCATGGACTTTATTCAATGAGTGAAGTACTGATCTTTGGCTCAGTGAGGATTGGAACCTTGGCCCTTGCCCTCCGCAGTCCTAAGCCTTAGCCACTGAGCAACCAAGCCGCCAATTATACTATGACTAGAATGTTATATATTGTATCCAATAATTTTTATTCAGACAGATAAAATAAAATCTAACAGGTTTTTACATGACCAATAAAATAAGAACATCAATGTTTGTGTGTTTATATCATTAATAGTTGGCGACAACAATAACAATTTCTCAATTATCAACCTTATTATTCCTATATTTGACTATATGAAACAACAAAATTATCCGGGTTCGACTTTTGAAAAGTGGTGGTTAAAAAAAGACAGATGTTGAGAATATCATATATCACAATAAATCTCATTGGTTTTGTTTCGGTAAAAGATTCTCTTGTACCACCTCAGGGAGGAAAAGTGCCCTCTGGACACCATAATGAGAATGTGGTCAGCCATAAAGGGACACAGTATATGTCCTATTCCTACCTAAAGCAACGAAACCCCCCCCAACTGAACTCTCATCCTAACTCTATACATCTGCTCTGGGAGCAACCTCTTTCCCTTGTTTGTCACCGAGAATAGGCTGTATTATGTGCACTGCGTTTGATAACTCAGCACTAGTGGGTGCTGTAATTCAGCTACTCGGGAACAAAGTGTTAAGGAAATTGTATGCGATAGCCTATATGCTCAGTCCTCTTAACACGTTCAAGCTGACAACTAAGTACATACAATTACGTATATCTAAAAATTGTTTGCATCAAAATCAGTTACCAAATGCTGTTCTGAGTCTTGTTCTATGTCACTGACATGAAAAATTAATCATCGTTGCCGCCGCTTTTTGTCGGCATGCGCCAGTTAGGTGCGTCCCTCTGGTGAATTTGCACATAAGTCACAATATTTACTCTTATTACTCACTTTTTCACTTTTATTTCTACGTATTTACAGAGTTGTTGTTTTAAATTTACATTGAGTCATGAAATTTGTCGAAGCAGCGAATAGGGCATAGGCCTGATTCCTCAGGACAAACTGGGCACAGAAGTACAAAACATCCGATCCGATCTCTTGCCCTCTTCAGAACACATCACATTTTTCAGATCGCCAATAATCTTCCAAAAGGCTTAGTGTAATAAGGCCAGTGTGAAACAATAAGGCTAGGAACACCTTCAGTTCTGGAACAGTAAGGTCTTCCCACCTGTAAATACTTGACTGTGGCATATTAGTGTTACCACAAAATAAAAACTGAACGGCGTACTTGTTTGTTTCACGAACAATGAATTCTAAAAACATATCGTCCAACAACAAAGAAAAGAACTCAGCAGGTTAATTTTCATTAGGTATATTTACAGGAAACCATCTTTACAAGTAAAGGGGATCTGTTGCAGACCTACAGTATGAGGGACCCATGTTGGTAGCCGTGATGTCTTCCTCCACGGCAAGGTTGATCTCACTTTCCATCTCAATCTTGTTTCTACTAATACCTATGTCTTCCTCAGTCAAAACATACTATTCACAATATGTATTTGCCATTATTGTTCAATACAATCGTTCTAATAACTAAAAATTACACAATCGTGAACTAAACATAATTAACTCGCAGGATCCAGCAACGGTACCAACACGGTAAATGTTAGTATGTAATAAGATGGCACACGCAGCAACAACCTTCCCCATCATGGCTAAGCTAAATATGACTCAATATATTTCAGCTGGTATGGTGCCGACTATAGGCGGCACACGCCACATGGTTATGCTAGCGATGCCGCCTAAAGTCGGCGTGCACAGTGAACGTGTTACTGACACAGCTACGCTCAATAGTTCTCATCAACGTGGGCACTACTAGAGAAGCCTGGGATGTCTTTGTTTGGTGGTATTCAGGTTCCAGACGTTGTGTAGATAAAATAAGTGAGTATAAAGTTATCAGTTAGCTCAAAACAAGATGAATACTACGTGACTCGGATTCCACGTAAAGCTACAGGACCCTCAGTTTCCCTAGCTATTGGGCTACTAATAAATGGCTCTTTCTAAGGAATAGTTGAACTTAGTAACAATGACTAGACTCTTTCATCTACATTCATCAAGATATCCTTTCATCAGGAGCCTGTGGCACAAGCCTAACTTTGACCCCCTCCACAGACTAACCCATGTCACAAAGGATCGATATAGAATGTAAAAATAACTACTGTATAGACCGTGCGGCGAAGGTCCGGCCTCGAGCCCGCCGGGCGGTGATAGGGAGGAGACGGGAGGAGGGCCATTCAATATATTGATGCCTGCAGTCCTGGAAACATTCGCTAGTGTCAGACTTTCCCACGCTAGGAGTCTTTTCCATACTTGCTTCTAAAATAAGTTAAGTTAATTGTTACCTACGGATGCACATTCAGTACGTTTCCAAACTGCGTGCAATATATTGGCTTGTGGTTTAGCGTGTTAAGAATTTTTACTCAAGTGTACGATAAACAATTATTTAGTTGGTTATATGTTTCTTTTTATCTAACTTACTATAGTGTAATAAGTCAGTTTGTATTTTTTTGTGTTCCTTAAGTGTGTTAAGAGTCTGCAGAGTCTGTCGACCATACTTGTTTAATTCTCATAAAAACAACGTTATTTTGAATCCATATTTTTATCATTATTTATTTACCAAAAGTTGTGTATGAGTTGTCATTTAAAATGCTATCATATTGCGCATTGGGTTTGCTTTTGATATTATGAATACATAAGCCTAGTTTTGAAAAATAGGAAAAATAAAATCTTCAAACTAAATAATTTTTATATTTATTCCATTACACTAATTATAAATCCACAAAGCAGTTCAACGAGTAATTTCACTCTTGATCAAATACAATTTGTTTGGAAAAGACCGATTAAAAATAATTGTTAAATTTGCACACGCGTGATAATTTGTCCGGTTCGAAAAAACATCGTTCTAATGAGATTAAATCCAACATGGCCGACAGCCTCTGCAGACTATTAAAGTTGTAAAATTAGTGAACGTAAATCCTAAATAGTTTATTCCTTTAGTGGTTCCTGCCTCAACTATGGCTCGCTTTATTCCTAAAGTAGCTCAAGGAAAAACTACTAGAAGTCAGGGTAGGGAAATTATTTGGAAAGTAAGTGAGTTCTTGGCGAATGAGGCCAAATTAAGAGATGAACAACGAATCCCCGTAAAAATCGTCAGAACGAACTGGAGTTGCATGTGGCGTTTCAAAAACTTTTATAAAGGAAATTTGGTGTGAAAAGTGTTTATTGGACACTTCAGCGGAAAGACAGCGTTCGTTCACAACACAAAAAAATACAAGGGAAAAAGAACAGCGACAGAACTAGACGATTTTGACAAATGTGTCGTTAGAAGAACCGTCCATGAGTTTTATAAAACTGACGAGTCACTCCCAACTCGTCATTTTTATTTTAAGCCAATTTAAATAAAAATGATATGTATTTTAACGGTTCGAGAAATCACAGAAATATATTTGTTAGTGACAGTAAGAAGTATATATTTTTTAGTTACTTAATTTCAATTAAAATGATTAACTGATTCATAATTTTGTATGATATATTTAATTGTTGTTATTGATATATGTTTTAATTTGTTAACTTTCAAACTCAACCTATTTGATGTTTTTATTTTAAATAATGGTCTAATTATAAGAAATATCAAAATACAAATACTTCATAAACACGTAAACAATCACCCTTTACGATCTGTCTGTGACCGCCTCGCTCAGAGTCGATGTTTTTATATGACTAGTAGGCCAGCCAGGAGGCCGGACCTTCAGCGCGCGTACTATACTAGACTGATTTGGTGGAAGATAACAGCTTTCTATCATTTATAGGTTGCCAGCTTAAATTCTGCATTGGTGGAATAATCTCGCATTGAACTTGAATATGGTTTAGTACAAGTTAAATTTTCATTGTATGAATAAAAATATTCAACAATTTTTACTTTATTATAACATATTTGTGAAGGCTACAATTTCACTATAAACTTTCTTTGCAAATATTGTAATATTTTTTTGCACAAATCCTGTCAATATTACGAGCAATAAAGAATCGGCCTGTTACAATACAAGTAATATGTAAGAAATTAATTATTTAAATTTTATATTATCACTTACCCGCTAAGGAGTGGTGAGGTCCAAGAGACATTGGATCATCAGTGAACTCACTGAGCGATGCCATCATTCCACCTTGCAGCATGTTGGAGCCTGGGGATCCAGGCAACATATTGCCTGTCTCTGGTTTCATCTGAGGCATAGTCATGTTGTTGCCTCCATTGCCTCCCATACCTGTGTTGCCCTACAAATATGAAGTTTATTAACACGTTGACTGCGGCTTTCTAATACTATGTAATATCCCTAGGAGCTGAAGTATAAAAATGATGTTTTCACTTACCATGTTGACATGGTTTTATATCCATCTAAACTTTCAAGAAGCTGTTTGAAGTTGATTTTATATATATGTGGAACGTCATAAATTTATGACTCATATGTGGGTCATCAACTCGTCTATACCACTCTATACAATGTACCATAGTCCGTGAGCCGGTCAGGCGCCACTGCGTGACCAGTGGGAGGGTCATCTACACTGAATGTGTTAAATGCATATAATGAATTCTACCTTAAAATTATAGAGAGAGGTCATATGGCATCAAAATTGTTTTCCTTCAGTGGAGTGAGTGATAACGATAGTCATCAAGCTTTTCACTCTCACTTGACCAGTTTACATTGATGATATCATTGAAACAAGTCCAGCTCAAAATTTGGTCCTATTTGCGGTTGATGATACCATGCTCTTTATAAGAGGCAGTAATTGCAATGAGTTAAGAGATAGGGGCATACCGTAAGGTGAACCAGATGGCACAATTCTTTTCTGAAAATCAAGTGAAATTAAATCCTTCAAACACTGGATATCTATGTATCCAAACTCTCCAAAGAATAGTCAAAATTTAATAACCTTCCAGCACTATATGTAGGTGGGGAGGAGCTGGAGATTAAAACCTCGGCCGTCTTCTTGGGAGTGAGATTGGACGATACTCTCTCCTGGAAGGAATATATTAGCAATCTTGAGAGCAAATTAGCCAAAGGTTTCTTTGTTCTGAGAACAGTAGGGAAATTTATAAATAATCGACTCAATAGAATAATTTATTTTAGCCTTATAACCTACTCATATAACCTATTGTATCTCATATAACCTACTCGATTGTTCTGTGGGGTATGGGAAAAGGTCACCTAGACACAATTTTTAAATGGCAAAAGCTAGCCATAAGAGCAATGGCTCGAATTCCAGCTCGGGGTCATTGTGGGGGGGATCTTTGCGATCCTGGATATTCTCATGGTTCTGTACCTCTTCATATTAGAGAAAATCATGTAAATTAGGAATTCCCATAAAATTAACTATCTATTTACAACACCAAACATAAAAACCATCAGGCACAATTCCATAGACTATCCACATTTGAAAAAATAACAGACTTTATAGGAATAAAAATTATACAATTATTACCCCAGGAAATTCAAAGCATAACAGATAATTTCAAATTCAAAAGACATCTTAAACAGTTTCTACTTCATCACTGCTTATATAGTTTACAGGAATTTTGGGACACATGTAGGGCCTAATTAGGACATAAGTCGATAATCAAATAACCTACCTATGCTAACCTGTGACCCCCTCCATAGAGTACATCAACGTGACCGTCATCTGCACCTGCAGCACACCGGTCAAGAGGACATAAGTATAAGTAAGTAAGTTTAAATGAGGTGTGCGGCATCCAGCAACTTTATTTGTTTTAAACCAATATACGGTTTTTTCATTTGTTACTATTTAAAATATCAGATTGATAAAAGTAGATTAAGACGGTTTAGTTTGCTTGGTATAAAATAAACGAGAGAGACAATAGAAAAGGTATATCATTGATAGAGGTCTTTCCTGAATGTGACCAAAATTTATTCAGACATATACAGACAACTGTAATTTATATAATAAATCATTCATGTCTGAACTGTACTGGTCTTGACAATATCTCCCCTTAAAAATACTGGAGATAACACACTGGAATGTCACAATCAATTAAATATGTAAAAACAAATCCCCCAATCAAGCGGCCTTACCATCAAAATAAGCTAAGGTACGTCTGTAATATAAAACCTCGCTCTTAACTTTCTTCAATAATTAAAACTGCTGTGCTATTCATACTTCTGGACCATTTTCAATGGAACAACTTGTTACCAATAGAACATGGATTTATATCTAACCATTTAAAAATAAATTGCCATTACAAGTCTTTACATTATTATATACAGCATGTAGAAGCTGTTCCTGAAAACAGAACATAAAACGCACATCAGGCAATTAAGAGCCCTAAGAATCGGAGGAAAAACATTGTAATAGTTTGGGACCTACCTATGACAGAGTACTGAAGCTGTAACAACTAAAAACTTATACCAGAGTAACATAAACATCACTGTTAAGCTATCTACCTCTACAAAAGGCAGCTATACAAGGTTCAGTCTTAGGGCCCATTTTATAAATCCTATTGCCTGTGACCTTCCTTCATTCCTAAAAAAACACATATTATTTTGTTTGTACATAGCTGTGCTTTTGAAAGGATTGAAGCAAATAAGGGTGTTAAACAAATAAAACAATTAAACCTGCTAAATATGAAAAACTCGGTTCTACAATGTACCAGTCAAGAAGTCAGGGGATATCAACTTTAATCTTGGTCAATGTTGTTCATATATATAAAAAAAATAAAAACTTGGTGGAGATCTAACATTAAGAGCAAGCATCGGATGGCTTGAAAGTTCTGTCACAGAATTTATCAGCTAGATATCAAATGGGAGAAATCTGAGCAAACAGCTCTGCAATTGCTGAGTTCAGGCAACAATTTAGTATGAAAATTACTGATTTAGGCCTTGTAACATACTCGTATAATTTAATTAGTAAAAAAAAATTGTAATATATTCCAAAAGCCACAAGTAAATTAATTAGCCTGAATCAGCTGTTTAATTTTGTAGGCTCATGACTGGTTCAAATCAAACAGTCTCAAAGTAGAGGGTGTCTGTGACTACCCTCCTTCTTCTTTAACCAGACTTCAGTGAGTTAATGTTGTTTAAAGTTTCTTAGCCAAACTAGAAATTAAAGAAAAGTGATTGTAAAGTTTTTAGTAGTAAAGTGTTTTAGTTTCAATTTTGTTATTTTAATTTGTTTGCCAGCTTTATTATTTTATTAAATACAGTTTTATTTTATTTTTGAAGAGACACATATTTTATTTTGAGTTCCTGAGTGAGTATGAACATTTTTAGTTTTCTTCAGTTTTTATTTTGAAATAAAGGCTTGAATCTTAATTAATCAAATTTTCAATAATTAATTACACCACAGAAGTTGATTTTTAAATACTGGAAGTAACAAGTGGTATAGCCTTGGTTGGGAACAAATACATAATTGTGATGAAAAATTTGACTTAATTGGAAGGTTTACCACAAAAAGCACTTTCACCATTTACTGAAATCAGCCCCAAGTTTCAAACAGCAGAAAGATCAGATTCCTGTGATGGTTTGCATAAATGGCAAAGGCAATCATAGGCTGCCGAAACTTTACTTTCATCAGAGATGTTACAAATGTCAGTAAAGGAGTTTTGGAAACCATACATAGTAAAAGGGTGCTATTTTCAATATTGCAAGTACCAGGAATGATCTCATAGTGACAAACCTAAAAAAATGGATGGAATAAACTTTGGCAAAACAAATCAGAATCACAAGAAAATGGATCGGTTTCTGTTGATGACATTATACATTAATCTACCAAACAGTGAGAATCTGATGACAGAAGACATAAGGTCAGATGACATGAAGGTTTCGGAATATTTCATGACGATGAAATAGTTTCCCGTGTGACAGCCAAAGAAACCTAATCTGATAATGATGATGGAGATTCAATTCGTACTGAAGGATAAATTATTAGTGATTTGGAAGCTGAAACAATGTTATCTACCAGCAAGATAGTAAATATTGCTGCAGTAAAATCTTGTATCAAAAAATGTAAAAAAAATGCATTGACAATATTTTTCTCACATTAACTAAACATATTTTTTTCTGTAATTGTGTGAGTTTTACTTTCATGTTACAGTAATGTATGTACACCTTACATGTTATGCAGCAATCACATGTTCACAATTTGATTTTTTAACGGTACCTTTCTGTTATTTGTCTATTCACTCAACCGTCATCTCTTTGATCGATGAAGGATAACAGAAATTGTACTGTAACACCTTTTATGTTGTTCATTATTAATGTTTCTTATATCTATTAAATAAATGAAGAAAATGAAATGAAAAATGGCTTTATCGGTACAACATTTGAAAGAACTGATGAGGTTAGGATTAAAAAGATCTCTCTTACACCTAACCACTACATTTACATAGGTGATGGTGTGATAACTAAGTGTTATAACTGTTATGAACTAAACATACTTAAAAATAAAGAATTGTAAAGATTTCCATGATATTTTATACTAATATATATATATATATATTAAAAAATCATTAAAGAGTTTTGTGTTCTATGTTTTGTGTCATTATCTCAAAGTAGGATAATGAAAGAACAAATACCTTATAAGTTTAATTCACAAATAATCCACGTAATAATGCTGAGTTGTGAAATCTACCTGTCTCTAGACAGTCATTTCCCATGAATGATAGAAAGTAATTTTATGAATAAAAATGAAGGCTAGTTACATAACTGTACAAAGTTAGATCATATCTGAAATGGTGGATGAGTTGTTAAAATTCATGACAAAAATAAAGAGCTCAATGAAATGAAAAAAGCTTTGCATTTTAAAAGCTTTAGTATAACAAAATAAATTTTCGATGATGTAACAAGTTTGACTTTCATGATAATTTTAAGTAAAGTAATAAAAAACTTCTTAACAATTATATGGAGCTGTTCTAAAAGATAAGTTTTTAGGGAAACTTTCAAGGGACAGGAAGACAGATAAATATTTTAAACAATTTTGTAGGTCTATTAAGAATCAAAATAATGGAGAAAAAGAACAGGTTTTAATGTAAAATGTATTTTAAATAAGTATTTTTTAATACACAAGAAGAGCAGGAGGCTTCCCCAAATATAACCCCCAAATTATTGAAACTGCTCAAAGCAATATGACATCATGGAAAGAAATAGTAAGGATATTTATTCCCATTGATAAATTCAATGATAATGACATAAAGATATTTAATCAGAATGGGAAGTACAAAGACGTTACATTTTACAAGTGACAATTTTCCACAAATCTGGAAAATGATTATTACTATTATTTATCTATTCTTAAGATGTTAATTATCAAGTTTAAATTTCAAATGAGTTTGATGAGTATATATGAGCGAATATAGTCATTGTTACTAACCAAGGCCCACTATTCTTTAGAAAGTGTCATTGGGACCGTCCTGTAAACCTTAAGCTTATGAATGTGGGCTTTAACCAACTACATTACCAATTATTATTAAGCCAATACTATTTTTTCCCCCTCAAAAAATTTCCATGAGTTGTAGGGCATTCTTTGAACATGCTTGATTCCTACAAGCATTTAATCAACAAATTTTACTTCTCTGGTTTCTGAGGGAAATAACAAATAAACGGGCTGAAAAATTACAAAAAGTGTGGCTTTGACTAAAAATGTTCTGTACCTCGAGGCAGCTGCCTGTGAATTGTGTTCAATCTAACACATAAAATTTCTCAAGTTGAGCGAAAAATGTGTACCACATTTACTTCATACACATCTGTCAATTTTCTCAAATAAATATTGACCTTAAACAAAATGTTATATGTTTAAAAAATGATGTGATTTTTAACAATGCGAGCAAATCCACAGCAAGAAATATTTCACTAGAAAATGTAGTAAATCTTGTCAGTATCAGCCATGTGAATGTCAGAGTCGGAAGTGGGAGTGTGACATTGTGTGAAAGTGTGCTTGGCACCGTGCTAGTGACCTCACAGTTACAAATCATGTAACTCACTACAACCATAATGCAGTATGAAAGCTTAGAGGTATATTATTAAAAAACCTACTTCCATAGTTAGCAACACTAAAAATCATTAAGTTTAAAATAGTTAAGTTTTCTACTACTTTTTTCCTGCACACAGTAACAATACATCAAGTAGCGATCCGAAAACTATAAAACTCTTTGGTTTGTTTTACGGTCAACTTGAATTGTTACAAACATGTCATTCCGTCTATTACACTGCTAATGATATTCATGAATACTTGTGTGGCATGGTTTCATGAATACTTGTGCGGCATAGTTACTTGCTGCACAGTCCAAAAACTTTTCTCCCAAAAAGCCACAATACAATACAATATTTTTGTGGGCCCAGATGATGTCTTACAAAACAGTGTTTGTCATAGATTCCTGTTTAATTTCCTTTTGATTGCTAAGCCATAAGTGGGGAGGGAGAAGTTTCTTCTATTTTGGGAGTGCAATGAACTCTGTGAAAGCCTAAACATTTCATCATGTTGCCTTTTTTAAGCTAATCTGCAGCGGCAATGAAATATTGTTTTAAAAACTGTACCTGTCAATTTAGCTTAGTTTCATAATTGTTAACCGTCTGTTTGATTCCATTAGGGGCAATTAACCACTGATACAATGCACTCATTGATATCTTAGGTAGTCAGGGTTTGAATATCAAAGGCTTTTGAACTATTGTATTGAACAAGATAGTACATTTTGGAATAGAGGAATTTCCCATATATGGATGACTTCTCCAACTGGAAGTAGTCAAGTCGTTAAACTACCATATACTGACAATTATGATTTCAAACATCAACAACTTTTCATTTGCAATCGGTCTAACTGATGTAACTACTAGTGCTAAGTTCTTGTCCCAAAGTCTTATAAAATATACATATAACTATCGGTGTATATATGGTGTTCATTCTATAAAAACTACTGAACAGCACACAACACAAATTAATAAGTTCAAAGAGGGAGAAATGATCCATTTTGGTAAACCACGTTTATCATACTCAGAAAAGTCCTTTAACTTTAAAAAAAAGAAAAAATTACATTAAACAGAAACTTTGGCTCATTTTGCCTCATGACGAAAGTTTCAGATACTACTACTTTGTACAACAAATATTATTAGAATTTACTGGTATATTCATCAATGGTGCTTTAAATATATTTCAATCAGTGGAAAAGGTTTGTAGTATGGAAAGGATTAAAGTTTATAAAGTTACAAATCAAGAGATCTACAATTCTGGATGTCGAAATTAAATTTCCACGACTAATGTTCAATTGAATGTTCAAATTTACATCAATAGTTGGATATATTTTATAGGTAGGAGTACATGTGACTAAGAGTTTTACTTGTAAGTGAGAATAAGGGAGTCTCCAGACAGCAAGTATGTGACAAAAATAACATATGGAGTAATATTATGCAATTTTCTATAACACTCCAAAAATATTTAAGATCATATTAAGAAACATATTTAACTATAGACATGTTTTATAGTAACATTATATTCTAACTGGATAAGAGGGCTAGAATAATTATCCTCTTTAAAATGAAGAAAATAAGACAAAAAATATTTATAGATATAATTGATACTTTTTCCATTTGATTTTATATGCCTAAATGGAACACTTTAAAAAATTAAAGAATCTATTTGTGTAATGGAAAACAAAGTAAATTCATGAAACAAAAGTTATGAAAGTTTAATTTAAAATATATCAAATCAAATGCAATTTAAGGTAAAATTAATTAAATCAAATGCAGTATCAAAAAATAATACTTAAAAAATGAATAGAAAATATTCCACTAAACCTTTTTTGGAATATTCAATAAATGTATTTACCATTGCTCTTATAAAAATCTAAGAGCCATACCAGCTCATTGTCTCTTTGTTAAACTAAAATGCTTCTTTAAAAAGTGATATGGAATTTTGTTCTTAAATATTAGATTTTCCTTGAGAATTACACTCATAAATTTTTTAATAAAATTAGCGATATGATTACTTCTTAGATCAGGGAAAAAATACTAACATCCACCTAATTATCTGGATCTATTAATGGATGCTAATTATTACGACTTATGACAATTTTCATCCTCTTTATAAATATTGTGGCATAACTTATTAGTAATTATAACTAACAGTTTTTATTTGGTTGCTGGAAATACTGTATCATCTATTTTTATTGAGCTTGGTTTTTATAATACAATCTCCAACTAATATACTATAACACACTATTTAGGTTATTAAACAGTAAAATTACAAATTATTTAAAGTAGTCCCTACAGATTGCACCATGGGTTCAGTTAAAGGACACTAGGAGGGATAGGGCATCAGCAAACTTACATAAGAAGACAAGTCCACCAACACCACACAGTAAGTAACTCCTCAAGAGAACACATAAAGATAATTTACATTACACAAATTTTCGGAGCTACTTGCACTTTTATCGGGTGAGTAATGCTTTTCATCTGCATTTGCAATCGGTCTAACTGATGTAACCACTAGTGCTAAGTTCTTGTCTCAAAGTCTTATAAAAAATACATATAACCATCGATGTATATATGGTGTTCATTCTATAAAAACGTTTTGCTTGAGATTCACTTGAGTCTCTCTCTATTCACCTGACAAAAGTGCCACTGGCACTGAAATTTGTGTAATGTGAACTATTTTTATATGCGTTTTCTACTGTAAGGTGTTGGTGGACTAGTCTTCTTAGTGAGTTTGCTAAAGCCCTACACTAATATTTAAATAATTCATCAAAGTTCTGTATTTTAAAGTAACTACCTGAAATGTATGTTTCAATATAAAGTTAGTATAAATTTACGTCCAATTTCCGTGCAAGTGTTCAACTGAGGTTGATGAAAGCACCTGACACAAGGATCTAGGATTAAATTGTAATGAAAACCTAATATAAATATTGTACAAGTATTTCCTATATATTTATCATCTAACTATCCAGCATTTGTTGGGTCAAGTGTAATTCAATAGTTTTTTTTAATTTATGTAAAAAGCAACAAATAATCAGATAACAAATTCTTTTACATTATTGCACGTCTTCAACATAAATGTATTAAAAACTTCACATTTTGTTGAAAATAGCATAATAATTATTTGTTTTCAAATGTATAAACTACAGTACTTCTCAATTGTTGTGCTGTGCAATTTAGACTAATTTTATGTGTTGTTTTATTATTTATAAATATAACCGTATGTACCACATAAATTTATAACTAAAACAACATCTGTCTATAATTTACTATTCTATACTAAGCCTCACCTGGTTCCACAGAGGCATTCTGTTCCCTATGCCCATCCCCACATCCATTATTAGGTTGTTTTTATTGATTCCCCGGCCCATGGCTTGACACTTGAGACTTCCTGGAGCATTCTTCTGCTTGATCTGTGCCAAGTTGTTCAGCCATTGTGCAGGGTTTTGTCTATTGAACTGCGTCATCTTCAAAGGGTGTTTCTAGAAAGTAAATTCATTCGGAATACATATAATTACCATCCATAAACATAGAGCCATTCCACTAAAGCTTATTTTGTGTTTGAACAATTCTAAATATAAGTTACCTTAGCATTAATTTAACTCCAGTATTATAACTAGAATCAACATTTTCCAGTGACAACAGCGTCAAGGTACTATCTACAATATTTACAAGATAACCAGACGTTTTGCCCATACTGTGATGCCCTGCATAATGTACATAATGTACCAGATGTATGGTGGGTCAGTACATCTCTACAAATATGGAAGGGTGGTTGGGTCAGTACCTCTGTACATGTACGAGTGAGCGGATGGGTTAGTACCTCTGTACATGTATGGGAGGGCGGGTTAATGAATTAATGATAAAATAAAAGTATATTTTTTATGGTTGACAAATATACAGAAAATATGGCTCTATATTAAGTAAATAAGCATAGTTTGGCTGGGTTCAGTTTATATGGCTCAGATGTTGGCCAAATTACTAAAACACAAACTAGTAAAAAAAAAATACATTTAGTTATAATGGCACCACACTGTGTCTTGGACAGCTGTGTTGTGTTGGAAAGGTTAATTCTCATACTCAGTAATGTATCTCTGCAAAGACTTGTTTTTTTACTATTTATTCATATTCATACACTTATTAAATTTCCACTACAACAGCGCAATTAATATTTTCGATTTTTGAGCGACTAACCGGTTGCATTATTGTGGCTCGTGTAGAATCGGCCTAAGACAACTACATGCCACAGAAGCTTATCAAAACAGAGGTAACATGAACAATATCACTGTTCGTGTATGTGTGGTTGGGTGGGTCAATATCTCTGTACGTGTATAGGAGGGTGGGTGGGTCACTGCCACTTTACGTGTATGTTTGGGGGAGAGGTCACTGCCGTAAGTGACCCACCCAATTATAAACACTGTACATGTATGGGTGGATGAAATACACCACCTTAGTTTTTACTACCACTAATAATGTGGATGTTTGTGCTTAGAATGCGAATCACTGCAATACTACTGTACTATCAAAATGTTTTTCTGTACTTATAGTTACTCAGAAAAAAAAACATTCATGCATAAAACCAATCCGTAATGCTTCTAATATGACATTACTGTATGTTTAGAATTCCAAAAGAGCTTGCTGTCCTGCAATCTTGGCGTTTTCATGGACTCCAAGCTCTTCTTCTCTGAACACGTTAACTATATAGTATCATAAGCTCGGAGGATTTTTGTTATGTGTTCGGAGGATATTCGTGAGGATGTTCGAAAACCAGTCATAAGCTTGGGTTTCGTTATGTGGATTGCCAGGTATTTCAATGGAACAAGCACGCTTGTTCATTGAAATACACTGTAAAAGTCTTTGGTTCGAAGTCACCTTTTGTATGCCACTGTTATTTGGATTAGTGACTTGGTGTACACAAATGCAGCCCTCGAGGCCGTCCAGAAGAAATTCCTCTCATAGATGGTGTACAAGCCGTTAAGTCTATGTTGTGTAATGTGAAGTGGAAGCACATGTACAACAATTTATCAACCTTACTGGAACATCATGCTGTGACTGTCATGCTTTTTTTTTTTATTGAGTGCTTCATGGCTACACTGGCAAAGTAGAGGCTATTGGTCTGAGAGTTCCAGAATATACTTTTCAGTATGTGATCCAGTGGTCAGATGTGTTAGCAAATGTAAACAGGCTTCAAAACCTAGATTTGATTAAATAACTATTATGGCTGGTTTTGAAAGATGCTTAAAGTATAGCCTTATTTCTTAAGTGTTGCATGTTTGGGCCTCGAGGCTCGAGGCTGTCACTGGCTGGTGTAATTAATCAGTAGGAAGATAATATATTTAAATATTGTAAATCACATTATTCATATGTTACCCGTAAGTACACAGATAATTATTACCAGAGTCAGAATTATCTAATTGTAAATTAAATTTGACAAAAAGGAACAATTTTTTAAAAATATTTTTAGCAGAAAGTTTTATAATAAATAACTGTATTACAGCACTACTTTTGCCTAATCATTTTGTATGAACATGACTTAGTGTTGGTGTTCTGCGTTGAAAGAGATTTACACGAATATGGATCAATGTAAAGTTTAGTTTTTGCTTTTGTTACTTAATACTAAATAAAAATATTTACAGGAAGTTACCTCTAGGAATTTTTTTGTGCGAGGTTGAGCACAGTGGTAAGCTATGATGGAAGAGAACTGTCCCTGCAGAACAGACTCTGCTGATTTATTGGCTAAAGCGGTGGAGAAAACAAATATCTGGCTCTGTTGCTGCATATACTGGGCTTCCAATGTAGCCGGCTGCTTGTTAATGACATTGCTGGCTAAAGGTTGGACAGTGTCTTGAGGCAGTCCCAGGCTTAGGGGTAACACCCCATCACATCCCTCTGCATTAACATAAAGCATAATCAGAATTCCACTTGTATGGTACAAACAGATACTAAACACTTACTGTTTTAATGTTCATACAGTTTTGTTTTGAAAAAAAAAAAAAAATAGCAGCAAGAAAACAACACATTTTTTTTAAACTTGCACAATCTGTCACTCTTTATATTGTTGCAAAAATGTACAAAGATATTTGTTTACGAAGAACTTGGTAATCAAAAAATTATTAATAGATGAGTCTGAAAACACAATGTTGATTATAACTCACTCCGGTGGACTCTATTCAGTAAAACTGCTACTAACAATGTCAAAATTGGTAATAATAGAGAAAGGTGAACTTGGGTTTGCTTCTGGTCCTTATTAATAAATAGCAGTGTGTCAAAAATTTACTTGGGCTACTGAGACTAACTATGTTGACTATCTTCTTTAAAAATGTGTTGCCATAAAAGAGATTTAAAAAAACTATCAAAAATTAAATACAAATAATTAGGATAATTTAAAATAATAGGCGATTAACTTATTAAATAGGAGCCCCTAGAGAAGAATCAATTATGCATTACAAATTACAAGAGACTTGCGTTAATCCAACATTTTTCAGTCCGACAGGTTTGCTAATACCAGAGCCAAATAGTTTTATTTAGAAGCTATGAAATTGATAAAGGTAATGACAAGCACAGGTAGTGCAATTGGAATGAGTGGTGACTGGTGAGGAAAGTTCAATAACCTCAACTAATTCCAGCCGAAACAATAGGCTATCTATTTTAGCCTACTTATGGCCACCTGTACTAGACACTGCAGCGACACAGATCAGTCACATTTACTTCTTTTAGGAAGTGGTGATATTTTTTATTGAACGAACCAATATTGATTTAAGTGCTCTACATATTTCTTGTTGTTCGTATTTTGTTATAAAACTGCAAATTTAGCTGAACTTTTCAACAGAACAAATTTTATTGAAAATAGAGATGCATAAAAGAGTTTAGTTGGTGGTTTTTATATTTCATATTCAATTTGAGCCATATTAAATATATTGCCCCTAAATATTTAAAATTTACATTTTTCTCCATTTTATACGTACATTTTTTTCACTGTAGATTCAGTAATCAATCATTTTTATTGACACAACATTAACCCAGTCCCTTTTCTGTTAGATTATCGAGAGTTTACAGTATTTCAAACAGAAAATTAGTTATTAAAAAAGGCTATTCAAATGACTAGACATAAATAACAAAGAGCAATCATGATAAAGGTTAGAAACGAAAGAACATGGTCCCATTATCTTCTTCAAAATGTAGAGTGTAATATCATGTTTTATATGGACAAAAAAATCTCTAAAACTATGTGTGTATTGAGGATTTAGTTGGTTTCTTACCACTTCCAAAGTCAGGTTCATTATTAGCACCATCTTCAGTCTTTAATGATTTACATGAAACTGGATTATCCAACAACTGATTTTCTTCAACTTTGGCTAAAAACAAAATACTAAATTTATTAAAAATGCAGGGTTACTGTGAGTTTACCAAAACTAAAACCATAATAATTATGGTATTTATATTTATTCATAGTAATTATTACTATATACTGTAGTTAGCAAAGGTAAAACTACCATATATAAATACATAGAATTGACAAAATAGAATATGTGTATTAATAAAACTATAAATTTAACAAAGCGCTAGATATATTGCTTATTATTTTGTATACATTTGATAATATTCAACATAATAAGCAGCCTATGGCTACTTATGAACTGTGTTTATAGTAACTCAATATTCTGGAATAGAGGCTATATACTAGTTTTGAGAGCCTCTAAGACAATTATTCATTCTTAAGATGCAGATTATCAGCATACAAGTGAATATGGACAGGGTACGCAGCAATGTTCCTAAAATTTTCTCGACTTTTTCCTAATATGACATTTCCATGAATCCCAAATCGACATAATTCATGACCATTGGCTATATACAGAAATCCAGCAATCCTAATATGTTCTTTTAGTAAAAATAAAACTTATTATAGTAATACAAACAAACTATTAAAGATATCAATAAAAACTAAAACATCTTACAATTTATTTTAATAAAACAATTTCTCCAATAAATTAAATGTCTATTTCCATGTGATTCTTTTTAGAAAGACTGTTCTTCAACAATAGTCATGGAGTTCCTTCTTAGGAGCATTGTCCTAGAGCTCTTTTAATGATCGTCCATAATTTTCGCCATATATGCATGTTGGTTCCTCTTTAAAAATTGTGGTGCTGCGTACTTATAGAATACAGTTTGTTGCATAGCATATGTTAAAGTGTGATTGCATTCTTTTGATTGGTTCTTCTAGTAGGTATACAGAACAACTTCTTGGATATATGAGGCAGTTAAATCTAAGGAAGTCTGGCAGTTATATCTATAGCTTTGTCTTAATTCTGTCAGTCATGACCCTGACTGCTTTTCTCTAAAAGGCATTTGTTTTTAATTCAACTCTTAGCCTATAGTTATTAGTGTGAAAAACATTCCCACCTCTGCACTTGTGTGAGAATATGAATCATTACTGTTTAGGTTTCTTACTTTATCTTGGATGTCAGGAAATATGTCAGAGATAATACTGGTTTAAATTACCTTTTTCTGTTGTAAAAGTTCTTCAATTACATTACTGCTATGTACATTTCAAAGAAAATAAAGCTCTTCATCATCAGGATTCCAAAAACGTCACTGTTTAAAACATTAAACACTAAAATTATGAAACAAGTTGGTGTCTATCGCCGGCCGACAAATGTATTGTATGTACTCGTGTTTTAAAGTGTTTGAATGTTTCATAATTTTAGTGTTTAATGTTTTAAACAGTGACATTTTTTAAAGTCTGATGATGAAGCTTTACATGCTTTGAAACGTACATGGCAGTAATGTAATTGAAGAACTGTTACGACAGAAAAAGGTACCTTAAACCAGTATTATTTCTATAGTATAACAGTTCTGAGACTAATAAATAACACAAAATGAATAAATATGTCAGTCCTACGCTTGTAGTCCTGTTTCTCCAAGTATTTTCAGTACAAGTAAACGTCACACAACACAAATTTTCTTTTGTGAATCCCTCTGGTCTGAGGAAGGTGAGCGTGGTTCACCGAAATCGATCACCATAATATTGGTGCATTTTGTGCTTGTATTGTAGTATATTTGTACATTTTGTGCTTATATTGTAATAAATTTGTGTTGTGTGACGTTTACTTGTACTGTATATGTACCAACACGTATTATGCTAATTAAAAAACCCAAGTATTTTATAACAACGCTTGTTTTATCATATAAACTTATATTAATAAGGTAGTTTTTTACCAAACATTACCAAAAATAAGGTGTCCTCTGCTAGACAAATCTCAATGACTAAAACATTTAAAATATCGCTTAGAAAAAAAAATATCTTCAGTAAATAAATAATGCTTTATATATTTTACATAATTGATCTGAGATGATAATCTTTTTTTAAGTAAGTTGAGTGAACTTCAAGGCATTTCTTTGATTTATTCTTATAGGCCTAATTGACATTGGGGAATCAATAACCTATAAGTGTATGAGAATCATGTTAAGCCTATTTCAAGTACATCAGCAGTAGTAATCACAAGTATTTTTTCTGACACCCTACAGGCTCAGGATGTTAATTAGATATGAATATCCTTAGTTTAAGAGTAGCGATGGTGAATTGCCAAATGACTCATCTACAGTACTAGAATAAGGCTACTCCATCTGTACCATTAGTCTTCTTTGTTCCATAGTAATAAGTTGACTTACTGTCATTCAGTTTTAAGTCAATTCACCAATTGATTTTAAGTCAGAGTTCATTCTATCAACCGCATCCATTTAAATCTAGTCTACCAAAGTACTTATATATTTCCAGGTCATTGGCATGTGAGTTAAGGTAGTGGCCAAGTAAATGACGTACAGTGTAAGAAGTAGAGGCCTGAATTAGGGGGACACCTTTGGTTAAACATTCCCAAATAGAGTGTTTTAGGTTAGGTTTAAGGGTACTAGGCCAGGAATTAGTATATTGGAGAGATAGGACATCAGCAAACTTACCTTAGAAGACAAGTTCACTAACACCAGAGTAGTAGTAACATACACAAAAGAAATACAAAAATCACACAAATTTTCTGTGCCACTACCACTTTCTTCAGGTGTAAAAAATAAAAAAAAAAAAAAAAAAAGAGAGATAGACTGACATGGCCCACCATTGCTGGGTAAGTGGTAGTGGTGGGAGTTTGTGTGATTTCGTGTTTCTTTTGTGTATGTCACTACTACTCTGGTGTTAGTGAACTTGTCTTCTAAGGTAAGTTTGCTGATGTCATCTCTCCAATATAGAAATAGAGAGTTTGTCATTCACATGTACATTTCGTCGCCAGTCAGTCAGATGAGATTCAAACCATGAAATGCTACTGGACGTGAAACCAAGATGTTGGCGATTAAGAAGATGATGGTGAACATCGTTAAATGTTTTGGATAAATCTAATTTAATCAACATCAACAGAGTGAGCAAAGTCACTTGTTATTGTTGTCCATTGTCGTTCGAATGTCCTCAGTGATACAAAACAATGCAATGGTGGAGCTGAGATTACTACAAAAACATGAATGAAACTTAATAAGAAGATTATTACTAGAGAGATGATTACAAACTTCGTAACCTTCTAAAGACATTTTGAGTGTGTCAGTAAGATACTGATGGGGATGATGGCAATTGACCGAACAACTACAACATCCAGGCGAATGGGAATATGGTTGGGTCATCACCAACATACGTGTATGGGTGGTTGGGTAATTACCACTGTGTGTGTATAGACGTGTAGGTGGGTCATCACCATGTTGCATGTAAGGGTAGGTCAAAAAAACCAATGGACATGTATGGGTAGATAAGAGTGACAAGAGAAAAACTGAATGTAAGAAGATGGTAAGGCAGATCTTCAGTTGCCAACTGTTATCAACTTGGGTAGACACTGATAAATTTGTTGAGTAATCACTGTTTAACTTGAGTAGCCACAGATGAATTTGATTAGCAATCTGTGATCAATTTTAATTAGCTGATTTTAATTAACTGATTGACTTGGGTAGCCAGTGGCTGACTAGGGTACATTTTTTATACCACTCCATTTTGTAATAAAATAGTTAGTAGGGTAGGAATTTAGTACAACACATGAAAAAATAATGAATATTATCAGGTCTATTACTAACAATTTTTAACAAACAGTTTAATCTGAGTTAAATTTTTAAAAAAATGCTACACAACACAATTCAACTTTGTTATATTCGCAGCCTTCTTTAAAAGTACAGTCTATATCTTTTTTTGTTAATCTTATTCCTGATTCCTTAAAAAAAATTAAAACAGTAATAATAGAAACACTAAAAATAACCATAACAGGAAACTGAAAACCACGTCCGACTCGTAGGATACCGTAGAAGTATAGGACTTACTAGCAAGCGAACCCAGCAAAAGATGGGTGAATACTGATTTAATATGTGAGTGAGGCAGAATGGCCAACTAGACAGCCATGCATCCACTAACGGTCGGGCGGCATGACCAACTTTAAACCACGTAGTACTAAATGTGTTAAGAACTGTCTTCAAAATAGGCTTGCCAGTATATTGTCCAATGTCAGAGAGTCAGTATTAAGCAAAAGTACAAATCATACAAAAAAGTGTTGTTTTTCTATTGACAATTTTTTTTTAACTGCGGCCAATAGGAAATTTGAGAAAATTACTTATTTTTAGTAAATAAGTAAAGTTCCTTATATATTACTAAAGCTCTGATGAATAAATTATTTACTTCTATATGTAATTTAGATCTAAATATTAAAAAATGTTAACGGTTTTTAATATTTAATGTTACTTACAGTCAGGGAGGGTAAGATCAGGTGGCTTCACATCAGCTGATGTGTTGTCCTCATTAAGCTCCCCAGCCTGAGGTTCCTCCACAGCCACCGGCGGCTCCTCCTTCACCTCCTCATCACCTCTTTCTCGCTCTCTCTCCATCGGCTCAGACTTGATTCCAACATTACATGTCTCATTTCCATTTCCCACATTACTTTCTCCTCCAGACAAATTCCCATTGCTGCCTTTCTTTTTGTCTCTTGACACAGACTTGTCTTTGCTCATTGCACTGGCTTCCTCTAGCACATACCGACCTCGGTCAATCTTGCTGCAAATTAAAATATAAACTTGTTTATGAACTTAAACACTTAAATTTAGAACACCAATTAATTAGGATAGTTGGATTTATGAATAGATGATAAATCCAAATGCTGCTCTTCAATATTTCATAATCTTAGATCTTATACCTTTCCTTTCATATTGTAATACAATTATAATCTGATATCACTGACTTGAACAATGTACCTTAAAAATAAGATGTATAGTAAAAAATATAAAAGAACAGCAAATAAAATATTGGCTAGGATTTTTAAACAATTATGTAGACCTATGTATAAGCGTATTACTAAGAACTTTGCAGGGGAATCGTTATTTAAACGAAAATATTACGTCATTACAAAATAATTCTTGATAATGTGCCATTTTATGTTACACATTTACAGTCATCACCTCCAAAAATTTGAAGACTAAAACAATTAAATAAACCCCTTCATAAAAAATATAACAAAGCTGTGACAAAATGGTATTCTTTCTTTATATTTTGGCTAGCTTTTGAAAATTTGACGAAAGTTAAACTAGTTTCACTTAGGGACTACATCTTAAACCCTCATGATATGCTCTTTAGTGAGGTAGTATACATATAAAATATTTTAAGTCCAAAAGTAAGCAAATTTGTATTCCGTGCAAAGCCGACTTGTAAAGTGGAACTGACAATGATACTTGTACAAAGTTCACATTTACTGTATATAGAAATTGAGTTAAATATTATCGATTTCTTGAAAAATCACCCATATACACTTTTCTGTTTTTAGGTTTATTTTTCAATATTCAAAACTAAAAAAAATCATACATTAACTGTAAAAGTAGTCATTATATTTTATAATTTAACACGTCTTATATAAAACATTCTACAATAAATAGAAACTAACTTTACATTTGGAAGTATCGCATGATTTTATGAAAATATTAATTGATGTGCCTATTAATTTATAAAAAAATTAAAAATATGTTGGAAAAACAAGAGTAAAACCTTTAATTACTCCAAATGCTGAAACAAAAGTTTACAATTTTCAATTGTATTCTACAAAAAGTAAAATGCTTACATGATAACATGATATTCTAAAAACGTAAAAGTTTTTATACATTTATTATACATTTATGTATAAATATGGTAATTTATTATACATTTTCAGTCCAATAATATCATAGCTATTCTGGGACTCTGACAGTCTTTGAAAAGGTATTTTTACGTTTATAAAACTCATGATGAAAAAAATTCCTCGCTGGTCAAAAATTTTTGGTCACCATTTCTTGATGTATCAAAAACAGAATTTCATATAAATTCATAACTGCAAGGTCGATGTAATAATTTGGTACTACTGCAATCTTGTTTCATCTTTTAAAAAAATATATGCCCCAAGTCTACCTTAAAATTTTAATGGCAATTAATACAAAGCTATATTCTGTTCGGCCAGGTTTCCCATGCTATTCCCTAAAACTACCCTAATTTACTTGAAATGTGCAAAAGGTTGAATTTTTACAGTTTGATATATTGAAATCTTCTGACATACTATCAAAATTACAAATTTATATGACACCTGAATTGAAATGAGGAACCTTCATTTAGGTGAGTAATTCATATGTACCAGTGATTTGCACTGTTCAGTTATGAAAATTAGGAACATGCCTTGACCTTGCAAATAAGAGATTATGTTTTAAAACTATACTGCAGATAATGGTTAAGGAAAGAAAAACTATTTGCATCAACTAAATACTTACATGCAGTACTGGTTGATAATAGTTAATTTGTATTTATTACTGTACCTAACTGCTGTTAATTTGTATGGTTAACTTGTTAAATGTAAGTTTATTGTCTTACACTATTTATATACTAATAACTGCAGGTAAAAGTTAATAATGAACATATTAATATATTCAAATTTCATAACAATCGGTTGGAATTTGCTTTAATTTATATCTTGATTGATTAGCTGTGTAAGTGTATATATTACCTTCAGAAGTGTGGCTCTTAGTAATTTATAGCCGTATTGGAATCACACTTACTAGTAATTGGAATCACCTATTGGAATAAATGTCCACAAATTTTAACTCCGTTCTATATGGGCAAGCAATAAATTTGAAATTTAGTGAAAATATACAAGCAAAACAGGAAGATTGTAATATACAACTATTTTAGTTTCCTAGTTTTTTTATGTCACATATTGAAGCTATTCCGACATACATTTATAAGATTCTAATCCGAACAAAATTAAAATTAGTTGGCTCAATAGGTACAGTTTTAAAACAATATGAAGAATCTTTACATATACTCTTTAATTTACAACATCCAAAAGCGGCTTATTCAAAATAATTTTATTCTTTACACAATAAAACTATGATTAACAGAAAACCAGGTTTTCGGAAATGATCAAGGGAAAAAATAAATAACTAACATTAATCGTACAACACTTATGATAAAAAAATTGGCATTATATTTGTCAGTAATAATGATTTAATACAAAAACAACAACAATGAATTTGTACAATATGTATAGTAAAACATCAAGCCTAGAATAGATTTCAAGAAGTATTGTTTAAAATAAATGTGGTATCAGTAAAGTGAATGTGAGTGAATTATTTATATGCCTTTATACCTTTATTTTAGAACACTGGAGAACAGGTAATCCGAAATAATTGGGACTGAACCCATTTCGGATTAAACAGATTTTCTTAAAACACTCTTTTGATAAAACATAACATAAATAATATACCTAACATTAAGTACAGTACTTAAGTTTTGAACGCAATAATAGCTTATCATTATAAAAAGGAGAACGAATCCTTTAATAGAAGTATACATTCAACATTCAACTGAGATGTAAGATCAAAAACAGTTTTTTTTTTTTTTTCAAAACAAAAAGTTGGGATTCACTAGCGGAAATCCATCCCGGCCCAACGCTACTTGATTCCATTGCATTTGCCATTAGGCCACGTATGTAATCAGCTGACAGAAGTCGTGTACATATTTCTGGCGTTCTCACGCTACCTCAGACAACACTGTCCCAATTTCCACTGTCAGTCTCTTATCAACAGTTCTAACACATGTGTTTACATATCTCAGTTTTATAGTAACCCATACAGACGCTCCAGCTGCGCTTGATCTCACACTACGCTAAGTAGAGTAACACCCCGATGTGACCCCAGTGGCTACCAAGTTTTAAGATGTTGGCTTAATTTAGTTTCGAGGGAGAGGAATTCTTCTTTAGAACAAAGAAATTTAACTAATATTTTCAAACCAAAGTAATATTTGAAGAGTTTATTAAAAATTAAATACTTGAAATAATATTTTCTTGTAAATTTTTTATATAAAGTAGTGGTTCTTACAGTAACTGCATTTTAATTTTTGCAAAATCTGTTGTCAATTTTTGTTTTGGGCTAAGTGGATTTTCAGATTACCCGAGTTCAAATTAGTGGGACTCTACTGCATATAAAATAGGGCAACCTTGTAATGTCACTGACTTAGCCTGATGGGCTTAGTTGCGAGTATTTTTGTTCACAGATGCAAATGCCATGATTTTTTGGATCTAGTGTTTCTTTAAAAAATTATTACTTAAACTATACTGTAGCCAACTGTTCTGTAATAATATGTAGTTTTAAAATAAAATTACATCAATTCTCATAGTGATCTAGGTACACATTTACTTTACATGATTACTCAAATAATGTAATATCTGATCGAAAATTTCCAGTATCGAAAAAACGGCTTCAGTCCCAATTGTTTGGATTGATAGGGTTCTACTGCATTTATTTTTCAATAGTAAAATACTGAGAGGTGGATAAAGGGAAAGTATATAGTATTAATAATGGTTTAAAAAAATATTGTTTGTAAACAAAGTGATAAATAAAACAACACCAAATACACTGAGATTGAGACTAGTACTAACATAAAATTTAATCCTGCTGTAATTTCAAAAGGCAGAAGGCCTAATAAAATAATCTACTGATATGTTTGTTCTATACAATTTGTTAAAATAATAATAATAAAAATAAAATAGTAAATAGAAAACCTCATAATCTTTTTTGAGTGGTACTGAATCACTTATTTGAAAAACCTAGTGTTCTAAAAGTTAATTAAACAAATTATATTAACTAGATGCTATTTTAGTTTTATTTTAATCAAAATAGTTGAGTAGGCCTATTATAAATAATTAAATAGGATTACATTCCAAAAGTTCTTTAAATGGCAAAAATAATTATCTGCCAATGCCTCATGACTGCTTTCAATGAAAAGTTATTAGCACTAGACTAAACCCCGAGGAGACTTAGCTCACAAAAAATAATGAGAACAATACGTCTAAGAATTGCTTGACCAGGAAAGTCAACAGAGCAGGTCTAAGTAAACTTCCTTAGGCAAATTTCATGACTTTTCCCTGACCTTTCTATGATTTGGTACACAATTTTCCTGACCCTGAATCGACCTAATTACTTATACGAGTATTTAGTTAATACTATTAATACAATCAATAATTAATAGTATATAATTATGTCGGTAAATGTCAGTAATTTACAATATACTGTTATTAATAAAAATAATAATTAAATACAAAACTATTACAATTTTTCTTTTTTTAAATACTTTTTAAAATAATATATAGTTGAATTAAAGAAAATAAAATTAGGCTTGAGTAAAAATAAATATAGTATATATCCTTTATTCTATTGTCAAATTATAACAATCTTCAGAGGCTTGAATAAAAATTTTAATATTATAAACATACCAAAACAAAATCAGCATAAACTGCACGTCCATGACTAATTGAACTAGAACTAATTACATTTATTTAAGTAAGTTAAAACATTTTATAGATATAAGACTAGTTAAGTTATATAAGAGGTTAAAACCACAAGAAAACTTTTTCATAATTAAGATTATTAAATGGCCAGTAAAATCAACATTTGGTTCAAACAAACTATTCTTTGTAAAGCATCCAGTTATATAGTGACCATTACAAATTTCAACACATTGATGTTATTGGTAAAGATTTCCAGGTTATATTTCAAATTCCCTGATTTTTTCCCCTATTTTCAAGGTTTTCCCTATTTTCTCTGTTGCTGGACACTCTGAGGAGGCCCCAAGTTGTGGTAATTAGGTTCAGTAAAATCCAAAAACTTACTTAAGTATTCTTGTTTAACCAGGGATGCAAGTTCAGAAATTTTGGCTCACTAAAATGAAACTAGTTTGACAGGAGTATGAATTGAGATTGGCTGATGCTGCCCCTAATGGGATATGAGTTCGGATACACCTCTAATTCCAGGTTGTACGATGTTTAGACATTTCAATTAATTTGTAATGAAATGTACAAATTAATGTTCTATTATAAGCTACAACAAATCGAGAATGGACGTTTAGCATAGTATTAAACAAGACCAATATTAAAGCACACTAAAACATTTAAAGATTAACTTTCACTTCATTGCCTACAAACTTAAACTACAAATTATTGTTTTAGTTTTAATCATATAGCATATAGGTGAGCTGCGCATATTTTAAATTCAAATGGTTTGGTTTAATATTTGTTTATCCTAATTAGCCAAATGTTTACAAACTGTTACCAATACAAACTATACCTTGGAACCCCCTGCTAGCATAAATTCTTGGTTTAACAAATTTTAAAATGAGGTTATTTCCCAATGCTTCATTTTAAAATAAACATAATAGAGCGAAAGGGTGAATTAACAAACAGTATAAAAATTTAATTTATAAAACAATAACTTGAATCTTACCTGTGAAGTAATTACATATCATAGTATTTCTGCTTTTCTTAGACACAATTAATTACTCCAAAAATAGGACGTTCCAAGGCAACACAGTAAGGCTTCGATTGGATTTTATTTGTAAACAAAGTACTACTTCGATCATAAAATCCAACTAAACTTATTTTGCTGTTCATTTCTTCCAAGTGTATTCATAAACGTAAACTTTAACCAAGAAAACTATATACTAAACCATAATTGGACGTAAACAGTCACCGAATTATCCTCTCCAGACCACAATCTGCCATTTTTAACTATGAATGGCAATAAACCAATGCCTTCTTAATAGCAAACAAAATCATACTATATCATAGGGATATTCTTTTATAGATTGTTATAGATTTTAAGGAATTTTGTTTACGAAAGTGTAAAGAACCGATAAAAAAAATCACGTTTTAATTATTTTTTTAACATCTTTATGCAATTATAAAAGCCACTAGAGCAGTACAAAGTGGTACATCAATTTAACAAACCCCCAAAAAGTAAATACTTATAAAATTTATAAGTATCCTCAAGAAAATGTGGGCGAATTGATACAAATGACTAACTAGAAGTAAATTAAAAACATAATCTGGCTAGGTGGTAAGAAAACACAATTTTGTAGACCTAAACATGAGATTAAATACAATAGCTGATACCAAAAACTTAATTGCAATAAATACGAAATATAAACTAACATTTGGTCAACATGTCCAAGGGTAAAATACAATGAACAAAAGATTGCAACCAGATGAGATGAATTCAAAATATCTTATATGTCTGGACTTACGAATTAATTAATACTATAAAAGAGATGAGCAACCAGCCAATTATGGAGTCTCGCTTTAAAAGTGCTAAAAGTCAGCTCTCTAATCTAAAAAAGGAGTTTATTAATTATGTGATTTTGCCTTTGTTTTTCCTATCTAAAGAAAGGTACATAAATCATATTACTGTATTGTGCTTGGTATACAGTTATGCTCTTACGTGTACAACTTATACTTATTGACATTTTTAATATGTACAAAAGCAGATTTTCATCAGGTTAAAAACTGCAAGAATACCTAATACTATAAAAAGTGGCATACAATGAGCTAAATATAAGATATTCGTTAAAGCCCAAGCATAAATAATAGTTAATTATAAGGTGTTAAAATATTAAAAATCAGAACAATATCTAAATAAAATAAAATGTACATTCAAAAGTACTTGAGACATAATGTTTAAATATTAATCTTACGCCACAGATCTAAATCCAGGTTTATTAACCATTCAACGCCTGCTTTTTCGAATGAAGATCAGCTAATCCTCCCTGAAAATAACCCAATGGGTAATCAATAATTATGTGATCCATAGTTTGAACCTCGACTCCGCAATCACATGACTGATTATTTGCTGTTCCCCACTTATATTTCTAGTAGTTGCATCTTCTACTACTAGAAATATAAGTACTAGTATATTGAGTCAACCGTGCGAAAGCGACTCAATATAGTCCATTCCTTACAAAGAAGGTTCATTCAACCGATCATGGTCATAGAGTCTGATACCAGGAACTTGTTTTGATCATCAAAAATATCCCAAGTTAAGGCCCAGTTGGTTTTTTGCGAAAACTCGTTTGAGAATAACTTAGAAGCTAGTCGAACAGGTAGTTTTCAAGATTTAACTCGTCCTGCACTTTGTATGATGTTTTACAAAATGGGGAGATCCGTAGTTGATAACATATTTTTGAACTCTCTGAGAAATGTCCTTTTGTGTCTTATTGTGAATTTTGATGACGTATAACGTATAAACTACAATAAATGGAAAACTGAACGCACTCAATACCTACATGCGTCGATTGCCTGTCAGCCCCTGAAAGAGTCTACGGCAAATACAGATTATTATTGAAGTATTTCCAATCATCAAATTTTATAATGTTTATTAAATTCATAGCTGGTTTTTAGTATATAAACATTAAGGATACAAATAAGATCGCTTTCTTGCCGCCAAATGCCTTGCTATTTTAATTTTATTCCACGGCTAACATTTTTATAATCCATAGAGTACGTAACATTTTTTGAGTAATTTTCCATGTCTTTAAAACCAATTGAATCATAAAATAAGAAATGAATGTATTAATATTTTCAACAGTGCCGTAGCCATCTTTTATACAATTTTGTAAACAGTTATCACAATTATTAAAGTTTAAAGTATTCTTAAATGCATCAAGTGTTTTTTCCTTTTTTAATAAAATAAAACCTAAGAGAATAATAATCGCGGGAGTGTGGAAGTTAATTTGTAAGAAGGATGGAATACAGAGATAAGTCGTTCTTTCATATCACAGCATCTCCAATATTGTTTAAAAATTAATAGTTTGTTAAACAAAAGTAATTAAGAATGTGTAAGGCCCATCTACAAGAAAAAAGTATCGAGTTGTTTGTTTACGAAGTGCATTTAAATATTACAACTATCAGTTGTTTATTTATCTTGTACGTGAATCGAAATTTCACATGTTGCAACATACCAATATTTAAAGTATTTAATATTCATTTAATAGAGTCGTTTCTGCTAGTACAGTAAATTAAAAATAACTAATGTATAACTAAACTATTTCAAACTAATCAGTGTGTTAACATTAATATCAACTTTCACGATTTTATTTTTTTTCTGGTTCACCTAATAAATGTTGTTGTACAATGCAGAAGCTAAAGTGATTGGAATTAAGTTCTGTGAATAGACGAGTTGTTATTGTCAACAGAGGCGTGGCTGTATGACTATCAACATCCTCGTCTGGCCCACCCATGACCCAACTAACTGAAGGTGGCCCTGTAAACGACCACGTTTTAATACACAGGAGTGCCTCACCTCTATACTTACTTGATCTCTGATTTAAAACTCATCAACCACTTACTCAGTTTGCGAATGTTTACTTAGTCAGTTATGCCAACTTTTAATCTGCTGTCTGATTATCTCGCCTACACAGAATTGGTCACTGTTTACGGCCTTTTTGATTATTTAATCTATGCTAATATGCACCGAGACAATTTGGTAACGGAGGCGCGTTGCCTTCCTATTGACGTACATGCGCGTAATAGATGAGTTTATTGCGCTCGACGTACAGACCTTCTTGTATATGCATTGGGCCTTGGATAACCGATCCGCAGTTGTCGGCACTGGTGGCGCAGTGCTGTAACTCAGCTACTTGGGGACAAAGTGTTTGGGAGATTGTAGGCGATAGGTTGGATGCTCGGTCCTCTTAATACCGACATGGCGTCCGCTCAGTGGTTGCTATCGGCGTGGACACTACTAGAGAAGTCTGGGATGTCCATGTTGGGTATCAAACTTGTCAATTAGCTGAAAATCAGACCAGCACTACGTGGTTCGGATTCCACGTAAAGCTGTAGGTCCCTTAGTTGCCCTGGCTGTTGGGCTATTAATAAATTGCCCTTTCTGAGGAACAGTTGAACTCAGTTAGTAACCAGACTACACTCATCCACACTCATCCTACACTCATATAACCATTCATATTCGCCTTAAAATACCAACAACGTTGTGTCGGCGTCTCATATGTAAGAATTGCCAAGTACTGAAGGTAGCTGAAATAATAAGCGACCTTTTGCAAGCACCTACGCTGGCAGACCCATTTTAAAAGACTTTACCATCTGCCTAATTCATAGACTTCACTATGATTAATATAAAATATAATCTTGTCATTTGATTTTCATTTTGAATTCTAATTGTAATTTTATTTAAAGCCATAACCACAATGTATACTTTTGTCCATTTTTACGTTTAAAGGTGTATTCTTACGAGTCAAATTTGAGTTGACCAGACAAAGTTAAACGTGACTTGAATCAGTTTTTGATCTCACGCTTCAACTGAAATCGATCAATTTCAGAAAAATGTCTTCGAAGTAGCGGTTTGGAAGTGGTGACTACTACTATAGTTTCATTACAAGAAGAATTGCGAGAACATGTAAAAAAGACAGTTTCTTTCACTACACTTCTTAAAAGTCTTTTAACACACATCTCTATTTTTGTTAAACGACGGTTCCAAGGACAATCGTGCTTATTATATAGCTCTATAAACGGAAAATGACACGTTCGGACCACATAATATTCATTTTCACCTAAAAATATTGCACGACTAAGCAACGACAAACCACTACAATCAATAGAAACTCGGCAATCCGCAGGTTCACGCTTGTTAACTAAACTCGTTCACTCTAATATGGAGATGAATCATACTTAAACGGTAAAGTTTGACTACTGTCGGATTAAAAAAGCAATGTACTCGAGTTTGAACCTGTGCTACAAAATAAATACTCATCCGATTTCGTTACATCAAAATTTAGCTTATTTAATTACACGTAATATCATATAACTTATATAACTTATTATAAGTTATATAAGTACTGTATTTAAGACTTTAAGAATGTTTTATAGCGGGTAGAATAGAAAAAACATGAAATTTTAGCACTTATGGAGTGAAGGTCAAATAATAAAAATTCTAAAACAAAACTACTACTAGTAAAGATAAGTCAGTGAAACTATAACCACAGGTGAAAAATATTGTTTTTGTAGTCTGTCCAAATTCAAAAAATTTTATTACTTTGCAAAATGTTTTGTTGTATTTTTTTTAAACCCTTGTAATATTAAAAATTGCTGATCATACAAACTTCCAAAACGGTTAAAAAAATACTGGATTGAAAATAAAGTAAGATTATACAACGGTAATTGCGATAAAAAAAACTTGCGATTTTACATCTCATGATAATTCAACATACATCGATGTGTGGTCAAGTGTGAGTAACTCGAGAGACAGGTCGGCCCACTGGATGCGTTGCTGCCACGTCATGCAGCTGGACTTCCATTCCTTATTAGGAGACTTATTAGCTATGAATAACATGTATACATGTTACAGCTAAACACTTATGAATCACTCACAGATACTAAAAATACATCCTGCAAATCACAAATATAATGAATGAGTGGCTCTCATTTTCACGTTACATTCAGCTTGTAACACGTGAAAAGTGAATATCCTGTTAACCATGCCCACGCTTTTCTCAGGGCGAGAGATTTATATAATATTGAATGCGAAGCTTTTAATAAAGATTGAAGGTGAACGCTTCAATGACAAAAGTTGTCATGTTAATGAAAAAGTGTATCAATGTTTAGGGATGCCCCTACGAACAGTGAAGAAGAACGGTACTTAAATGAAGGAAACCTGGAGAATGAAGATTCGCCAACTCCAAGAAAGAAGCCATGTATCCAAAGACGCCCCAGGATTATAAATGGACTACTTTACCTCAAGTTTAGTCAGGAGGACGATATTTTACTTCTCCATGATGAACATTTTTTTTCACAATCGAAGCTCTTCTAGAATTGTTAAAAGAAAACATGCCTGATTTTCCCGATATCTCTAAATTTCTAATTTTATACCGAAGAAACCTGGTGTAGCCAAAACCACACAGTGAAACGAGGATGGCAGGAATTAGTGATTAATTCTTTGAATGAAGAGTTAAACAACTTTGCTCAGTACATGACTCACATTCAAGAAATGTACGGTTGGAGGGGGTGGTTTCAAAAAACCTACAAGAGCTGGAAAGAGAATAATTCTCCACATTGGAAACGAGAATGGTTCCATTGAAGGAGCAGAGCTTTGCTTCTTTGGGAAAAAATGTACAAGTGATTACCACAAAGTGGTTTGAACTTGTATAATCATTATTACCTAAAAAATCTGCCATAGTAATCGACCAAGCACCGTAGCATACTATTGTGGACCCAGCAACGAAAAGTCCGAATATGTCTTTGAGGAAAAATAAATGAGATGATCGATTGGATGGTGGAGAAGAACCTTCCTGTAGCTCAAGAACCAAACACCCAACGTTTGACGAAATCCCAACTGATCATACACGATACTCCCTTCTTTGGAATGCCACAAAAATCCTTGATCAAGTCATTCGTGAATCGTGAACATCGTCCAGATGTCAAGCTAGTTTGGCTTCCAGTTGCACATTGCAAACTGAACCCAATCAAACTTATATGGGCGTATGTTAAGGCGAAAGTGGTTAAAGTTAATCTGTCTAACGCTGCCGAAAAAGGAAGACGTATGGGAGTAATAAAGATGCTGTGCCAAGAAGCCCTCCAGTCTGTGACTCCTCAATTGTGGAAGAAGTGCGAATCACACATCAAGAAGATAGAAGAAGAGTACTGGGTGAAGGATGGTCTAACGGAAACTAATACGAGGTTGAGACTTCAATAATCAATTATGACAACCCCCTGCTCTCTGACTCATCAGATGAAATCATCATACTTTCAGATGAAAATGAATAAATTCTGAACAAATTAACTTTTACAGAAATTTGTAAATAATTAATATAATTTCATCGTGTTAATTAATATAAATATTTTGATCAGCCACGTTCTTGACAATCTTTTTAGAGGAACAATAGTGTGTACATAATTGTAAATAAGTTTTTATTTTAATTTGACAATCTTTTTAGAGCTATAAAATTGTTAAACCTGCCGTTGGAAGTCCAAAGACGGACTTCATGAGAAAAGGTGATGAGAAATGGTTTAAATTTAGACAGAAAACATGATTTATTAACTGTTCAATACTTCCGCATTAATAAACCTTTCGTGCACTGTTCAGCGCACGATTCGCCAATGCCGCAATGCTCAGTTTTAAAGTCTGGGCTGTTGAGTTACTCACACCTGACCACACATAGATGCCTGTTTGAATTATCATGTGATATAAAATCGCAATTACCATAGTATCATAGACCTTCTATGATAGTATAATCTTAATTTATTTTTCAATCCGGTATTTTTGAACCGTTTTGGAAGTTTGTATGATCAGCCATTTTTAATATTACAAGGGTTTACAAAAACTACAACAAAACATTTTGCAAAAGAGTAAAAGTTTTAGAATTTAGACAGACTAAAAAAACAAAATTTTTCACATGTGGTTATAGCATAGACCTTCTAGAAGGTCTATGGTTATAGTTTGAAAATATAACCACATGTTATAGTTACCAGTAGTTTTTGTTTTAGAAATTGTTGAATTTGAGCTTTACTCCAAAAGTGCTAACAGTTCGTGTTTTTTTTTTCTATTCTATCCGCTATACAAAATTATTAAAGTTTTCAAAAATAACGTAAGCTAAATTTTTGTACAACTTTTTTTTTTATTCAGTGTAAAAATCTTGACTTTTGTCCACGCACTGTTATGTGTTTTATTACAATAAAAATCTTGAATCTATATTATATAACTTAAGAATTAAATAAGCTTAAACTTGGTGTACAACACAACGAAACCTCGCTATATTTATTTTGTAGCAGAGGTTTAAACTAGTACATTGCTTTTGAATCCGACAGTAGGTTGAACTTTTGTCGATCCATGGAAAAGTTGATAAAACTCATTTGAAATAAAGGTTCTCTGTCTCACTAGGTTGTTCATTCAACTTTCGCGTTTCGCTGTCAACTAAAATCGACTCATGACTAATCAGTCACCATTATCTATTCCAATATGCAGATGAAATATTAAACCTTGAGAACAATTAAAATTCACTACTACTTGATCCAATCCACTTCCACTTCCACATGTTGATAATATAGCCTCTTGATGAGTGAATGTCTTCACGTCAACAAGCGGCTTCTAAAAATTAAACATTTTAAACATTTCATTATTTGACAATATTAAATGAAACAGTGGATTATTTATATACTATTAAAAATTATATTTTGTGAATGAGGTTGTAAAGTGTTAAATTGTATAAAATAATATAGTTTACTTGTAAATCTACATTTTTTGAACGAAAGTAAGCAGTTTTTAATTATATTTATTTATACATATAAATTTTGTATAGTAAAAATACAAACAGTAAATTTATGTCACTTAAAAAAATACATTAAGTGAATGAGTATATCTAACTGCTAGTGCTACCTAGTGGAAATATTGTGAACAGCCACCTTTCTTTAGTCAAATGTTCTCTGGCAGTACTTCTTGTTACGCCTAGTAGCGTTGCCTCTCACTCGCTAGTGGTTTAGGTTATTACTACTACGCAGCACTGTCTATCAACTATCAAATCTAATTCTTATAATATTGGTAGACCAACATTTTTGACAAGAGTTGATGGCAGGCAAAAAAGTGTAATAGTACTGACGATATGCTATTTTCAGAGACTTGGACAGCCGCTTATCTCAATTGTAATAATAATAAATTTATAGAAACCACAGATGATAATAATAGAAAACAAATTTTTTTTAATCTGTTCTTTCAAATGTGTATAATGTTAACTCAAACCATAATGTGTAATTTGCAATTGAAAATTTAACTTGTTGGCCTAAACAATGTTTTCACAACGTATTTCACAAATAAATAAATACGTTCCGTTTTATTAAACAAAATCATGGATTACTGAGAAAAATGCAAGCATCTAGAGATGTTCACTGTAAACTATAATCTAGCAGCACTGTTAGTAAACGGTTATAACGAATTGGTAGCATAATCTAATGACGTTAGATTGAGGCAGAGTTCAAAAACAGAACAAGTTGCTAAAATAAACTATGTAATATTGTGTGAGAAATAAGAAAAAATAACATAATATTATCTCTATTCATAATAGTATTACTTATATACTATCAAGAATATATATAGGCTAATTGTTAGTTACTATTCTTACTAATTCCATGAATTGTGATATTTAATTATGAGAACACAAGCAGAAGGTTACCTAAAAATGTAAGATTACTGTATATAATTTCTTGTCGGCTATAATAAATAAATAAATAAATAAATAAATATATATATATATATAAAATGGCATATAAAAGTTGTGATATACTTGGATAGCATAAGTAAATTAAGGCCTAGGCCTAAGTATCTAGTCTGGTGTGAATAGCATGTATGCCAAGGCCTACTACAGGACAGCATGAGTAACTTTAAGGCCTAGGCCTAACGTATGTAGTCTGGTGTTTCTAACATGTATGCCAAAGCATACCGCAGGACAGCGTGAGTAACTTTAAGGCCTAGACCTAACGTATCAAGTCTGGTGTGAATAACATGCACGCCAAGGCCTACTGTAGGACAACATGAGTAACTTTAAGGCCTAGCCCTAACGTATCTAGTCAGGTGTGAATAACACGTATACTAAGGCCTACTGCAGGACAGCATGAGTAACATTAAGGCCTAGGCCTAACGTATCTAGTCTGGTGTGAATAACACGTATGCCAAGGCTTACTGCAGGACAGCATGAGTAATTTTAAGGCCTAGGGCTAACGTATCTAGTCTGGTGTTGTTAACATGTATGCCAAGGCCTACTGCAGGACAGCACGAGTAACTTTAAGGCCTAGGCCTAACGTATCTAGTCTGCTGTGAATAACATGTATGCCAAGGCCTACTGCAGGACAGCATGAGTAGCTTTAAGGCCTAGGCGTAACCCAGAGTCAGGTAGTAAACAAACGTAGACATTTTAATCCTTGCTTCCATTTAATTTTAGTGAACGCTTTTTATTGTATAGTCGATTTCAAAGAATTTTAATTGTACTTATATTTTTAATTAGTTTAAATTCATGTTTTTTATTAGTGGATGTACCTATTTTACTGTGTATAAAGTGTAAATAATTTTAGCCATGTCTTTGTAACAATTTTATGTGATTTAAATCCTTTGTAGGCTACGTATATTTAAATTTTTCAAATTGTTTATGACGCTGATTTAACACTTAAAGAGGTTGCACTTTTAAAACTGGCAGTTATTTAAAGTAAATATGACATCATTGTTGTATTTAAATTATATCTAATTAATTATTATTGAAGTCGAACTGTATTTAACGATGAAAAATATAATGACACATTATTTATTTATTACAAACAATATTAAAAATAATAATTTATGTTTTGAATATTGTATTAATTACGTGATTTCATTCATTATGAACTGAATTTTAATTTAATTTCGGGCCAAAAACATTATCCGTTAAAACATCAGTCAATTAATAGTCAACACTAACTAAATTTAAAAACAAAAGACAACAAATTCAAATTTCTTTATTGTCCAGAAAACAATACATTTACAAGAAGTAAAGTCTGTTATAGACATTGTCAGATTGGTTTATGAACTAATACTATAAGCTTACATTAATAACAAGAAGATTGACTGAGAGTATGAATAAACAATTCATTGGATTAGAGATAACTATGTTAAAGGTACTTAAAGCTAAGAACATAAAGATTTGTTTCTTAAAAATTATGGTCATAATATTCTTCAATGGTGTAAAAACAGTTTTTTATCAACAACCTTTTAATGACAATCATAAATTTATTTATTTCTAACATTCTTACTGAAAATGGTAACTTATTGTATAGTTTAATTGAAGAATGTTTGAAGCTTTTTAAAGTTTTAGAGTAATGACAGAATTCTTTTCTTACATTATTTACATTTCTAGTGTTGTGGCTATGTACATCAGAGTTCAGGAGAAACTTACACAAATTTTTCTTAACGTATATGAGACATTGAAATCGTCTTTATATTAAATCGATTAAAAAAAAATTATAAAAAAACAAATATTAAATCGTTGAATAACACAACGCGAACGGCAATGATTGAAAACGGGCAGTCGACAACAATTGCCAAAATGACAGGTTGCTGCAATCTTTTGTCGGCTGGCTATAAACTTTATAACGCGTTGTTGGGAAACAACAAAATGTTCCATTGCTATTTCTTCAATTCTTGTCCCACTTAATAAGCCTCTTGAGTGATGGGCCAGAAATCACGACCTGTGATTTGATCACCGTGATTTTAGAATCACAGGTCGACCTGTGATCACGGGTCCAAACCAAACCGCTCAGTACAGTGATTTGCTACGTCATCAGCTCACCCGCTCCGGCTCTTCTTAAGTGAACTGCCTATGTGACTGTTCTTAACCTTACTAACTGAACGAGAACGACTGGGCTGTAAATTAGTTTGATTTATTTATTTTGAGACTAATGCTTATAATTAATTAATGTTATATTAATTAACAGTTCTATAAAACTGATATTCTGTCAGATGTGTTTAATAGATAAGCAATAAAGTCTGTTGTAAACAATAAAAAACTATAATTTAAAAGTAAACTACCTGTTTTTATTTATTTACCAATATATCAATTTGATAAAATATATGTCTAACGTATATTTCTTCAGTTTATAATTAATTGTGTATAGCCTATTACCAATCAGGGCCGGTGACAGGGGGGGTAGGGGGGGCTACAGCCCCGGGGCCCGGGCCCCCAGAGGGGGCCCGGTCCGGGGCCCTAGGTCTGGTTTAAAATACAAATCAGTGGTCTTTTTAACCGTGTGGTGGGTATTTCAAGTCTGCGAGGTGGCAGCACTGGCAGCATGCAGCGTTGGCAACACTGCACTAGCCGTCATCTCGCGGCCGGCGGCAGTGTATCTGTCTAGGGACTCCAGTCTAGCTTCTTTGTTTACTTACGTCTGTTGCACGCTGTCAATTTTCTGTGCGGTTTCGTGGATAGTTCTATTGTTCCGTTCATAGTTCGTTAATCGTCATGTGTGTTTCAATCAGAATTAGTTCAGTGATAAGTTAGAAGAGTGAGAGGAAAGTAGAAACAATGAGCTACAAACACAAATCTGGAGCGCAGAAGAGGAAAGAAAAGGACGATAGAGAGTTTAGAGAACGGGAAGCAAAGAAAGGCCAGTTGTCACTTGGACATTTTTTCAAAATACCCGATTCTGTTTCACTTTCACCTGATACTGAAGTAAGTGAAGTTGAGTTAGCAGTAAACACTAGTTCTAAGACTGATGCAATAATAAGTCCTACTCCTACCGACAAAGATATATTTGTTCCTAAAAATGAAAGTGCTGAGAGTGAGAGTGAGACTGAGAATTACAAGATTGAAACCACTGCTAATGCTACCAGAAGCAGTAGCACGTCTATCTTGGTCACAACTTCCCAGTCTCATGATGAAACGACCTCGTCGGCACCTTGCATACACTTTGATGTAGGGGACCCCAGTTTTGATGCAAGTATACATTTAAAATACAATCATTTTCCAATGCCAGAGCGATTTCCTGACGACATCACCGGTTCTTCAGTATCAACTTCAGTATTTAAAAAAAAACTCACTAATGGCGATTTAATTACACGGGACTGGCTAGTTTGGAGCCAAAGTAAAAAAGCCTTCTTCTGTTTGCCGTGTAAAGTTTTTAGCTCACTCCCTCACACGAAACGCTCATCTCTGGCACTTCCAGAAGGATTTTCAAGTAAAAAACGTTGGAAAAAATTGTTTGATAAGGTCCCTGAACACGAAAACAGTAGTAGTCACAAACACTGCTACATTCAATGGAAGTCAGAGGTGATAAAATCAAAAAAAGATAAAAATCTGACAGGCTTAATTTTGAATTCCATTCTACAAGAAAAGGAAAAGTGGCGTGACCTTTTAAAGCGATTACTTAATGTGACTTTGTTTCTAGCTGAAAGAGGACTTGCTTTTAGAGGCACTAATGAAAAAATAGGAGACCCATCTAATGGAAATTTTTTGGGCATCTTAGAACTGCTAGCAAATTATGATCCAGTGTTAAACGAGCATTTAAATAAAGTTCGTTTGTATCAAACTAAAGGGGAACGAATGCAAGTTCACTACCTGTCGCATGATATTCAGAATGAATTTATAGAATTATGTTCTTCCCAAGTTACAAAGGTAATTCTTGAAGAAAGAGAAAAAGCTAGGTATTATTCTGTAATTGTTGATGCAACACCTGATTCAGCCCACATTGAACAGACAGCATTTATTTTGAGATACGTGCATGAAACTGAAGAAGAAAGTGAACCCTACAAAGTGCAAGAACGACTTCTATGTTTTGCTGATTGCACAAAAAAGAGTGGTAAAGATATTGCTGAGCTTATCTTGAGTACTTTGAAACGCTATGAAATCCCTATAGAAGACTGTAAAGGCCAAGGGTACGACAATGGTAGTAATATGAAAGGTGCCTATAAAGGAGCTCAGGCTTTCATATTATCAGCCAACAGCGAAGCTGTTTACTCTGCGTGCACTTGTCACTCCTTAAACCTTTGTGGTGAACAAGCAGCGGAGTGCTGTCCAGCGGCTATAACTTTTTTTGGGGCTGTCCAAAAGTTGTACAACATTTTCAGTTCAAGCCCCCAGAGGTGGGATATTTTGAAAAATAAAATACCCGGATCTCTTCACTCCATGTCAAAAACACGATGGTCAGCAAGAGTGGATAGTGTAAGACCTGTTGCAGCTCATCTTCCTGGAATAGTAGAAGCACTTGAGGAAGTGATCAAACTAAATTTGACAGCAGAATGTCGTCGAGACGTAGAGGGACTGAAGAAATACTTCAAGAGCTTCAACTGCCTTCTTCTTGCATCGGTTTGGTACAAAATATTGAAACCCATTGACACAGTCAACAGAGTTTTACAGAACCGTGGTGAAACCTTAGATGTAGCGTCGAAGAATCTAAGTCAATTGATAGAAGATTTGAAAGTTTTGCGGAATGATGGTTGGGATAAAATCTTCAATGAAGTTTTGGTCGTTGCTGAAAACATAGGATGGCCACAGCAACTTGAGGAGGAAGAGAAAAGACGGAGGAAACGAAAAAGGGCAGCTGACGCTGACGAGGACGACGAGGTGTGTGATGACAATATGGAACATAAACTTGATGCAAAGAAAACTTTTAACAACAAAGTTTTTAATGTCATTTTGGACAGTGTCATTGGGGACATGACAGTGCGTTTTAAGTCAGTCAGCGATTTGTGTAGTAACTTTTCTGTTTTGTGGTCATTCAAAGAAATGCCAGATGACCTGATCGAAACTAAATCTGCTGAACTAGTACAACGACACCAAAAGGATCTGGGAACCGATCTTCTTGAGGAACTGGTGAGTCTGAAGCAAATATATGAAGCAAACTTTGGTGGAAAAACACTTTTACCCTTTGAACTTCTCAAGAAAATTAAACTCTTCAATTTAGAATCTTTATTCCCAAATCTTACTGTTGCCTTGAGAATTTTTGCAACAATTCCAGCCACAGTCGCCAGTGCAGAACGTTCGTTTTCAGTATTAAACAGAATAAAAAACGTTCTACGCTCAACAATGTGCCAAAACAGGTTGTCAAGCCTAGGTGTTTTGGCGGTGGAAATGGACCTAGTAAAAAGAGCAAATGTAGATAGAATAATTGACGAATTTGCGTCAAGAAAAGCCAGAAGAGGAGTTTTGTTGTAATTTGTAATCATGGTTAGATTAAGATTAAAGACTTTAATTGACGAAAAGTGTTGTTTACTTTGTATATGGAAAAAAATCAATTAAACATAATTTATCTACGTGAATTATACGTAATAATTATGTATATGGATTAATAAAATCAATTTCTTCAATCAAAACATGTTGTATTTTTCTTTTTTAAATACCATTGTCTATTCAATTAATTCAACATTTACATATCTGTGATGTTTTAATTTAAATTTTCTATTATATAAATTTTTTTTTTTTTAAAGGTTTCAATTAAAACCATTTTGTATTTCTTCAATGAGTGCCTAAATTTGTGTTTTACTTAAATATGAAACAGCCTGAAAAGATAATTTATGAATGAATAAGTGAAAACAGGTCTAGATTACACCAAAATGAGTTATTTTATCTGTAATTCAACATTGTTCTCAATCTCAGGGACTGGGGAGTATCCCTAGACCCCCGGTACCCCACACAAACAAAACGCCTTCATGCATACCATACCTAGGGGCCCGGATTAGGTCCAGCCCTGGGGCCCGCGATCGCTCTCGCCGGCCCTGTTACCAATAATAATCAATAAATTTAGTATGCTGTAAAATGTAATTGTCTACAATGCTTGTGTGGTAAATTCTATCTAACTTAAAAATATATTTTTTGTTTTTTGTATATTCTGCATAGATTTAAATTATTTGTACAATAGTTTAGGTACATGTTCAATATTTCATGCCAAATAGCATCTTAACTATTCAGCTCATCTATGTTTTTTTCTACTCCGTTCATCAATCACTTGTAATAACTAACAATAACAACTGCAAACCACCCATAGCATAGGCCCAATCCGTAATTTGTTGTTCTTGTTCTATTCAGGGACATGGTCACGGTTAGAATTGAAAGAGCGGAATCGCCGAAATCACGGTTAGAGCTGAAAGAGCGGAATCACTCTTAATCACAGGTTAAAATCACAGGTCTGGCAAGTGAGCGGGAGCGGTTATCACTGCTCAGCTAAAAGAGCAGGTAATCCCATCACATGATAACGCGTCTTAGGAAAGGGTCGAAAGGGATCGATGTTTCTTGTGAACAATCGCATCGCTTCATTGTTTCGGTTTGCTGGTTTGGTTTGTTGCTATAGTTAAAAAAATCTAATCATTTAATATTTACATATTTTAAAATTATCGTTGTTTAATGTTTTCTAAGCAACCTGATCTATAAAGCATTCTTTGATGTAGTATTTCTTATATGATAATAATTCAATTTTATGAAAAAGGATTAAGTCTTAATTTCAAATGCAGACAAATGCTTGTATTTTTAAGTGGTTGACCACTATCTGAAATTGTAATGTCACGATATTCCATAGAATATGACTTTGGAATTTATATTATGATGTAAGTATAACAAAGCATTATTCATTTTTTAGCATAAGGCAACATAACACTATGAGGTCCATAACTATGAGGTCATAAAGTAGGGTCTTAAAATTAGGTTAGATACATTATTTTAAAATTTGTTTCAATAATTAGATATATTGTAATATACGTTTAATGCTCAAATTATTGTATATATTATAGTTTATAATGTATCTTAAGACTTTTTGTGGCTTGTACGTATGTATTTCTAGAATTTATTTGACAATGTTCATGCATTTTTGTAAATGTTCCGAACAATAAAGAATTTTGATTTGATTTGAACTCATTGATGGTTAGGTCCCAGGTACTGCAAGCCCACTATGGGCTCAGCTACAAAGAGCAACAGTGTCCATAAAGCAACTCCGAAATTCACCCACTACGGAAAAAGGTAAATTCTCAGGGTAGGGGCCTTTTTGCTCTTTGCTGAACATTTTTTGTGACGAGTACCTATGATTGTGTTTTTTTTAGCCTAAAAGTCGGGAAAATTATGAGCAATGGAAAGTATTTTCTAATTTAATTATAGTGTTGTGGTTACTAAAATTGTGTTGAACCCTGATCACGAATATCAAATTTCATCCTGATCACAAAACTGAAAGGTTTTTCAACCAGACTAACATTAATTCTAGCCTTGACATAACCCTATTAATACAGTTATACATAGTGAAAATGAGCTCCTGTAGTTGAATGGTGCAGATATCCGTACTTGAGACATGGCCACAAACAACTGTTATTTTCATACACACCTAATACAGATAAAGTTACAGGTAGGTCTTTCCTATGGATTTTACGCTAGTTGTCAGTAAAATTGACATGCATAAATCATATATTGTTTGATTCAACCTGTTGAGTTGAAATAAGTAAAGTTCCAAACTCACAAAGAAGATTTCTGCCAATGCCAACTTTGCTTAGTAACGCAAGGTAGGTTATTGTAGTAAATCTTTCATGATAAATTATTTGTGCTCATTACTCAATTATGTTTTGGATTGTTTATGTGTTATATATTTATTTGATAGAGATAGAACATGTTTATACTAAATTTTACTATATCTGTATGAACTCTGTAGATTGTACACCAAAGTTTTGAATATTATTCTTCCTATATTAAGGTGGGCTACACATGGTCAAACATACTTGACAAGCATGGTTTTCCAACCGCCCTTGTGAAACGTGGTTGGATGTTTGACATTGCACTCACACGTTCAAACATATTTGTTGTCAAACTAGCTTTTAATTATACGAGGACGAAAAACGAGTACATAGTGAGTTTTGTGAGTAGTTGAATGATTATTTTGGTCAATATTAACTGAGGTTTAAACATAAATGTATTTCAATAATCTCAGTTATATACTTTCCATAGTTCATATAATGTTTTATGTAGATCAATAAACTCGCCGGTGAAAGTCTTCGTCCCTGAGCTGTTGTCGATTTTTGTAGTGATAAAACTAATGGGTTGCACTCCAATCTTGCAAAAATAGACTGACTGGCTGAATTCTGTTCAGAATTAACAATGTTTGTACATCCCAATAAACAAAATTAACAAAGAACGCCAAAAACTACCTATAATACTCTATATGCTTGATGCTTTGAAGGTTTGATGCTCCCCCACATGATCAAACGTGCTTGTCAAACCTCATGTTTGCGAATAAATTTTCTGACAGATACTGAAAACCTGTAAGCAGGCTCTCGAACCTCAATACCGTCAAACATGACCCCATACACAGTCAAACATGCTTTACAAGCGGAGTTTGCAAACCATGTTTGTCAAGCATGTTTGATCATGTGTGGCCACCTTTAACCAATTGTCATCTTTTTGTATTGTTGGCAGTTATTGTGCATTACTTATATTTTTGCCTATATAATACATAATAGATACATTTCCTTAAACTAGATAAAATTTAGAATATTTTGTCTATCTTACCTTTCTTATTTATTATTACAACACTGTTTCCATGTGGTAACCTCACCCCTTTTTTGCATTACGAAAAAGAATTACCAAATGTTACTTACACAAAATATAAAATTGATCTTTGTTATGTTTGATATATTATGCTAACCATAGTTCACATATTTGTGAACATATTGATACCAAATATAAGTAGGTTTACAATAGATAACTTTTTTTCATAAATTTTAAAACAAACATATTCAAATTAGCCAAAAATTGCCGGCTATTGATGGAAAAAGTGCTGCCAGCCCGAGGGTTAAGCGTATTAGCGCTGGAAAGTGCCGGTTTTGGTAGGGTCTTGTTAGGTTGGGTTGGTTATTGTTATGGTAAAAATGTTCTCTACAAGGACTACTTATAGTTTTTAAAGGGTTTCCTCTCAAAACCCCCATAAAATGGACTAATTCTGGAAGATATATAAAAAATGTTTGGAGAAAAGTCAATTTTCTTAAAGTGTATTTTTACCTCTCAAAATTTTACTATTTTAATTGGTAATTATATAAATTAGATAATTAACTAATGTGGTGTTGTTAGTACTCAAATTTTGCAGAATGTTCTCGTGATCACTATTATGGAAAGGGTTTTGCAATCAAACCATTACTAAACATGTTAGCACCAGAAATGTTCCTAACCAAACCAAACTTAACATAATCTAATCAACTATAACTTGCTAATTTCCGGTGCTAACATGCTTAAAATGGTTAATAGTAGCAATTGGAGATAAATATTGTCTGCACATCGCCTGCATAGTGAATATATAGCCTATCACTAGTATGATCCCAACTGAATTTAAATTTTAACTCTCGATCCTACTTTGCACTACAATTTAGGTACTTCCTAAGAACATTAAAGGATGTGTAGCCTGTACTGTCGTCTGTTTATCACGGCTGGGCCGGCAACATTTGAACCTGTACAAGTAACTATATAACTAAAACTATATAATTTTGTATCAAAAGGATTGCATATATTTATTATTCAATAGTTTGGTTTAATATTTAGTTTTATATTCAGCTGTATGGATTTGTATGTTATGTCGATAAAAAAGATGATTTTGAATTGAATTTGAAGTCCACAGAAACAGCTGATTTATAGATTAAGAATTTAACAAACATATTTAGTTTATTTAGTAAAATAAGAAAGCTGTTTTAAAATACTGATGTTTAAGTTGGCCTAAATAGAAATATATTATTGATAATTAATGTCAATAACGTCATTAACAAAATATAGTTTTACTCACGGTAACTATAAACTTATGGTTATTTTTTATAGGTGGGAAGGGAATGTAATCTAACTTAAAGTGGAGGTCCTGACCCTAGAGAATTCAAATGTGGCTATACCAAGCTGTTGTTAGTTGACACAAATGTTAGTGTTGCCAAATTATAGTTTTATTAGTTGCATATTTTTCAAAGATTTTATGTTACTTTTAGATCTTCTGGGATATATAACCATGTTTAGTCCAATTCCACTATTAAATATCAACATGGAAAGTGATCAAAATGAATTGGAGATGACAGAAGATGTGAATTGGATTGCTCAAGATGAAACTTTAATGGTTGTTGATTCAGGAGAAGAGGACTGGTACTGTCTTCATGACATAACCTTAAATGGACAGGTATTTGTTTTTTTGTACACTTTTACAGATTTTTAATGAGGTGAATTTTAATTAAATCGTTATCTTGTTACTATTTTGACGCTTAGATATCAAATAACTTGCAACTAACTTATAACAATTTAGCTGATCATATTAGAACCTCGTTTTATGTGAGTTGTCTGCTACGGTTAAGGTCAATCAGTCTTGTCTGATTATTTGAATATTGTATGTTAGGTGATGAAGCTGAATAATTATTTTGTTTCAAAGATTAATAATAATTAAATTGCTCAGAAATATCAAATGGCTACTAACTGTGGATCATGCAGTTTTTTGTTTATATTACAAAAAAAATTCAAACTAGAGACCTACTATTAAATATAGAAGTTTATTTGGATTTTATTGATGGAACAGTTGTAGAGCCATTCTTTTCTCGGGAGGACATCAATAATATTGATGAGCAAATGTGCTTTCTATGAACGATTACGGGATTATTCCATTTGTTTAGTTAAAACATTATGAGAAGTTATAATGAAATAATACTTAACCTATTACAATTTTTTCCCACTATTCAAACCTTTTAAATTGCTTTGTCTTAACGATCAGAAGCCATTTACTTCCATTAATCATTTTTGAACATTATTGTATTGAAGGTGTTAAATTTGTAACACAAATTGATACGGTTGCCCTCCCAAAACCAAACTAACATCATGTTAATTCACCATTAAACCTTAAAACAGTTGTGACATAACTTTGTATTTGGAATAACATTGAGATTAAAAAAGTGATAATTCATATAGGAAAGTTTGCAGATTTTCTTTCTCGAATTTGAAGCCTGGCTGTATGCTCATCTATCTGCTTACATTATGATCAGTTTTGATTCCATTTTTATTTTGAACAACTTTGTAATAAGACATTTTGTTAATATCTGTTATATATTCAAAGTAGAAAAAAATATGGAAATGCTTTCACAACTTTTTTATGACTTCTCTTGTATAAGGAAAATCTTGTACATCATCATAGTTACAAAGAACCTACTTTTTGACACCATTAGTGACATTTCATCTTTTAAGGGGGACTGCCACTGAAGAGTTGAATGAACATCTTCTATGTAAGCCTAGGCCGAGTTTAGTATCAAATGAAAGGTCTATCAATAGAAATTAATTGTTGTAAACTGGACTTCGATAGGTTTATCCTTTCCGTAGTAGTGGTAATTCGAATTTCATACCAGCGTGGTGGCTCAGTGGCCAAGGCTTCGGACTGCGGAGGGCAATGTCCAAGGTTCGAATCCCCACTGAGCCAACGGTCGGTACTTCACTTGTGAATAAAGTTCACCCACAGGCTTGCAAGCCCATGTGAACTGGTGAGTGAAGTTTTAAAAAAGAAAAACTTGTAAATGACAAACAAATTTAGTCATTTTGTCTTGTGAAGTAACTAATTTACTTTTCCTAGTATTTTTTATGTTGGTTATGTAAGATTATAACAGAATATTGTTGTTAAAAAATATTTTTTTATATAGATAATTTGAATATTTTTTTTTTTTAATTTTGTTTCATAAAGTGTAATTTTTGATCAGAATTTACTTGAAACCGTGAAATCGCGGAGAAATAATACGTATCAAATTAGTTAGTTGCAATTCCACTTTGTATACTAAGAAATGTACTTTAAATGGTGATGCATAAAATTACTATTTACTGAACTCAGTCTTTTGAACTTAAATTATCAAGCCCAATCACAAATTATAGAATTTTTATTTCAAACACAATCAAAACTTGCATTTTTATGTCATGCAGGTTTTGAGAACTCTGTATGACCTTGAAGATGAATACCTTCCTTTTAAGCGTGCAGATGACATCTTCATCAATTAACAACACAGGACAATAACAAACTAGTATTAAACTGTCAAATAGCACTTTGACTGAATAATTCTTCTCAGCTATTCAATTGGGTATATTATTTTGTAAAATAATTGTAAGTTATCCTTCTTAGAAAGATTTTTTAAATTATGTTTGGCTTGAAATTTTAAATACCTACCAGTAATTGTGTCTTCATGTCAAAGTATTGGCTTAAAGATATTTTTAACACATTCTACACACACATTCACAAAGCTAGCTTATTTAAACATTTTATCACAGTGATTAGGCAATCAAAAAGAGAAGCGCGATTTGGAAAATAAAAAAAATTATGTAATTTGTGATTGTGATTGATAAATTAAGTTCAAATGGCTGAGTTCAGTACATTTCACGTACGGTAAACAGTATGTAATGTATAAGTAGCTCATTGTTTTTTTCCTGATATTGCTGATTCTGATTCTACTTATCTCCAGGTGGCTGAAAGTGGATGCCAAATTAGCCTACAATGTGTATTACATTAGTTTATTTTATTTTTTACAAGATTTAACCTTTTCATTTGAGTATTGAAGTATCAGAATCGGCTGTTTCAGAAACCTTGTAAATCACTGTACAAAATTAATTAATTGGGCACATGGTACTAATTTTAATTGTTAAAAAGTTTTAACTTAAAATGGGTGTAAGCAATGTGACAGTTGATGGAAATGCAGCATGAATGGCAATATGGTTAAATTTTTAAACCCGCATTAAGACTTATTTAATACATAAGTTTCCATTATATTTTTCAGATATTGGAATATAATGGCTTGGGCGCAAGTATATTAGATGTTGGTTTAGCACAAGCAAAACAGCCCCTAAATACCACATCTCATTATTTTGAAATTGAAATAATTGACCCTGGAGAAAACTGCTTTATCGCCATTGGATTAACAGAAAAGGTAATTGTCCAGTATTTTACTCTTTAAATAATACTTAAATTTAAGGATAACATGTTTTATTTTATTTTAATTACATGCTATAAAACAGGTTTTACCCTAGCAACATTACAGCATCTCACAACAATTTTACAAAAAATATGAGTAGCTTGAGTTATAAAGTCCACGTCACACTATTTTCACATCCAGCACACAAATATTAATAAATACAATTTTTGCAAGCAATCCATCAAGAATAAACAATCATGCAAAGTATATAATATAAATAATATAACAGTGTAATGGGTATAATCATTGATTTTATACACAAATAGATTTCCCATCCAATGTTAAATGTTGAGTCTCAAAATATCAGCTGTTTTGTGATCCATTGTGGAGCGCTAGTGTAGTCCCATGTAAATGTAATGCAGTTTAAAACAGCTGTGGTTGCGGGCCACACTAACTAACAAAATTACTGCCACAAATATTCCTATTAGATGGTTTATCTATTGTAGGTGTATATAATCAAGGGTATAATATAGTAGTTTAATAAATATAATCTCATAATAATGTAATAAATATAGTATGATATTATTATAATGAATATTATTTGCATATAAATTTTAAAATTATACAGAAATATTAAATACAGAAATATATAAAGAAAGATACAATGTTCTTACATTGAGTGATACAATTCCTGTATTAATTTTTGTAGTTTATTGTTAATTTTTCTTATGGAGATTGGTAAGTGCTGAATGAATAAATAAATAAAAATGAAAATAAAACATGCACTCGTACAACTTTCTAATTTGAGTTTTAATCTTGTGGTTTATCCTACCTGTACAGAACGTACAATACAAGTTGGTGATTTAAATAAAGTGCTTCAATACTTTACAGTTGTCATTTGGTTTTATTTATCAATTCAAACTTAGATTGGAATTTAAAAAGTTAATTCCATTTTACTGAGTGAACTGATAAGTATTACCTAATTCTTCTAATTTAATTAATTACAGAGTATTTGTCTGTAAATGCCACATATTTTTATTGAAGCTTCTCTGGACTAAATTGGATTTTGAGAGATACTGATACTGTTTATGACACTTAAATATTTTATTTGTGTGACTGGAATCTGAACACATAATACTTTTCTGAAATAGCAATAGTGGATTAAATTACTTTTTTTATTTAAGTACAAGAGTTCCTTGATTAATGCAGTAATTACCTGCTGAAGGCTGTTGAAATCCACCACCCACCATTGTTGACTGCAGGTGTTCACTTATTTGGCTTTATCAGCTGTTTAATTTAGCTTAACTGGTATATGATCTCAAATAAAGAACTTATTTAAATCTTATAGTGAATTGGTTAGTAATGTTGCTGTGATAAATGATAAATTAATTAATAAAAATGAGTCAAAATATTTACAAAGTACTAAATTTTTTAAGTTATGCCGTGATAATATTTTAAATACAGTCAACTCCTGTTTATAACTCCTTGTAACTCTGGTTTACTCGATTATTGTAAGGTGTTTTGATACAGTGTTGTGACTTCTGTGACAAAACAATTTTTAGAATGTGAGACAAAAGTAAAAAGGTTGTGTTGTCGATTAATGACAAATTGAAACTCATAAATAAAATCGAAAATGGCGCTTCCCATATACTGATGTGTGTTGAGAGCGGTATCGGCAAGTCAACAGTGAGAAACATTGTAAAACAATGTAACAATAAAACCATACATATTGACTTGACGTATTTACTTTAATCCCTTGGGGATGTAGGGCCGCAACAAAACACTTCCACCTTACACGATCTGAGCCATTTGCTTGATCTCTGCCCAGATCTTGCCTTCTCTTTTTATTTATTTTTCCACAGTTCTCCTCCACGTAACTCTTGGTCTTCCACATTTCTTCCTTGTGGGTTCCATTGTTTACTGATGGTATCTTGTGCTTTTCGTAGAGTGTGTCCAATCCAGTTGAATTTTCTTGTTTTGATTGTCGCTGCTACTGGTTATAATGCATATTGAAAATTGTTAGTTAAATCCTAATGTGAAACTTAATACAGTACATTACTGTTTCTTTTTGCTTTTATCAGCCTTCCTTTAACCAGTTAACGGCTTATTGGCAATTCTTGTTATCCACGGCAGCCTTGCCATTCAACCCCATGGATAAACGGAAGTTGACTGTATACTTGGTAATTATATTTAGCATGTGTTGTTAAATATAAAAAAATACAAAAAAAATATTAAAAAAAAGAACTGTTGCAACCGAACTGGTGCAACCAATTTTAATTGCTGACTGACCTGACATTAACAAAACAGGTTTTAACTGAAAAAGTAATTATTTTTCTGCTTTAATTTATCATACCAAATACAATATCAAAATATCCTTATGGTATATGTAAGTCAAGTACTCAGCCATCAGCTACACCAATGGCTCTGAAAGATGGTTCCACTCTAAATGTCTTAACTGGCCAGAAATTAATCTAAAAAAAATAAGCAAAAAGGAAGTAGAAGTCAACATTTTATTGAAGTAAGTTATGAAAAGAGTAGCAAAGACAATATGGATCTGCAAAGTAAAATTCTTGACCTTGCGACAGAAGAAAATCTAGACCTAGATTATTCACTTGCAGCAGAACTGGGAAATTAATTGCTGATGAGAAGTGCCTCGTCAAACAACGACACAATCTAAAGATTATAAAATTAGAAAACTTGTTGGAACTAGAGGACTAACTGAGGAGTGCCAAAGAAGTGCTCAATGAATGAAGGACAACAACATTAATCTGAAGGAAGAGTTGTATTCAATGAACGTAGAAGCTTGAGGAAGAATGCTCAAAGAAGAATTCTAGATGTGAGTGGAAAATGAAAAAAATGACTGAATTATAAGAAATAACAACTATCTCAGGAAAATCAAAACTTGAATTTATATTAAACAACTCACAGAAGACCTGAAAAAGAAAACTCACTACCATTAAATAGTCCAGTACCTGATCGTAAAAACAGGTCATTACTCTGAAATTCTTTAGGACAGCAATGATTCGACTGAAAATTTGTAGTTAAACTTGTCAACGTATTAGTTCTTCAAAAATGATATAAAACTGATAGGCGTTGTTTTTTTTAGGGGTGAAAACTACCCCTATTGATAAAAAATTTAAAATGGCTGTCTAAATAGTGTTACATTTTAAAATCACGTTTTATACTTAGAATATGTATTTCCTGTTGTAGAACATAATTCATTTAAATATCATAGGTTTCAACCCCTAAAAGCCACTCCTGCAATATTTTGGAAGACACCCGTGATTAACTTAAGTAGAACCCCCGTGCTCAGCTTAAGTAGACACCTTGATAAACTTGGGTAGCCTCCTGATCATCTCGGGTAGCCATAGTGATCAACTTGGGTAGCCCCCATTATCATCTTGAATAGCCATCGTTATCAGCTTAGATATCCCCTGTAAAAAACTTGGGTAGCCTTATATGATCGGCATAGGTAAACCCGTGATCAGCTTAGGTAACCCTCCGTAGTCAACTTGGATAGCCCCCGTGATCAACTCAGGTAGCCATCGTGATCAGCTTAGATAGCCCCCGTGATCATCATAGGTAGCCCCTGAAATCAGCTTAGGTAGCCTAGTTATCAACTCGAATAGCAATTATGATCAGCTTAGATAGCCCCATGATGATCTTAGGTATCTCGTGATCATCATAGGTAGCAACCATGATAATCTTGGGTAGCCATCTGTGATCAGCTTAGGTAGCCCCCATAATCAGCTTCGGTAGCTCCCATGATCAATTTGGGTAACCCCTCGTGATCTTCATAGGTAGCCACCGTGATTATCCAGGTTAAGTGTTAGAGAGGGCTCCTTAGCCCTAACTTCGCCTGGTAAAATAAGACAAACTTTAACTTTTTTTTTTATTATCTTAGATAGCCCCCGTGATCAAATTAAGTAGTCCCAGAGATCAATTTGAGGTGCTCCATGATCAACTTAAGTAATCCCCATCAGCAACTTTGTTAGCAACCCTCTTGATCAACTTGAGTAGCCCCAGTCATAAAACATAGGTAGCCACTTGTTATCAGTTTGGAAAGTCACCCGTGATCAACTCAAATAGCCACTCTGATCAACTAGGGAAGGCCACATGATGAACTTAGGTAGCCTTTGTGTTCAACTTGGATAGGCACTAGTTATGCAATTGCTCTTGCATTCAAAGGGGGCTTGGTGGCAAAACTCCCAACGAGCGGAGCGAGTTAGTATTATCCTACAGAATTTCTTCTCCAAAACGCCCAGGTACTGGATTAAAAAGGAAGCTAATGGGTTCAAAATGAGAATATCAGCTAAGGAAATGACAGAGGCAGTTTTAAAGGTGAGCTCAAGCCTGGGGATGACCTCATCTAATAAGCTCATCTAAGCTGCATGTGTAATTCACTCACTCACTGACCTATGTATACAAATTCTAACCCACTTCCAGATGAGCTAGAAATTTGAAGTTTGGAACACTTGTAGCTTTTACCGAGCAACCAACGGTAAGAGCTACAAATCGTAGAACTTTTGGTTGTAGAGCAAATCTGACAGCATACTTAAAATTTCAAATTAAATTTCCTGCAATTTTGTTAAGGGGTAATTTTTTTTATAATAACTACGCAAACTATCGTTAAATTCCTACTTTTTTTTTCAAAAATTATATTTCTGATAGGTTTTTCATATTTTATTTCCTTACTAAGATATTGTAGGAACTGAAATTTTATATACTATTTACCTTTACTACTTTGTTATCAAAACTGCTATAAACTTTGATTATTCACTTGTCATAAACTAAAAAAAAAAACTTTAAAAAGCTGACGTGAAACTGCTGACCTGTTTGCAGAGTTGAAGTATTTGTTTTACTGAAGCTCAAATATATAGTTAAGATAACATGTAACGATATATTCAAATTAACAATTAAATTCTGTACAAAAAATACTATGTATATTTTAATGGTATATACTATAGCTTCCTCACAAAAAAGTAGGTAAATTTAAATTTTGTCACGAACATGCGATTTTTTTGGAATAGTTTCTGCCATTTGTACTGATTGGAACAATACCAGCAAATACAAGGTCAGCTAAAGGGGAAGGGGATTACAGCGCACACACCCGAAACAGAAAACCTTACACACTCTTAACCTTCACTTCTCTGAGTACAACACTTAGAAAAAATAAAAAATGCCTGATGAGAAACTACTTGACTGTTTGCACAGTTGAGGTTTTTGTTTTATTGAAGTTGTAATATTTAATGTGGATAACATCAAGTGAAATATTCATATTTAAAATGAAATTGTGTACAGCAATTTTCATTTACATTTATCCGGTATATACTATTGTTTTCTCACAAAAAGTCAGTGAAGTTTAGTTTATCGGAAAACATGATTTTTTGGAATAGTTTCTCCCTTTAATTATGAATAAAATAAGTTGGAAACTATAAACGTTACGTACTATTTAATTGCTTTTATATTTAATATATTACCTCTCATGACCTACAAAAAAATCAAAATATTTATATGTCTTGCATGCACAGTTGAGGTATTTGTTTTGCTGTAGTTGCAAATATTATGTTTGGAACACGTCAAATGATGTTGTTTAAATTACAATAAGGTTTTCTACTACAAGAATGTTTATATACTTCTATATGGTATATACTATTTTTTCATCACAAAAAAGTTGGTAAAGTTGAGTTTTTTTGTCAAAAACATCTAATTTTTTAAACATGTCCTCCCATTCATATAGTAGACTACTATGTCAACAAAACTGCTTTAAAATTTGATTTTTAATCTTCAGAAACTTCAAAATGGTGTATATTTGTATATTCAAATGCTGACATACGTAGTAAACTTTTTTAGTCCCATAATTAACTTATCCCATAAGTAACCCCTTGATCATCTAAAATAGCCAACTGTGATCAACTTAGGTAACCACCCTTGATCAGCTAGAGAATTTACTGTTCTAATTAGGTATCCCGAGATCATTTGGGATAGTCACAGACTTATTTCGGTAGTCTTTAATCATCTTGCCTAGCCACCGGTGATCATTTGTAAAAACCTAGGGGTTGGGGGGCCACCGATGATCAATTGGTGTGGTCATTTAATTACTTTGGTAGCCTGCAATCATTTTAAAGTAATATTTTGGCCAAGCTGTCAATGGGGGTTTAGAACGAGCGAAGCGAGTTGACTCTACAATCAAACTGTCAACAGCTTATTGTGAAATTTGAAGAACAGGAGAAAACAACAACAGACTTTCTTAAGTATCACATTTTAAACACCAAATCCTATCACCCCTAAGACATTTCTCATAGCTCCAAAACGCCTCAAGTAAAGAACATTGTAACATCAACCCCACTACCTCCAGTAATCTACAATTCACTGGCAAAGTAATCTAGCAATAGCCAAACATAAAATGGAAAATAATTCTAATGGTAAAATGCTACTGATACAAGATGATAATAATCACTCTCGGATCACTAAACACATCTTGGAAACCAAAGCAACCAAAAAATTATTCCACACTTATTTTAGTACTGGAGGACAAAATACATTGTCAAATAAAATCAATCCTGGCAGTCCATATAAAAATGCTTAAGTACTGAACAGGACATGAGTTTGGAAGACTTTTTCAATAAAATATTTACATTTTTTTAAATAAGATAAACTGTGTCAAACCCTTGAAACCAACCAAAAATGTCAATCCAAAAACACAAGCTGATTTTGATCCCTTGAACAGTAGGCCTCAATCTTAAAATCTTCCAAATGGACAAAATAATTGTTTAGGCTTTAGTCCCTCAAAGTGAATGATGAAACCATCAGCCTCCACTGAGTCTATATGCTAAGATTTTAATAAGTGTTTTGTAAATATGAATAAATGAAGTTTATTCCACAGATAATACAAGTTTACAGTCATGGCAATTATGGAATAGAACTAACCACTGTTTCCAGTAATTGTGGTTAGTAAATAAACTAAAAGTATAGATTATATACAAACTAGTTTACAAAGTAAGTAAGAAAGAATACAAGATAAATACAAAATGAATTAATTTGAGTTCAGTTTTAGTAATTACAAATTAACGTGCAGCTTTGCAGTGTTTGTGGCTTGATTCATTGTTTCATTTTGAGGGAGACGTACAAAAGACAAGATAAGATAGTCAGACAACAACAATTACAATGGATTTAGACTAACTACTGCATTTCATCAATATATCTACATCTTTCCAATTATTTAGTTTAAGTATACAAATTACAGAGTGATTTTATTTAATTATATTAAAAAGCATATAGTTTCTAATCAGTATAATAGCATCGGGAAAAGACAGTTTATTAACATTATTTATATTTAACAAATGTTTTCTTGTAGATAAATAAGTTCTTTATTTTTTAAAAGCCATGTTTTCAATTCTTTGCAAAAAAGGTTTAAATTTTTCATTTCTTTAATTTCAGTGGGTAATCTATTGAAATACTTCGGTCCCAGATATAAAAATGATTGTTTTATTATAAAACTTGTTTACTTTTGGTAAAATGAATATTGCTGAGGAAGTTCTGAAGGTAAATTTAAACAAGAAACATGTTGAGCTAAATAGAGAGAAGTGACCATAGTAGCTCCTCTTACATCTTCAGACAACTAGTCTGCAGGAAGTGAAATGAATCATCAACTCTACTAAACCATCATCTTTAGTAGGGGTTGATGACATATCATAAACACAACTCTTGTTGCCCCTAATCACCACTAATCTTCTCATCTTACCACAATACTACTGTAAAGCCGTTATTTACGCAGATGACACACTGTCCTACAGACTATAAGCTGTTACGTTGACCATCTGGAAGTGGCCAACTTTATTGATGTTAGCCAAACGCAAAAGTACTGCATAAACAATAACCTGGTATTTAATGAAGACAAGACCACACAACTGATTCTTGGAAGATGCAAAGAAGTGTCTGGGCTCCCCAACATCCAAATTGTATCCTCAGTAAAACATCTTGGAATGATCGTTGATGACCAACTCACGTGGCATGACTACATTTTGAATTCCTCTGCCTTAGGCTAAGCTCTCAACATTTGCAATAAAGCGGATTCAGACAATTAGACCAGAAGTTGCAAAGTTGAGTTATAATGCGTATTTGAGTCACAGTTCAGATATAGAATTGTGTTTTGGGGACTTCTCAGGAAAACCTTCAGAGTTTTTTTTTTTTTCAGAGACAAGCTTTTTTATGTCTTAGCCAACCTCCAACTAGGACGAAATTGAATGTTTTCAGATCTCATAGAATTTTCACAGCTTCATCACTTTATACATTGAAGCTAACTTGCACATTTTTAAGCGCCATCCCTTGATCTGTAATGGTGAAATTCTCATTTAAAATATCATGTTATCATATCTGCAAGCAAATTCAACCTGCCTCTTGAACTAGGACGAAATTGAATGTTTTCAGATCTCATAGAATTTTCACAGCTTCATCACTTTATACATTGAAGCTGCCTTGCACATTTTTAAGCGCCGTCCCTTGATCTGTAATGGTGAAATTCTCATTTAAAATATCATGTTTCATGTCTGCAAGCAAATTCAACCTGTCTCTTCAAAAAACCATACTTTACTCAAAAAAGCTGTCTTATGCAGGAGCCCAATTTTACAACCTCCTTCCCTCAAAAGTAAAGGATAGTCCTGCAAATGGATTTTGCAAAAGAAGACTTTGGCAGTGGCTAGCTGAAAATCCACTCTATAGTTTTAAAGAGTTCAAGACAAGAGTGAGAAACTCTAGTTACTGTCAGCGCAAAAATTAAGTGCATCCGGACCGAGTTTGAAGGTTGTGTTCTACAAAACTAATAGGCCTATGAAAACTCCAATCATATTATTGTTTTCATTGTTTATTTTTGTGCCTTATGACATATGAATTTCACAATTTTATTATAAGTTCTAATAATTTTTATCTTAGTTGGAACAAAAAGTACCAGAATTTTATCTAGTTTTACTGTATATCAAATTTACACAGTTATTACTAAGTAGCCTGTTCATGTAACGCTTTTATGTTTTAATATATAGTTGATATGATTGTTTCCTATAAGTTTTATAAATTTTAGAATTTTATATTTTCAAGTAAAAAAGTTCTTATCAACTACCTGAAACATTGTTTTCTTGGCTTCTAGAGGTCGTAAAATGAGTTATTTAGTCTTAGTAATCCTCATTACATATAGAGTTAGGATACATTATTTCCGTATGTGTAAGTAAATACAGTGATTTTATATTGATTTTAAATTTATCACTTCAAAGTTATTTAAAATTTATTTAAATCAATTTAAGATCACTACATTTATTTACAGACATGAAAATGATGTATCGTAACTATAAATGTAACAAGGATTACAACAAGACCAATTCATTTTACGACTTTTAGAAGCTTTATGAATTTCATAGCTAGAAGCTACAGAAATTCAACTTTTTTTCTTGAAAATATAAAATTCTTATCAACCATGTATTAAAATATAAAAGCACTATATGAACTGGTTTTATAGTAATAACGGTGTAAATGTGATATACAGTGAAAACTATTTAAAATTCTGGTACTTTTTTTGTTCCAACTAAGATAAAAATTATTAGTACTTATAATAAAATTGTGAAATTCACATGTCATAACGTACAATCAAACAAAGAAAACAACGGTGTGATAGATTTTTCGTAGGCCTCTTAGTTCCTTAGAAAACAACCTTCAAACTTTGTGCACATAATTTCTGCGCTGATAGTAAATATTGTAATTTATTGTAAATGACACCATTCTCATCATGATGAATAAATATTTCTGATTTCTCAACCATTCTCTACAATCACTCTTACGTTTTCCACAGTCTTGAGTCATTTTTCGTCTTTGAATGGCACAAAAAAAATTTCTAGGAGGTTCACTAATAACCACTGTTAAGAACCACCTTTCTGTTTAAAACATTACACGAAGCCCAGGTATCTAAAAGTACACATCTTATGACAGTCACAAATCTTATGTATATCTTTGTGTATATTTTTGTATATATCTGTGCTGAGGCTCACAAACCAGACTCAGTTAATAAAAATACACACTATGCTTATGCTATTTCCTGCTAGAGATATAACACACTGTGACAACAACTTGACCCATATGCTTGGACACCAGCTTTGATACTAATGATTTTCCTTATTATTATTATGTTCCTTAGACTAATGATTTGTCTAGGTTTTATTGCAAACCACTTCTCAAAATTACCAATATTATTATTTTTCCATAATTGTACATTTTGATCTGTTAAATTTTGCACAATAACATAAAAAATATGCTAGATTACAGTTCCACCCACTGCTACAACATAATCAAAAATATTTTGTAATTCCTATAACCACAGAACAAATTTTTTTTTAAATAATTTAAAATACATTGCAACAAAGTTCTTAAAAGAATTCATTGCAGAAGTAATATGTGATTTTTTATTAATGAGTAAAGATATTCCTTCTTGAAAACTATTACAGCTTTGAAGAATTTCTTATTAATTAGCAATTTGATAATTCCTCAGTTTGTATGTTTTAAATGTCATTTGAACAAATTTTTAAAAGTGTATATTGTTCTTGACATTTATGTATGCTGTCCATTGAAGTAAAGGATAGTTTAATTGTTTACTTTTGACTATCAAACAGAAACCAGAAAAAAAGAAGAGCATAGAAAGTAAGCAGTTGAATGGTTAAGTGGTTTGAAAACATTTCAATTTTATATTTATTGCTGTTTTATTATTTTGTTTTTCTTTCAATGTATAGCAAAATATATATCTACAAGAATGAGTCATTATTAATAAAATAGTTAAGGAGCAAATTAGAGAAACAAAATACTTATTTTTCATCAAATTCTAACTTTTTATGGCATATTTAAGAAATTGAGCCTTAAGTGCATTTCTAATTATTGTTTCAATATGCTATATGCTTTCATGCTCATTTTCTTGGTGGGGACAGCACTGGTATCTTACTTTTTCTAGCGAGACGTCCTTGATGCGGAGACATCATACTATGAGAGTAACTCTGACATAATGAGTATATTGTCTATGGCATAGTTAGCTAACACATAGGTTGTGGCTGGGTCAGTACTGACCCAAGGAGAGTGGCGTGCATTTCAATACCACTGTACGTGTATGGGCGGGCCAATATCACTGTATCGGTATGGGGGCCGGGTGGGACAATAACATTGTACATGTAGGGATAGGTGGCTGGGTTAGTATAACCAAATACTTCGCACTGTTCCTTTTTTGGCCAGTGTTAGGTTAGCATCGGGGAAGAAAGCATGTTCCTCATGTTAGCGTGGTCGGACAAGTGTAAACAACATTTAATTCTGGTAATATCTGCATGGCATTTTAATTTTCATCGTTGTATTGTACAATGTGTATATTTTGTATATGCAGCTTTTACATTTCTGCAGATATTCAGGTTATTTCTAATGTTTATTGCGTGGTTGGATCCTCATGAGAAGTTCTTTTTGGAGAGAATATGGGTTCTGAAGAGTCTGAAGACAGTAAGTTTACAGTTCGAAGACGTAATGGGAGATTCAGATTTGTCTATTACGGCTTCTGATGAATAAATAAATGGACTGGAATGGGACTGTCTGTTGGGTTGAAGGGGATTAAATATTGTAAATACCAACATATGAATTAAAAATATTGTTCGAATTGCACATAAATCGACTTTACTTGTTAAAGTGTTTAAATAGGTAAGTGTGCAGCGATGATGCCGAACTAGGCAAGGCAGCTCCGCACCGTACGCTGCTCGACACCAAGCGCTGCCGCAGCGAATATGTTAATGTGGAGGTGTAACCTCGGTGGATTATAAGTAAATGGTTTATATTATGTTGCCTTGTGTCTCTCTCTAAATACTGCTATAAAAAGTGATTTATTAACTGTCATACTTAAAGAAAATACAATAGTAAAACTATCAAAACAATAATTGAAATATTTAATATTGGTAAATATAATTTTACAGGCAAATGTAACAAAACATGACATGCAATGAAATGTTACCTAACCAATAATCCCTGCATGATGGTGTGACCTTGCAAAAAGGCTGATTTTTTTTATCTATACCATTGAATTAATATTAAAATTCTATTCTTACCGTATACTTTTTTTCAAATATCTGCAACAAACAATTATATTAAATTAATCAAACAAAAAACCAGAAAAAGAAACTGAGTGGTTGATTGGCAGAGAGAAAAAACCCAAAGTGAGAAAAGGGTGGTGCTATCTCTCCTATTGTTATGACCTTGTTCTAACCATCAAGTTATTTCTCCTTTGAAATTGTTGGTGACGTCCTTCTCAATGGGTTTATAGGTGGTTGTGTCCAAAATTTATCTCAAGGCCTCATGTTTGTAATCTTTGGTGTTTATAACGATAGTTGTTGATCCCTTGTCTGCTGGTAAAATCAAAGGTTTGAATATTTCTTCGGTGAAGGTGTTTAGTCAGCTTAGCCTCAGTTATTTGTTGTAAGGTATAGTTAATGAAGAGCTAACTGAATATATTGGATGTGGATCCCAAGTTCATAGACAGTCGAATTGATTAAGCATTTGAAATATATCAGGTCAGTTTGTCTCTTCCATAGTCACTAGATATACAACTTAATTAATTTACTGTAATAGCTGAAGAATTTGAAAGCTGGAATTGGGGGGGGGGAGACAAACAAGGATCAGACTTAAATAATTAATTTAGCAATCCATACTTTAAAATAATTAAAAACAGTTATTTATAATGACTATGAAGTTATACATTTGGTTAGTAAACTGTATACAAGTGAAAACCCCTAAACAAGCATACATGAAAAAGTGCTTTACTCTTCCATTTTCAAACCAATTTTTAAAATTTAGGTATCTTTGGATTTGGTATTAAATTTACAAAATAAAAGTATTCTAATACATTTTCAATACAAGTAATCGTTTTAAAGTTATTTAACTTTTAACATTTCTTATGGCTGCCATTTTGAAACTGATAAAGATAATTTTGTTACTTGTATATTTTAGGCTACCCCTAAACTAGGTTAGTAAAGTGCCAAGTTTCAAATTATTAGCTCAAACCATGTTTGAGATATAATTTTTTAAATAAAAAACACAGTCAGACAGACACTTAAGAAGGCGAGATAGGCCACATGTTTATAGGAACGTTTTTGCTTATTTTTATGTCTATTGTCATCATATCCTTAAGTTGTGCTACCTCTTGCGAAACACTCCGTATATGTTAGGGGATAGGAGGTCTCACCAAGACCTATGTTTATAGAGAGTCTGTTTACCTAGGATGCGTACAAAGGATTGCTATCAATTATATATGTCAAAGAGAGGTGCCATTTTGCATAGTATGGGCACAATGTAACAATAATCAAGGAATGCTTAACATGAGCCAATTAGCCTTTGAATAGAGGAGAGATCTATTATTTGTGGCCAAAATCAATTACCTTGTTTAATTAACTATTGATCTATTTTGAGGATTTTAGTATACTTTCCTAATAGTATGGTTTACTTAGCAGTAATGAGTAAAGTAGTACTTCGTTTACTTAAAAGTAAAATTTAATGGATTGTCAGTTGTATGGCTTGCTTCCCTTTTAATTCTTAAAAACAAAGTGTTAGGTTTAGTGAGCTCTAATTTGTTAAGGTTATGCTGGACTGATTCCTGAAATGATCTGCATCCTCATCAGGAATTTGAGAGGCTCCAAATAAAGCAGCTACTTCATCAGAGGATGATCCTACGTCCATGATGAGTCTTCTGTATGGTCTTGGAAACTGCAAGTGGCTGACTCAACAGTTCCAGTAACAAAATCTAGTATGTTTACTTTTTAGGTACTATGGCAAAGTACAGCCTCTAGATAGATTGCATATTCTTTTTATCTGTATGCTGTTAGATAAAATAATGACCACAGCCAATTTTGAATTATTTATCACAAGGTTATCACACCCATCAAAAAGTGCCCTTAGTACAGGTAATGTAGGTCAGTGGAATTATGCAACAGGGTTATGTTGACGTTGTTATTTTAAATTTTTATGAGTCTGGATTTTGTTTAATAAGGTGTCCAAATTGTGGTTTTGTTCCTTCATAAACATTACTGTGATTGTCAGCTGTTGTGTCTATAGAATTAAACATTTTTACAATCTGAACTTATAATTTTAGTTAAATGGAAATTCTTGGAGCTATCTTGATTTTTCTCAAACTATTGTTTGGTTCAACGTTTAGTCCATGTTTAATCCTTGAATGTTTTCTAGGTTTAGGATTGTTTTCTTTATATTTAAAGTTGGCAATAAGTAATCCTTTATAATTACGTTTGACATGTTTGAAGTAAATCTAACATAATAAAAGGATACGCAAAGGTAGTCCTATACCACTGACAGGTATAAAAACATGTCATTGAAGGTGTCTTGGCCCTTATTGATATTCACAAACTTCATTACGGAACAATTAATCAATAAGGAATTAAATTCTCTTATTTCCAACCTGACATGTAGTTAAAGTATATAAAATGAATGTCTTGTTTTCACTTCAACTTAGGACTCTGTAAGGCTCTGTGGACAAGCCTTAAAGCTTTTTCCTGGAGCTTTTGGCATTCCAAGATCTTGCCACAAATGCTTGCAGGGATCTTCTACTTGGCCAGGCTCCAAGGAGCTAGACACATGGTATCTTAATAATTCAAACTCCTCATATTATAAAGTGATATGGTTTTTAGAAATCATCAGTATAACCACAGGTTACATGCAACAGGGAGGCCTGAACAAATTTCTTTGCATGGACATGCTTATTAGTTAACCCCCACTATTCTGTCCTTACTGAAAACTCAGAGACATGTGATTTCTCTTGGAGACATATCTGCACTTAAGAAAATACAGTTGTCATAGAGGATAATATATTCTTTGAAACAATGTTTTTTTGAAGGACACATTAGTTTTTAAGGGTTGTGATTGTAAGTTTAAAAACCTTGGAGTAAAATCTAATTCTATGGGACTCCGACTAATTCTGTTAAGTTGTCTAATATTAGTTCAGTAACGTAGATTAAAAAATGGAGGCCAAAAAATAAGCAAATAATTTATTTGCTTATTTTCAACCAAATGGTTTTTTAAATTAGATATAAAATAATAGCAAGAAAATAACTATCAAGACAATTAATATTGCATTCAATGTTATTCAGAATAAAATGCAATTAATATGAAATGCAATTAGTATATAAAATAATTTTCTCCTTACTGTGAGGAATTGAAAAATATCCATTTTAATTGTTACTACTCATTTGAACCATTTAATACTGAGGAAAGCATCAAAATGGGCGCCCGCAAGAAATTTGAATGATTCTGCTGCTCACTTCTACCAAGATTTTAAGGAAAACCAGACATGTAAGGGAAAATGTTAAAACTTATTTCAATATCTACAACTTTCTCATTGACTAAACTTGCCTGGTCTTTACACTTTGGTAAGGGGCTAACTTTTTATGGTTATATCTTAGATTTCAATTAAAAGTTTCAATTTTAACAATTTATTTTAAAATGAAGACAAGTGTTATTTGATTTCCAATTAATGATGTTGGCATCTACAGCTAATTGCTAATCACTGAACAAAGTTTTAGAATATTATCTCTATCCAAAATATGTTAAAAGCCAGTGTTAAAAATATGGGAAGAGGTCATAATACATTTCTTCTGCTTGGGCTGTGATTGTGCCTTGGGTGAACCTATGATAAGATGGCAGTGGTGTTGACAACTCTGGTAATCTTTGTTAAATTCTCAAATTAATTCTTTAATAAATATTATGGGTTAGGTTAAAGGGCACTTGGCCACTTTTAGCTTTATATAACTTGAAAAGTAGCAATCAATGGTCATACCTGTAATGTAGATCTAAACTTAGCATACAATAGATTAAAATGTCAGTACACTAATTCAATAAGAGAAGCAAAACTAGCACATAATGTTCATTATATGTATTGAAAATAGTAGTAATAAATGCAAAGCAGCATGGGATCTCATTAAGAAAAATAATATTTCTTCTGGTAAAGTCACTTCTAAAATAGAACCTGATGTCCTTAACAATTATTTTACTGACAGTATATGTGATATAAAAAACAAATTGAATAATCCCAAACCATCCAGTTGTTATTTATAGTACATAAATGGGAATGTTAATAATAATAATAATGTTACATTTAGTTGGAAAAATATCACACCTAATAAAATAATTTCTGCTGCACAAAAAATTAAAAATTTACTTAGCCACGATGTATACGGTATTTCAAATAACCTACTCAAAAGTATTGTTTACAGTCTTGATGTACCTCTTTCAAGTTTTATCAACCTTCTGTTAAGAGAAGGAGTATTTCCAGACTTATTGAAGGTATCTCGTGTTTGTCCGGTTTATAAAAAGGGTCCCAAAGATCTACCTCATAGTTTTCGCCCCATCTCAGTCATTCCAGTAATAGGCAAGTTAATTGAATATTTAGTTTATGAACAAGGCAGCGAATATTTTGAAACAAATAACTTATTTAACACATCCCAATTCGGCTTTAGGAAGGGAATGTCCTCAATTGATGCTCTTGACAATCTCATAAGGCAAATTCATCAATCTTTTGAAAACAAAACCTTTGTTCAGGGAACCTTCTGTGACCTGAACAAGGCATTTGATTGTGTTGATTTTAACATTCTCATTAACAAGTTGAACCTATATGGATTTCATGGCTCTTCCTTAAAATTCTTTTCTTCATATTTAAAGAACCGTAATCAAATTGTTAGCATCAATGGGAAGTTATCCCAAGTTAAAGACGTTAACTGGAGTGTTCCTCAAGGATCAGTCCTTGGACCTTTTCTATTTTTAATTTATATTAATGACTTACCTCTGGCAGTAAATACTATATTCTCTACGGATGATACAACTTTTTTTCATATAGGTCATAACCCTAATGAATTGGAGAAATTAGCAGATCAGACAATGCAAAATGCATCTAATTGGTTTCATTCAAACGGATTTTTGTTAAATGAGGAAAAAACTCTGAATATACTTTTTACATTAAAAAATAACTTACCTCAAACAAACAATAAAATAACATCAGCTACATTTTTAGGTCTTCATGTTGACAATTGATTATCCTGGAACTTACACTTTGACCATCTGTCTTCCAGACTATCCCGGGTTATTTATCTTCTAAAACGTCTCACTGATCAAATTCCGAAAAATTATCTTAGAACAGCGTACTTTGCCTATTTCCAATCAATAATGAGATATGGTCTGATTTTCTGGGGTGGGAGTGGTAGAATAAATGAAATTTTACTTCTTCAAAAGAAAGCTTCAAGAGCCATGAATGGGTCTAACCCAAGAGAACACTGCAAACCTCTTTTCATTGATTGGCATATTCAAACAGTAGTAAATTTATTTATTTTTGATGTCATTAATTATATTCTAAAAAATCCAGAATATTTCAAATTTAACAGTCATGATCACAACACTATTTAAAAATAATGCAATGATAGAATCCCACCGTCTTAGTAAAACCAGTAATAGTCATATTATTTTATCAGTAAAAATATACAATGCTCTATAAGAGTCCATTAATGCTTATCCTGAAAAAAAATTTTTATTTGTGTTCTATAATTGGCTATTTGAGAACCCTTTTTATAACCTGGATGACTTTCTTAACACTGGAAATGTATTGTTATAATAGGATTTTTTAGATTTAATTTTACTTAAAAAATGTTTTCTCTTATTATTTATTTTTTTACTGAGCCCTGCTGCTTTTAATTGTAACTTTCATTATCACAACCTGTGTATCTGAATTGTATCTTTGTATCTTAGTTTTTGTTAGAACAGTTATCTTTTTTAGAAATAGGAGCCTTTGACAAGGTTTTTGTTACTGCTATTTTGACATTTTCAATGATATGTAATGTATTCTAACGACAAATAAAGATTTATTATTGTTATTATTATTAATGGACCCCTATTATATCTAAAACTGCATTATATTTGAGCCCATAACTGAGTATTACTCTATAAAATAGTTAAAATGATACTAATGGAAACAATCATTTGTAATATGAACCGGGTGTACTCAGATGGAGCTGTCGAAGCTGTCTTGAGGAAATTTGTTCATGGTTGCTGTAGAGGTTTCTAAAGTTAGTTGAAGTGAAAGCCATTAATTAATCTACCTTATTAGCTCAACGTGCTGTGACTGACTTGTTATTTTACAATATCACTATCAAAACAATGCATGTCGTAGCTAAGGGGTTAAGGTGGTGGGTAGCCATGCAGCTGGTCCGGGTTCGAATCCCGGCGTGATCATAACAGTTTTTGCCCTGCCGCTCCAGTGGTTCGAAAGCCACGTTAAGTTGGTGGTCCCCAGAGGGCTTCTTGACGTTAAATGCTTGAGAGGGTTTCTTAGCTCTAACTTCACCTGATAAAATAAGACATTCTTTAAAATTTTTCTTTTACAACATTTAAATCATGCTTGTATGAAATTATGTGATTATATTTCAGGATTATCCTAAAAATCGACTTCCAGGATGGGATAAAGGTTCCATTGCGTATCATGCTGATGATGGTAAAGTGTTCATTGGTTGTGGAGTTGGAGAAAAATTTGGACCAAAGTGCCATAAAGGAGACACCATGGGCTGTGGCATTTCTTTTCCTGTTCCTAGTAATCAGTAAGTGAGTTGAGCAATTATCTGGATTTTAGTTACGAGTATATAATTTTGTTTTAAATAGTAGTTTACTTATTGATTCAGAAGTACTCATTAATAATAAAAAATATTATTTTAGATTAAGTATTTTACATATTTTATATCAAGTATTTTTAACTCACCTTATATATTTTCTTCATCTTACAATGGGAATGCATATGGCAAACAGTGTATTTGTGACAAATCCAGAGAAACCACACTTGAAATTTATGGAGTCTTTATTACATGCTTGATCAATTTTTAAGGCCCAACTTTTAAGACGAAACATTTCTGTACTTGTAATATATGGAATGATCATAAACATAGGTACTTCTCGTTTAGTACTTGGTATGTTGATTGTTTTTACTCTTGTTTTCCCAAAGTAAACATTTAACTTTTTTAAGGGTACATAAAACCCGTATACTGTCAATATGTATATAATTTATAATTATTCAATATATCTTTAAATACAAAAGTCAAATACTACTCTGATGGCAATTTTCAAAAAACTATAATACTTTCGACCATGAAACTCGACACAAATATTTTTTATGGGCTCTAGTTGCATAAAAAAAATGTGGAATGCTTCACGATTTTGTGTGTCAAAAATGTGAAACGCTAAGAAAGGATTCTAAAATATTTTACCTTAAAGAGCTAAAATAAGGTGGATAGTAAATATCCAGATACTGAACAATCAGAAACTTTGTTGCCATTCACCACATGAATGAGAGAGTCTAGGACATGCATCTCGACAAAATAAATGTGTGATGTAAAGAAAAATAACAAATTGTTATTGCTTAGGTAAATATAAGCTTTTCTGTCTTAGTAGTGAACGCATTTTCAAGAAAATGGTCATTTTAACAATAACAGTAAATAATACATCTGGGTAGCACCTGCAAACTTGGGTAGTTGTTAATGGGTTTTGAGGGTGTAATCCCCAATGAGCACAGCCAGTACAGTATATTAGTAATACACAATGATATATAAATGTTCACCTCCAACTTATTGAGACATTAATTGAATGACTCTTACAACCTCTTAACTAAATTAAAATCTGTTTTAACCTTAGATCCGAGACCAAAGGCGTCTTCAATTCTGCAAGTATTGAAAATTCCTTTGAAAAGATATCTATAATAGTCAAATTTGTATTTTTTATTTATCCATACAAACAGATAACATATATGTTTTTTTTTTTTTTTTAATTCTCTTCTTACTTCACTCTTCTATGCATGCATTATTTAACTCAATGTATGAAGTATCTAGTATCATCTTAATCGGGATTCTCCTAATCTTGGACCTAAAATAACTCGGTCAACTGTGTTTGTAGGTGAAAAGGTAGGAAGCTATCAACAACATATGTGGGGGGTCACTGTACATAGATGTTAAGTATTTGTGAAGTTTACGTTACTGAGCCACCATGCTCATATGGTTCTAGGTGTGCAAATTAAATAGTTATTCAAAATAGTGATATTGCAAAGGAATGAAGTTTTTTTTTTAAATAACAGAATTGATTTTTTTACAATTTTGAATTTATTTCTAGTCAAATAACTGTCTTTATAGTGTAAATTTCCTCAAATACAATCCAAATCTTCTACGTTCTTTTGAAGTTATGTAGGTCACACTTTAGGTGATATCATCCAATTAATAAAATATTTAGTACAGAAAAAAACACAGTGGAGTCTCACTTATCCAAACTTCAGTCATCCGAAAATCTGCCAAATCCAAATCTGCAGAATTTTCAGACAAATAAAAATTTAATTTTGTAAACACCACTACTTTATATTTCTGAAAATAACGACACAAAAAGTACTGTTTCAAATATAAAGCTATCAATAACCTTTCAAACATTAAATTTGTTTTTTTTAATCAGTTAAATTTCTTTGTTTTGAAGAGAATATTTTGCCCCTGTAGCCAAATTACGTGAGCACCTCAAGAATATGGTGCCCGTTAGGGGTTGCTGCAGGATGTTGCTGAACAAAACATAGTGCGAGAACCAATGCATTCACAAGGTCTGTGTGGACTGTTCACTGCTGCCGTCATCTTCCCCCTCACTGAAAGTCTTTCTGTGACCATATTTTACAATTTATCAGTTAAAAATAACTGTTAAACTGCAACAAACTGGACTGTTCGTGAGCACAATGTGATGAATTTGTACCGTAAAACAAGTCATATTTCAGCTGAACTGGTTCTTGTTTAAGAAAAGTGGGACTCTACTATATAATTAATTCCAGAAATATAAAAAATTAACCAAATAGTATTTTGGAGAGAGAAGCCTTCAATCAGCATTGTAATAACATATTTATGCAAAGGCACAGATTTACTCTATTCGTGGATCCACTACAAGTGGATAATTGACCTGACCCTCATAGTGCCACCTCTTGTTTACAAGTGCTAAACAAATAATTACTGTCAAAAATGTTTTAGGTTCAGAGGAATTTACATATATTATTTTTTATCATATTTTATAATATTTATTCTGTTACAGTGTAATATATTTGCTTTATAGGCATATGAAAAATAAACTTTTTTATATACATAGTGAGGTCATTGTAGTCTGACCCCGCAACAGTCCTTACCTGTATTATGTTGTATATAGTCCTCAACCTGTAAACGAAAACCGAGCAGCTCATCTACAACAAATAAAACATTACTATTAAGAATTTTGTTATAGCAATTTCTTGACAATACGGCCCAGCCCAATTTCAAAATCAGCCACTTTATACATATCAATTAATCAGATTATTAAATTTGTTTTTTATTGTCAAATGTTCTATTTTTGTCAAACATTATACAGTATATTTGTGAGACACTTGTTTTAAAAACTTAGTTGCATTTATTTGTTTAAGAAATTTAACTGATTTTTTTCCCTTGAAGCCAAATCATGCCTCAAGAACATGGTGGCTGCTGAGGTCGCTGTGGGATGTTGCTCTAAGTTAAATAGTGCAAGATCATTAGTGTGTATGATTAATAGTCCTTAAATATTAAGACTTTCGTTGAAGTATTTTAAAGAGATATAAAAATTTATCAATGACAAACATATTATACTCTGTTTAAAAAAAATTGTATCTTTAATAAACCAAAAATGAAAATGCTACCTTTTGCTTACCTGGAAAAGTCATAACTGAATCGTTTTAACTTCTATTGTAGTTTGTTACCGTAACGATTAGTTCTACCAACTAGTTATGTAAATTCAGCTGGTACAATCGTGACTGTTAAGATAGTAAAACAGTACAATAACAAATGAGCAGCATAGTTGACAGTTTTTGAATTAGTAAGACACTAAAATCCTATCATATTAGGCAGATTCTGGAAGAACATTAAACAGTATCGAAATTCTTTTATGCCTTTTTGCTGTTAGATTTGTAATTATTTAAAATAAAGTAAAACATGATTGTTAATAAAACAACTAATATTAGGTTAATGTTTATTATAGGAGGTCAAAAAATATATCCATAGAGGAATCAAGAAGAAACAGCGATTCTAAAAGTGGGAAATCTTCTCAAGATAGCGGATATGTAGAGGTAAGAGCATTGTAACATAAAACTATTTAGTTGTATTTGATAAATTTGGAACCATTCTAAAGAAATTATTGGTGGGATGAAATTGCATTCACAAAATGTTTAAATGATCATGCAGTAATTGTTTTAAAAGGAGAAATGAAAAACAATAAAGTAAGTTATATTCTCCAAACAAAACTAATCAATATCACATAGTACCACAAAGTACGTCACATTCATGTTCAGGAGACTAACTATGGACTACCCCTCTGTCCACACATCCCTACAAATGCTGCCAAGTAGACAGTCTTCCAAACAAACAAGTAGAACGTCATACTACACATCAAGTGCGTATCCAGGATAACTTTTAGAGGGGGCAGACCATGTTTGTTGTTGGGCTAGACTATAGTTTGGGTGAGGGACTCAGGGTGGTAGTTGGTAAAACAGAATGGAGAATTAAAAGAACATTTCAATATTTGCTATACAACTAAAATTAATAACATTTCCGTGTACTTGACAATAAAGTAGTGAACTGTTTTTTACTCCTCTGTCCTAATACTAATAACAATTTTCTTGGGTTTGCTGAGAATCTTTCCAACACTTCTTTTCAATCATCTCACGGTTTTCTTTGTAGTAATATTTTCGATGAACGCTCATAAAACATCAGCCTTTTTTAAGTGTACTAAAAAAGCATTCCACAGTAGCTGTAGTGGATGGGACAGCACTCAAAATTGAGAGTGCGTGCTCCGTTGTAGGGAAAAATATTTTCTTCGTCTTAAAGCTCAAAAAACTACAATGTTACTAAGTTTATCTTCAGCCAAAACCTTCTTCCACCACAGATCCAGTTCTGATGGACACAAGTCCATAAATCACTGCCAAATTTTTAAGCCATTTAGATTCATTTTGAGCATATATGAAGGATGATGTTTTGTCAAAGTAAAAGCTGTTATATTATCCACCGAGAATCAAATGTTCAGCGATGAAGAGAGAGAATTAAGATATAGAATGATCAAAGAACTTCTCCAGTATTCTTTTGCAGAGTCTTATGGTGGATTACTGCTTTGAGTTTGTTTTTCAGCCAATCTAGGCAATGATAATTCAACATTGACTTTTTCTGCAATGTTGTAGGATTTCTTAGGTACATACATCTTAGATACACAATCAATATCTTGACTGACTTTCTGAATTAACATCAAGAATTTCAGATATATGCTTTCTCACCCCTATTAAATCCATGCTTATTGATTGCAAAATATTTACAACTGGTTCTAAAATTGCAGAGTATTTTGATATTGTAACCATTTCAACGATAAATATTGGTTTTGTAACTGCTGAATGCAGTTGGTAGACAGACTTCCTTGTCGAGTAGCTTCCTTCCTCCAACTGACAAATGTGCTAAAGTTTAAACAAGTTAGGGAAAATGTCTGCATATTTTCTTATACTCTTATATATTTCGGACCATCTCGTCTCACATAGTCATGACAGATTGGTGGCTGAGTTTTTGTGATCAGGTGATTCTCTAAAAAATGTAGGTGTCTTAAACTGTTGCAGTTGTGTTTCTTATTTCTGGTATTTTGCTATCATCATTTACCACAAAATTTAATTTGTTGCTTGAATAATTAAAAAAAATAGTGAATGAGAATAATTTTCTCTGAGAATAGCCTGAACACTACCTTTCTTACCAGCCATTTTAGAGCACCTATCAAAACCAAATCCAATATAGTGCTCTGCTGAAAGATCATGTTTGACCATAAAACTATCAATTACTTCAGAGATCAATGCGGCATCCTGAGATATCAGCTTTACAAAACCTGCAAAATCAACTTAGATTTTTTTTTCTTTGCTCTTATTGTAAACACACAATCTGTTAGAACGTTTCCTTATCCAGAGATATCTGCTGTCTCATCAGTCATGACTAAGATTTTGCTTGTTTGGAATCTATGGTAATCATGTCTGAAACCACATCACCCAATAAACCTATTGACTCATTTTGTATTTTGGGTAACGTATAAACTGTGTTTATTCTACACTTCTCCGTTGTCCTTCAGTATCTTATCACCATATTCAGTTCTAAGATTTAGGAGATCAAAGAAAACGCCCTAATCTCCTGCTTTTCCTCTAAGTGGCAAATCATGACTGCCACAAAATAGTACACAGGAAACAATTGACGATAATATTTGCCTGTTTTATTCAATAATCTTTTGGTAACCATATGTTACTGGATATCTATAGGGACTTGGTGAAGAAAAGTCTTTGCAGCAGCTGTTGAAGTTTAATGGTGGCTGCTAGCTACATATTTCTGACAGTCTTCATGGATATCTTTATATTTGATGTAGGGTAGTCTTACCAAATATCCCAAAACTCCCTTAACAGTACATCTAACGGGGAAATAAAATACTGTGCATTCAAAGAGCACCCTTCAGACAATTTGAATATACCAGCCATTGTGAATCCAGTGGGGATGTGCCAAATAAGCTTAAGGAGCTTATTAAAGTAAGCAGCTCAGCTACTGAACAGTTGAGTGAGATACCTGCTTTTCGGCAGCAGTTATCCTTGTCCAAAAGTTACAGAAAACAGATTGGTCAACAGCAATGAACAGTAAGTGATTTTTATATATTAGTTGCTGTCTGCAGCTCTCTTGCACTGTTGCAATGCGACAAATGTGAACTATGGATGTGCTAAATAAGCTGAAGCAGCTGGTTTATTGAAGTAAGCAGCTCAGCTACTAAACAGTTGAGTGAGGCTTATCGGCAGCAGCTGTCCCGCCCAACAGTTACAGAAAGCAGGTTGTCCAACAGTCAAAGCTGGCTAAGCAATACTCAGTTAACAACAGTAAACAGAAACAACGTGGCAATATGTGTGCTGTAGTTGAGCTATACTGCTTTTAATAAGCAGCTCAGTGATGGCAACTGCTTTCAGCTAAGCTACTTCTTTGAAACAGCAGTTTGGCACATCTCTAGAATTCAGCCAGGGACGGTCAAATTCTCTTTTCAGATGACTTGTATCAGAAGCAAAATCGTACTTGACTGGTGTAACCTAGGGGATCTAATACACTGAAATGAAAAACATTTTATTCCCCAAACATTCAAATGCATACATCAGTAAATTAAATGAGAATGTTCAATACAATAAAAAAAATACATTGAAGAATAATACAAATAAACACTAAACAAAATTGTCTAAGAATAAAAGAAATAATAAAAATCACACAGTAAATCCTTTTACATGGGAAAAGCCTAAATGGGCATACTGCCTGTGTGTAGGCTGAGTTGCAAGTATTGTATTAAAAAGGACCAAAATTGAATTGTTCTATCGAAAATTATTGTATAAGGGGAAGATTTCTTTAATTTTTGTCTATATTAACTAAAATTTACATTAATAAGAGTTGAAAGTAAAGAGATATTTTAAAATAAAATATTGTTATTAATAAGTAATTGGTTAGCCAATACAAGCAGAGCTTCCCAAGGTGTGGGTTAGTTACTCTAGAATTGTGTTACTAATACTGTCCGCGTCCCAAGTATTGACCCCTAGGCCAGACCATGGAACAGCCGTGTATTGAGGCAGTATGTTCCGATTATGAATGCATTCATTTTGCCGCAATAACAAATACTATTGAAAAAAAATGACAATATGTAATAACACAAACAAACGTGTAAAATATTTATTTAACAATAAACAACACAAAGAGGGCTGTTTTTTGTAAAAGAATAATGGCATAACACTTTCAAGGTATACCATAACATATAACAAGTTTCAAAGGTAATTGTAAACATTTATGTTTATTTTGTTTATAAATTTATAGCAAAGCAAACGCCTTCATATTTCACTTCTTTTAAATGAATATTTTAAGCTTATTTGTTAGTATATGTAATTTGGTAACATGTACAAATAGATAAAAAAATCTTATTAGTTTTAAAATTGTATACTTTTTTGCATATTATAAATTTTAAGGGCATTGTGATTTTTTTAAAAGATTTAAAAAAAATATATTTTCATGCGTTTTATAAGATTTTAACAAATATCGCTAAGCAAAGAAAATACTGTAATAATAATGAATAATATTAACATGTTAATTTAATTCATACTGCTGTTATTTAATATTAGGGTCTACTGCTTATACAATTAAAATTTTAAAAATTTGAAATGTTATGTAGTTTTAATTACTTCCATCCCATGTAGACTAAGCAATAGAATTGTATTGTAAAATGTTTAGTCTGTATTTAAAATTTTACAATAGTCATTGAAAGAAGCAGACCGAGTGTGTTGTTTGCGTGGTGTATAGTTCGCATTAGCGTTTTCAATTCTCGAACAGGCCAATGCGTTGGGTGTCACAACTTGGGATGTAGACAGTATCTCTGGTTATACTGGCTCCATGGACAGACCCCATGTAGCCACGTCTCATACCGAAGCCACTTGCTCTTCCCTGGTTCCCATATACATTCAAACTGTCCATTGTCTAACCTCATGATACCTCTGGTTATAATATCTCTACAGTAACAACAAAGTATGTGTAAAATAGTAAATGGTTGATACTATTAGTAAAAATATTGAGTTGCAGGCAGTTAGTACTGGTAGTGAAAACAGTTAGTGTGGTAATGAGAGCAGAGTTTTCTGAGGATAGCATATAGGGAATTCATATTAGTATTGAGCTTATATTAATAGTACAATTGATTATGAACTGTTACTGTTAGTAAGTAGCAATGGTGAACCAGTGGAACCAGAGCTTCCTAATGTATAAGTAAGATATCATAGAATTAATTAAAATCCATTTTGTAGCCCCTGAACTGTTGTAAATAGACTAAAATAGGTATACGTTACCTTCCGTCAAACAGTTCACAGCGTGTGTTGGTGAGAACACTACATGTTTCGCCGTGAATACGGCATCTTCAGGTTAAAGAACATAAATAAATAAGTCCCAGTGGGACACGTCACAAATTAATTAAAACTTGACAAACACAGTTCAACATGAAGTTTTAATGTTCATTGTTTCCCTTGTGTGAACTGTGTTTGTCAAGTTTTAATTAATTTGTGACGTGTCCCACTGGGACTTATTTATTTATTTTCTTTAACCTGAAGATGCCGTATTCACGGCGAAACATGTAGTGTTCTCACCAACACACGCTGTGAACTGTTTGACGGAAGGTAACGTATACCTATTTTAGGCCATAGAATTAAGTTGATAGTAATTCCAATATAATTGAGTGATACTAGAAGAAATACATACTGTTAGATGGTGCAGTTAGTAATTGATTAGCCAATACAGGCATAGCTTCTTAAGGCACAGGTAAGATATCCTACAGCCTAAAAGATAGTAATACTAATTAATAGTATTACTATTAGTATGTAATGGTACAATTAGTAATACTTATAATCAATTGGACGGTTTTAATTAGTATTTTGTTAGTTAATTGAAAAATAGTTTATAGTAATACTAATTGATAGTAAGAATTCTTAATAGTAATACTAATAGAATTGAGTGATAATAATAGCAGTAAGTTACTTATTATTAGGTGGTAAAGTTAGCAATTAGTATTAGTTAACTGATATAAGCAGAGCTGTCCAAGGTATGAGTATCATAGAATGAAGTTGATAGTAATAGTAATACAAAAAGATAGTAAAACTAGTAGTAACACTTACTATCAGGTGGGAGGGTTAGTAATTACTAGATGTATGTATTGCAACACTACATAATAAGTATATTTACTCCCAATTAAATTTGTTTGAATATGATCTTTCAAATTTAAAGCCGTAGCAGCGTAATAATAACAGCTATACAAATATTTCACTAAAATTGTAACTATTTCTTGATAAGTCAAACTTGTTGAAGAGCAAGAGACCATGCAAAAGTCAATAATCAAACTCTAAGCCAGGATAACAGAAGGCAGGAAAAACATTCTGTTGATAAGAATAGCACAATGGAAACGAGTGTCTAGCACGAGTTTCCCACATTGATCCAGGAGTACTGACGGTGAATACACACCTGACTTCCTGCCAAACTTACTGACATACCCCACTATGGTACTGACTCACCCAGCCCCCCATACACGTACGGTGGTATTGACACACCCATACATGCCCGGTAATATTGACTCAACTACCTGCGTATTCACATAATCTGGTATTGACTCTGTCTGCTCATACACTTACAATGGTATTGACCCTGCCCACCCGCTTATTCACGTATACCCGTCCACCCATACGCTGCAATCAATAGTTTTGCAAAGTGTGGAAAGAAGGGGTAATTTCTTGGATCCAGTAGTACTAAAGTAGCCCAAAGCTGGACAGTTGACATAGGAGCCAAGACAAGGCGATTGGGCTGTGTGTGAGGTGTGGAAGGGGTCGTTCCGCGTAGCCAGTATTACTTAATGTAGCCTGAAGCTGGACAGTAAGTGTAAGAGAGCCAAGGCAGGGCTATCGCCTAATTTGCGGTGCAGGGAGATCGAGGTCATTCCGTGGAGCCACTAGTACATAGCTCAATTTTGGAATATGGACGTCAGTTTATAGAAGCCAACGCAGGGTGATTGGCCTGAGTACGAGGTTTGGAAAGGTGGAGTTGTTCCATGGAGCCAAGAAAGAGCAAGGCATTTGTATGAGGAGTGTGTGATTTGTGACTGAAGAGAGTGTGGAGTCATTACTACCAGAGGTTGCCCAAAGCTTGACTGTGGACAGAGCCAAGGGAGTGATATTGGACTGTGTGCGAGGTTTAGAGAAAAGATAATTCCATGGAGCCATTAGTTCAGTTCTATTTTTATCATTTTTTTTTTACCATTGTAGACTCGGGCTCCGGAAGCGGCGGTAGGCGAAGGGCAAGGAAGAAGATCATTGTAAAGGGAGTCTTACAAATGTTTGTTCAAATTAGGTCACTCGATGCAGGAATGATTCGTCGCACCGAATCTATTAGTTTAGGTTATTAGTGCACAGCCGAGTCTACGGTTATAAAAATTGTACTGTACTAGTCATAGCCTGATGCTGGACAGTGGACAGTCAGTATATGAAAGCTAAAGCTTTGCAAGTAGCATGTGTTACAAATGTTTGTTCAAATTAGGTCACTCGATGCAGGAATGATTCATCGCACCAAATCTATTTGTTTAGGTTAGTAGTGCATAGCCGAGTCTACGGTTATAAAAATTGTACTGTACTAGTCATAGCCTGATGCTGGACAGTGGACAGTCAGTATATGAAAGCTAAAGCTTTGCAAGTAGCATGTGTGAAATCGTGGAGCATAGGATAGTTCTGTGTAGCTATAAAGACAAGGGCCTGAGGTTCGACAGTGGACAGTTAGTGTTTGGGAGCCAAGACAGAGGGTGTGGCATGTATATGAGTTGCGGTGGAATGGGTTCCTATGAGTATGGTGTAATGTGTGCGTCAGCCTCTCCAGAAATTGTGGTTCTGCGTGATTTCCTAGAAAGAAAATATGGCAACACTGCAATTGGCTGCCTGAACTACTATCGTATTCTAAATGATGTTTGTGTGGACCACAATAGGTGGATTTATAAAACTTATATTTATTGGTTTTATACTCATTATTGAAATGGTCTACAATTGGATGTGAAATGATGTGTGTTATATTAAAAAAAACCACTGAATGTATAATTATTTTGAAAATACATATTTATATAGTAAGTTATGAATTTGGACCTAGAATGTCATTAGCAACAGTTTTGTTTTTTTGAAAATATAGAGGCTTTTAAAGTGGACCACAATTAATTATATGTTATTTCATACCCGTACTACAATTGAGGGATCTAATGTATGCCCATACTAAATAAAATTTTTAGTTATATAAAACAAATTGTAAGTAGAGCTAATATTGTGCCCATTTCTGTTTGCTTTATCTAATTGTAATTTGAATGTTGTTAGGTATTCTTCACAAAAAACGGAACCATGGTTGGAGTAAGAAGAGTCATGCTTCCATTTGGTGGATTTTTGCCTTCAATTGGAATGTTAAGTTTCCATGAAAAAGTTAAAGTTAATTTAAAGCCTCTAACAGGATAAAAGTTAAACTGTAACTGAACAATGCCAACTGATTCCTGTTTTTGTATAGTTACTATAACACAAAATTGATTCAATATCAGATTTCACCCTGAAATTTTGCTTGATTTAATTCCGGTAAGTGCGCCACTAACAAAATTATTCAAATAATTGCAGTACAATTAAATATGCTAATAACATTCCTTAGCATAATCTGAGTGATCAGTACTTTTCTTGTCACATTGTTTCTTTAATGAGATTCAGAAAATTGACTTCACGATTAACAGTTGTTGTGTAACAAACTATTATAGTTTTTGTCTTCCCATAGTTTTCACAGTTCTTTGAGTGGAGATCTGACAATTATAGTATGTTTCAATGAAAATGAAATGAACAGATTTTCTACATAACAGCCATAGTAGTTCCTCATGAGAGTTAGGAGGTTATATTGTGTAATTAACAGACATTTGTGGAATTGATTGCCTGAGGACACTTAAAACCTTTTGTAGGGTATACTTCTTTCTTGTTTTGAACTATATTAATTCTTTAATTTTTCTAGTTACTTATATAATATGAAAAATAATATTACAAAATTATTGCAACTTTTTTGTCAATTACTTTTATAATTTTAATTTGGAAATTGATTGTAACTTTGTAAAATAACTCTTTAGCAACTTTCTATTGTTGTCTAATGTTTAGTATTTCTTATGGAAAACTAAGAACAATGCATCAAAGTTTATTCGTGGTTCTTGAAATAAAGTCTCTTTTATGTCCTTGTGGCTGCATTGTGTGGGGATTTTCCTATCATTTCATTCTGTGGGTATGATCTAAGCTTCAGGATTTTAACTTTAATCCTCAAACAATATAGACAAATTTTTAATTAGCATTGATAGTGTTGAGAATCTAGATTATACCTACCAAAAACATGCTTGTGTTGAAATAATGACATGATTTTACAGTTGATGTGAACGTATGTGCAGTGTTTTGTTACAGTACTTAACCATAGAACTACAGTTGAAGATGCATGGTTTGTGTGTTTGCAAATCATTGTCAGTACCGACTATTGTTGCAATCTCAATTTGACATTTTGCAAGAAACATAATTTTATTACTTTTAAAATTTGTACTAACCTTGCAACTTTGGGTTTTGGTCATCTGCAAAGTTATAGTTAATAATTATGTGAATTTGTAAATATTACTGTCCAAGTAGTTATTAAATGTATAAAAATGTTTATTGTGTTTAATCTCCTATAAACATTTAAAATAAGAAGTAGTTTAATGTCTATCTGCAATATAATAGCAGCGCATATTTTCTTTCAATTCAGAATAGGCTTTTTTCTATCGCTTTCTTTTTGTTTATGTTATTTCTATTCCATGTAGAATATATTATTGAATTTAATGTGATAATATTAGAAGAAGAATATACCCCAGATAGCACAACAAGTTGTTATCAATCTTGAAAATTCAACCTGTAATCTAGCTGTCATAGTACTCGTGTTTGACAGCTGGAAAGTTCACGCTGTATAGTGGCTGAAAAGATCAAGCTGTGTAACTGCTGGAACTATCAACCTCTTACAGTTTTAATGACAAAATTAATTAATTACACCCAAGCCGTTTCGATTTGGTAAAACCCAAATCTTTTTCAAGTGCTAAAAACTAAAGAACCTCGTTTTTCAACTGTGGGTCGTAAGACTTATCATTTTGTAATATTTGATTATTGTATTGTTCTATTCCTACTAATTTTGGTCTTTTCAGGTTAAAATGTAATTGTAATAGTTAATTTAGATTAGATAGTAGTCTCAGTCCTTCTGAGTCACATATATCATTTTGGTGCATGCTTAATGTTATTTTAAATTAATAGTGTTTTTCAGGTACCATATATTTATTTATGCTTAGTTAGTGTAATCTCATTTCAATCTGATTGGAATATTAATTTTAATTGTGTTTTAACATTTTTTCGTTGTTATTGTGATCTTGGCAGTGCCTAATTGGTTATAGTTCATTTTCTTGTACCCCATTCTAGGATCCAGGTTAAAAATGTAGATAATTATTAATGTAGATAAGTTATTATAAATCATTAACAAATTTCAAAAAACAAACTACACCTAAGATTTAACCTCGTATTCTTGAATTTAGTCAACAGTGAATCTAAATGTACAAACACTAAGCATTGTTCTTTAGACTTCATACAATTTTGAACATAATATTCTAATGTTGACTTGTTCTATGTAAAACTGTGTACTACAGTAGAACCCCGCAAATCCGAACCCCACAAATCTGAATTTTCGGCAAATCCGAACTGACGGGGATCGGAAACTTTTTTTTTAACAAGTTAAAATACTGTATTCAGTAAATTTGGAGTCGCAAAAACGGGAATAAAATAACAGACAAAAACGTAAAAACATAATTTTAATTTACAAAAACACCTTCAACATCGTTAACATGGTTTATAATTGAACTTGAAATACAGTGAAGTACAGTATAGTACAGAATGAATACATGAATACAACGTTAGATAAAATACAGTATAAAAATATGAAAGATTAAGGTGTGTTCTTAAAGAACTCTGTAACTTTCTTCTGACGCATAGATGTGTAGCGACTAGAAGCGGCAATGTTAAGCCATCTACGCATAAACATTACGTCAGCTGGTAACGCAGCAGAGCTCTGCTCCACATATCATAGAGCCACATCCAGGGCTTTAGTGGCATCTGCGTGTGACACTCAGATGCCACCAAAGGAAATTTCTTCCTCGCTTTCTTCGTCTTCATTAGGGCTTTGAGGTTGAACCAAATTTACGATTTCCTCATCATTGTATTCTTGGTGGCCATTATCGTCAACACCAACCCATTCTATGACATCATTTTCTCCAGCTTCTTCACATCCTGGAAGTTTTTGAATGACATCTAGGAGGTCATTTTGTAGTGGAGCTTGAAAATGCTGTGTTTCTTCAAATTGTAAATCTGGCCGCAGCTTCTTCCACGACTTTTTAATCAAAGTTTCAGGACAGTTGTCCCAGGCTTCAGCCACCCAATAAATTACATCTTTTATCGTGATTCTTTTCAGGATGTCAGTGATGAAACTTTCTTCATCTGATAGAAGTCTGTACCAAATGTTTTTTATAATAAAGTTTTATAAACTGCAGGACACCCTGGTCCATTGGCTGCAATAATGGAGTGACATTTGGTGGTAAGAAAACAGCCCTAATTTCACCACATGTCAGTTCTTTTTCTGAAGGGTGTGATGAAGCATTGTCAAGAAAAAGTAGTGCCCTGTTGGGTAGCCCCACTTCTTCATTGAATTTAGTCACCGAAGGAACAAATTGTTTTTCAAACCACTCCTTAAACAGAGCACTATTCATCCAGGCTTTCTTCTGATTTCTATAATACACAGGCAGAGCATCCATATTAACATCTTTCAAAGCGTGTGGCTTCTTTGAATTGCCAATAACCATCAACGGCAATTTGTTGGTTGCCACCACATTACAACAAGCCATTACAGTTAAACGTTGCTTGTTCATTTTAAAGTCAGGCGCACACGCTTCTTCGTTCGATGCTAGAATTTTATTAGGCAGTGACTTAAAATTTAATCCACTTTCGTCTGCATTATATATCTTTTGAGGTGAATAATTGTCTGTGATTGTATATTTGAACTCTAGTGCAAATGCTTCTGCAGCGGTAACGTCTGATGACAACTTTTCGCCTGTAATTGCGAGCTGACGAACACCATGTCTATTTTTCCAGCGGTTTAGCCAACCATTGCTTGCAACAAATGACGGACTGCCATTCATAAGTTTGTTAAGTTGCAAGGCCTTTTCTTGAATCAAAGGTCCACTTATAGGTACTCCCTTTTGCCTCTCTTGGCTAAACCATAGGAATACCGCTTCATCAAGACGATCATGAGCCGATCTGTATCGTGTCGCTTTTGCAATGCTTCTTCACTTGTACTGCCTGAAAACTTTTCAATTTTTGCCCTATTTTTTTTCCAGTCACTTATAGTGGCCTTACCTACTCCCAATTCCAAAGCTATCTTAGACGCACTTTCTCCTTTGTCTGATCGTTTTAAAACGTCCAATTTTTCTTTAATTGTACATGAGCTGTGTATTCGTTTAGTGGCCATTGTAAAGCTTATATAATCAGTTAAACACTTTTCAGTTGAGGGCTCTGTATTGTCTTTTGTTGCAGTGAACTAAAAATAGAAACTGTGAGAAAACAATTTTATGTAGATCATAATACTGTATGGAAAAAATGGTAACTTTAATTTAGGCTATACTGTAGATCCGAACACCAGATCCTGTAGGCCTACAGTAAAATTGTTTTCTCACTTTAAACACTTGACACAAACACTCGCATAACAATTCACCACAAAGAAATTGATTCCCACTTTTGTAGGCCTATCGAAATGTAAACAATATATTTTACTACCTACTATACTGTACTAATACAGTACAGTAGTGAATAATATTCACTACAGTATTAGTACAGTAGTAAAATATATTATTATATTATATACAAAGTAAACAAACTTCAAGGAATTAACGAGACTAACGGCGGAGTATATACGACAACGGCACTGACTACATAAGACGGCTACTGAGCTACAACTCTAGGGAACTGAAAGCCAGCGTTGCCAGGTAGAGGGGGAGTAGGTCAATGCCCTGTCGCCACGCCCTCAGCGCCACACATGCACAGACGGCATCTTAAACTGTCAGTTAATGTTGAACAACTGTGCTAATGTTAGTACAGTAACTCTATACGCTATTTTTCGGATAATCCGAACTTTTCGGAATCTGAACAAGCTCTCCCCAATTAGTTCGGATTTGCGGGATTCTACTGTATTTGTATTTCCAAAGAACAATTGAATAACTTTAACAAAGCTGATTGGAAGGCTTTTGGAATACATACCAGGATGGAGCCAATAATGAGAGGATTTAAACAAAGAGTTTAAGAGTACAGTAAACTCTGGAACAGCTGTGTCAGGGTTTTCAATGATGCAAGAAGATAGAATTGGTTAACTACTACATAAAACCCAAATTATATCCATAGCAGCTGACAGGCTTGGTCCATCCTCAGGAAACTACACTGGTAAGCCAAAGCCACTTACCACTTTATGGTGTGTGTAAATACACCAGGCTGCATCTGAGACCCACGGACATAGCAAAGAATCGAACCCACCAACTCTCTGAAAAAATAGGTGACAAAATAGACACACTTAATGAGATCAAGAGAAGCCTACAGGTATATTTAGAAGTTTCAATGTTTTTTATTCTCCAAGAGTTAATTCAGGAGGTCACAGCTCTGCCAGTTGGGGAAGGCAACCGGACATCAGTCCGTAATGTCTAAAACATGCTGGTACTAAAGTTGACTAAAAATTGACTTCTGACAGCCTTTAATGCCATATTGTCAAGTAATTTTATGTCTTCAAACTTTAAAAGATCTAAAATAATAGCTGTTCTGAAGCCAAGCAAAGAACCGGAAAAGCCAAAAGTTTCTGCCCCATATCCCTAAGTGTCTGCTACTAGTTGCTGTAGAGGATGACAGAATATCATCTATTCTCAATAACAACACCCCTGTTGAACAAGTTGGTTTCAAACCTAATTGAAATTCTTGTGACCAGGTACTTTCTTTGACATCTTTTATTGAGAATAGGTTGGAAAAGAAAAGCAAAACATCAGCATAATTTATATCTTTCACCAGCCTATGACATAGTCTGGAGGAAGGACTTGTTACATACAATTTACAACAGTAATGAAAGGAAAGGAAATCAGCATACCTGATAAACTTGGTAGACTGGTACACTGTAGATAGAGATAATCACATAACAAAGAATTGAATAGTAAAATATTTTGGAGTCACTGGCCTCTTCTTCAGTTACTAAATAACTGGATACACAGTCACACTTGAGCTAAGTGGATGAGGTGTTGCTAACTGTAGAGCACTTAAACGCTAAAATATCACTTCTGCTTCTATTATATGATAAAATGGTGTAATCAGGTATGCTGTTTTCCTTTCATTACTACTGAAATCCTAGGCCTAATGCCCCAAATTTAACCTGTAAGTATACATTTTACAACATAATTCTGTGTCTTTTAACTATTGCGTTGGAAGGGACAACGCATCAAATCATTTGCTGTTACAAAGCCAAAATGATATGGTTGTCAGGTACAGTGCTGAAATGACACCATTGGCAGGGACAACACTGACATCACATCATTTGCAGATAAAACACTGAAATTACACACATTCGGTTGTTGTTTTGATGGGTGGAGTTACTGTACTAGACTATACAGAGACAGCAGTAGGTATAGTCAAGCAGAAATATTAACCCGTACATCTAAAGTGGTGATGATCCTCCCCCACCTGTACACGTACAGTGGTGATGAAAAGTCTTTTCTATTATGGGAATCACTTCTCCCCTAATGGAGAAGTGACTTCCAAGTATGGGAAGGTTTTAGCAACGTTATTTTGAATCCTACCCATTCACCATTCATACAGAAGTCTTGATTGCCCACCCACCTACCCTTAACACATAAGGCTTGATTGCATTCTCACCAACCCTTTATACAAAAGACTTGACTTAAATGTAACATCTCAACTTGCAACTTGATAGATCATCTTGCAGAGCCAATGCACAAGATCTGCGTTGTTCTACAGGGTCCGGCAGAAAAAACTCACCGATTATAAATTAACGTTATGCAGACAAGAGATGAAGCAGAGCAGTGGGGGGTGCGTCCTTGAGTACCTGCATACTTGCCGTTTTCAGTGTGTTGTTGTTCAGGAACTGAGTCAAAGAGACTGTGGTGTCCGTGTAACATTGAGCCAAGATCTTCTTCAGAACATCTGCCCAGAAGATGTGATTTTTTCTGACAAGACACACTTTCATCTTTCCGGAGCAGTGAACAACCAAAATTGCAGGTACTGGTCTGAACACAACATCCAAGAACTCCATCAACGACCGCTGAATAGCCCTAAAGTAACAGTATGGTGTGCTTTTTAATTCTTGAGTGATTGGTTCGTACTTTTTTGAAGGAAATGGTGGGATAACCATAAACAGTGAACGGTGTTGTGTGATGCTCTGCGAGTTCCTCCAGCCTAAACTAAGGGAGCTTTTTGATGACATGGTTCCAACAAGATGGCACTACTACAGCCCACACAGCGCGGCAGTCACTGGCACTGGTGAAGGAAATATTTTCTGGATACGTTATCCCTTTGCGTGGTGACATAGGCTGGCCACCACGTTCACCGGACTTAACGCCCTGTGATTTTTTCCTGTGGGCCTGCTTAAAATCCAAGGTTTACGAACATCGTCCTCACACTTTAAAAACCCGAAAAGAACTGATAACAAGAGAAGTTGAAGCCATTCCACCTGACATGACTCGTAAAGTAATGGAGAACTTCAGAGATCGACTCAACCAGTGTGTCAACAGTTGGGGAAACCATTTGAGAGATGTATTGTTTAAAAAGTAAAGTAATGGTACATATTATTAAATGGTACAATCTGTACTTTTAGTTAATCAAATTAAAAACTTCCTACCTTATTAGCTTCTCTAATAGGGGAGGTTTTTCTGCCGGACCCTGTAGCTATCAGTTCTACAAAACACTGGCAATATTTTGAGGTAAGCTTGTCACTGACTGCCAATTCTGTACATCATCTCTGGTCTGATGACTGGCAATCAGTTTTACAAAACACTGGCTCTGGTCTAAGGTAAGCTTATCACTGACAGCTGATTGTATACAAAATCATCTTGGTCTGAGGTAAGCTTGTCACTGACAAACAGTGCTACACAACAGTCTGGCACAACACTGTGCTAAAAAAGTAATTCTATAATATATCTATGTAATGGACATTTTTGACAACTTTTACAATTTAAAAAAATTAAAACTAAAATGTTACAAAAAACGTTAAACGTATTCTCCTGTTATATTTTACCTAGAGTAATGTACATTTATTACCTTGTCTTTGCCCTAGCCCTACAGATTTGTCCTGGGTTTAATGTTGATGTTTGGATTAGTAGTTCCACCCTTAGCAACAGGTTAAATTTGCCTTGGTTACAGATAAATTTCTTTTAGGCACTTAAATTATGGACTTGCATAAGGCTCTGTTCTTGGTCCTCGTTTACTCAGTGTATACACTGTCAACATTCCTGCCACCCAGTCCAGAAAACTCATATTTGCAGATGATGTTGCAGTTGCAACTCAACACGAGACATACCAAAAATAGAAAAAAACTTACACTTCATCTAGTCATACTCAATAATTATTTTAGAAATTGAAAGCTAAAGCCCAATCCAACAAAGATCGAAGCAGCCTAATTTCACCTAAGAAATAAACAAGCCAATCAAAAGTTGAATATCCTTTTTGAAGATGTTAGGCTGAAACATAATCCACAGTACTTGGAAGTCAGTTTAGATCAATCTCGCTGTTTTTAAAGTTGTGTACACAAAACAGCACCTAAAGTGAGAACCAGAACTAACAATGTGCAGCAACTTAGGACTGGATCATCTTCGGAAACCAGCATACAAGTCCTGCATATTAACTTTGTTGCTAGTGTAATCCACCAGGAATGTTGTGCTCCATGTCCAACTTAATAGGGTAATTGCAAGATATCCCACGATGTGCTGGATGATTTAAATATAAAAAAACCTATCTCTGACGAGCTTATAAATTAATTTAAAACAAACTTTGCCCAGAAACCAGCTGGGCGTTAACTTGGAATGTGTTTGATGGCCGGAACACGTTTCTTGTATCAGACACTGTAATTAGTGTTGAAGGTGAAAAATCCCCTTAAGGGTTGGACTATACTGAGTCACTTTCTAATGCAATGAGAATGCACTTTCTGAGGTGCGGAAAATGCAATGACTGGAAATATCAGTCATGAGATTGTGAAGCTGAAACTCAAAATGTGAATAACAAAGATAAATATTTTGGATTTATAATAAGCTTAAATGTACGTACTCTAAGTCGTAGAAGCAAAAGTAAATTTAAGAAGGTTTATTCTGAACAAATAAAAGAGTTTGCCTTGACGGTTTACTTTTATAGTCCAACACTTTTAAATAACTGTTAACATTTTGCTCCCAAACCGATTGAATTAAGCTCCCAAAACAACTCTAAATTTGAAAGTACAATTCCAGGTTACCAATTAAATCCTGTGTTAGTACACAATTTATGTTATCCACCAAGAGCCAGTAAATTCACAAATATCCTTTGATCTGAGAGTATTCATAACATTTGTTACTAACAAATGTTGTTACTAACAAATGTTACCATGTGTTTTAGATGTTAGTAACATATTACTTGCACTATGTATTGCGAAAAGGTGGCAAGATGTTGATAACAAAAGTTACTATTCAAAATAGGTTGTCTTCAAATTTGTGAATAACTTATAGATAAGAAAAATAGAAGCTAAATGAAAATGTTATTAACTTTTGTTATTAACATTTGTTATCTACTTCTGATGCATACAAACAATTTGGTAACGTTTGTTAGTAAAAGATAAAGGTGTAAAAGCGGTCTTTATCTTAGTCAACGTTGTCTGCCTTCAATTGTTCTTCAGGTTTTTAAAGAAGTTTGTTTTAGATATTTAAAGCTAAATGCTGCAAACAAATCAAAATTTTAAAAATGCAAACTTAAGCAACAAATTATTTATGATCATCAACGAGGCAAATATGTTGGTTATGTTAATGTGGGTTAGGATCTTAAACTGTAGGAATATACTCTAGTTTTCAAAATACCCTCTGTGAAAGGCCAATTTAAATTCGGTATTTAAGGGTTTTTTATATAAATGATAAAATTTAACCCAGAATCGTTGTTAAAATTAATCAAAATGCGTATTGTTCAGTTATTTGAATCAGGTATTTATGCTCATAATGTTTCATTTATTGGAACTAGTACAAATTTGATAGCGGTAAACATACTTGGTTCTAATCAGCATGAGAAGCTCTTTTTTCTATGAAAATATATATTTTTTTAAATTAAAGTTGTGCCATGTTAGATGATTGTCATAGGCTTAAGCTGCCTCGTAACACTTTGCGTAAAAACATAGAGCAACGGCGAGTCAAGCGGCAAGTCAAGCTGTGCGTTTTTATATCTTCCATGTTTTTAAGTTGACCCGCTCATAGTGAGGCGTCAAGCAGCGCGTTGTGAATCAACATGAATCTTGACTCGCCACTCGGGAAATCACCAGCGATTTCTTTTAAGCGCTTCTCTTAGAGTTGACTCGTTGCTTTCATTCAACAGGTCTTCTTTCCACTAAAAATGAACATTGAAACATCTGTGTTGTCAACCAGGCACCATGAACCTATATGAAACATGACTCCGAATGACGATTTGCTGTTTTATCAGTCGTCTGTCTCATATTATAAGAAAAAACCAATGGCGTCGACAGATTACTTTTCCTAGATGAAGTACAACATTTAGTGTTCAAATATGTCTATTCATGTGGGAGAAATGATTAGTCCCCCGATTAGTCCATAAAACGTTTTTGTTTGCTTTATGGAAGTGTTTGAGGCAAAGAACGTCAACACACTATGAAGGAAAAGATGTTGGAAATATCCTAGAATTAGAAAAGTGGAAGCCAACTGATTTGTTACCATTTAATTAGATCAAACATTGAATCGAATTAGTTAAAAAACTTGTCATTCTTTAACTATGTGAAAATTGCTGTTTTTTTAAATGCGTTAACAGAACACTACCTCTGGTATAAAACACATGTAACATTTAAGAGCACTGTTTTTAATTTATTGCTTATTTTATATTTAAGACCACATTTTGCAGACTGATGACACTTTTCTCCACCCGAGTAGCACTTATGACTCGCAGCTCCACTATGTGCACCTGTCGCTTTGCTAAACTCGCAGCTCTAGATGCTAGCATCTTAGCTCACCACTTGACTCTAGACTCGTCACTCCATTATGTTTTCACTCTTTGGCAGTTAAGAGTATTTTAAAGTGTAAAGATAGTGTAATGGGCTTTAAATACTTAAAAAATTGACCAATCAAAACTAAGAATGAGACTAAAGTTACTAAATTAGTCTTGTCCAATAATATTTAATTAGTTTTATTTAAATTAATTCTTTTTTTCATGCATTTGTTACATATTTACATGTACATATAAGGGAAATAAAGGTGCCAAAATATTGTGTTTGAGTTGTGTTGTTTCATTCTTTCTATAAACGCTTTAATCTTCTTACGATTTAATTTCATTGCAAAATTAAATGTGTAGTAAAATAGTATTCAATTTAATTATTACTGCTGGCTAAAAAAAACACATTAGAGAGAAAGTTAATACAATGTGATGTTTCATCTGCAATTGCCCTTAAACATACTATGATATGATTCAAAAGCCTACAAAACGCATAGATTACCATATGACTAAGCGCCTGGGTAGACTGGATGGTGGTGGAGGTAGCAGGTGGCAGCTGGGCTGTTGTCATATCATATAGGGCATGATCCATTTGTTCATACATGGATGGGTATGCCTTAGCCTTAGGACAATGACCTTTGTAAGGTAGAAACATGAATGTAGTGGAGCTGTTCCACCACTTAGTCATGTGTTAGATACTGTATTTTCTTTAAAATTACATGATTTATATCTATGTCTTAATCAATAATACAATTGTTTGTGTGTGTATAAAATACTGGACAATTTTTGTAGTAGTACTTGTGATTCTCAAGCGGCTTTGGGTGGTACCCTACCAAAAAAGTTTATTTACAACCATATCATAAAATTACTGAATATAATATAAAATTCTAAAAAAATCAAATTAAATAAGAACTTTCTGTAGTAACAAAATTATTTTCAGTCAAATATCAAAATTACTTTTTGGAAAGATAGACTGTGCTGACCTCCTATTGATGATTACCTTGTGCATTCCCGCTACTTTCACTAGAATCATAGATTCATTTCATAGGCAGCACTATTCTACCTTGTATGCCTATTGCAGCTGTCTGCCACGACTGCATAGAACTGGGAATGCCATCAGCGGCGACTATGACTTCTTCTGTCAGAGTGAAGCAGCATTGAAGAAACTCCTTACACAATAACTTGTCTGTGAGTGTGACTTTAAGGCGACTTATGTTTTTTTTACTTTTGCTCTGTGAGTTACATACATTGCTCTTGTATCACAATTTTAATGATTTGCTATCCTAGCAAGTCGTTATACTGAAATATTATCTAGTAGTACTGCATATTATTGTCTTAGCTTTTAATGATAACTTTCATTTTTGCCTATATCTCAAAGTTGACTTTTTAAAATTATTTGTTATCTTGTATTTATCATATTGTTTGTTAGGTAATAAGATGATTGTACATAGTTGATATATTCTGTAGTTATAAGATTTGATTTTTGGTATTTCACATTTTCACTAAAGTCAAGAGAGAGAGAGGGGGTTATCTGCCCTTAGAATAAACATCACGCCACCCCAAATTCGAGCTCTTATTGGTGCTCAGGAATAAACTCTCCTCAGGCGACGGTTTCGCGCTCCACAACACACACACACACACGCTTAGTCTCTCAAGAGTGTAAGGTCGTGGGTCTCGTCTACCCAATACTTAGTGATTGTGTGCCTCTTTAAATTCTCATTGTACCTCTTTAACTCTCTCTAACTCTGTGCTGCTCGTCCAGACCTTCAAGAACCTCGTTTGTGCGATACGTGGTCAACCAATCTCTGTGGTGAGCCAATTCTCTCTAATTAATTATTTCCGTCCTTAGTGTATTCCCCCGTCTGCTCCGGAAGAGCAGTGGTCCTCCGTGTTCATTAACAGAAACACTAACATTCTCTACCCGACATTTAGTGGTCAGCTTCGGGACGGATAAATTGTATCATCCGTGGACAACAGCCATTTATTCGTATCTAATCAATTATGTTAATTACAACAAAACTCTAATCAACTAAGGACGAAAATACATTCAATATTGTCTCTTAGAATTGAATTGCCAATTTTTCGACTTTCTTTTGCAATCAATCATTATTTTTACTAATGAAACAATTTGGCAAAGTTAAGTCTTGTGATGTAGAGTTCAAGTATCTAAAACCGGTTCTCACCCCTCGTACCAGTTATAGCAGCGAGGCGATCAATAACAGAACACCAGTAATACTCTCTCTCTCTCTTACGCAAGGTTGAAATGTCAACAACTGTCAAATAGAGCATTGTTGTTTGTTTACATTCTTGACTTGTATTGGTTTACTTTGTATGGATTATACAAAGTGCCAATACCAATGTACGTGTAGGGGTGGGTGGGTGGATCAATACCAATGTACGTTATTATTTTTGTGCGTTGTCTTGCTGTTGCTATCATTATTACAATATAGTTATTATCATTATTTATTTATTTTTTTGTTTGTTTTTTGATCCCTATTGTTATTCTCTATTGTAATTGTATGTATGAATACATGATGTACTGGTATGCAAATTACCATTGTTAGTTTGTTTTTCATGAAACTTGTTAATTTAATGAGACCTGGTGGTAAAATTTAGTGTAATATAAGATTGTTGTTTATAATGTAGTCCATCTTGAATTGAAATCTGTTGAATCGTTGTATTGTATTGTCAATGTACAAAATGGCCCACCCATTTTTGCTTTTACTTTGTTGCACTATTACTAAACACTACTATATTAGAATAATTATTCACTCTATTTTAATAGCAATCTAGACACATATTTTCTATTCTAACAAGGTTAAATGAAAGTGTTATTTTTCTCACTTATAAAGTAACATTGAGTGTCCAGCATTAACAGTCACATAGTAGGTTGTTAGGTAATCGTTCTTAATTATCACACAGGTATTCATTCATATTTTAATTAGTTCAATTGTAATAATTGATTTTTATCAATCAAGTAATTTGTTAATGGATTTAATGTTGTTGTTTCTACTTTGATTTCTTTGAATGGTATATGTTGTAAATGACAATAATCCATTTTGTCAATTTTCGTTTGAGCATTTTTGTTTAATATTGTTAAATTTGACAATAGGTCATAGTTGAATTGAAGTTTGCCACATAACTTAAACGTTTAACTACATTAACAAAAGGTATTTTTTTAGAATTAGTTTTACTTATTCTCTTTTAATGTTTTTTTATTATTCCTTTGTCATTCATGTTACTAATTACTGTAACTTGTAAAGGAAAATTACTCTTTGAAAAGGGTTTTTTTTAAACCTCATAAATTGTTTTGTGTCACTCTCTTTGAAACTATGTTAATGATTAAAGTTGAGCCTGTATATTATTTTTTAGTTGATTAACTATCTCACATCTCAGTGTGTCCAAAATAATTAGCTTGTTTATGCCAAAAATTGATGCTTATGGATTTATGTTTGGTTCATATCACTGTATTGTTGTCTCTTGTAATAATTAACTACCGTTTAATTGTCTCACCATGCCTCCCAAAACGGGTGAATTTAACAGTTCCATTTACTCACGTGTAACTGCTCTTCTCAAAGTGCGTTTTAATAAATTGAAGGGTATTCTAGAAGAATTTTCTACTCAAACTGAATCTCTAACCTCTGTACAAGTTAAACAGCTAAACACCTTCTCTAATGAAATAAAAAAGAAAAAGGCTGATTTTGATAATAACCTTCAACGGGTTTTAGCTCTTGATTCTGACGATGGTGTGTCGGATGAAACTTTATCTTCCGATCAAGATGAAATTGAAACTCTCTTTGCGTATTTGACAGCAATCATTGAGGTACTTACTCCTCCTGTCGAACCAAAAACACCTAGCTCACTGAGTGATAGCAGTACTGTTTCACATTCTGGATCCTCTCGTCAGGTTACCAAAAATAGACCTGCAAAAGTTTTCTGGTGACCCACTAATGTGGACAAGTTTTATTAATCTGTTTGATACGACGATTCATTGGAATGCAAGCCTTTCCAGTGTGGCTAAGTTCCAATACTTACTCAGTGTGTTACAAGGTGATGCTTTAACATTAGTAAAAGGTTTAACTCTGTCCGCACCTAATTATCTCGTGGCCTATAGTTTACTACGAGATAGATATCACAATACTCGCAGGTTGCAATATCTACACCTCAATCAACTCTTAGACTTACCTGTTGTTAGTGCTACCTCTTTGAAGGGACTTCGTCAATTAGTGAACATTTTTACTGAACATTCACAAGCCTTGAAGGCATTGGGATGTGATGTGACTCAAAACAATCCACTTTTATCTGCATTATTGTTGCGTAAACTTGACAATGAGCTCTGTAAAAACTTGAAAGTTTTCGATCTAATGCGAATGAAGACTTTAGTCCTCACTCTTTACCTAGTGTGGAAGAAATAATAAAATATTTGAACATTGAGTGCTCGCAAACTGAAGACGCTAACATACACAACTTTCCTTTTGTGAACAAAAATATTTCATCACGGTTACAAACTCAACAAAAACACGCTTTGGTAAAAAGGATGAATTCCTCACACAGTGGAGTCTCTATGATCACAACACAAACCAGTTCTCAGTCACAGTCGGGAACTAATAAACACAACGCTTGGCAATGCTTTGCTTGTAATAAAACAGGTCACAAAATATATGCTTGTGATACCTTTAAAAGGAACTCACCTCATGAAAGACATGAATTAGTAAAACAACACCAACGTTGTTTCTCATGCCTTGGTAATCAGCTCGAAAGATTGTCAGTTTCAATCAGCACATGTAACAAGCGACATCATACAATGCTACATTTTGATGTTAATCTCTCTCGTCAACCCTCTCGAGATAATCATACGTCCTCTAGACCTCAAGATCAACATAATGTTACCTCTAGGGATATAGCTACAACTTCATCTCTCTTTGTCTCTTCTGCTGATATATTAAATTGCTCTGCCAAAAATAGCTCTAACTCTCTCCCTTCATCTAATTATACGGTGTTACTCGATACAGCTTTAATTAAGCTAACCACCTCTCAAGGCATTTCTCATGTATTTAGAGCATTACTTGACACGGGCTCTATGTGTGAACTTCTCTCTGAACGTGCTGCTAATATCTTGAACGACAAGCGACATGCTTCAAATCTAAAAATATCTGGACTCGCTCAAAACTCCTCTACAAAGGGAACAATGTATCTAAATTTGGAAACGCTCTCTGGCTACGCATTGGCCAACAAACATCAGTTTCATATCTTAGATAAAATCTCCGTGGATTTACCACGCACTCGTATCGCTTCTAACGTATGGGACAAGATCAAGCCTTATACACTCGCTGACCCTTCCTTCCACTTACCTGGTGGCATTGATGTACTAATAGGTAGCTCTCTATTACCTCTAATTCTTACTCAAGAAAATCATTCGCTTGGGCCTCACATGCCTCATGTGAAGGCACACACTTCAGCTACATACTCATGAGTCAAGCTCCTTGTGCTTCGACTACGGATGCTGCGGTCAACTTTTCAATATCTCTTTTGTCTACTAGTGATGATCTCTTGCACTCATCTTTACAACGATTCTGGCAACAAGAAGAAGCACCATCCATCAGTGTTAAATCAAGAGAAGAGATCACTTGTGACGAATACTTTGTAAAGACTCATACTCGTGACCCAACTGGTCGCTATGTTGTGCGACTTCCGTTCAGAACGGATCCCTCTGCTCTTGGCCTCTCTCGGGGTACTGCTGAAAAGCGTTTACTGTCTCTTGAACAAAAATTTAACGCACAACCTCAGTTTGCTCAGCTTTACCGCTCTTTCATTTCTGAATATCGAGCTCTCGGTCATATGATCAAAATAGACCATGTTGAGGACACCCCTCACTATTATCTCCCTCATCATGGTGTGTTGAAAGACTCTAGCAGTACAACAAAACTTAGGACTGTGTTTGACGCCAGTAGCAACACCAGTTCCGGTTACTCTCTCAATGACATTCTTTTCACCGGTAGAAAGTTACAGACTGATATTTGTGACATTATTTTGAACTTCCGGTCTCATAAAATAGTGTTTTCACGTGACATACGACAGATGTTTCGTCAAATAAAAATCCATCCTGACGATCAACATTTTCAACTCATTTTATGGCGTGATGATCCTTCCGCGAAAATATCCACATTCCAACTCACCACTGTCACCTACGGGATGAACAGCTCTCCTTACTTAGCAATTAAAACTCTGACTCAATTTGCGGAAGATGAAGGTGCTGACTTTCCTCAGGCTGCTAACTCACTCCGTCATCATACCTACGTGGATGATATTGTCACTGGGGCAGACTCGGTGGAGGCGGCTCTTGAGCTTCAAGACCAGCTCATCCAACTCTTAGGTCGTGGCGGCTTCGAACTTCGGAAGTGGGCGTCCAACTCCAACCAGCTCCTCGAAAGGTTCCCTTCGGAACATCTAGAAACTCCTAGTTTCTTGCAAGAAGCACAACTTCATCAGTTCTCCATCTTGGGTATGCACTGGTCCCCTGAAGAAGATTGTTTTCGCTATGTTTCACTATCAAACCGACAAATTAACCAAACGCTCTGTATTAAGCCTCATTGCAAAATTTTACGATCCCTGCGGTTTTCTAGCTTCATTAATCATGGTAGCTAAATGCTATATGCAGCTCCTATGGGCTCAAGGCCTAAAGTGGGACGATGCTCTCCCCCTGATCTCGCCGATAAATGGCAATTATTTATTAACTACACTAGTCGTTATCTCTCTCAACTCAAGATGCCTCGAGCATTTCCGTTAGCCCACGCTAATGTAATTGAATTACACGGCTTTTCTGATGCCTCAGAATGTGGTTATGCCGCAATAGTGTATTTTCATTGAGAATCTTCTAGCGGAGAAGTGACTGTGAGACAAATTTTGTCAAAAACTCGGGTGGCTCCTCTGAAACGGGTGACCCTGCCTCGTTTAGAACTTTGTGGAGGTCATCTTTTGTCCAAGCTAATTGATTATTGCCTTAGACAGCTTTCTCATCTCAAGATTAATGAACTGACACTTTGGTGTGACTCTTCGGTAGTGCTCACGTGGCTACAAACACGTACCTACCGATTGAAAACCTTTGTAGCAAATCGTGTCGCTCAAATTCAAGAAATTATTCCTGGTCATCATTGGCGACACATTCAAGGTACAGACAATCCAGCCGATTGTGCTTCCCGAGGTGTTCTTGCATCTCAACTCGTCAACCACCCACTGTGGTGGCACGGCCCCTCATGGTTAAGTCTATCTAAGCCTCACTGGCCGATTCCTAACTTCACACCAATAGAACTTCAATCTGCGGATGAAATCAAGACTACACCTCTTAGTGTGCTCACTATAATTGGTCCCACAGAGTGGGAAATACTCTCTAAATATTCGTCATGGACAAAACTCATAAGAATATTAGCATACGTGTTACGTTTTGTTAACTTGTGCCGATCAAAGAAAGAAATCTCTGGTCATTTACGCATCAGTGAAATGAATGCCGCTGAAGTAGTTACTTTCAAACTAGTACAACGTTCAGCATTTAGTGAGGACATTAAATCACTGAAGAAAGACTGCGTGCTCCACTCACCTACGGAAATTGAATCCTTATCTGGATTCTGATGATCTTATACGTGTCGGTGGTAGACTGGCACAATGTAACCTCTCATATGACACTCGTCATCCCATTGTACTTCCCAAACGGCATCATGTTGTAAAGCTGTTGATAGACTTTTATCATCGCATCCATCTCCATTCTGGACCTCAATTGACACAAGCACTACTAACACGCAAAGTGTGGATATTATGTGCTAGAAGTATCATACGCTCATGTATTTTCCAGTGTCTCGTGTGCTTTAAGAATAAACCAAAAAACAAAACTGCTCTTATGGGTGACTTACCCGCACACCGTGTTAATCCAGCTCGACCGTTCTCATCAACAGGTGTGGATTATGCCGGACCTTTCACCGTCAAGATTCATAATCTCAGGAGACTGCGACACATTAAGGTCTACTTGTGCATTTTTATCTATATGGCTACTAAAGCCGTTCATATAGAAGTGGTGACTGATCTCACTACAGAAGGTTTTATTGCCTCTCTCACACGTTTTGTGTCCCGACGTGGTCTGTGCTTAAACATCTATTCAGACTGCGGAACTAACTTCGTAGGTGCAGACTCAGTACTACAAAAGGTGATTCGTGAATCAACTCTCTCATCTGTAGCACAGGACAAAATTGTTCATTTTACCTCCTCCCGAGGAATTACGTTCCATTTTAACCCCCCAACTGCACCTCATCAGGGCGAGCTGTGGGAAAGTGTGGTTAAAAGTGCAAAATACTATCTCAAACGAGTGATTAATGAAACCGTGCTTACCTTACCACAATTTCAGACTCTATCAATTCAAGTAGAGGCAATGCTAAATTCTCGCCCACTTATTGCTCTCAGCTCAGACCCTTCTGAAACCTCAGTCTTAACACCTGGTCACTTCCTGATTGGTGCTCCTCTGGCTGCCCTACCAGAACCTGATCTCTCTGATGTTCCTACCGATCGACTTCGCCATTGGCAACTAGTCCAGGCCTTTCACCAACGCATCTGGCATCGCTGGCAATTGGAGTACCTCCACTCTCTACAACAACGTTCCAAATGGAGCACTCCCCAGGAGAACCTCAAAATTGGAGATCTCGTCTTGGTGCAATCCCCGACACCACCTCTTACCTGGCCTCTTGGACGTATCACTGACGTTCACCCTGGACCTGACGGTACTGTGCAAGTGGTCACAATCAAGACGCCTTCAGGGACTTGCACTCGACCTGCACTCAAGGTCTTTCCTCTGCCACTAAACCAAGTGGACTCTTAATTTCTAAGAATTTAGTGTAACTTAATAATGAGCTCTTTATCATGTAACTCATCACCCTTTATATGTTGTGTGTAATGTTTTCATTTTCTCTCTATATTGAAGTTAATAACTTCAAGGTGGCCGGTATGTTAGGTAATAAGATGATTGTACATAGTTGATATATTCTGTAGTTAGAAGATTTGAGTTTTGGTATTTCACATTTTCACTAAAGCCAAGAGAGAGAGAGGGTTATCTGCCCTTAGAATAAACATCACGCCACCCCAAATTCGAGCTCTCATTGGTGCTCAGGAATAAACTCTCCTCAGGCGACGGTTTCGCGCTCCACAACACACACACGCTTAGTCTCTCAGAGTGTAAGGTCGCGGGTCTCGTCTACCCAATACTTAGTGATTGTGTGCCTCTTTAAATTCTCATTGTACCTCTTTAACTCTCTCTAACTCTGTGCTGCTCGTCCAGACCTTCAAGAACCTTGTTTGTGCGGTACATGGTCGGTCTTCTGGACGTTTGAAACGCTTGTACTTCCGCGACTACTCTTCAGTGCTTTAGAACTGTGACAAAGGAAGGTGAAGTGGATTACCAAAAGTGTCTCCAACTACTCCTGTTGGATACGTGGTCAACCAATCTCTGTGGTGAGTCAATTCTCTCTAATTAATTATTTCCGTCCTTGGTGTATTCCCCCGTCTGCTCTGGAAGAGCAATGGTCCTCCGTGTTCATTAACAGAAACACTAACATTCTCTACCCGACATTGTTGTTATAGTGTACATTATTTTGCATATTGTTTATTCTTAGCGGTTAATTAATTACCATTATTGTAGTTGTAAGCTGATAATTTTAGTTATATTTTAATATTCAATGTCCAAATGTTTAGCCAATTTGTTATTACGTTAGTTTCAACTTTGTTTCCTTACTAAGAAATGTTTGTAACTTTTGTTCACCATCAAGCCTATTTATTGTATATGTATGTACAAATGGTGTTATCCGTAAAGAAAATAAATAAATAAACAGAATTGCACACTTATAATTATAAATATTTTTTAAAAACACTAAAACATAAAAAAAAACTATTGAAAAATCATTAATCACAATAAAGCATAAAACTTGAATATAAGTTCAGATTTTCTTCACCATTTCTTTTCAGGTTTTTATCTGTGACTAACAGTTTTTCATGAATCATTAAAATAAAATAGTCTATAATTTATCAATGCTATTAGCACTAACAAGTAATAAGCTAAATATGTTTCTTTTCAATTCGTATTAAAATAATGAACATATGTTTAAATTAATATATTTTCAAAAGGTAATCAATATTTACCATCTTAAACATTGTATAAAATATACATATAAAATACCAAGAACGTATAATAAAAATGTATTGTTGATTTTGGGCCAGTAAGAGTTTGAATTTTAAGAATAAATAGGATTGAAATTAAAGATTAATAATATGAATATAAATGAAGTAAAAATTGGAAATGTGTATTGTATATATCTATAAACTAAACTAAAAACTACTATAGAAAAACAGAAAATTGATGATTTTAAAATTGTTATTCCGATTCCATACTAATCGGAAAGGGAAGCACTTATAAAATGGTTTACTGACCTTTGGACGAATATTCAGTTAAAAATTCTCAAAATGTATGAAGTATTTATTGAATATTGAAACTATAGAATATCTCGCAAAAGCACTATTAAAATTTAAAGGTATCATCTTTATAACCTCAATAATGTTTAATTAGTACCCTTTTTATATAAGCAGCTTACAATGGTGATAAGGTGATTCTAAGTAAGCTTAATTAGATCATAAGTAGAGCCAGACCTCGTGATCATTGCAGACCACTTTTTATCAAGCTTGAATTTTTTGCAATAATCAATTAATATATTTATCATACTCTTATTTTTAAAAGATCTCACATTTCAGAATTTACTCACAGACTGGACATACATGACTACAACACTAGGGGAAGAAATAAGTTTGACTTACCACAACACCGACTCGCAAAACTCATTTTTTAATAACTGTTTAAAATTATCCTTCACTGCTCAGCTTACTCCACTTAATAGTTATAAGAATATAATACATAAATGAATGATTGACAATCCTTTTTATAACGTACAGGAATTTGTAGACAAAGAAATAGATATAATTTTTAAATTTACTCTAGTTATTTTCCACAATTTTATATTTTACATGGTTATACATAACCTATTGTTGTTTATTTATTGTTACTATTTACTATCATTATTATTTATTATTGTCATTCTTACCGTAAAATGGGGTGAATCGGAACGCTTTTGAACTTCTAGCATGAAAATTTGATTGGAAGTTTTTGAGTTAAAATAATAAATTTGGTCCTTAAACTTAGGTCTTGTTTCAGTCTAAAAGTTTGTAGTTAAAAAATTGGGGGTGCGTCGGACCACACGGTGGAAGTTATACTTCTTTGGCCATTCTCATACACCCACTCACGCACACAAACAGACAGGATATATAAATGAAATATAAGACATTTTTCAATATTATTCAATATATTTATCTTCAATATATTATACGTGACTTCATTATTATAATAATAATAATAATAATAATTTTTATTTGCCACACAAATTTTACATCATTGACAATGTCATAGCAGCAGCTATTGCAATAGCTTGTGTCATACATACTAATTACTAAAATTAGACTATTTATGAATCTACCAGTAGACTTTAAAGTCAAATTAGTAATAAAAAATGTGTACCGGTACTTTAAAAATTAAAAATTAAGGTCAATTGCGTTAAAAAATTCATCTAAATTGTAAAATGGGTTTTTTAAAAGCCAGCAGTAAAATTTATTTTTGAATTCAGAAAAAGAGTACTGATTAATTTTAGGTTCCAAAAAATTGTAAATTTTAAGGGACAATACTATATGACTATCCAGAGTCTTATTCAAACGATAAAAGTCAATTTTAGCATTTTTCTTTCCACGTGTATTATAGTTATGGAAAGATTGTTTGAATTTTAAGAATTCTGAATTTGTAATAGTATAAGTAACCAAGTCAAATATGTAAAGATTTATAATGGTTTGAAATTGGAAATCAATAAAAAGTGGTTTGCAGTGTTCTCTGGAGTCACATTTCTTAAGAACTCTTAAAGCTTTTTTTTGTAAAGTTAATAGTTCTTTAATTCTGGTACAATTACCATAAAGAACTAAACCGTACCTGAATACAGACTGAAAATATGCAAAATAGGCTGTTCTTATATAAATTTTTGGTACAATATCGTTCAATCTATTCAAAAGATAAATTACCCTTGATAGTCGTTTATTTAAATAGTCTATGTGATCGTTCCAGGTTAGCTGATTGTCAATATAAACCCCCAAAAATTTAATCGAATCCACAAAATTTTCATCCAATGAAATAGAACTAGGCTTAAGATGAAATAGTATGTTTTTTGTTTTATTACAATTTAGCAAAAATCCATTCGAATTAAACCAATTTAAAGCTTTAGAAAGAGTCTCATTAGCCATAATTTCCAGATCATTAATGTTTTTGCTTACGTTAAAGAAAGTTCTGTCATCGGCGTAAAGAATAATTTTAGAATCAATTGTCGATGGAAGATCATTGATATATATCAAAAATAGGAGGGGACCCAGGACAGAGCCCTGTGGGACACCCCACTCCACTTTCAATTCTTTTGACCACCTTCCATTGACACAAACGGTTTGCCTACGGTTGTTTAAATAGGATTCAAAAAATTTTAAAGATGGTTTACAGAAACCATAATGTTTTAATTTTGCAATTAGAATTTTACTTTCAACACAATCAAAAGCCTTGCTCAGGTCACAAAAAGTGGCCTGCGCAAAGGCTTTGTCTTCAAAAGATAGGTGAATTTGTCTGACTAAGTTATCTAAAGCATTGAACGTTGATCTGCCCTGTCTAAAGCCGAATTGTGATGAATTAAAAATATTGTTGTTTTCTAAAAATGAGTAAATTTGTTTGTATACTAACTGTTCAATTAATTTTCCAAGTACCGGGATTATTGATATAGGTCGATAGCTCTGAGGATTGTGTTTTGGTCCATTTTTGTAAATTGGGCATACACGAGAAATTTTAAGTTGATTGGGAAAAATGCCATCACTAAGCAGACGATTTACACATACTGCTAGAGGTTCAGTCAAACCAACAATAATTCTTTTCAGTAAATTATTTGACATATTATAAAAATCATTACTATCTGAATTTTTCATATTTTTAACAGCATCAAGAACATCTTTTTCTGTTACTGCTGACCATTTAAAATGATTTAAACTATTATGGGTAGACCTATTGTCATCACTTAAAAGGTTTGGCAATTTACAATTTGTTTTAATTTTTATTTCCCTAACTGAATTAATAAAATACCTGTTCAATGCATCAGGTTCAATGTTAGGCTCACTTTTCTTGTTGACTTCTGTGTTATATTTAATAACATCCCATGCAGCTTTGCATTTGTTTTTGCTAACTTCAATATATTTAACATTTGTGACAAACTTTGCTTCATTAATAGATTTTCTGTATTGATGTTTTAATTTTGCAAAACTTAATTTAATATCACAATTGTTTTTATCATTATTACATTTCATTAGACAATCTAAAAATAACAATCTATTTTTCATTTCAGCCAATTCAAATGTATACCAATCCTGGTTCAACTTCTTTTTCTTTGGTTTTTCAGTTTTCACTTTAATGGTTCTTGAGTAATAGTTTAAATGATTTATTATAACATTAAATATGTGTAAAAACATAGTATCTGACGATTCATAACTACACTTGTGTAGCAAGAATGACCAGTCATGTGAGGCTAAACATGAAGATAAAGCTTCTATATTTTTCTTAGGCAAGTAAAATTTTATCTGGTAGTGCTTTGATGTTGTAAAACTGCCATTGAAATTAGAGTTATTTGAATTAAAATCTGTTTGAACCAAAATTCCATCATGGTCGGAAAAGGGAAAGTGAAAAGTTGTTACAATTTGAATTTTTAAATGTTGTTTATATTATACACCTATATTATCATTATCAGTAATTTCTTCGATTAACAATCGATTAATCGATAGTTCTTAAAAATTTGTTCTTACTTTTCAGCGTGACGCGGTTTCTCGACCAACATCCCATCCCAAAGTGTCTAACGGGCGCAAAGAAGTATAACTTCAAAAATTACACTTTTGTTTTTTTTATTGAAACAATTTTTTTTCTTGGTGTTCCGATTCACCCCAAGCATAGGAGTGAATTGGAACACACAATAAAATCTTTGAATATTCCTATTCAAATATTTAAGGGGTCAATAGAAACACCTAGTAATTATAAGGCAGTAAATCTAAATGCATAATTTGTAATCAAATGAGATATTTATTATGAAATAAAAATTTATTTATTGGAAAACATAGCTTTTGACATTTACAACTTGAATAAAACAGTTACGGTACCATTAAACACACCTTAATCTATTTTCTTTTAATACAGGTTTAAATCTGTAAGGTCAGTTTTGAAACTTGTCATATCTATGAAACGAAAAGTTGTCTTGATGTCATTAGGCTCTAGTTTCCTGACTACATCTTCAGGAAGGAATGATGCTTCTTCTTCCGTCTCAGAAAATTTCCAAGTGTTAGGAACTCTTTTGTAAAAAACTCCAACGTATTCATCATCATTTGGATCTGGGTATAGCACTTTGGTAACATAAAGTCTAAATAATTTTTTTTGTTTTTCCATATACTTTAACCACCAAGAAGTCATTTGGGGAAAACTTATTTGGAATTAGGTTTTCTTCATCTTTCAGGTGAAAGTCGTCCTCTGAGGTTGTTGAAAGTATTAAGTCCTTGTCACTATCTTGAATGGAGTAATCATCTGATTCTTCTGATGATGAAAAGTGACGTCTTTTGCCAGTAGATTTGTTCTTCTTTGTCTTGGAAAGCGGTTCTTCGTTGACCACCGAAGGTTCCGCTTGGTCACAGGATGAGTCCATCTCATCTCTGCAGAGCTTTCGAAATCTTTCACCTCAACACTTTTGCCTGGAGTCACTTTCACCTTGACCCTCTTTTTTCTTACCTGAGGTTTGTCATATTGTCGAAGGGATTTTAGAAGATCCTTGAAAGAGACATCTATGGCTTAAACATTTGAAATTGTTGGCATGCTTGCACCTGTTACACTGCCAGTACCAGTACTAGTGTCGTCTGGAATACTAGGCAACATATCCAGGACTTTCTTGCGGCACAACGGTATATAATCCCACACTTTTTGAACCCTGAAATCACATTCTTAAAAGGTTTCACAAAGTTATTTTAGTAAACTTGGAAATTTATCTTTTGGTACAGAGGACTCTCCTTTTCCAGTTTCACGTTTCCACTCTTCTAATATCTGCCTCCAAGCAGTTTTCATTGGTCAAAAAAATGCCACGTCTAAGGGCTGGATTAGGTGAGTAGAATTACTCGGCAGGAAGATAAATCTAATCTGATTATCGGTGCAGAGTTTTATCACACCTAATGGCAAATGTGATGCAAGGTTGTCTCCAATAAGAAACTTAGGCTCCTCTAAATTTTTCAAATAGGGAATTGCTATTGTTTCCACCCAGTTTGTAATACAATAACTGTCAAACCAACCAGACTTGGTGCGGTCATATCTGGAGTTTTTCGGGTCCCTTTCTGTCCATGAGCTGTAGAGGTGTTGAGCCTTGTAGACTACATACGGGGGCAATATCTTGGCATCGCCGGAGACAGTGAACATTACAGAGGTTGACGCCTTAGAAGAGTTCATTATTCTTTCCGGGTATTTACACCCGCTTCAAAAAATTAACTTTCTTTTCCCTGGGTCATCACTCAGATTCGTCTCATCATAATTTACGATGTTACTTGGTGGCACACCATCAATTTCTTTTTTCAAGTTCATCAAAATATGAATTTATTATTTTGATTATGGCTCTTTTGATGTTTTGGCACATTCGGTGTGATAAGAACTTCTTATGACGTCTCATGAAGGATGCAACAAAATCAGGTCCTGGCATATTGTCTTTGAACTTTAATACTTGCTTACCCTGACTATGTAAATAATCTTTAACCAGTAAACGGAGAGTTAACGAATCAATAGGGTACCCCCAGTCACCACATATTCATAGCCGGTCTCTCAGTACCGCCTCATCCTCTGGGGACAGTACTGTCTGCCCTCCTCTTTTTTTAATTTTCTTCCCACATTTTATATATCTGTGCAATGTTGTGACAGCCACTTGATGTTTTTCAGCGCTCTTCCGCAGGCTTAATCCTGCCTCAAGGTCTTCTATAGCTCGTTTGATGGCTTCAGGATCGGCTTGCGTTTTCTTTGTTGCTGCAACACTAATATATTTCCTAGGCATCTTGTTCGAAGTAGGCTACCTTCCAAACACCATAACCTTAAAAAAAAAAAACGTATAATACACAGTTTTTATAGTACATGTTTACTAAATAGTGACACGAATACATTACTATATGGACCATTTTTTTCATGTTCCGAATTACCCCGCAAATCTCAAATGTATGACGCAATAACACAAATCAAGATTTAATGGTAATTGTGTAACTAAGTTAAATTACATTACGCCTATTGCTTTATGTGGATATCATCAAATAAAAAAGTAATACCCCTAAGCCTACATATTTAATAGGTTTGTACTTACATGTAATATTTTGTACAAGTGAAATTTGACGAATTTCTTCATGTAACTTTCACGATTTGTTGACAGGCTTTCAGTGATGCCAACCTCTTAACATTGTATTTCCCCATCAGTTGTTATATTAACCAACTGACGAAATATTTTTGGGGAATAAATCCCACATGTATGTTGTGGATCCACTAATGGTATACAATAATGAAGTTTTGTTCCAATTCACCCTACCGTTCCGATTCGCCCCATTTTACAGTATGTGACGCAACCTATTTTCATGTACAATGGAAATAAAGATTTTTATGACTTAACAATAAAAATAACAAAATAAGAAGACCTCTTGACATATTCCTGGCTATACTTAATTTTGATTAAGAGTGAGGTATTTTTTAATTGTTTCCCATAGTAATTTAAATTTACAATAAAATTAAACTGTGGGGTATTTTTGTATTGTTTCCCATAGTAATTTAAATTTACAATATATTTAAATATTTGTTAGCTTACTTTGTTATTTTTAGTTATATATCATATGGTTTATTGACAGCTACCATTTGTTAGTTTCAAAAAAGTTGTGATAGGCCCTACATATTTGGATCAAGATCCAAAAGTCATGATGGTTTGCTATTTTTAATTGCTATTTACTTTGAATGTAATTTGTTATCATGTTTGAAGGGTTATTGTATTTTATTTAATCTATTAAGCATGTATTATTACATATACATACCGGTAATTAAGTTATAGTTACTAAGTGTTTATCAGCTATGTTGCTTCGGACCAATCCATCTTATATGCATGTTACGTTTTCTCTATAGTTAGCTGGTTTGTGTTTTTGTTTGTTGTATAACTTGTTTGTTTGTATTGCCTGTTTGTCGGTGGGTTGTAAAATAAATACAATTTTTAATCTCGTTTTTATGGCAGCCCACAAGAAACGTGACTGATTGAATTACTGCGCATCCATCTATATAATATTTTACATTTGAATGTAAATAAAACACCACGACAATATAAATATTCAGCACGTTAAAGCTAGACATGCAAAAGAAAACCAACATTTAACATTTTTGTTATATTTATCAATATGTGTACTTACTTGGATTTAATTAATTTTGTTTTCGTTCTATTCTGTACTCTTTCATATAGTGCTACGCAGCTATTGACAATCGATTGTGAATAGAAACAAATAACTGATCCAGAAATCTCGCATAGTTCTAAATCCAAATTGTTATCAAAGTCCACCAATATTAAAAAAAAGCATGAAACTATTGATAGTCTTTCACTTTTTTGGTTTTTTTTTAACATTTGACTTCATACTAAATGACAAATGATTGTTTTTTTCCTGTGGCTGAGATTTCTTTTTAAAATAATTGGCTTTGATTCTTGTGCTTTGTCAAACTTTAACACACGCACATCCACATACTTATCGTATAGCCTAGTTAGTATTTTATTGTTGGTCTATGTACCCAAATGTTTTCAGTTTCGTTAATCGTTTATTCGTTCTTAATTTGAAGTTAGGGCTTACTAACCTATGAAAAGTGCTTTGATTAAAACTTATTTACATAATTACATAATGTTTATTACTCTCACATACTATTGTTGAATTGAAATGATAATATTATTTTTTGTTACTCTTTGCCTAATACATTTATTTTTTAAAACTTTTTATTTGTTCATGTTCATGATGTTTAGTTTGTTAGGCTGGTGTAAGCCGAGTTGGATTTGAACATGGGAGGAAAAACTTATTTGTTTGTAAAATAAATGGATATCGGTGACATTTTTCCATTTTGAAATATATATTCTTTGACGAGACTAAGTTGAGCCTTCTTTATATTGCCTTTACATTTTTTCCACTTACTCTCTAATAAACTTAGTAATGGCTATTGGATCTGAAAACAATGAAGATAGTGAGCAAAAGCTCTTTACCAAAATCAAGTATAAAATCACAGGCAGAGTTGATGAACAGGTTAGTACTGGTATAACAAATTAACATTGTGCTAAAATATCATAGGAATATCTCAAAAGTGATATCATAGTTTTAATTTTATAATTGTTGAAGTCATTTGACAACCATTTTGATAGGCCTGGCCATATAATAGGCCTTTGCATTAATAGGCCTCTATATTAGATGCCTTATGTATTTGAGAGACAATACTCACCAACACAATGAGTAACACAAGTGTGGTAATTACGCACTTTGTACTCACCATGTGAAACAATGAAAATTTGCTAAATCGAAGTCAAAATGGCTAATTAGATATTTACAAAAACTAACTTAATTCCATGAGTTGGATTATCAGGGGAATAAAATTCACCAAGAGGAAAACTTGTAGGCCTACAGGAAAAAATGAAAGGTGAATTTCGTAATTTTGAGAAAATTTTTTTTCTCGTTTAGGACAAATAGGATAGTGCTTGTTTTACACGGAACACAAATATAGAATTGTTCTTGCCGTAAAATTATTATTTTGGCCTTTAAAAATATTCATCTAACCCAGCACAAATAGGCATCCTTTTACTTAATACATTCTTCTCAAGAATTCAATAGGCATATTTGTAACTTATGAGATTGGGGTGCCTGGTCTGAGGGACGTCCTGCGGTGAAAATAGCTTATATGCAAATTTGCCTTTTGTGGTTTGTAGTTCCTACTTAGGCAGGTAGGTAGAAACTGCATAGTTACCTTATTATTATTATTTAAACTATTCTCTTTCTAGGCCCCTCTGAAACTAGCCTATAACACTTATTTTAAAAGTGGTAAAAATGTAGAGGTCTCTAGGCCTGGGCTCATTAGATAGCCCATGAGAGGTTGTTTTTACATTTGGAAAGTCCTGTGACCTGGGCTCATTAGACAGGAGAGGTTGTTTTGAACTGCTGAAAACATAGTCCTATAAAATTTTAGTGAACAAAAATAAAAATAGGACTAACTAATATTCTTTAAAAATAATGTGGTTTTTGCATTAAACACACATATACAATTAATTTTCATAGCCATAAAAACACTTCACTATTGTCAGATAGGAGACGCTGACCTAGAATGAAGTTTTCGTTTAGTATAATTTTTATGGTAAATAAATTTAACTTTCTTTTTACTAATCTTTTTGACTATTACACTTGAATAAAAAATCACATGTGTACAGGAAAATGACCTTCACAACAGCTCCCTGGCTTATTGATCACCTGCCTAAACAAAGAGACTCAACTTTTCGTTGTGCTTAAAGGAAAAAAAAAATGTCCAGAACTGGGTTCTTTATAGAGGGCTAAGAAATAAAACCTATCAAGAAAAAATTACAAGATTAGATTTTATTATAATTCTTTTTCTTGAAAACTTCCTAGGCTTTTAACCCTCCAACTGATAGTAGTAAACTTCCAGAATGATAAGCCATTTTATAACCACGCGCATCATTATTTTCAAAAATTATTTAAAAATACATCCTACAAGCTAAGTGTTATGTTATACATATAATTTTCTTTGTTATAAACGGTAGATATACATAAATATATAAAAATTGAACTTTCCTCTGTTCAGAAATTTTTCACATCAAGTTGAAAAAGAAAGTTTGTAAAATAACTTTTTTTTTCAAGTTTCTATGTTTTTAACTTTTTTATCACTTGAGCAAAAAAGAAACTTCAAATACACTAAATAGCCTATGCACAATTTTACGATGAATAAAAAATGTTATTACATATATACACTTATTTACAACAGATTCCTTGTTTTTTCATAAAAACTAAAACTATGTACAACTTTTTTTAGTCCGAATCACTGGATTCTGCCCTTTTCCTTCTCCCAGAATGTGTAGCCCTAGGATAGTGCTCCAACTTGTGATAACATGTGGGATGTATACCACAGTTGCAGCTAGGACACCAGAATACAATTTTTTTTCTTTTTACAATTGGGTCTTTGGCACAAACAACACAAATCCGTTCGTTTTTCCCAGGTAAATGTTCAAGTAAATGGCCACCATTTCCCTTTTCATTTGGTACATGTGGTACATCTTCTTGAATTGCTTGCTACATTAGCACCCTAAATAAACAGTAAACAAAACACAACTGTAAGCTGCGTAGTAACAAGCCTTTGTGTGCAACAGCTGTCACGCTCGGATGCGCCCGCCGACAGCCGAGAGAGTTGCGCGCGCCGACAGCCAAGACAGGTGCATGGCCTTTGAAAATCGAAATCGGCTGTTAGAATATTTTGCAAATATAGACTATATAATATGAAAATGTTCTTTATGAACAGGGGATCACACTGGTTTAAGTTACTTTTATCTATTTTAAGCCGTTTGCGTAAAATAACAGTGGAAAAATGACCGACGGCTGTGCCGTCTTTATCAGTTTACAAACAGTTTAATGAACGGCTATGCCGTTGGTCATCAGTTGGAGGGTTAAAAATATTATTGTCCAAAAATAAGGAAGGAGCTGGGAATTGGAAAATTCAATCAGGAATCCCTACGTTCTTTTAACTTAAACTCTCTCATTGAGTTCTTTGTTAATATTCCTGTTTGTTGAAATGGCTGGTGCAAGTAGCCATTTAACTGAGTTTCAAAGTACCCCTCCAGTGGTCCCGGATCAATCAGTTATATTTTGCACTTTTGACAGAGAGGTGTGCTTGGGGCTGAGGAATGAGAAAGGAACTGAGCATAAGATTATAGAGATTGGCTTGTTGTTATAATTATAGAGGTGACGTTAGACAGCCACACTTGTGTCTAAGATATTTTAATTCTTTTATTTAAAAAAAATTCACACCAGTTTTATATAAGCTCATTGTGAACTTTATTCAAGGAGAAGAGTACCAAATGTTACCAAATTCTGCAGTCTGAAGCCTTAACCATTGAGCCACCACGATGGCTCAGGGCTGACGGGAATTTCTGGATGATAAGGACATATTTACTTATGTTAACAATAGAAGGAATAAGATTCTTGCTGCAGTAATTTAATCTAATTGATAGGTTAGCAAATATTTAGGCTAGTGGAAATTGAAATGTAGAGAATTAACAAGAGAATGCATATTTATTTTGTTTTAAATTGGATTAAGTTAAACCATCTTTAAAACAGTTGTTTTTGGTATAAAAAAATAAATAAATAAAAAAACAACTAATGTTGGGCACAATTTTTATTTTGATTTTAGGTTGAACAACTTCTTCAGAAAGGAGGTGCAGAGGGTTTTAGTTACTTCTCAGATTATGTAACTCACTGCATTGTGGGAACGGATCCGACAGACACTGATATTAGTGATGCCAATGATCTCTATGAAGTCCCTGCTGTTACCCAAGATTGGGTCACCTACAGTATTAAATGCAACAAATTACTTCCGTATCCTTTTAAAACAAATTCATTCTAAGACCAACATAATTGTTAGCATTGCTATTATTTAGTATTATGTACTATAACACCCTTTGGTTTCTTAACTCTTCATATGCGGTTAAACGAATATATACCCAATCTCTACTTTGCTTCAAACATGGATAACAAATATATCCCAAATGAAATATTTCTGATGATAGTGTAAAAGATAGTTCCAAAAACTTCCGCTAGAGTACAGCATCAACCTAAACATGTCTTTAGCTAACTCCTTCAGCCAATAAACGTAAATTGTCAATGAATGAAAAGGGGCGGAGCAACCAATTAGAGTGTGCATGGGCACGGCACCATTTCCTGCCTTTGCACACACGTAAAACGGAAATAACCTGTTTGTCGCTTCACTCAAGCACATTGTTTCCATCACTTATTGTCCTTTTTCTTTTTTTTCTAGTTTTCAATTGTTTTGTATCACAAATGACAGGTACTGTTTAATGGTTTCAACTACATAAAATGTTGAACTTTTTTTTTTTTACATAAAAAATGTTTACTTTTCAGTACTATAATTGTACATCTACAATAAAATAGCGTTGGAAATTATAGTTTTAACTTGAAATATAAATCTGTTTTTAATTGATGTTCCTTTATTTTAATAAAACAAAAACTTTAAAAAAATTAACCGCATTTCATTAAAATTAATTTTGTACATAATTATGTGTTACTTTAAAATAGGGTAAGATAATTTCCGTGTGCGAAGGGTTAAGTGGGAATTTTATTGTTTGGTAAATCATCCTTTTCAATATTTTAAGTTTGTACAATAACCTTAAATTTTTATTATTTATTAATTGCTTTATTCCTATTTACTTACTGTCTGGTAATATTTACATAAATGGTAATCTTAAATTCACTTTCTTCAACACATGGTAGACCATAAAATTTTTTAATTTATGATGTCTTTAATTGGTCATAAGTTTATTTTTAATCAAAACATGAATGGGAGTAACTTAAATTTATTAGACACCTACTTAATAGAAAATCTTTTTGTTTTGTTTCTTTGATGATATAAACATTAATGTGACTTTAAAAATACCAACAATAATTATATCTCATGTGATACAGTAGTTTTTATCATAAGAGAAAATTAGCTATGATTTCTTAACAAATGGATCAGTACATCTGCTTTTAAGGGAGGTGAAAAGCTGTTGTTCACTGGAGTTGTTGCCAGTTTCTCTAAACTGTCTCAGGGCGACAGCAAGAAACTTTGGGCTATGCTCAGATACTATGGAGGCACATTTAAATCTACTTTTACAAAATCAACTACACATCTTATTGTTTCTAAACCTGAAGGAGTGAGTACTGTCATATTTTAAACCTATTAAATGTTTTCTATCAGAAGGTCATACTGAGTATTATTATTAATTATGTTATCAGATGATCATGCTTAATTATAGTCCCAATTTTTTACTAAGAATGAATTTTAAGTTACTTTACAGGGATTATTATAATAGGAGACATAGGGCCTCAGTAAACTTGTCTGAGAAAAGAGGTCTACACAATAAAACAATCAACACATAAATCAAACATCAACACAATTAAAAAAAAAAAAAAAAAAAAAAAAAAAAACAATACAAATGTTCAGGCCACTGGCACCTTCTTCAGGTTAGGAGAGACTAACTCAGTTTCAACTGTCTCAGGGTAAGTGGCAGTGGTTGAGGAAGCGTCAACAGAATACATAGACTACTGTTTATAGTTTGTACGTATAAACCAAAGGTTTATAGGTTGTACTAAAGGTTTATATGTACAAAGTTTGCTGATAGTTGAGGAGAAGAGAGGGGATGCTGATGTTGAGATTTGGAGGCTCACAGGATTTGGTCATCCATTGTTGTGCTAATACCATTCTTCTTAGTTGGGAACTATTGACATGAGGTAGAAAGGAAGTAACCACTTGTACACCAGTAACACTGATCACAATGTTTATGGAAAAGGTTATGGGTAGAGACAGGTTTTCAGTATATTGAACTTGGCACTCATGTCTGGCCATTTTTGCATTTACGTAAGGTACCCTGATAAGACCAATATATTGAGCAAGGCAGTGTAGGCATTAGCGTTAGTAAATTAAGTTCGTGGAGCCATAGGTGTGCTTTCCAGGTATCTTGTTGATTAACCCATTATGGGCAAAAGACGCAACACATGCAAAATCGCAGACCGGAGGCCGAAATGCGCAAACCATGTGATATAGATCCTATAAACACAGACTGCTTTTTAATTCTTATTGATGTCGCTAGAAAGCTTTTGATCACAGTCACTCAGTTACGTTATTTGTATAGTAGTTAGGACCTATATTCAAATCTGGTAGATATCACTTACAAGTGTATGCTAAGAGACAGAGAGAATTCTTTATTCTACAATCATTAAGATTGAAAATGGTGTCCTAACTACAAAACTGAAAGAGGCATTAATTATTCATTCATTCATTCATATGATCTTGCTTTACAAAAAGCTATTCTTCCAGTCCTTGAATTCCTCGTCAGTGTAAAAAGGGCGTGAGAGCAACCAGTTTGATAAACTATTCTTGAGCTTCTCCGGGGTAGTCCTCTTCAACTCATCCGGCAGAACATTAAAAAGCCTTGCTCCGGCGTAGGTTGGCTTCCACTGAAATCTTGAAGTATGGTGTGCTGGTAGGTTAAAGTCCAAGGGATTCCTAGTGCTGTGGGTGTGGATATCTCGGTTCCTGTGCAGGTTCGCTGAGGCAGCAAAGCATATCACCTTTAGCAGGTAAAGGTTCACAACGGTTTGGATTCCCAGGTCTTTAAATGCCCTTCTACAACTCTCCCTCCAACCAAGACCAACAAGCATCCGAACCGCTTTCTTCTGGATGATGAGCACATGCTCCAGATTGCCTTGCGAAGTTGCGCCCCAAAGAACAATCCCATAGCGCAGACGGCTCTCAAACAAGAAGTTGTAAGTGGTCATTACGGCCTCTGAAGTGCTTATGCTTTTTACTCTTCGAAGAGCAAAAAGAGCACTGCTGAGGTTGCTGCAGAGGCCATCCAGATGCTCCCTCCACGTCAGCATGCTGTCAATCACCACTCGTAGATGTTTCGTGACCTCGACACATACAATATTGGGGAGAGCAGACACTTCCTCCTTCATGCTGTGATTTTTGTCAGTGTGGTGTTTTTGGCATATTACTAAAAAACGAGAGTTTGATCATTGTATTTACAATATAATATAATACCTTATTTTATTTGCTAAGCCTAATGATGTATACAGAGTGGGTGGTGTTCTGTGTTATGTTGATAGTAGTTTTGACTGCAGTCAATTGCTGGTAGACATGACATCAGCTGACGCCTTGCTTCTGGATATCAGATTTAATAAATCATATTTTAAATTGCTTTGTTTATACAGATTGCACAATTTTTCAGTAAATTTATTTTTAGACGAAATATCTAATGTTTTGAGAAATATAAACAATAATGTAATTTTTATGGGAGATATTAATATAGACATAGCTGCAAATAGTTTGATATCGTATAATTACCTCACTTTACTAAATAACAATGGTTTTGTATCATTAATAAATGATCCTACTAGAATAACTAACTTATCAAAAAACTTGTATAGATCATGTATTTGTCAGAAGTAAAAACATAATGAAATATAACAGCGCTGTTTTTGACGAAGGTATTACAGACCATTGTATATTAGGAATTAGTTGTAAAAATAACGTCAAAAGTAATGTAATTAATAGTATAAATCTACCTGAAAAATCTACTATTGATTTTCACTTAGTTAAATATAAGTTGCAAAGTATTAGTTGGGATGAAGTATATTTAGAAAAAGATGTAAATTTATGTTACTGCAAATTCCATGATTTACTAACTAACATTGTAAATAATTGTAGTAAAAAGGTTAATAGTTATCGCAAATTAATGAAAGCTAAGTCTTTGAGTACTTGGATTACTCAACAAATATTGAATAAATTTAAGCAGAGGAAGAAGCTGTTTAAAATTTGTAAAAGAAGACCTCATGACATCACTTTAAAAAACTACTTAAATAAATTTTGCTCCGACCTTAACAATAAGATTTTCTTCGCAAAAAATAATTTTTATGCAAGAAAAATTGAAAGTTGCAATGGAAACATATCACAACAGTGGAAAGTAATAAATAGTTTGACAGGAGAGGCCTCAAACAAGAACATAGAGCGCATTGAGTTACAAGACGGAACAATCACGACAGACCCAAGCGTTATCGCAGATGAGATAAACAAATACCTTATCGCTGTCCAAGCCGACCGACCTCGTACAGTTCCCACACCGACTCTCCCACGTATTCGTTCTTATCCACAATCATTCTTTATAGAGCCAACTACTGTAAATGAAATAAAACAAATAGTGAAAAATTTAAAAAATAAAAAATCAACAGGTTTTGATATGATTAGTGTTCATTTATTAAAATTCATTATAGATGAAATCGCTTCAGTACTGGTTTATGTAATTAACGTCAGTTTTAGTACTGGCATTTTCCCTGAAATGTTGAAGTTAAGTTCAGTTGTTCCAATATTAAAGAAAAATAATTCTGTTCAATTAGACAACATAAGACCCATTAGTTTGCTCTCTGTTTTTTCCAAACTTATTGAAAAAATAATGGTAAAGAGACTGCAAAAATATTTAGATAATTTAAATTTTTTTAGCGAACGTCAATTTGGTTTCGTCAGGGGAAAATCTACAGAAGATGCCTTAACATCCATAACAGAAAACATTTATAGTAGTTTGAATTCCAGATTGAAATGTACAGGACTTTTTAGATTTCAAAAAAGCATTTGATTTGGTTGACCATGACATTCTGTTAAACAAGTTAGAATACGTAGGAATTAGAGGTATTGTTTTGAGTTGGTTTAAAACTTTCATTATGAATAGAAAGCAACAAGTAAAGTTTCAAAATACCTTCAGCTCAGCTAAAACAGTTGAATCTGGAGTTCCCCAAAGATCTGTGACATCTGCTGTCATGTTCTTAATTTTTATAAATGATTTGTTGACACTACGTTTTAATGGAAAAATTACAGCTTTTGCGGATGATATAGCTATTTTTTACTCACATGAGAATGAGTTAAATATTAGTGAACAAATAAATAGTGACCTATTATTATTACGTAAATGGTGTCTCATTAACAAAATGCAAGTTAACGTTAACAAAACTAAATTTGTAAATTTCAACTTTCAAAATTTTGATTTGCCAATTCCTCTGAAATTCCATTCTCCATCTTGTAACACGAGTCTTTGTAAGTGCCAACCATTAGAAAAAGTACACAGTTTCAAATATTTAGGAATTACATTGGACGAAAAATTTACTTTTGAACAACATATTTCCAGCTTACAAAAGAAAATTAGATCTGCTATTAGAAAGTTTTATTTTTAAAGAAATGTCTGTAGTATCGAAGTGTTAAGATCCCTTTATTTCGCTTTAATTAATTCCAGATTGCAGTATGGCCTAATGTGCTGGGGTGGAAGCTACAAATATTTAATAAACAAATTAAGAACAACACAAAATTACTTCCTAAGGATAATTCTAAAGAAGACTAAGAAAGAAAAGCTCTTTCCCTCTTTACAGTCAATTAAAAATTTTACCCCTTCAGTACCTTTTTATATTTAAAGTCTTAAGATTGTTTTTTATTAGAAGTGGAAACATAAGGAACACTAATTTATACTACACAACAAGATTTATACAGAACAAAAATTACAGACTGCCAAAAGTAAACAAAGCCATTTTTAAATGTTCACTTGCCTACTTAGGACCAACATTTTTTAATTTTCTTCCACTTGATATTAAAAATGCAGTTAATTTGAAAACTTTTTGTAAAAAATCAACTACTTGGCTTTCACTGCAACAAGACGTAAGTTATTTTAATATTTATATAACATAAAATGATTTGTTTGTTTTGTTCTTGACTGGAAGCCATTGTCATGAAACACAGTACAACTCTCTTGTTCATGTTTTTAAATTGTCTGTGACTATAGTTTTAGATTATATTTATACTTTAATTGAATTATATTTTCAGTGATTTTATTTAATATTGATAAACATAAAATGATTTTTTTTGTTCTTGACTAGAAGCCATTGTCATGAAACACATGTACAACTCTCTTGTTCACGTTTTTTAATTATTTGTGTCAATAGTTTTAGATTACTTTTATACTTTAATTGAATTATATTTTCAGGAATTTTAATATTGATATAATATAAAATGATTTTTTGTTTGTTTTGTTTTTGACTAAAAGCCATTGTCATAAAAGACATGTACAACTCTCTTGTTCACGTTTTTGATTTATTTGTGTCTATAGTTTTAGATTATTTTTATACTTTAATTGAATTATATTTTCAGGAATGTAAACACTGCAGGTGGCGATTGTGTGTCTTCTATAATGCAATTATATGTATTGCTAGACTCATATGTTTAAATGTTTTTTTAAATATATATATATATTTTCTTTAATCAAACTGGTCACATAACTCGATATAGTGGCCAGTTAATTTCCAAATAAGTAATATGTAAATAGATAATTGTCATTATTAGTTGGAAATAAATTCATTTATTCATCTACTCATTCATATCTAGTCACAGTATTATAAAAAGTTTTATTGATCAAATCTGTAAAATCCTTTCTTTCTAACCATCATCAGAGGGTTTTGTCTAATGGTAAATTCTCTCAGTCTACCAAAGTATCTTTTGGCTACCACAGGTCTTGGTTATGGGGCCGTTTTTATTTTTAGTAATGGTAAATGACCTAGATAAGAATATAGCGTTTGAAGTAGTTATGTTTGCAAATGATGTTACTTTCCGTTTTTCTGACAAGTCACTTGAAAATTTAAATATTTTTATGAGTCAGTATTAACCAGACAAATAATTGATATTGTTTCAACCAGTTCTTACTTAATTCAGATAAAATTGAAAGTGGCGAGCTGGTGGGCGAGCGGTCTAAGGCGTCAAGACTTTGACCTTGGGTTAGAGGTAGCGCTGGTTTGAATCCTGCCTAGACTGGAAGATTTATCAGTATTATTCTCCTTGCACTGTACTGGTTTACCCTCTTACTCTCTCTGAATAAGTTTCTCGCATAGATCAATAGTCAATGAGGAATGAGCAGAGTAAGGTTAAGAAAGAGGTTGGCCTCTCCTTTAAAAAAAAATTATATATTTCTTACTCAAAAAAGATATTTTTAATAGTATACATACATATTGTTAAGTTTCTTGGTATTCATATAGACACCAGACTTAACTGGCATGCTTTTTGTAAGAAGCTGCCTAGAGTTGTTCATCTTATAAGGGACTGTTTGCCTCGATCATATTTGAGAAGCATATACTTTTTTTTCATAGCATTTTGTTTTATGGGGTAATTCTTCAGGGATTGACAAAGTTTTATTTCTTCAAAAGAAAATACTTAGAATAGTAACTTTCTCTCATTTTACTGAGCCATGCAAACTATTATTTGTAAGGGAACAAATTTTAACTGATGGTGGGGTGGGCAAATGATTTGGCTTAGAGATAAATAGGATAGTAATACAAGATTTGTTGTGGCAAGAAATCTAGATAAAAGAGAGCAACAATGCCTTCTAAAAGAGAGGTTATCCTACTTACCTTATGAAAAACCAATCCGTTTAGCCCAGACCAAAACCAACTTTAAACTAAAAATAGTTCCTAATGCTTACCCTTTGTCACCAATTACCTTCATGGCCTACAGAAACTCAAGTTTTAATTTTTTAAATAAGAGTCCAATTACCTTTTTAACCTTTCTCTGCACATTCCTCATATCGATCTGTTTGGGGAATGTATTTAGGCATAGTAAGGGGAGAACCAGTACAGTACAAGGTATACTTTTTTTTAAACGTGGAATATTTAATCGTTCCAAATTTTGTTGCATTAAAAGTTCTACCATTGTTATTTACATTTTCTGGGTAGATGCTGATATACACCTTTTTTATGTTTAGTTATGTTACCTATAATAGTTTCAAAATGTTTCTAGTAAATTGAATTATTACTAGAATGTAACATTATTAGTCTTTTGGATTTTACTTTCTTGTTCTATTTGTATATCTACTATTTACAAGCATATCCAACCTTTTAGTATTCTTTACTTTTATTTAACAAATTTCAAACTTGTACTTCGTTTTTAATGTTAAACCACATTTTAATAACATTCTTAAAGTAGTTGTTGCTGTTACCAATTTAGGATATGACATTTGAAATGTAATTTGCCAAATGAGTATACAATGTTGTTTCAGACAGGTTGCAACTAACTTATACAAACACACATATTTCATACTCCCCAATTTACTTGCCAAATGTTTATTATCTATTTCAACGTGGTGGTGATAATTTATAGTTGCAGCTGTGTAACTTTAATGACCAACATCCTTTTTTTTGCCAGTTATAAATATAATAGGGTTGTTATTTTTTTAAACATACATAATGATAAAATGTTCAATTGATATTACTATTAACTAATATTAAATTAAATCTTGTTTTCAGCAAAAGTATGAACAAGCTCTGAAATGCTCCGATATAATTCATGTAGTAACACCAGATTGGCTGATAGATTCTATTCGTACCAACAGTCTGTGTGCCGAAATACTCTACCATCCAAGACTTCTTATAATTGAAAAACCTCAGCTAAAATCTGGTATGTTAACCTTTATTAATTGTGTTAAATATGTTAATAATATAATTTGGGTTATGTTTAACAATTCTTAGCATTTAAATCCATTGGACAAAATTCACGTCCTGAATAAGTTCCAGTATATTGTGGTTTAATGTAGAAACACGCGTGGTTACATGATCTGTTTGTTTTTAGTCTCTCTTTATCGACCTATCAAATGTCAGGAATGGTTTGGTAATTTCTTTATTACAAAGAGGAATAGGCCTATATTTCATTTTGTTGATGGGACTCTGATTTTTATGGCTTATTTTATTTCCTTGAGTGTTTGTTGTTGTTTCCTACTAGTTTAGTTTTTTTTTTTTTTTTTTTTTTTTTTTTTTTTAAGATGAGGCATACAGAAGTGGTAAAAGTTTCGAGGCATATTTTAAAAATAATCACCGGTTTGGAATGAAACAAAAACCAGTTGTCTTTTGGTACAGAATTATTTTAGTGTGAAAGCCTGTGCCTAGAACTTTTTTTCAACAAAATTTCCATCAATATTGAGGCATTTTTAATATCATACAACCAGGTTTTAGGAAACTTTCCTAAAAGTAAACTTCCACCTTACTTGACTGCAGCATGGTCTTTTTGACATTGTCAGCGTCGTCATGGCATTGACCTCCCAGATGCCTCTTCAAGTTAAAGAATAAATGGGTCACTGAGCGCAAGATCGGGGCTGTATGGTGAACAATCAATTTATTCCCAGCCATATGATCGGATTCTTGTGTTTTATTTGCCATCTTTAAAAGCTCTCAATATATTTCTGTACCATCCCAACACTTATTGTGTTTTCTCCATATACGAGGTACGTCCAGAAAGTAAGTTCTGTTTCCATTTATATCTGCTGCAGCGTTTCGATCGCATTTCCGCGCATGCGCGGCAGACGCTCTGTATCAAGGAGAAGAAACGTGCGCCATTTTGAGATCGCTGTCAGTCTCGTACGCTTTGTTGTGCTTGTTTAAAATGTCGGTGTTGATCGAAAATCCCGCCGCTTGTGAAATCAGATCTGTGATTCGTTTTCTGAATGCTAAGAAAGTGAAACCGATTGACATTTATCGGCAAATTTGCGAGGTTTACGGACAAAATGCGATGAGTGATTCAATGGTGAGAAGATGGGTCCGACAGTTTAATGAAGGACGTAATGAAGTGCATGATGAAGAACGAAGTGGGCGTCCATCTTTGATTACAGAAGAACTGGTTCACACGATTGATGAGAAGATCAAGGAAAACCGTAAGTTTACAATGAGTGCTCTCACTATGGAATTCCCCCAAATCTCACGATCATTAATTCATGAAATTGTTACCGAAAAACTGAAATTTCGAAAACTTTTCTCACGTTGGGTACCGAAAATTCTTACTGAGCAACACAAAACACAACGGATGGGTAGTGCACTTCAGTTTTTGAACCGTTATGATGAAGGCGGTGAAGATTTTCTGTCACAGATAGTCACAGGAGATGAAACTTGGGTTTCTTATGACACCCCAGAAACTAAGCGGCAATCAATGGAATGGAGGCACACTTCATCTCCAGCAAAGGTTAAGCCGAAACAAATCTTGACACCTCGAAAAATCATGTGCACAGTGTTTTGGGACAGGAAAGGCATCTTACTGATTGATTTCTTACCGCGAGGTCAAACAATCAATGCAGAAGTTTACTGCGAGACACTGAGGAAATTGCGCCGCGCAATACAGAATAAGCGCCGAGGATTTCTGTCCAAAGGTGTTGTTTTTCTTCACGACAATGCACGACCACACACTGCAAATGTGACGAAAAACCTCATACAGGGATTTGGCTGGGACGTGTTTGACCATCCTCCGTACAGCCCTGACCTCGCTCCTAGCGACTTTCATCTGTTCTTACATCTGAAGTCTTTCCTTGGCGGTCAACACTTCAACGATGACGAAGAGCTGAAAGAAAATGTTTCCAAATGGTTGAAGACACAGGCAGCAACCTTCTATGAAGAAGGCATAGAAAAACTTGTGCCACGCTATGACAAATGCCTGCAAAATTTCGGCAGTTATGTAGAAAAGTAGTTTAAGAGTTGTAGATTTTAGTGCAATAAATATTTTTTCTGTATCTGTAGACAAATTATTTTTATTACCAAACGGAACTTACTTTCTGGACGTACCTCGTAATTCACAGATCTCTCAGTGAATTTGAGTTCCTTTTTCACCTTAAGCATTTAGAAAACCTATCACAGGTCATACTTCACAGTCAAAAGCATTTTTCAATTGGAGGCATTTTAAACACTTATAAACAACCTCAAACACTGTTGAATGGAACTTAATGGCAGCCGTGGTTTTCCAACAGATAGCAGAACACAACATACATGCATTGAACGCAGACCGCATCTTTACAGGTATTCCAAAATGATTCAGTGGAACATGTTAATTCAAACTTCCATAAATCGAAATCTTCTTTAATTCAAATGTTTCTCTGCCCCTAGAATTTAACATAAAATCAATGCTTAAAATTTTTGATTATTTCAAAATGTATTTTGGATAGTTCAAAGATTTTACGTAAAAAAAGCCAATCGGAAGCCAAAAATTCAGGCCAGAAATTCTTAAGAAACGAGGGGGTCCGACTGGAATGCGGTCAAAATCCCTTACCAACCACTGTACATGTATGGGTGGGCGAGTAGGTCAACACCACTGTACGTGTATGTATGCTATATATTTAATTACATCACATTGTAGAAGACTCATTACTACATTATGGTATTTTAGTTTAAAAATCAGCTGTTAAAATTTACCCAACTGCAAATCATTTCTCTACATTGTTACATTGTTTCACGTGAAAGACTTATAGCTCCAAGGTCATCGCATCCACCTCTCCTCCCTGCCAGCACCTGCCGCCCTGATCCGATGTTTGGCCTACGTGACAACTATCGAGGTCAACGCCCAAACCCTTCCATTCTCCCATTGTTTGGCAACGCTCATAATCCTCGGGGCTCATAACAGTGTCATCCTTACACCTGTGTGATAGTGTATGCTGTTTACTTTGGTATTCTCAGTGATTTGTTTAGATCGTGGGCTAAATTAGATTTCAACTGTGATTTAAGCGTGTTTGTGCGAGGCAAAGATACCGTCATCAAAGCCTCGGGCTTTGTACAAAACTTTGACTTAAGCGGAGAAAATCTTGTCAATCAAAGAGGTGGAAAAAAGAGGTAAGAAAAAATAGCAATGGCTTTCGGGATTCCTCCAAACACGTTGTCAACTTACTTAAAAAACAAAGACAAAATTTTAGGAAGTGAAGGTGTCAAAAACCGAAAAAGGATACATGAACCGGGAAACCCAGACGTGGAACAGTGTGTTTTGAAATGTTTCAAGTAAACTAGAGAGTAAAATTCCTGCTAGTGGTCCACTTTTACGAGGCAAAGCTGAGCAGTTTGCTACAGAATTAGGAAAGCCAAATTTCAAAGCTAGCACTTGATGGTTAGATGGCTGCAAGGAAAGAAATACAATTTTGTTCAAATTTGTTTGTGGTAAAACCGGGGCTGTTAACCAGCAAGAAGCTAATCATTGTAAAAAGGATTTAGAGGAAATGATACAAGACTGAAACTCAAAGGACATCTTCAGTGTTGACGAGACGGGTCTTTTTTATAAATGCATGCCAGACAGAATGCTCACTTTTCAAGACGAGAAGTGTCACGGAGAAAAACTCAGCAAAGAAAGATTAACGCTGCTAGTTAGTGCAACCATGAACAGAACGGAGAAGCTCCCTTTATTGATGGTTGGAAAGGCGAAGAATCCATGTTGCTTCAAAAACATAAAATCAATACCAGTGGAATATGTCAATAGCCCAAGAGCGTGGATGACTGGAAGTCTGGCTTTTGAAATTTGACAAAAAGTTCACAAAAGAAAAACTAACAGTCATCCTTTTCATTGACAACTGTACGGCACACAACACTATACCGCTCTTGGAAAACGTAAAAGTAATTTTTTCTCTGTAAATATGGCCTACGTTATTCAACCGATAGACTAGGGAATAATCAAGAATCTGAAACACTTTTATAGGCATTTGTTGGTTGAGAATATCTTTATTGGGATTACGACACTTCAAGCTTGACGATCTTCAAAAATCCCGAATGTGTAAAAGCGTCCAAGAAACAATAGCGAACTGTTCCCGATTCGTAAAAAAGGAAAACAAAAGAAAGTTCCGTCAAAACCGCAGAGGAAACTGTGCCTTCAGTTGAGGGCTGGGATGACATCATTGCCAATCCTGCCATCTCGTATGAGGATTTCGTAAACGTAGATGAAAACGTTACAATCTGTGGTGAGCTGACCGATGCACAAATCATTGCCGATGTACGGACGAAGCTTCGAAACACAAGATAGCAACAACGCATCTGGTGAATTTTCCAAAAAAATTTCCGAAAAATGCGTACCAAGTGCAGCCGACACATCAGACCACACCACAGAACTTAGACGGTTTATCGAAAGTTGAAGGGACATAAGTGTGACAAATCTGGTCCTTAAATTTGTTAGATTCTTTTGTGATGACAGAAAGACTTAATTGCAGAAAACAGGTAAAGATTTCATCTTTTTTTCAGAAATAGTAAATGCCATTAAAGCTAACTAGATCAGTAGATTCCTACTGTCGTTAAACTGGTCAAAACTACTGTACATTTTTGTTTTGAGGTTATTCAAGATACTGTACATTATACAGTAGTATTATATAGTACATACCATTTTTCATTAATTTGTTTAATTTGCTTTGTTCAACTTGATTCATTATACGTTATACAGTCCTTTACATAATATTATAGCCCCTACACATCTTAAAAACAATGTTATATTATTTTCACTAAATGTTTTTTGTTAAAAGTTAAACTTTGAGTATTTTGTCCTACCCTTTTAAAGAACTTAATTAAAACTATCCAAGTTCCACTGAACTTACTTTGAAAACAAGCCTTGTATTTATTATTTTATAAGTTACTCAGCAGTATTTTAAGTAGATTCAAATAGTAGTGATTATGTTTGAATTAGACTATTTAGTTCCTGTGATAGGTAAAAGCCTCCTCAAAAGATGGCATGTCTTCCCAATCCTAATAAATATCAGTTCTCAATCATTACTCAATGTCATATCAAGGCTTTACAATGATAAGGCTTTACAATGATTAAAGCCAGAAAGTGTAATTGATAATGGTTGGTTTTATTTTTAACCCTCCCAGCGTCCATTACTTCACCCTTTAATGTTGGCCCCTTTTCGGTACTTCGCAGAGTTATACATAAAAATGTATAACATATACATAAACAATTGAAAATAGCAAGTGTTATATATCAATGGAAACTAGAAGACCTAGGCAATCTTAGAAAAATAGTTTTGTTTACATATCTTGTATATTGTGTATGTTCTCCATGATTATATGCAGAAGTATCCAAAATTTGAAATTTTTTCTATATTGACACCATGATGATGAAATCCAAAAATCAATTAAAAGAAAATCCAAGATATAGGTTTTGTTCAAAATGTTATACACAAAAAGAAAATATATACATTATATGGCTTATTGTTTACAAAAGATAAATTACACTAAAAAACTGAACTATACAGGGTGAGTCTCTACTGACACCATTAAATTTACCTGTTTGTTGTACTCACAAAAAGGAACAAAAAAGTCCCTATTAACCTGTGTCCGATTCTCAACCGTTTGGCTGTAAGGGCTCATATTGTGTGTTTTTAAAATTACTTGACATTAACTCACTGATTGAGCTACAAATACCAAAGCAAAACACCTACCAGATTTTTATTAATACCATTGAAAAGATCGTTAAATTTTCTATAAATGTCAATCATTTTGCAAGCAAACGTAAATAAAAACTAGATTTCCTAGAGGAAGTTTATTAAAAAGATATGCAACATGTATTTTTCTCCAATTGTTTAAGACCTCATATCAGCACATAAATGTAGTCTAATTTAATGTAAAGTTAAGTGGAAAACTTCTCTCACTAATAAGCTTGGAATAGATGTATAATTTAATTGGGTTGAATATCATGAAACCAAAAATAACACCTAAAATATTTCATAAAACATGGTTTATTCGGTTGTATTTAACAAACAAACTTTCAGTTTTTACGTAATAATAAACATAATAACTGTAATATTTAGATAATCATGATTTATTATAACAAAAACTACTTTAATAAGTGTTCAATATGTCCACCATTTTCCCTTATCCAGGTACGGACTCGGTTCCTCAACTCCCTTACACTTGCCTTTAGATTGATTTCATTTCTAAGGCGCCTAACAGCCCTCACGATTCGATGTCTCAATTCTTCGGCTGTTTGTACACTGCACTTCTGTACACTTCTTACTTCAAAGAAACCCAGACGTAGTAATCAATAGTATTGATGTCAGGGCACCGTGGTGGCCAATCAACAGCACACGTTGAAGTGTGGTGGTGCTCCATATATCTGGAAAACAATGCGCCGACGCAATTCCAACGGCAAGTCTTCGAGAAGGTCTGGTAAGATATTATTTAGAAATTGAAGGTATTGAACTCCAGTTAATGATGTAGGGAGATCAAGGTAGGGACCTATCAGCTTGTCCCCTATCAGTCCAACCCACACGTTTAACTTAAACCTAGTTTGGCTCCGTGATTCACGACAAAGGTGTGGGTTTTCAGTGTCATAGAAGTGTTCATTGTAGTAGTTAAAAACACCGTCTTGTGTAAATGTAGATTCGTCTGTCCACAAGATTGTTTTAAGAAAATCTGCATTATCGTGCTGTAAAACCCATTGACAAAATTGACGTCTCAGAGGAGGGTCTCTGGGTTTAATTGTCTGGACACGAATAAAGTGGTTTGGGTGTATTTGATTTTTACGCAAGAGTCTCGACACAAACGACTGACTTACTACACATTCAGTAGCAATTCTTCTTGTACTTGTTCTTGGATCTCTTTAGACTTGGGCAAGTACAGCTTCCTCTAACCCAACATCTTGTATGATGTTACCAACGGAGCGGTCATTGACAGGAAATCTACCAGTTTCACACAGAAAATTATGAACCCTTACAAATGTTCTTACATCAGGAATTCTTCTCTCTGGAAATCAACGAATGTATTCTCTGTGACACAATAGAACAAATGCTAATACCCTCATAATTTTAAGCTAATTATGCTTAAAAACGTAAAAATAAATATTTCCAAATTGTCCAAAGAAGATGATTTGTGTTTTCACAGACTAATATGAGTAACTATTGTTCAAAATGGGGTAATTATTACAACAGCTGATTTCAGATACAGAATAATAATAAAAGTGTAACAGTGGATTTCAAATAATAGTCCAATCAGCTCATTATGGAAGTTACATGCAAAACAAAAAACAGGCACAGGTTGAGTTTGGTAGTTAAATGCAACCGAATAAACCATGTTTTATGAAATATTTTAGGTGTTATTTTTGGTTTCATGATATTCAACCCAATTAAATTATACATCTATTCCAAGCTTATTAGTGAGAGAAGTTTTCCATTTAACTTTACATTAAATTAGACTACATTTATGTGCTGATATGAGGTCTTAAACAATTGGAGAAAAATACATGTTGCATATTTTTTTAATAAACTTCCTCTAGGAAATCTAGTTTTTATTTACGTTTGCTTGCAAAATGATTGACATTTATAGAAAATTTAACGATCTTTTCAATGGTATTAATAAAGATCTGGTAGGTGTTTTGCTTTGGTTTTTGTAGCTCAATCAGTAAGTTAATGTCAAGTAATTTTAAAAACACACAATATGAGCCCTTACAGCCAAACGGTTGAGAATCGGACACAGGTTAATAGGGACTTTTTTGTTCCTTTTTGTGAGTACAACAAACAGGTAAATTTAATGGTGTCAGTAGAGACACCCTGTATACAGGTTGCTTTTTCCTGGGCCTATGTCCTGCTCTGGTTCAGGAGGGTATACTCTTATCCACAATAAATTTTGTCTATTTTGTCTAGGCCTAGGTATAGGTATATGAGTAGAGGTAGAGGGCCCAGGGTCTATGGGTGTATCATCATCATCATCATCAGTAGGACTTACGTTAGCATCTGAAGTCTCTAAATCGTCCAAGTCAGGAACGAAGTTGTCATCACTACCCGATTAAAAGTCCAGAAGGGAACTATCGGAAGGAAAGTCTTCAGCTACAATGTCACTAACACTGTCACTATCATTTTCTTCTAATATCTCTCTTATATCACTGGATTTATCACGTAAACCGTCACCCATTTTGTACAAACATAACAAGTAAACAAACAATAACTTACAATGTCGCATTCACCAAAACACTGACAACAACACGAGAGCTTAGTATAAATCAGCTGATTTTTTTCTCCTTGTACAGAACAGTAGAAAACCAAAGACAACGAAATATAGTATGATCTCTGTCGTTTGATATGTAATATAATGTTTTACTATATAAAGTGACGAAATGAGATCGTATTTTCTAAACGCTTACATGCTGTCGATAAATCGACAGGTATCACTAGCGGCGCCGCGATTGCTGTCGATTTTTCGACAGGTGACGCTGGGAGTGTTGAAGAATATACTATATAAAATGAAATACACAGAATAATTAGAAGGAAATAAAAAGTTTGTTTTCTTTTTCAGGATATTGTCAAGAAACCTATTTGTAAATAGTTTTTGAGAGATTAGGCAGAAAAAAGCGGGCTACCTCGTTTATAAGTCTACTTCCAATATGGACACAAAAATAAAACACAATTAAGTGTTAAGTTTACATGATCACAAATCACTGCGATTTTCTGAAAGTAAACATCATTTTGTGATCACAAGAATTTCATTCCTAATTGTTTTTGTTTCTATTTTTGAAGTGGGCATATGAACAGGGTTTGTCTGATTTACTTCTCTCATGTTTAAACAATTTATGGCATTTGTTCTCTTTTTGTATACAACCTATTTGTAAATAAATTATTATAATTTTTTCCAGGATGTTTATTGAATTTTTTGATGGAGACACTGATTTGATAGCTTATTTGCTTGAATGTTTGTTGTTGTTTTTGGCTAGATTAGTTTTATTTATCTCTAAGACTTATATGGTTTTGTGATTATAATTATTGTATGTAAAACCTATTTTCAAATGTTATTGGTACAGAGGAATTGAACTCTACCAATTAATCCTTATGCAAGTTGAATTGAAAATCAGTTTCCATTATCAATCCATTCTTTGGCAAAATTGTTAAGTAATATTTTGTTATAATTTTAATATGATTTGACTGTACCATATATTCAACTTTGTTTTAGTTGTTCTGGGTTGAATTAAAATCATTAGGTAAATAGTTGTTTACAAAATTGTTTTCTGTTACTTGTGTTTTACAAAGCACATTAATTTTATTGACTCTAGTTCTGCATATATGTCATTTAAAATTTATTAGATATTAAATATCTAAGGATTACTTGTACTTCGTGTGATTTAAATGATAATGTTTTAATTAAAAAAAAAAAAGCAAAATAAATTGTTTAGCTCAAGAAAAACTTAAATCATTCTAAATAACTTATGTAGTAATTATTTGTATCTTGCAGACTACCAGTCAACGGCGCACATAACAGGATTTGCAGATGATGTTGTTCCTGATGAATCCCCAGCTGGAGTCGTTCCTAGTTCAGAAATATTACAACAGTTGAAACTGCGTATGCCATGGAATCAACCAACTCAGTCTGTGTCATCAGCCTCCTCCGCTCCAGGACCTTTAACTGCTACATCCAGTATACAGGTATCTTAGAATACATATAGTATAACTGTACATTAGATCTTTTTTCGATCTTAACACATTTGCTACGGTGGCACATGGTGTCGCGCAACGCACGTGCTGAGCTGCCTTACCCGGTTTGGCACCATGGCCACACATTTACATATTTCAACATTTTGACAAGTAATATCGATTTATATGAAATTCATACAATATTTTTACTTCAAATGTTTGGTGTTTACAATATTTAATCGTCCAAAACACCGGTTCATCATCACAAGCCGTAATAGACAAATCTGAATCTACTGTAATGGCTTCAAACTTAAACTCACTGTTTTCTGACTCATTAGAACTCATATTCTCTTCAAAAAGGACCCCTTGCGAGAGTTGAGACTCGTTATAAACATTAGAAATAACCAAAATATCTGCAGAAAAGAAAAAGAAACCTTTATGATATATGGAGTATATCCATAATGTTATGCACAATGCACAGGTAAAAATAAAAACTGCAAAAAAAGCAAAAAAAGCTGAAACTATTGGAATGAAATGTTGTTTACAGTTTACTGACCATGCTACCAATAATCTATAGTTTCTCGCATAGTGCTAATCTCTCACTGACACGAAATGCTCGTCTTTGTCGAGTGACGTTAAAATTCGTCATCATCTTATGCGCATCGACTGCTACGACGTATAACCACATTGCCCGCAGCAAATGTGTTTGTGCACGCACAAGTTGAAATAGTGAGGAGTTTGTGAGGAATATGTTAAATAACTTAGGTGTCACTTAGTAAGTATAACTTTTAATTTATTTTCATGATTTAATGTAAATCTGAGTTTAACCAGCTGATTAAACTAAGTTGGTTTAATCACAAGGTTAAATCTTGCAATCATCAACTTTGTTGTTACCAGTCATAGCAAACTGATTTGTAAATCTGAGTTTAACCAGCCGATAACTTGCAATCATCTGTGCTTTCATTAATTAGCCTGTTTGTGAAAATGAGTTCTTTAAAATATATACACTATGGATGCAATAATTCGAAGTTGATGTGACCAAGCCTATTTCGGATGATTGAATTTTCTAATGGTTTTGTAAGACATTAAAAACTTGGTTCTGGTTGGCTTAGAGACCTAAAAACGGAGAATCAGCGTGCACCAGTAATCAGGGTCAATATATGCTACAGTATTTATAGACCAACACTGTAATCAATTCTGTATGAAAGCAATATGTGCTAACATAATAATTTTTTAGTGTGTAATTAAGTCAAATTGTACTGAATAGATTATTTAGAGTTATTTGTTTTGATGTACAAATATTTAATTGACATATTTAGGCTTAAGCAAAACAGTGACAAAATTTTTATTCATTTTACAACAAAAACTCAATGTTCACTTGTTTTAAACAATTGCTAATCAAATGAGAAAGATTTCTCTAAAAATAAAAAAATGAAACTTGGCTATAAAATGTTAAAGCTAAGAAAACAAGTTGAAAATAACTACGAAGTGAACATATTAAAACCTAAACAGACTTAAAACTATTAACGCATTAAAATGGCAAGTTATGTCTATGGAAGGGTTTATCTTTCAAAATGTACATTTTGTAAAAAGTGGCATTTGTCCAAAGAATCGCAAGTGAATTCTGTACGAAATATGAAACAATAAAACTTGGTCATATAAAGTTAAATCAAAGGAATCTACGGACTACGCCAGCCCAACAAAAATAAAACAGTCTGGCTGCTGGTGTCTTGACAGAACACCACCTCTTTCATAGTTGTCTTGCATTATCCTTCGTACACTCATAAGAAACAATTTTTAGGCAGATAAAAGGCCTTTTACGCTATAGTAATTTATCCAACAATCCAGACAAATACGTTTCTGTTTAAAATCGAATCTATACTATTAATAAAGTTAAGGGGGAAAAAATAATTCTTGTACAGTACTTTATATAACCGTACTCTGGATAACACAACGTCCCTAGTGTTATCCTAGTGAACAACAATAGTGCACATATCTAATCAATAAATGTATAAAGGAAAATATTTAAGATAAAGCAATAAAAATATGAAATAAATAATTTTTGTATGAAAGAATACTTTTGATTAAAAAAAAAATTAAAATCAAATACATTTTTTCTTTAGAAATATTAAACAGCAGCCACAGGCAGAAGTATTAATTATACTAATTTAATATGGAGAATAGTAAAGGATTTGTTTTGTATTAGATCTGTACATAACACTGTACATAAATAAATAAAAATAAATGAATCAGTAATGAAAATCAAAATATATTTGAAAATCCTTTATGTAACATAAAGATTGCCTTTGTTTAATAAAACTTAATAGCAATTGAATTATTTTTATTGGGATGTAAAGTAGATCAGGTTATGTAAAAGTTCTCATTACTTGAGTGCTAAGATGATGAGTCATGTTCAATCAGTTTTGTAATTCCCTTTCCTTCTTTTTTTCAATAAAGGCTTTTTAGTGTGGATGAATAACTGGCTCAGGACATTCAGGAACGTTGAGATTATATCTCTATGAACATTTCCAGAGGCACTTATATCTCTTATTGTAGTCAAAATGTTCCTAAAGATAAAATTGGTGATAAAATATGACTCACTGCTTGTGGGACCTGCAAACCTACATTAACAGAATTGTAAAAAAAATTATTAGTCATAAATAAACTTCCTGTCATCGCAGAAATTATGTGCATCCGAGTTTGAAGGTTCTTTTCAAAGGAACTAAGAGGCCTATGAAAAATCTTATCACATCATTGCTATCCTTGTTTAACTGTACATTATGATATATTCATTTTAAAATTTTATTACAAGTTTTAATAATTTTTATTCCAATTGGAACAAAAAAGTACTGGAATTTTAACTAGTTTTCACTGTACATCAAATTCACACCAGTATTACTAAAAAACCTGTAAATGTATCACATTTATATTTTAATACCTGATTGGTAAGAAGGTTTTCTGTAAGTCTCATCAATTTTAGAATTTTAAATTTTTCACAAAAAAAGTTCTTGTCAATTCCCTGAAACATTGTTTTCTCAGCTTCTAGAGGTCGTAAAATTGATTACTTGGTCTTGTTATAATCCTTATATGTATAGTTACGATACATTGCTTTCATATGTGAAAGTAAATGCAGTGATTTTAAATCAGTTAAAAATAACTTAAAATTGATAAATTGTTTTAAATCAATATAAAATCATGGCATTTATTTACAAATATAAAAATAAACTATCATAACTATGCATGTCATAAGGATTACAACAAGATCAAATAATCAGTTTTACAACCTCTAGAAGCTGAGAAAACAATGTTTCAGGGAATTGACAAGAACTTTTTTTCTCGAAAAGTTAAAATTCTAAAATTTATAAATATAGAAAACCTTCCCATCAACCAGACGTTAAAATATAAATGTGATACATTTACTTGTTTTTGAGTAATAATGGTGTAAATGTGATGTTCAGTGAAAACTAGTTAAAATTCTGGTGTATTTTTGTTTCAACTAGGATAACAATTATTAAATCTTGTAATAAAATTTAAAAACACATATGCCATAGTGTACAATTAAACGGGGAAAAAATGATATGATTATATTATTCGAAGGCCTCTTAGTTCCTTAGAAAACAACCTTCAAACTCGGGTACACATAATTTCTGCGCCGATAGTAACACAAATTAAACCATAACTTGCAATTTTTGGAATTAAATCTGCTAAATTCATAGAACAAAAATAGGAGCTTGAATATGAGATTGATGCAGGGAGTTACTCTCTTCTTTTTCGACATTTTTTTCCAATTTTTGTGAAATGTTCCGTTATGTCTGCAAACCAACAGAGCAGTGTATTCATCAATCTCTTTCTCCAGCTAAATCTTACTTTTGGGAATAAGGTACAGTAACTTTTATTACAATCTTTTTAAGAACAATTATTTTTTATTTACAGTATTCAAATTAATATTTTAATATTACAGTACTTAATTCATTACAGACGCGAAGCGGAGACTAACAAACCCCGTAATATTTCCAAGCATGTTATAAGCAGGGACTACTGTATTTTAAAAACTTTAATTTGTATTAATGAAAAATTAAAACTTTAAAAATGTATGTTTTGTAAAAGTAAAATAAAAAAAGGAAGTACAAGTAGTACTAAAAATAAAAACATGAAAAATATTATTTGTAAGTTTTTGTATTGTTTAGAAGCAAGTAATGTCAGGTGGTCAAATGGGCATGGCGCCCCCTCGACCCTTGTCATCGGTGTTGCAGCATCCTGGTCGCCCACCAGCCCCAACCTCTCAGATGCCACAGCAACAGTTCTTGCAGCAAAGGGCGCTGCAGCAGCAACGTCTTCTTCACCAGACTGGTGTGCAGCAGTGGCGTCCACAAAACCAGGTCCTACAAATTATATATTGTGTATGGCTTATAATGTTTTCACTAGGGGTGTGCAAGCAGCTCGAAATTCAAGTTTTTTTAGAGTTTTAAAAAAACTCGAACTTGACTCGAGATTTAAAAAAAAACTTGAAAAAATCGAGTCGAGTTTTGCCATATCTTTTAGCTTAAAATGCTATAATCAAGACAAAAGTGCCATTTGTATAATAGATTATAAAATTACTCATTTTATGTAGGCAACTGTATTTAAAATATGATCATAATATCATATTCATAACCTGATATGGTCTCGTGATGTATTCAAATCTGTGATTCACGCACATAAGTCTTGATTGTATGGCCATGGGGATTACGGCAAAAAGTGTTCTCCTTATTTTTTAAAGAAGGCACGACCAAATAAGCTGTTCCAAATAGCCATCACTAGTTATTCATACAAAACGTGATAACTGATCACAAAGAATCAGTTATTGAACCGTTTCAAAACTTCGTTACATAAATACTTTTACCAACATTTTAAAATTAACAGTTGCATATATTTCAGGTCCATACTTTAAAAGTTCATGACTAAAACTATTCTAAGACTGACAATTTCGGACAGATTTAATTAAATCGCGTTCAGTCTGTAACATAAACTACACATGGAACGTAAACTATTGAAATTGAAAAGCTATAATAATTTGAGATAGAATGCCCGGAACAGTTTCGTTCCGGCACTGTGACTAGTAAAATAACGATTAATGTAGCTACTACCAGTACATCGCCGACTCGACTAGTCCCAATATAAAATGTACTGCTAGCCTTGGATTCGATTTGTATCCATTTTGTTTTGAGTTTTTATTGACGTTTATACTAGAGATGAGAATTACAGTTACTTTTTCGATAACCTGTTACATAATTCTATTATGTACTGATAACTTGTTATAATAATCTCTTATTTTTGTAACCTGTTACTCTCGACTTGTTGACGTTCCAGACAATTATTCTGTTTCTGTTATGGCCTGACGTTACTTAACGATTCGAAGCCTCATTATGGCTGGTCTAGATAACGTTCCAAGTTACGTTACGATGTCGATAAGGAGTTACGGTTGTTGGGCTTTGCTTGCCCATTACAGAGTTACTATAAAATACTAATTCAAACTAAAAATATAAGAAAATGCAACTCCAGGCTTTGTCTGAATTCAAACAAAATTACTTTATCAAAATTCTTTCCATTACTTACATTCATCTTGCTCTACAAATCTGATTGACTTTGTGAATATACCTAATTTTCATTTTAACACTATTTGACTGTGTTCAGCAGTTCTACTAGCCTAAATGAATCACCTAATTAAAAGATTTTGTAGTTAAAAAAGTTTAACATTAGATTTTTGAGGCTTCTTTACTAGATCTCTCTTGCTAATTTTTAATGTAAAGAAATATACACAATAATTATTGTTAGGTCTGTTTGGAATGGCGTATTGTTTAGTAACTTTTAAAAATTGTTTAACTTTGTGTTGTAGTTTAAAAAATTCATTCTTTGGCTGCACATGATCTTGTGTAAGATTAGCACTGAGTGTGAGAAGGGTTTCGAATTGGCAAGAATGTGTTTCTTTTCTGTGTCAAGTCATCTTTTTCATAAAGTAGTTAAACCTCATAAGTTGGACCAGCCAGTACTGCCGTCAATGCAACACAATGATAGTATATATTTTTTTCAATTAAAGATTGTTAAGTGATAATATTCTATAATGGTGCAATATGCTAACATTATGAGCTCAAATAAATAAAATAATAAATAATAAATAAAATATTTTGTTTTTATTATTTTATTATGTCTTTTTACATAAAATCATTGACAAAGTCAGGTTAATGTCTAGATGACATAGTCAGATATTAAACTAACAAAATATAAGGCAAATTACACTTGGCAAAGAATATGCAAAAACAGACAACATTTCATAATCTACTTTTAAGCTAATATAATATAATATATTAAATCCAAACACTCTCCAGAGTCCGTACAATAGAAAAAAAAGTAATAAAACATCAATACAACTGTTATGGCACCTAGCATGATAATAAATAATATTGTACTATATTAGTATTAATATTTACACTTCTAACAAACTAGAAGTTAATATTCTTATAATTCAAAAATTCTGATAGGTTATAAAACAGGTTTTTTAGAAGCCAGTCATACAATTTGTTTTGGAATGTTATGGTTGGATATTTGTCCTCTAAATGTTTAATTTTGTTAAAGACTTTTTGAGATGTTATGATATGACTGTTTTGCGATTTTGTTAGCCTACAATGGTCTATTGCAATATTGGTTTTGTTTCTGGTATTGTATCTGTGTATATCACTTCTTAGTGTTAGAGTTTGAATATTTTGGAGTACATAAGTTAAGTCAAAAATATATAAATTTATTACAGTTTGTAATTTTTGTCTAATAAACAGAGGCCTGCAGTGATCCAGAGTATGTGCTTTTGCGATGACCCGAATGGCTTTTTTTTTTGAAGTATTAGGATGTTTTCTATTTTACTACCATTTCCCCAAATAACAAGACCATATCTTAAAATTGATTGATAAAAGGCGTAATAAGCAGATTTGACATAGTTTTCTGGTACACACCACAATAAACGCCTGAGTAAGAAAATAACTCTCGACAATCGTTTTGATACGTTAAAGCAGTAGCTTGAAAAACATAATGAAAAAATGTTTTTAAACTTACTTGAGCTATCTGGAGAATCAAGTTATGGGGGCTTAATGGGATTTTACTGCAACATATGAAATCTGAGATTAAGTTTTGCAATTCATGTTACACAAATACTCATAACATTTTATAACATGACGTAAAGTTAATCAAGATATTATCATAGCGAGTGTGGATCTTTTAAGTAGTTAATATATGTCAACAGATTCAGCAGCAGCAACCACAACAGCAGCAACAATTGGGTCAGAAGCCAGGATTGCAGTTGGCAGTTCTTCAACAACAACTGCATCAGCAGCAGTCTCCGATGCAGCAGCATCAGCAGACAATTCAACAGCCACAGCATATGCAGCAGCATTTGGCCTTGACACAGCAAAAGACACTGCTTCAACAGAATACCCAACAACAGCAGCACTTCATAGTGCATGACAGCCAGCAAGCTGTGTCAACAGTTAGTATCAATTCTCTGAACCATATAAACAGAATGTTATTTTAAACATTTTCAAAGAGTTTATACATTTTTTACAATTGGTTTAAACTACTTGCTTGATTATCTAGTTTACCTTAAACAATATGAGAACTTACCTAATCTTTATAGCATTGTTTCTAAAAAATATCAGCTCAGAATGTCTTTTCTTTTCAGACCCTGAATAAATAAATAAAGCGATTAGTAGTCATAATGAAGTAGTCATAATATATATACTAGGAGGACACCTAGGCCATGACCATGCGTACTTAGGCCATCGGCTTCGCTACATCACTCATCTTAACAATTGGTAGCATATTGGATATGTTGTTGATTTTTGGGGCATTTTCACTTATCTAAAAGCCTTTAAGGTACCTCACCAGGTGTCTTAGGTATTATTTTAGGGGACCAAATATCTTGACTTTTCATAATCTCTTAGGGTAGGTAAGATTCATGAGTAGAATACTTTAAATACCCAACTTTTTTTTTAATATGTTAAATCAGATATTAAACATTCTTAGTACAAATGAACGGACAGTGAATCAGATTGGTTCGAATAGTTGAGGTGGGTCAGATACGTTTCGGTATATATGTGGTTTGGATAGGATAGTCATGCACTGACTTGGTGGTTCTCCAAATTTTAAGCATAATACATCCTAAAAGTATTGGTGCATCTTTTAGAAAAAGTACTTTGATATTTCAAATAACATATTTTACATTAAAATGGTTGTAAAATGATAACTACTCGAGTTTGTTTTCATTCAGTTTGTCATTCTGAGAGGTCATAATGAATTCAGAGTTAAATTAAAATCCATTTTGTAGCCCCTGAACTGTTGTAAATAGACTAAAATAGGTGTACTTTACCTTCACGTCAAACAGTTCACAGTGTGTGATGGTGAGAATACCAACTACATGTTTCACCGTGAATACGGCATCTTCAGGTTGAAGAACATAAATAAATAAATAAGTCCCAGTGGGATGCGTCACAAATTAATTAAAAAACACAGTTTACACAAGGAAACATAGAACATTAAAACCTTTTGGTAGGCCTATCACACACATTTCACGGTCCACGGCGTGATCCGGAAGCAGACTGGAAACCTCAACGTTCAGAGTTGAGCCGGGAGATATAACTTGTTCTGATATAAAGTCCAACAAGTAATGCATATAGGTACTGTTATGCGTATCAGTGGGACATTCCCACACAGACGATGCATCTATTTTATTTTAATTAGTCAGCAATTATTTTTGAATCCATTTGGATAAAAAGTAATAAGATTTGTTGTGTTTTACTTGGGATAGTGAAGCTAATTACTCTATTGAACTTTTGTATACGAATACCACTGATAAGGAGTCTAAGAATTCCTTGTTAAAAATGCAACACTTATGATTTTACTAATAACTAAAGCTTCCGGTAACGACTACGTCCAGGTGTTATCTACAATATTCACAATACCATATGTTTCGCCCATGCTGTGATGTGGCATTCTCAGTGGATTTTCATATTAATGACATTGGCCGCTTAAGCCTACAAAATAAAAAAAAATATATGATTTTTACTGAAAGAAAACAAAATAACATTATGTTTTGCTGGGAAAAGTTTTGAAAAAGGATGGAATGTAAATACCAGGTACTCTTTATCAGACGAGAAGTGATGAGAACAGTCATATAAACGGGGGTGGATCTCAAAATGACAACTGACTCTGGACTCTGAATGGCATTAATTTACTGCCTTTGTGTGTTAATTCTTTATTGTATAGTATTATCTATTGTATATTGCTGGTAAGGTTATCGTATAATGCTGATAATGTTAGCGTATGTTGATATGATAATGTCATCGTACAGTGCTGTTAAGGAAGTGGGCTGACTATGGGCAGATATTTTGTGACTATTTTGTTTATCTTGTGGCCAGATACAGTTGTTTGATTGTTCTGGTTATCATTACTTTTCTCGCAAGATACTGACAGTAGGTACTGACTCATCCCTATTTTCTATATCCTTTGCTTGTATTACTTGCTTATATTTCAAGTGATAGAACTGATAGCATGTCATGTCTCGTTTATCAATATTAATTAATCTTTAGTCTGGTTAAGTGTACACCTGTTGTTTTCGTACAGCTTATTGTGGAAATGGGAGGGAGTGGAGACTGGGAATTTCTAATTACTTATTTCCTTGCATTTTCCTGTCTAGTTATAGCTTTACAACACAAAATGATGTGACCCTTGTCAACAATATATCGTCTCTTGTGTTGTTTTCATAACCGATGTAATAATGCTTTTGTCACAACACAAAAACAAATGTTCTTCAGGATATGCTGTTTGCCTGAATAGCTCAGATATTTAAAAATGTTATCAGATATTAAACAACAGCCTCGGGTCAGTACCACTCTACGTGTAAGGGTGGGTCAATACTACTGTACGTGTAAGTGTGGGCGGGTGCGTAAATACCACTCTACATGTAAGGGTGGGCGGGTGGGTCAATGCTACTCTACGTGTAAGGGTGGGCGGGTGGGTCAATACCACTCTACGTGTAAGGGTGGGTGGGTAGATCTATACAAGTCAATATCACTGTACGTGTATGGGTGGGCGTGTGGGTCAATATCACTGTACGTGGATGGGCTGGCGGTTGGTCGATATTCTAGACTATCATAAACGAAACCGCACTGAATTTGCGGATATTTGCTCATTTTTAATGTTTAGTGATGTGTGAATCCATCTGGTCTGAGGAAGGTGAGCGTGGTTCACCAAAATCGATCACCAAAATATTTGTGCATTTTCTGCTTATATTGTAATATATTTGTGTTGTATGACGTTTACTTGTACTGCAATTTACCTTTGGCAACCTAGCAGACAAGGGTATTCCACTAATACAGATTCTACTTCCTGGAATTTCGCTATTGCCTTCATCCTTCAAGTAGTGAATACTTTATACTTGCAGCTCTGCTGTGTTACACCGTCCAGACTTACATCACTAATCCTACTGTCTACTCTGCACATCAATGACTTGTTCAAAAGCCTTTCTCACTGATGACCCCTCACCTTTATGCTGATGACCTAAAAATTTACTCTCTTTTTGATGTATCGGACTTAAATGACGGGATTGGTAGAATGAATACTGATATCAAATTTATTGGTGAGTGAGTGTTCAGGCACAGCTTAAAACTGAATAACAATAAGTAGTGATGGGTCAGTTCCATTTTTGTTCGGTTCTGGTTGCAGTTCGGTTCTTTATTAAAATCGGTTTTCGGTTCTGAGTACTTTTTGAGAAAGTCTAAAAAAATTCTTCTAATACCTTTCCGCCAGTTAATCAACAAATTATTTGGAATCAGTCAGTAAAAATAGTGCATAGTATTTTGGCGATTTCTCCCATATGAAGTATAATACACCCTAAAAATCTATAAAATGACATACAATATTTCCAATAACTAGAGAATTGATAACATTTTATTTATTCTTAGGGTATGATGTTTACATTTTTTGTGCAAAGAAAGTGTTTACTTTGGTTTTAAAAAAAGTATAAAATTTAGCTAAATGGAATATAATGCTCAAATTAGTATGCAATTGAAATTTACCTTGAGGAAATTATAAAACTTATAAGCCTTGAAAAAATTCAAAAATAACCTGCCATTTTAGGTCTGGTTTAGTAAAAACTTATTCAAAAACAAATCACAATTGATTGAAATTACCACAACTAAATTTAAGTGGTTGATGTAATTCTAGTAGTCAAAAATAAACAGAAAAAACAATTAATATAATTAATAAAAAAAAATTTAATAACTATTGAAGGAAAACACAATTTTCATTAACTATTGTTTCTTTTCTCAGTTGGTGATAATAACTGAATAAAGAAAATATAAATGCTACTCACATTCATAAAATGATACAGCCAATAAAACCATAAATGTTATTAGAAATTACAATATACATTTTGTTTTAAATTTAAGAAATAATAAACTATTTTGGGACTGTAAATGTTAAGTCAATGCAATTTAAAACATTAATCCTTTAAACATTTAAACATTAATCCAATTTAAGACTTGATAAAAGAAAAAAAAAATTAACTATTAAGAAAAAATGCTAAAGACTCATTTTGTTTAGTTTTGACACAATATTAATCTTAAAAATTAATTGTTCAATCCAATTCCCTAGGTTTTGTTAGCATTGTTTTTTCATTACAAGTCTAAATAAACACTCTAATATCTTAAGTTCATCATGAAAACCTTTTATTTTTCAAAATACACAATAAAACTAGAAGCATAGTTAATTTCAGAAAGTTAGATGAGTTGTAAACAGAATGGAATGTTTCCACAAGGTGTTCAGGCAGGAAGTGATAAGAAAGGGTTGTGATAAACAAGGGTGGAGCTCAGGTAGAAAGGATGACTGGACTCTGGACTGTTGAACAAAAACCGAATGGCTTTAATTCACTGCCTTTGTGTGTGAATTCCTATTCATTAATGTTATCTGTCTCTACACATGCTGATAAGGAAGTGGCCAGACTATAGGTGAATATTTTGTGATTTAGATATTTTGTTTATCTCGTGGCCAAATCACGTACTGATAAGGAATTGGCCTTAAATGGCCAGATATTTTCTGACAAAGATGTATTGTTTATCTTGTGGCAGGATGACTTTTGATTTTTCTGTTTATCTAACTTTTCATACCTGAAACATTTCTGATATGAAAGCTATTTCCCCATTTACATATTTCTAGAACCGGGACCTCAGAACCGAGATTTTCCCATCAGTTCTCGGTTCCGGTTCTTTTGTCAATAACCGATAGAACAGAGAACCGACTTTAGAGACAAACCCTTCCCTAACAATAAGACTCAACCTATTATTATTGGACATAACAGACTGATGGCACATATTGATCTTGATACAGTACCCCACATCTCTATTGATAATAATGAATACTGTACTGTCATGGTCTGATCATGTTTCCTAAATTCTAATAGGGTTTTTGCTGGCATTCACTCTCTTAAGAGGTATTATAACTGTTTGCCTTTAAATGTTATGATTATGCTTGTGAAAACTCTTGTATCTCCCCATTTTGACTCCTTGACTTGCATTTCCCTATTTTGACGTTGTTATCAATGACATGACTACCATCTTTCAGATAAACTTCAACGAGCGCAGAACTACTGTTTACGTTTTATTTTTTACCTTCATGGAGATGAACAAAGAACTCCTTACTTCAGACATTTAAATTTACTGTTGTTACCTGATTGTAGAAAGATCAAAGTTTTACTTTTACTCTACAATCTTCTTCAATCCAAAAATCCTTCCTATTTGTCTTCAACTTCAGCATCAGTAAACGAAACACGTGTTGGGGTTCATCAATGTTAACTATACCAGCTCATCAAACAGCACTTTACAGTAGATCTTTTACTGTCACTGCCAGCAGGTTGTGGAATAAACTTGATCCTCAACTCGAAGTATTGATAGTCGAGCTCGGTTTGTTGCGGCACTGAGGGATTTGTTGAGAGTGTAGGTCTTGATCATGCTGTCAATGTTAGGCTGAGTGTACGATGTCTGTATGTTGTGGTTTATTTTTGGGATGATTTTTCTTTTCTTGTAATTATATTTCTTTGTTTTCTTCTTTGTTATGTTCTTTACGTTTCATGCTTAATTTTTGTAGTTAATTATTTTGTAAGTTTAATTATTCATTTTTGATTTATAATTAATGTGCTCTGCAGAAGTATGATCTCTTATGATGTACTGAATGTAATTTTGTATCGTATTTTCTTAATGAGGCTGAGTGTAAGAGAGGAACTAATGGTCCTAACTTTGCCTCAATAAATAAAGCATTTTTCATTTTAACCTTTTCATTTCATTTTAAGGTGTAGTCAATGATGATGTTTACCTGTAGTTTAAATTTGCTTACTGTGTTAATACATATTAGTTTGAATCATATTAGAGAGCCAGTATTTTCTTTTTCTTGTCAATTCGAGATTGAGTTGATATTCATATTCTTCATGTTTTATAATTATATTATTATAAAATATAAAAAGATTATTCTACAAAATTATAATCACATTTAAAAAGTTATACACTCTAATACATCATATTAATAATTTTCATATGTTTTTCAAACTGATTATTGTCTTGTTTTGTTTATAACCAAATAAATGTGTGTTGGCTGATGATGTTAGCATTACTGACGAAAGGCCTTGTTTAAGTGTTTTTTATTGGTAATTGTAAAGTTTAAAAAAAAGTATTTTCTCTCTTACTGGTTTATCCTTTTACTTTTACTATATACAAACTAGCCATTGTTTACCTTATTTGCTTTTATAAATTGTGATTTTTGCCTATGCATGTAATTTGTATTTTTTTGCAAGAAAGTCAATTTGATTTGAAAAAATTAGAACTTATAAAAGGATTCAAGAAAAGAATATCTTCAGTTACGTTTAGTTGAACTCAATTATGCTTTGAAACATTACATCTTTTCACAAAATATTTTACTGTACTTTAAAAAGATACTCCCTTAGGATTTTTCCAACGCAACTCCCATTCACTCAAAGGCACTTATCATAGCATGACACACGTTTTAATCTTGACAATGTTTTTTATGACTAAAACTTTAAAGAATTTATTAGCAGGGTGAGTTTTTAACCACTGGTTAACACCGGTGTAAAGTTAAACGTCACCATCGAAGCACTGTATGGTAAGCCAGGTCATTATCGCTGGAAAGAGGTGGTAATCACTCAGCACTAGATTTGGGGCTGTATGGAGGATAATTGAACACCTCTCAAAATCAACCAAGAGCTTTCAGCTACGATTGGCTGTGTGTGGACAATCATTGTCATGAAAAAACAAGATTTTGAACTCAGTTTCTGTGACGCTTGTATATTATCCACCATCGTTTCTGCAGTGTTTCATAATATCTCTGTACATTGATTGTAGAATCTCGTTTGAGAATGTCAATCAGAATGTCAGAATCACACCCTTGACGTTCCAGTAAGTAGTAGCCATGAATCTTTCTGGATGACTGGATTTGGAGACATTTTGTTGTTTTTTTGGGAGAATATATGTGTCTCCATTCCATAGACTGTTTTGTTATCTCCTTCACCCATGTTTTATCACCAGTAACATTACAATCGAGAGGTTCATCTCCAAGTTTATCCTCGTCTTCAAGGAACGTCAGCGTTGTAGCAAGCTATTGTTTTTTGTGTTTTTTTGTCCAAATTCTCAGAAACCGCCTGAAAAAAAAAAAAAAAATAGATATCCAAGCTTCTCCACTACCATTTCATGAACTCAGGGGAAAATATTCTAAAAGTTCAATAGGAATGAAACGGCTTCAGTCATGAGACTAAGCCAGCCACTGCAGTCCTCGGTGTGTGAACATCAGTACGGCCATTATAAAATCAGTACACCACTGCCTCACTCTGCTTTCACTCACTATTTCACTTCATTAAACTTAACCATGAAGTTTAACTTCATCAGTTCACTCTTACATGCACGATGGTAATGACCCACCTCCCCCCCTTACATGTGCGATGATAATAAAATCTTTCAGTTACAGTGGTATTGCCCGATCCACCTACCCATACACGTACAATGTTATTAACCCACCCACCCACTCATACACGTACAGTGGCTATTACCTTTGTGCGGGTTAATGAATTATCTAGTAGAGTAATGAGTAGCTCGGTCTGTAGAAAAATGAACAATGAATATGTCAAAAGTGATTTACTTCCCTTAAGAAATAAACAGGAAAAGATTTTCATCAATGTATTTCAATAGTATGGTAATTTTCTGATAAGTGGGTTTGAGATAAGGGGATGGATTAATAGACACAACTGTACAAAATATAATTCTTCACCAAGACAACTTTTGTGAGATTTGAAATGTAACAACTCTTTTTATGTTAAAAGTGCAAAAATGTATGTATCGGAAAGACTGAGTCCGAGATCCAGTCAGCATAACCTTTCTCAGAAGTGAGTCCATTTCCTAATAAAAGGTTTAGAGGTAGATAAAAAAGTCAGGAGACCAAAATTGTAGATTCTTTTAGTTCATCATCATGAAATGTTCGTAACTCTTTAGATTTTTTTGATCACTTGTTTTTACAGTATACCCCGAAATTGCAATCTGTGTATAATTTATTTGTGATCTCTATCTTTAAGGGCTGCCATCTTTTTATATAATGGCCGACTTTAAAATGGTTAATTTTTAAACATACACTTTTTTGTGATTTGATTATAATTCGTTTTCATTACGAAATGGTTAGCAAAATGTAGCATCATTGTAATAGATAAGGTCCTATTCATTAATACCCCTGTATGGTTTAAATCGTAGATTAATGTGGTAAAATATTGCTGAAACCACAATCATTTGCAGCTGTTTAGCAAATATATTAAATTAGTTTTAACTTTAAATAGGCAGTACAGCAGCAGCCTCAGTCTATGATTCAACACCAAGTTGTCCAACAACAGCAGGGATTTGTTACACTGACCAATAACTCTCAGCTTAACTGGAGCCAACAGCAGCAGCAGCAACAACAACAGCAGCAGCAGCAACAGCAGCAACAACAACAACAACAACAGCAGCAACAACAACAACAACAACAGCAATTTCAATTGCGGCAGCAACAGCTTCAACAATTACAACAGCAACAACAGATTTCTGGACAACAACAGCAGCCGCAGATACAACAGAGACAGATTACCTGGACTCAGCAGGCTCAACAGCAGGTATTTGAAAAAATTAAATAAATTAAAAAAATGCTGATAATAGGCCGTATTACTTATTTCTTAGGCTAACGGATTAATTAATGTAGTTGTTAGGAAAGATAAAACATTCAAAATCTAGTCAGATTGAAATTCACCAATCATAAATGTGTTTTATTCTTGACAATCCCTCATCTTACCCTAAAGATTTAGTTTGTTCTGAGATCTTTATAATGAAACTCTTAAACCAAGTACAGTAGAAGGATGTAAATTTTAAGACATCATATTCAGCATACACCATAAGCAGTATTTAAATATATCAGCAGTGAACATGTTAAAATCTTAATGCAATATTTTAGCTCAAAACTGTAAAATGCCCACTAACTGTGATAATAATATAAAAAAATTAAACAAAAATGCATATGTTGGGAAAATACACTATTTAAAAAAACATCTAAAATAGAAATCTGTGTAAACATTTTGCTATTTACTGAAAGCGCTCTAATTATTTAAGGAATAAATAAATCCTGTCATATTTGTAATATGGTTATTTATTAAAAACAATCCCAAGAATAAAATTGGAAACTTGACTGAATCCAAAAACCCTTTTTTCACTGAATATTGAAATTGCTGTTAAAAAAAAGCCTGTCCCATTATCTTGATAAATAGGGGTTTTTAAAGAGAGCCTGTAATGAACATTTGAATATTCTAATGTTAATAGTTTGACATTTAGAAGTAGTTTGTTGAATATTCGCACACTCTGATTAATATATAAGATAAACGTGAACTAATAATTTGATGATGTGTTTCTTAGTTTAAGTTGCAGTATTTTTACATATAAATAATTCACCTCCAGAAAATTAGAACCATTATATGCTGGAAAAGCACTGATTAAAATTGAATTACAGTAAGACCTTGATAATTTGGCACTTGATAGTCCGGAATACCCGATAGTCCGACAAGTCTGTGATCTCAACTTAAGAAATTATGTACAGTACATATAGCAGTTGAGAACGAGTAAAATGAGTCAAAGAAAGTTAAAAATGACGAGTGAGTGAAAACAACTGCCCGAAATGATCGCTTCCGAGTACAGTACAGTGGCGTTGGCGATGCGAGTATAGTTCATAATCGAAACAGTATGGCGCCGGCTGCTATCACCACTGTCGGCTGTCGCTCTGTCTAAATAGTGGAACATCAATCACCATTTTGACTGCATTTTTGAAGTTTGACATTCTTTCTCAGTGGAACACATTGTATGAAAGGCCACAATAGGGAACGAGGAAGACTATGATTATAATCTGTATAGAAAATTAATTATTTAAATTGTTAAGTACAATAGTACAGTACTCAAATTTTTATTTTTATATTGTTAATAAAATATACCTACAACAATATTAGCAAAATATATTCCAATTGTTACTTATTTTTCTCAGTTTTACCACTGTTTTTCAATAAACCTTGATAATCCGGAACAGACAAATCCCTGAGCGTGCCGGATTTTCAAGGTCTTACTCTAGTTAACCTTTAATCTGTCTTATTATATTCATGATTTGCACATTTGAACATTAATTTAATGTAATGTGTTAAAGAAAAAAGTATTGTAATTTTTTAAATTAAAGTATTATATGTTTTTTTTTAAGGGCCCTCCAAGACAGTTAATCCAGATGGACGCTGCAACACATGCACAACTTCAACAATTGGATCCTCAACAACGAGCAGTGTTCCTTCATAACCTCCAAAAACAAAGGCAAATAAGTCTTCAGCGCCAAATGCAGGTTAGAAATTTATTCCAAGTTTGTTTTGGAAGATATTGTGATCATAGCAATCTAGGTTCATAGTGATTGAAACATCTGTTTGTCCAATGTCTTATTTTTGTTCTGTTGTTGGGTGGGGACTTCTAGTTATGATTGACATGTAAAAAGGAAGAGAATGGCTTAGTCCATTGTAGTATTGTGCATATTGGATGAGGAATTCCATAGTTACTGTTTACAAAGCATGTGAAGTCACTGGAGTTGTCTCGTCAATTTGTCTTATAATAACCATGGCAGCGTGCAATCTCACAAGTGCTACTCATTCTCTAGTTTTATAACTATTCTATTTGTCCCGTCTTGTACTTATATTTTATTAGTCTTGTATAGCAAATTTCATTATATCTTAAATCATGAGGCTGTCACTGAAATTATATGAACTCATTTAAGAACTACTGTAATCATTACAAAAATAAAGCTTTTGTAGTTTATAAAGGATTGTATATGTTTAAACACCATTGTTTGCAGTTGTTTCTAACCTATTTGGCTAGTTTTGAAAGAAAATAACTGTTGATCTACTACTTAGTTAAGTAGATTAATAAGTTTGTTGCTATAGGAATAGTCTGTACCTCAGCAGTAACCATTTTGTCTACAGTTTAGATGGGTAAAACATGTACAGACATCAATGTATATGACTTACATATAGGTATATGATCAGCAGTTTGAGGAGTGTCAAATCAGCAAGTTGAGCAATTTTGACATTTGCTTTCTAAAATAATACAGTTAATGAGGAATATTGTTTCTAGCAGCAGCAACAACAGCAGCAGCAACAACAACAGCAGCAGCAACAGCGCCAAGTTGTGCAACAGCAGCAGACAGTGGTGGTCAGTGGAGGTCTTAGGCAGCAATCTGTGGCTGTTATCCGAGGACATATTCCATCAGGCCTGAATCCTCAGCAGCAGTTGCAGTGGCTGCAGCAACAGCGCCATCAGCAACAAATTGTAATCCAACAAAATACTCAGCTTAGGCAACAGGTTAGAAACTATAAATTGTTGGAGCTATTTGTAGTTTGAGGTCTTTAGGTTTGAACACAATTGTTTAGCCCTTATTTTAAATGTATGTACAGTTTGTTTTTTGTGAAGTCTCAAACATGAAGTGGATGTAATCTCTAGTGAACAGTCAGCCCTAAATCTGGGAAGTGACTGAAACATTGGAGAAAATATCTGAGTTTTATATGACATGGTCAGAACCCGAAAACATAATAAATGTAAATAGTTGCAGTGCTTGTGGAAATTTATAGCTTAAGAGAAAATGATAGTTTGATTTAGATTTTTAGGCTATAGGTAAGGGTTTAAAAAATGAAAAAAAAAACTTCCCACCCCATGAGCATGACTCAAGAGAGAATGGACACAGGTCATCAGGAAACAAACACGATTCCCTAGTATCATGTCTGTTCTCACTTACTATCAAGCTCTGCTACCCATTCATACATATATGATGTTGATGGGCCTTGTGTATACATACACACGTTTCCCTAGTATCATGTCTGTTCTCACTTACTATCAAGCTCTGCTACTCATTCATACATCTATGATGTTGATGGGCCTTGTGTATACATACACACGTTTCCCTAGTATCATGTCTGTTCTCACTTACTATCAAGCTCTGCTACCCATTCATACATATATGATGTTGATGGGCCTTGTGTATAAATACACACGTTTCCCTAGTATCATGTCTGTTCTCACTTACTATCAAGCTCTGCTACTCATTCATACATATATGATGTTGATGGGCCTTGTGTATAAATACACACGTTTCCCTAGTATCATGTCTGTTCTCACTTACTATCAAGCTCTGCTACCCATTCATACATATATGATGTTGATGGGCCTTTACAAATCAATAAAATCTTTATTTGTATATGCACATTGTACATTTAAATAGTGTCAATTAAATACAAAGTATATTAAATAAAATTAAATTTAAGGTAGTTGGCAGTTTAAATAAATAACTATATATTAAACAAAAACGAATACAACTTAGTTCAGAGTACCAAGAACTTAAAGCAAATAGTACAAAGATTGCATCAAACTAGACATGATTATTAAAAAATTCCTCAAATGAATACAGAGATTGGCTGATCAAATATTGCTTTAATGATTTAAAAAATTTTGAAGAATCTTTGATTTGTTTTATATCCTCTGGAATGTGAGTAAAGAACTTTACAGCCATGAGGATGCTTTCTTTTAAAAAAAACTCAAGTCTGTGTGATTCCACAGTGATTTTGTTTCTGGTGTTGTAATGGTGTGCATCCAGCCTTAGGCTTCGTTGCAAGGGTTGGCTGGACCAACTATATATCCCCTTTTAAACTAAACTAAACTAAACTAATGGTGTGCATGATCATTATTCAGTGGCAGATGAAAGGCCTTCACATATTTAACAGTCTCAAATATATATAAACTGTATACTGTTGGAATGCTCAATTCTTCGAAGACTTTCTTAACCGAGTCTTTTCTTTTAAGTCTCATAATTCTTATGGCCTTTTTTTGCATAGTTAAGATTCTATTTAAATTTTGTTTTATGGTACCTCCATAAATACTGATACCATAGGATATGTATGAGTGGATGAAGGCAAAATATATCATTTTCAAAGTTTCCAAGGTACACAAATTTGACATTCTTTTAAGAGCATAAACACCAGATGATATATTTTTTAAAATATATTCAATGTGGCAGTCCCAACTTAAATCCTCATCAATAAATAGGCCCAAGAATTTTGTACTATTCACCTGATATAAAAATTCATTGTCAACTTCTGTAGGGTGTTTATTTATCCTTGATTGTTTTGTTGAAAAAGCAATGTATTTTGTTTTATTTAAATTTAGGAGGAGATTCAAATTTTCAAAAAATTTTTTAACCAGGGAGAGACTAATAAAAGATGACACTTCAATTTCTTCTTGGGTTTTTCAAGATATTGTTATATTTGTGTCACCAGCATACAGGCATATGGAATTTACTATTCCCTGTACTACACCAGGAAGGCCCCTCAGGTAACTGAGAAAAGAAGGAGTCCCAGTATAGATCCTTGTGGAACACCATATCTAACTGACTCTATTGTGGAAGCAACATTTCTTTTATATTGATATTTTCCAACTTCTGTATGTTTTATTTGAACATATTGCTTCCTATCTTGTAGATATGATCGAAACCAGGCCAGTTTTTTTCCCTTTATACCTTGCAGACTCAGTGAATTGATCATTATATTATAGGAAACACTGTCAAAAGCCCTGGTCAAGTCCAAGAACACTCCTATTGCTATTTCTCCCTTATCAATAGAATTTACAATGCTTTGGATGTAATCAACACCCGCAGTGATGACTGATCGTCCTGGTCGAAAGCCATGCTGTTCATTGTCCAAGAGTTTGTTAGATTCTAAAAAGCACAGCGGTTGATCATAGACTACTCTCATATATTTTAGAGAAGGTTGGGAGAACAGATACAGGCCTGTAACATCCTACATCTTTGTGATCTCCACTTTTAAATACTGGTATCACTTTAGCTATCTTTAGTTTACTGGGAAAATTACCTGAGATGAGGGACGAATTTATTAAATGAACCAGTGGTTTTAAAATCAGTTCCTTTATTTCTTTAATTAGGGCTACCGTGATCTCATCCACCCCAGAGGACACTTTATTTTTAAGAGATGAAATAACTTTATTTAATTCTTGTTCTGTTATTTGCCGAAATAAAAAGGTTTTTTTGTGTTTTTCCTGTGTATTCATTTGATATGGAAGAATTTTGTATGCCAATATTTGGAACCACAAATTCATCAACAGCATTTACAAAAAAGCTATTAAACATGTTCCCAACCAAGAAGGGATTACAATCAAATTGCCCCTATCCAAAATGGTTATGTTACTATTGCTAAATGTACAGCTTCCTACCTCTCCATTTATTATATTCCATGTTGTTTTTACTACATTTGAAGATTTACTTAACCTAGACTCAAAATAAGATTTTTTTGAATTACTAATTTTTTGCTTAAGAATGTTTTTCTATGCTTTGATAATTTCCTTGAGTGAGTTATTATTTTGAAGTTTGCTTTTCTTGCTTAGTTCAACCATTGATTTTATACACAAATAGATTTCCCATTCAATGTTAAATTTTGAGTCTAAAAATATCAGCTGTTTTTGTGGTCCATTGTGGAGCACTAGTGTAGTCCCATGTAAATGTAATGCAGTTTAAACCAGCTGTGGTTGCGGGCCACACAAACTAACAAAATTACTGCCACAAATATTCCTATTAGATGGTTTATCTATTGTAGGTTTATATAATCAATGGTTCAACTATTTAATTTTTTATACTTTTAACTTCTTCATTAATCCAGATACTATTTTTCTTAGACTTAACTGTACAACACAATTTGGGACAACTTATATTAAAATAGTAACTAAATAAAGAATTAAAAACATCATATTTTACATTGATAGGTGCCTGATACACCTCCAACCAAGATTCCTTAGCAAGATATTTTTTTAATAACTCTATGTTTTGTTTATCAAGTTTTCTATAAAACCTTTTTTATCAAAGTTTGGTGACTATTTTTATTATTTACATCTAAAATATTAGTTATCTCACCATTATGGTCTGAGAGTTCAGTTGATACCCCATATACTTTTATATTTTCCTTATTAATATTAGATATACAGTTATCTATTGCAGTTGCTGATGAGTCAGTAATCCTAGTTGGGAAGTCCACCAAGTAATGCATGTTGTTTAGGTTCAGTATGTTTACAAATTTATAATAAGTTTTATTTTTATTTAAAACATTTAGATTAATGTCTCCCACTATTATAATGTTCTTATATTTTTCCAAAATTATTTCAACCAAAGCTTCAAATTTTTCTAAGAACAAATATTCAGTATTACATTTTGGAGATCTGTACAAACAAGCTAGTAAAAAAGAGTAATTATCTACCTTAAAATTTGCCATACAGCACTCAAATTCTTTTTCTTCCACTATCGCTTCAATATGGGGTATACTAACTTTGTTAAAAACAAAATTTTTACTAGCCAAAATAACTACACCTCCACCTATTGTGTGCTTTCATGCAAAGTGGGAACAAATCAAATATTCACCTAGGTGCAATCTTTGAATTTCCTCATCTGACATCTTATGCTCACACAGGGCAACAATATCAGGTTTCAATTCTTCAAGATTAATGCTAAGATTATCCAATCTTGATGGCAAATGTTGAATGTTTTGGTGAACAATTTTTATTTTGTTTTGTTCATTATTCATTAAAAAGTTTGATTTTTCCTTATCATAGAATCTAAAAAATTATTGCCCTGTGTGAGAGAACTAATACTTATATGACCAGGACTATTACTAGATTCAGTCATTGTTTGATCTGTTACAGAAAGAAAGTTTGCCACTTCGTGTGTATGTGATGTATCACACTGATTATGTTTCCCCTCACTGAGTTGACATGACACCCTCACTTCACTAACACTGTAGGTTATGGGCTGTGATTTCCGGTGTCCCGCGGATAATGGTGGGTAACATCTAACATCCATGATGGCAGGAGGCGATGGTCTTTCCCCGCTACTATTTATAGTACTTTGAAGCTGGTTGAGCATATCCGATAATGAGAGCAGAGGTGGGAAGCATATCTCATTCTGGGTTGACAGCAGAACTTGATTGTAGCTGGTCAGAGTTGTTTTTTGTGTGTGATTATTTATATGTATAATTCTTTCAATTTGCCTTGCAACATATTTTTTTCCTTGCCTGTTTATATGAAGACCATGCTTAGATTGGTAATGCCTTTCAAGGATATGAAGATCCAGTAGGTGGATGTTTGGGTTGGAATAAGTTAACTCTTATTCTTTGATTAACTTTCCCAATTTGTCTGTTTACCAGACATTTTTCATCCAAATCATATCGATAAGGAATCGTAGATACAATAAGATTTGAGTGGCTAAACAATTTTACTTTTGTCTCTAACAAATTCATGCACTCTGTAAGTCCAAGTATTTTCTTGTTTTTTCTGACATTAAAGATGTTATTTCCACCACTAATGAGTACAATATTATCGTTCTCAGATAGAGCACTCCCATCAGTGTAAGCTGCAACCTTATTGATTAAATATTCAAAAGGGGCTCTAGGTGACACAAATCCTGACACCTGTAGTTTGCCATAAAGTAGGTTAGATTAAATTAGATTAGATACACCGGGTTGTGGTCCTGTCGCCAAGCCCACTGCGCCTAGACTCCATGGCCCTTTGTGCCCCGAGACTGGCGACAGTGTCACAATAGACCAGCCCCCCTTATGAAGGTCATGATCTCCCCGAGTGTAGCCCTTCTAATATCCTCTGGTTCCAGAAAAGCGGCACCCAGAGTCCTATACCTAAGAGATGAGAGAGCTCCACGATGACAAAAGATGTGTATGGAGCTCTCCTCATCCTCCTCGCAGAGCCTACATGTGGAGTCCTCTGTTAGGCCCATAATCTTCATGTGTCTATTAAGAAGATTGTGTCCGGTCAGCATACCCGTAACCGCCCTCACCTTGGCCCGGTTACAGCTCAGCAGATCTCCGCTGTACCTGCGACCTGGTCCTTGGATAAGAGCACGAGACTGCCTGAGCCCGGACTCGGTCCTCCATCTACTATCGTGTTCCTCAGAGGTCCACCTGTCAATTATTCTTTTTACCTTTTGAAGAGGAATACCAAGAGCCGGCTCCGGCCCCAGCAGTGGGCATTTTGCCCACTCCTAGCCAGTGCATCGGCTCTCTCATTCCCATCAATACCAGCATGCCCAGGGACCCATATGAGTCTCACCTGTTTACGCTGGCAGAGAGTCTCCAGGATCCCCTGGCACTCCCATACCAGCTTAGAGCTGGTACGTGGTGCCATGATCGCCTTTATCGCCGCCTGGCTGTCCGAGCAGATTTAGACAACTCCTCCGAAGCCACCTAGACGGATTTCTTCTTGTGTGGCTATCATGATAGCCATCACCTCCGCCTGGAAGACGGTTGCATGGGCCCCTAGAGGTACAGACAGAACTTTCCGTGCTCCCCTCCCGTATACTCCCGCACCCGCACCTTCTTCTATAAGTGAGCCGTCTGTATACCAGACGCTCCCTTTTACTTGTGCAGGCTCGGTACTCCCCATCCACTCATCTCTGCTTGGAAGGAAGGCCCTAACCCGCCTGTCAATTCTGTACTTAGGTACCATTAAGTCTGTTCCCATCGAAATCAACGGGTCCAGACCAATGTCCCCAGATATTATACTCCCGTGGAGTCCTGGTTGGCCAGACAGCCAGCCACAAGTCGTCCTTATTCTGAAGGCCGCTTTACAGGCCTCCCCTTTTACAAACAGGTCCATTGGGCAGAGCCCAGTGAGGACCTCCATCGCCGCCAATGGGGTTGTTCTAATTGCGCCTGTGATTCCCAGGCACGCCATTCTCTGACATCTGTCTAGTGTTAGCCTTGCACTATTCTGTGCCATGGCCGGCCACCAGACAACAGCCGCATAACATAATGAGGGCCGAAGTACACTCGTGTATAGCCAGTAAACCATCTTTGGTTTTAGACCCCACATTGTCCCGATGGCCCTCCGACAAGCCCAGAAAGCCATTCTTAACTTCCTGGCTTTCTCCTGAAGGTGCTTGAGCCAGTTCAGTTTAGCATCCAGGATAACCCCCAGATACTTAACTGACCCTGTAGCTTTTAGCTCCATATTTCCCATGGTGGGCATGTATAGGCCATCCAGCCTCTTCTTCCTAGTGAAAAGTACAAGTTCTGTCTTTTTAGGATTAACAGAGAGCTCCTTGTCCCTACACTACCTTTCTAGGTATCTCAAGGCAGCCTGGACGATGTCCGACACCGTGCTGGCAAACTTACCAATGCCCAGTATACACACATCGTCCGCGTATGCCTGAGCATATACCCCCATCCCGTTCAACGCCTTTAGTAGGTCATCAACCACCAAGGACCACAGGAGAGGGGAAAGGACGCCCCCTTGGGGGCAGCCGCTGCCGACTACAACCTGAACTGACGCTTCGTTCAATGTTGCCTTAACCGTTCTGCTGTGTAGGTAGGCCTCAATCTATCTGACAATGATGCCATTGACGCCCATCCTAACGACAACATCGATCATAGACTGTAGGGAGACATTATTGAACGCCCCCTCTATGTCCGTGAAGACACCCATGGCTAGCTCCTTCTGCCGAATTGTCCCCTCAACCCTCGTGACGAGTCTATGAAGAGCCGACTTCGCAGATCTCCCAGCCATGTATGTGTGTTGGATTGTATGGAATGGGTTATCTCTCAACACCCCGTCTCTCATATGCCTGTCGACCAGCCTCTCCAATGTCTTTAAAAGAAAAGACATAAGGCTGATCGGTCTGAAGTCTTTAGGTCTGGAATGTGTACCCCTTCCAGATTTGGGGATATACACTATTGCGGTTCTCCACAGCCTTGGGATATAACCCAAGGCCAGGGAGGCCCTACAAATTGCGGTCATGTGTGGTAGGAGTCGCTCCAGACCCCTCTGCAAGTGCACAGGCAGGATGCCATCCGGCCCAGCGCTCTTGAAGGGGGCGAAACACTCAACAGCCCACCTAATCCTTTGCTCTGTGACAACCTTCTTTGCCTCACTCCAGTCCCCGTGCGAGGCCCCAGTGCAAGCCCACCCACCAAAGTGGGGGGGCCCGCCGCCGGTTCCTCGACGGATCCCGGGAAGTGAGTCTCAAATAAAAGTTGCAAGGTCTCTTCTTCTGAACTGGTCCACTCCCCATCCTCTCTAATGAGGGGTCCCAGTCCTCCCCCAGGGTCCTTAGCCAGCACTTTGTGTAGCCTAGACACCGCTGAGGTTGTCTCTATAGAGGAACAAAAGTCTCTCCAGGATTTCCTGGAGAATCTACGAACCTCTCGCCTGTAGTTTCTTTGGGACTTCTACTAAAGTAGGTTGCTCAATTGGTGGGCCATGCCTCTCCCTTGACTGTCGGAAACAAGATAAAGACTAGAGTCCTGATTTTTTCCAGGTGGTTTAGTAGGTTCCTTCTTGCCTTTTTCTGTACCTGAGTTGTTATGTTTTTTATTAATTTTATCAAATTCAGAACTACTTTTACTGCTTGAATATTTATTCAATTTAAATGAATTATTATATTTCTTGAAATTAGGAGACGTTTTATTTTTTGTATTTAGTGCTGGTGTGTTGTTTGACGTTAAATTACTGTTAACACTATTTTCAGACAGTCTGGTACTTGTTAACTAGTGGAAGATTAAAGGTATTTACGGTACTAGTTTTTTTATTACATATTTTGCTTTTAACAGTCCTCCAGGTTTGAGAATTTTTTTCTAGAGAGCTGCTATTTACTAGCTGTGCATTTTTTTGGTTCTTGTGAACATCTGGCTTTGTATAAGCAAGAACATTTTTAGGTGGTGAAAGATTAACTGGTTTTATCATCATATCGGTCAGAGCATCCCTTGAAGCAAAGTCATAATGTTTACTGTTAAAGATTACAATTGAAATCTGAGCCCTTTTAGTAAGAAGATCACACTCATTTATAGTTGGAAAACTTGCACTTAGATCATCCCATGGTCTATTTAGGCTAATGTGTTGCAATATTAGCTCTGTGAATAGAATTACATATACACCACAGTCATAAGGGTTTATCTGCCTGGGTACTGAAACTGTTCTTATTCTTGCCTCCTCACTTTGATTTAAGTAAGTATTTAAGGAATTAGCAACTTTAACAGCAGAGTCATGATTGTATGAACCCAAGGAGTCAAAATAGAAAAATGTGTGTAATTTCTGTACAAAAACTAAAAGGCTCCAGTGGGATCCTGAGCTGTCAACTGCTGGGACATCATTAACTGGTATAATAATATGTGTTTTCTTGTGCAATTCTAAGCATGATACAACATGGTCGATATCTGTCAAGCATTTAAGGGCCTGTGCTATGACAGGGTTCATTAATAAAATACCCTAGTCTCGGAAAACTTGTAAAGAGAGAACTTCAAAATAAACCCTAATTGAATCATCTGTAAACCAATCCCGATTTAAGATTGAAAGACAAGTGCTAGCCATGTAATCCACTGGAGCTTCTAACTGTGAAGCTGCAATCACCTCAGTGTCTGTACTAACATTTCTCCCAAGTAACAATGTTTCCTAATTTGGTTTTGGGGTTGAACAATCCAAACGATAGTTACCGTTGTTTGTTGAAGCATTACATTGTTTTTCAAGACTATTTATGAATACTGGTTCTCCAGCATTTTTATCACTTTTACCTTCATTTATGAAGGATGTTTTACCCATTGGGAATTTGTTTCTATTAAAACTCATTTCTATTTGTTTAATTGCCTCATTAAAGCGTTAATTTTTTAGTTTTAATTTACCATATAATGCCTTGTTTTCATTATAATTACATATGTCTCCTTCCTTTAAAATTGCAGTTTCTCCTGTTTCATAAAATGTCACCTTGTATTTAACAAGTTTTGCACCAAAAGCTTTGATACAATCAGTTTTAGCTGGCCAGTTTGGGTACCCCTTTATTTTTCCAAATACTTTATCACCTACAGCGAATTTACTTTTCTTTATTGTCATAATGTAGTTTAAATGTAAGGTATTACCACCTTTTAGTTTTGTATATCCACATAAAAGTTGAATCATTGTACTCAACAATGTCGTTATTTATTTTTATGACGTTTTATAATAATTTATAGTTATCAACAAGTTCACATCAACTGCATAGATAAACAATAATTATATTATTTTAATCCACCTTTATATTAATATACTATTGTATTAGCATGTAATACTACTTCATGAAGCAGGTACATTTGTATTTGTCCAGAGAAATAAGAAAAGTCAATTTATTTATTTTATTGTTGTTTTTATATATATCTCTATAATATATGTACGAGGGTCGTCCAGAAAGTAAAGAACGATTGCGCATCACGGACGGCGCAGTTCCCCCACCACCGCGGGAGTGGGCTTATTCTTTAGTCCAAACCTTCCGCTTCAGTTTGAGCTGTGTAGCGGTGCCGTGAGGCCACGTTTGCGTCTCTTGTGGAAGTTCAAAATGGCGGCGCCAATTAAAAATCCCGCCAAGTGTGAAGTCCGTAGTGTGATTCGGTTTCTGAATGCGCAGCATGTTCGACCCATAGAAATTTATAGGCAAATTAAGGCAGTGTACGGTGACAATGCAATGAACGAGTCATCGGTGAGAAAATGGTGCATTCAATTTAATGAAGGCAAAACTAGTGTGCACGACGAGGAACGAAGTGGAAGGCCGTCACTCCTTACTGACGAGTTGACAGCGAAAGTTGACGAAAAAATTCAAGAAAACCGGCGTTTCACTTTGAGCGGTTTACTGGCAGTGGAAAAAATGCCAGTAGACCGCTCAAAGTGAAACGCCGGTTTTCTTGAATTTTTTCGTCAACTTTTGCTGAGAACTCGTCAGTAACGAGTGACGGCCTTCCACTTCGTTCCTTGTAATGCACACTATTCTGCCTTCATTAAATTGAATGCACCATTTTCTCACCGATGACTCGTTCATTGCATTGTCACCGTACACTGCCTTAATTTTCCTATAAATTTCTATGGGTCGAACATGCTGCGCATTCAGAAACCGAATCACACTACGGCCTTCACACTTGGCGGGGATTTTCAATTGGCGCCGCCATTTTGAACTTCCACAAGAGACGCAAACGTGGCCTCACGGCACCGCTACACAGCTCAAACTGAAGCGGAAGGTTTGGACTAAAGCATAAGCCCACTCCCGCGGTGGTGGGGGAACTGCGCCGTCCGTGATGCGCAATCGTTCTTTACTTTCTGGACGACCCTCGTATATTTACTTATGATTATTTAAATTATGACAGTTCTCATTTTATCAATGTTTAAAAACAGCTGTTTATTAGGTGAACCAATAGAAGGCTTGTAATATTTAGACTCAGCTGTACAAACAAACATCTGACTGAGTCAAGTGTAAGCAGTTGAAGTTGAATGTTGAGTTGGAGTAAGCAATCCTCAACAGGAAAAAACTACTCTAGTCATTAAACATATCCAATGAATATAAAAGTGGTATTATTTCAATTGGCTCTATTCATTGGTGTACATGTGGATACTCCTCAAATAACCACAAAATCATGTTTGAAATAAAAATATTGTGCCTTGTTCAACTTTATTTGGTGTTAGAGCTATACAGGCTTGTCCAATACAACCATGTGGCATTTACAAGAGACTCTGTGAGTAGTTGAACAATTTGAACAAATCCCTAGTCTTATTGAATAAAATGATACTTATCAGCTTATTTGGCAGATTATTCACTAAATTTCACAATAAATATAAATTTTATACTGTAACTAAAAGAATTTGCTTAATAACTGTAGAAAATTTAAGCACTGTTAAAAAGACACTTTTGCACTAATCAATGTAAACATAACATTGGTAAGTAGGTAAGAAGCAATATGCTCAGAAGATAACCAGGTGAGGATCAGTTTCAGGATCTGGAGTTTTGTGGATTGTAAAGAGAAATTTAAAAACTGAGTTCATGGTTAATTCATAGTAATGAAAATACTCTCACTAAAGTAAAATCAATGAAGGATTTGAAGACTTATTTTTTTTTAATGAGGTCTCCAATTTCCTCTAACCCTTCTAAGAAATGACATAAGATATTGATACAGGAGGAATGCTTTCCAGGAACTTCTTCAGTGTAAACAGGTTGTTCCTTAATGTTGCAAGAAAAACATTAAAACAAAATAATTTTGAAGGATTTGTAGACGTTATCCTCAGTCTTGAACTTTGTTTTATTATAACAACTAAAACAAACTTTTTTGTGTACTTAGCTTTTCTCTAAATTCTTTAAAAAAAAATCATTTTTCTATAATTATCTATGTATTTTCTATGCTTATCTTTGTGATATGCCATGTCTTACGAGTCATCAATGAAATAGAAATACAAAGACATAATAAATAGTTACAAACAGGAACACAATACACAGTAACATTAAAACATGGTTTCGAGTGTACTCATCATGTCTGGTACGGGGGTCAGGCAGGTAAAATGGTTTGGTCGCTGGTCCGTGACTGGAGGAACGAACTTGCTGCCTATGTAGTTCTGTTTCTATTTTTATCATCAGATCGTACAGTGAGTTAGACTGACTGTTGACATAATTATTTAGGATGCTGTTAGGGTCTCTCTTCACAGCCATGTATATCTTGTAGTTTTCGAGTGTGAATATAGTGTTGCTCTTTTTGACTTTATGCAAGATATTATGATTGTGTTTATTCTTGAATAGCTATGTATAACTGTAAAAGATGCTCAGAATAATTAGATTTTTGTTCTGATGAGTTTTTCTGTAAATGTCCTCTCCCTCCAACGGTTCCGAAAAGATGTACCTGTTTGGCCTATGTATTTTTTTGGGATATTGGCCAGAGACAATTTCATACACCCTACTACCTTCATAAATATAGTTTGTTTGACTTTTATTTGCCCTATATAAACTCTCCCTTTTATTTGAGGTTTGTGAATAAGAATTTAGTGACTTGAACAAACAAGGTCTTAAGTTCACCTTGTTACAGGGGTAGAGTAATATTTCCCTGTAAGCTGGGAGAGGTGTGTGCCCATGGGCAATATCAGTCTGATATTTCTAATCTCAACATTGACTAGTCAATATCTCATATATTGCCTATGTGGAGTTAGAACGGGGATTTTGTAGGGCTTACCTCCCTCACTCTCACCTGCTGGATCAAATTTACAAATGAAATATTGGCTTAACTAAGTATGATTAAAAATGACAAACATACATTTATAATTAGTGATAATTAAATACCAAACAGGGAGTTTATATTATAACGGGTCCAACAACAACTCTGGCTTAGAACTGGGAACCAGAGTTGTTGTGAGGGTTCCACTAACTTCATAAAAATTAAATTGCTCCTGATTTTTTAAATCATGTTGAGGGATATTTTTCATACTGCCCCTCAACTTACAGAAATGTTTTTATGTAAACGTTACCAAAGCTGTATCTTTTAGTATTTTACCTGGGTAAAATAAATTTACCCTTGATAATTAAGAAAATTAATTAACCATAAAACTAGTAAAAATAATTAAACATATAATAACTTCAGGAATTTTTAGCCAGCAACTGAATGAGTGAGTGAGGAAATTTTGTTTTAGCTGAGGGTTTTCTGTGATTTTAGTTACTGTTTTGACGTGGGAGATCCTGTATAATGGGGAGGTGCAGGGCATTTAAGATCTTATTGAATTCTGTAAGCAGTGTCTTCTGACGTATCTCTAGAGGAGCTGTATTGCACATCACTGGACGCTAAGGATCTGAAGTTGCCATGAGAGTGCCACTTCTAGCTCTCATGGTCGCATTAAGTTTAACATCAATCGCTTTAGTATGTATGCTATTTCGCCATAGAGGAGCACTGTACTTAGCAACTGAATAAACCAGTGACAAAGAAATTGTGTGCAGGATGCGGGTGTTGGTTCCCCAATTTGTTACAACAGTATGACGTAATATATTTGCCCTGGTTTCAATGTTAGATGCTGTTTTTTGAAGATGGCTTGAAACATCAGCAATCAATCTAACATTACTCTCAAGTACTGTGAATGATCTTTATGATTCAGTTTTACATCATTTAGAAAGATGTTCAATTTTCGAATAAGAAGTCAATTACTTAGGCAGAAGCAGGGCATTTCGGTTTTTAATAGGATAGCTTCCAGGTTTTAAAATATTCTTCGAGGAGTGCAAGGTCACTTGTGAGTGTTTCTTCAGGAGCTCTTAAGTCCTTCCTGGATATTTAACTGATAAGATTATAGAAAAAAAAGCCAATTACAGTAAAAGTCAAGTTCATATTTTTTATGTATTTTACTTATGATAAGGAACTATATAGTTGCATATTTTACAGGTGTTAGTTCAACAGCAGCAATCAGACAGACAAATGCCTACGCAGCAGCTCATAACCAACAATGGTGCAGCAGTTTTAAGTCAGCAGGCACAACAGCCACAGACTGTACCAGCTTGGGCTCAGCAACCAGGAGAAAGCCAGCTACAAGGTTATTTTCAACAAGATCTCTCCATCATTTTATCCAGACCTGCAATTTTTATTTGTTTTGAGTTTTCGAGTTTTTGATTTGTATTGTTGAACATGAACTTCATCTAAATTTATAGTAAATTCAAGTTCAAATGTGCTGATCAGGCACATTTCTTAATTTAAAGAACTAGTGTTAAAAAAACAAATAATAAGTGCTCTCTAGTCAAAATTCTGATATTGTTTGTTGGCCAGTAACACTCTAGTTACTGGTAGCTGACCATTTCAGAGACCACTTAATGTATTCGCTGCAGTGGCACAACGTACAGTGTGGAGCTGCCTTGCTTGCTTCTGCATCGTGGCCGCACGCTTACCTATTTAAACATTTTGACAAGTAAATTCGATTTATGTGCAATTCATACAATACTTTTAGTTCATATTTTGGTATTTACAATATTTAATATCTCTCAACCCACCGAATCATTCCATTCCAGTCCATTTATTTATTCATCAGAATCTGTAATTGACACATCTGAATCTCCCGTTATGATTTTGAAGAGTAAACTCACAGTCTTCAGACTCCCCAGAACTTATATTCCCTTCACGAAGAACCGTTTGTGAGGGCCCAGCCATGTTATAAACATTAGAAATAACCTAAATATGTACGGAAAAGTAAAAGCTGCTTATACATCTTGTACAGTACAAAGACAAAAATAAAAATACCACGTCGATACTACCAGAATAAAATGTTGTTAACACTTGTCCAACCACGCTAACACGAGGTATACGCTTTCTCCCCTGATGCCAACCTCACACTGACTCAGCCCCTCTCATGACGTTAAAATGGTTCTCAAGCTGTCTGGTGTGTTGCAGTCAGATTTTTGAGATAGAACATCTTCATTCCAGTTATACCCATATTATGGATGTTAGTTGTTGCAAAAACGACAACAACGTAACGGTTTGTTTAAATTACCGGAAAGACATTACTAACAGTAATTTTTTAAAACATTTGATGTTGTTTTAATTGTCATTTCTCCATGTATCTCCCAATATCTGTAGACGGTTATTGTTCGTATGTTGATTATCATATGATAATTAACAACACTGGAACAGCTGGTATTAGAACAGCTGTAAATAGTGTGTACATAGTTTGATTTTCTCATTGTAGTATTTTTTTTACGCAAATATTGTTTATATAAGTTATATTTTATAAGTCTGAATAATATTTAGAATAAATTGGCTATTTCAGAATGTTTGCATTGAAAATATAAACATTTCTCAAGGTAGTGTGGACCTGAAAATATATTTTGAAAAAAGAATTGTTATCTTCTGTTGACCTCAAAAACATTTCAAAATAAATAAATCAACATGGTGAACAGTGGGAGGGTTAAATTGTTCATATAAATTACTACTAAACAATAGGTTACCAGAAAAATGTAAAAGTGTCTGGATGAATTATCCTATTGGTTGAAAGAACATAAACTTACATTAAGTGTTTTAAAAACACAATGGCAAATTTCCATTTTGTTCATAACCAAACAAATATATTTCAAATTACTTTTTTAGATAAACAAATTTATTCATCATTTAACACACCATTTTTGGGAAACTTTTAGATGAGTCACAACATTGGGAAGATCGTTTAAATAAACTAGCTAAGTTTTCCATGTTTTCAATATGCAAAGTAAGAGGCATAACAGATTTTAAAATGGCCGTATTGGTTTATTTTGGACACTTTGAATCCATTTTGAGTAATGGTATTAATATGTTGGGGCTATTCATGCATCTTTCACAAGAACAGTTTCTAAATTTCAAAAATGAGCAATTAGAGTATGGTTTGTAATTTTTTGGGATGGTATAATACACATACATTAACATTGTGGTTAAGTGGTAGAGAGGACTAACCAGTCCTAACTTCGCCACAAGAATAAAGGCATTTTTCATTTCATTTCATACATATCTGCTCTCATCCAGTTCATTCCTGGGACTGGTTATTCATTAGCCTTTGCCACCTATCTCTGTCTACAGCTCCCCATCACGCACCTCAGCTCACACCCATCCTTTTCTTTCCACAGCCTTTCTCACATGTTCTAACTAATTAACTATTTTGTTGGTATTCTGTCCTCTCCCATTCTCTTAACATGCCACCTAATTACCACCTAATTCTTGATTTTGCAATTCTTCTTAGGCTTTCATCCAATAGGTCTCTCCTAATTTCTAAATTTCTAATTCTGAAAGATTGTATTGAAGCAGAGGGATACTAAAGACAGTAAGGGGATCGGATTGACTTTGTTGGTGAGTGAAAGAGTGAAGGAAAAGATAAAAAAAGGTCGAAATGTAAAATTTCAAACTATTTTGTTTGAAATATTCAAATGTTCTGGGATCTAGATAATTAGATCTGCATAGAATCCAAATTTCAAAATTTTACAAATATCAGAAGTGGTCAAACATCAGTGATATTGATCTTAAGTGACCTTTATTGTGTAGTGGTAGTAAGACTTATGTCGAAATATACTCTGTTGTTATGATCTTAGAACTATAATGTAGTTATTGAAGAACATTACGCACAACTAATAACTGTATTGATTGTTGAGCAGGCCAGGCAGGGGCTCAGCAGCAGATGGCTCAGTTAAGGCAGCAGCAACTACAATTGCATAGATTTCAGCAGCTTCAGCAGAAGCAACAAGTTACTTCAGCAGGTGTCCGAATAACACACCCCAACACCATGCTTTACAACAGTCAGGTGTGTGAATATAATCAATCCAAAGTACTTTATATATTATTTTACCTTATCTACCTAATAGATATTAATAAGTAATTGATTATTTAATAATGATATAAAACAGGAGTCTTGTCGTTTTTTTTTTTTTAATTCTTTTTCATAGTAGATAAATAACTAAAAAACAAGAATATGATTAATTTTTTTAGCAAAAAAGTCGGAAAAATTATGAAAATGAGGAGAAAATGAAAAATATATTTGTTGTAAATACAGTGGACTCCCGATGATCGGCGAGCGGATTATCGGTATTGTGGATTAACGGGGATGGCCAAATATAAAAATTAAATTAAAAACGCTTTAGAAAAATGTAAAATACTACGCAATAAGACGAGGCAGGCTCATCCATGCGCGCACTATCTATAGCGATCGTTTACGTGTGGACGCCCTGTAGAAGTGGCTGACCTTGGCACATAACCAGGTTATTTGCAGTCAAGTTCGCTTGCTTTGTCACACACGTAAACAATATTGCTCAGTTCAGTGCGTTGTTTTTATTCTATTTTCACTGTGAGTTCGTTTTCGTTCACGAGTTGACATACGTGAGTTGATGTACAGTGTTTTGTTTAGTGCATTTTGTGTTTACGTTACTACATTTTGTGTTTTTCTTAGTGCATTGTGTGTTTACAACATGGATACAAAACGGAAAAGAGTTGTGTTGTCTATTCACAGTATTGAAAAACTTATAAATTTTTAAATTGAGAAAATATGAAAAAGTTTTGAATAAAAAGTTATTGCGTGTGAATGTGAACAAAACAACTATGCAAGTGAAATAATACAGGCTGGGAGCCACCTGTTTGTAGTTAGCAGTAAACTATAGCCTAGCTGTCAGACCCTTGTCAAACGAAGATTGTAAAACTAAATAAAAGCCGGCAACCTACCATTAGGCGTGTTGTTGTACTGTAATACAGTACGCAGTAGCTGTTTTTTGCTCTCTCCTCACATTCCATTAATACACTGGCTGACCCTTGCTCACTGAGCGCGTGTCTGTGTGTATTTCTACTACAGACACACTCACTCTCACAAACCCCGAGATTCCGAACAGGATCCGGTCCCAATTCGTTTGTATTAGCGTAAATTTACATAGTTTTTAGATACTGGTTATTGTTAAACCGATTAAAGGTCATTTTAGGCTATTTTTGGATTAACTGGGAAATCGATTATCGGCGATCGTTCTGCCACCCATTATCGCCGATAATCGGGAGTCCACTGTATAGCATTGTGGGTACTCAAATTGTGTTCAATTTTGTCTTGATCACGAATTTGGCAAGGATTTTGTAATCAAACTATTATCAAATGTGCTTGAGCCGGAAATGTCCAGTTTCAGTAAGGTTATGTTTTGATAGGATAGGCCTAGATTGGGTATTGTTGGGTTATGTTATGTTTGGTCAAGTTATGATATGTTTGATTAGGTTTTGGTTAGGTCATGTTACGTTTAGTTGGGTTAGGTTTGGTTAGTTTATGTTTTTTTTTTTTTTTTTTTTTTTTTAGTTGGGTTGCAATAGGTTAGGTTAACAAACATGAATCTTAAACGCCAGCCTAAACCTAATATAACCTACCTAACTTTACAAATCCACATGACGTACTTAACCTAACAAATCCGAATATAACCTACCTAACCTAACAACCTACAACCCAAACAATCTGGGCCTATCCTATCGAAACGTAACCTTACTGAAGTGCTTAATAGTGGTTCAATTGCAAAACCCTTACCATATTCATGATGAGGACAAAATTTTGCACAATTTGGAACACTATATTTACAAACAACGTTATTATTACACAATTGTTATGTTTTCCTCATTTTTTGTAATTTTCTCAGCTTTTTTTCTGAAAAACTTACATATTCTTGTTTCTTGGTTATTTATATACAGTAGTCCCTCTATAATCCGGCCCTGCGCCAGTCCGGCCCCCCCAGTAATCCGGCCGGTTCTATTGTATTGATAAAAGAACCAGAACCAGTTCTGGTTCCAGAAAACCAAAGGGGGAGATAGCTTTCATATCAGGAATGTTTCAAGAGTGAAAAGTGCTGATAAACAGAACAATGAAACGACAAATTCTGATCAAAAGATAAACGAAATAACTTTTTCAGACCGTAAGATAAATAAAATAACTTTGTCAGAAAATATCTGCCCACAGTCGGCCTTTTCCTTATCAGTACTATCAGCACTTGAAAGAACAGGTAACATTAGAATTCCAAATGCAGTAAAGAGGAAGATCGTCCTGAACCCCACACTTGTTTATCCTGACCCTTTCTTATCACTTCCTGCCCGATAAAAACACATTATGGCAACATTCCATTCTGTTTAAAATTCATATCTCATGAAAATGATTATGCTTCTAGTTTTATAGTGTATAATAGTTGAAAGGTTTTTATAGTGAGGTAAATATATTAGAGTTTCTTTGTTTAGACATGTTATTAATAATGCAAAACATTGCATTAAAAAATGATAGGAAATATAATTGAAAAACACATTTTTATGATAATATTCTGTCAGCACAAGACAACTCTTAATAATGTTACTATTTTTTATCTTTTTTATTTTTATCAATAGTTACATTTTATTTTAACTATTTTTTTCTTTTTTGCAAAGTTTAAAAGGATTAATGTTTTCAATTGTTGTAAGCTTTTTAACTTGTTTTTGATTCATATGCAACAGTGTTATGTAACACGTTTCAACTGGTGTACCATACTTTTCTTACCTTGAAACTATTGTACATCTTTATTGTAAAAATTGACTTTTTTAGTTACAATATACATTCTATTATGTAATTTAATCATGTTTTACAATTGAACGCCAGTAATCCGGCTTTTTCACTAATCCAACAGATACCTGGTCTGAATTGTGTCGGATTAATGAGGGACTACTGTACTATGAAAAAAAATTCAGCTAAAAAATCAACAAGACCTCTATTCTAAATAATTATTGATTATTTTACTTCGCAACCGATGAGTGGCTTTATAGGAGCTATTTACCAAAGTACTCAAATTGTATTTCAGCTTATTTCCCTTATTAAATATTAGAAGACTAGTAATTTGTGGCTCTAACTGATGGGACTTCTTGTCAATGTAATATTCTCTTATTTCAGATTATTTCCCTATAACAATAGTGAGGAACATCTAGTTGGTGGCTTCTAATAAGTCTAAATATGAGGCGTGTTTTTAAAATAAGAACAGTTTTGGAATTCCGCTGCTGTAGCGCTGCGGTCGGCGTTCAGCACATGCGTGCTAGGTACTACTATCTGTTGGTAAGCCACAGACGTCATTACGGATCCATTCGACTGTATTTAACGTTACTTATGACTGTTTAAAATTCCTCCTCCGATTAATAATGTCGCCGACTGTGAATTATGCGCTGTAAAAGTTTCATAACGCATGGGTGTGAAAGCAGCTGACATTCATTGTGACTCTGTCCCAGTGACAATTTGGTAAATACCGTAACTTTCACGATTATAATGCTCTAGGAATTTGAGAGAACTGGTTAAAGATTTTTTCTGATTCTCGTCAAACATTTGTTTTTGTTATTCTCCGTCAGCATTTTGGGGACCTGCCGTAAGCATAACTTTCGGTACTTCAAACGGTCTGTCACAATTTCAATTATCGCACTTCTTGACACTTGAATAAACATTACATAATGATGCAGTTGTAAAGCGTCTGTTTCCTCTGACTTTTTTCATAAACATTTTGCACCAAGTCATCAGTAATGAGTGAAGGTTTCCGACTTCGTTCCTTCATACACATTCGCACAACCTTATAAGCTCTCACCCATTTCCATACCATCCCATCACTAATTCTGTTTTCTAAATAAACTTCACAGATCTCTCGATGAATGTCAGCTGCTTTCATGCCTTTAGCGTTACAAAAACTTATCAAAACATGTACTTTACAGTTGGCGGCATTTTGTAATGAGAGGAAGAATTTTAAACAGTTATAAGCAACCTTAAATACAGTCGAATGGATCTGTAACGGTGGCTGTGGCTTGCCAAAAGATAGTAGTATCTAGCACGCTTGCGCTGAACGCCGACCGCAGCGCTACAGCGGCGGGATTACAAAACGGTACTTACTTTAAAAACACGCCTCGTACCTAAGTACTTTATTTCTATTGAACTTTTTTCCTTAATCCTAGATGTATAATGTTGAATTTTTAACTTAAACATCTCAATTTTATGTTTTGTAGGTTTTTTCTGTAACAAAAAATACTAAATTTACATAAACTTCAATATATAAATAATATAAAGATTTCAGCACAGTACTGTGTTAAGACAGGGAATATTATTTTTACTGTCAATATAACCTATAGTTGGGCAGCTGTGTTTATATGATTAAATAATACAAATTACAAGAGGCAGTAAACTAAAAAAATAAATAAATAACTCTTGATTGATAAATAATAATATTTGGAGATTTCAAATGCTTTTAGTGTTTAGGAAACAGAAGCATTGGAAATCCCCAAATATTATTATCTATCATGAACAATCCAATACTAACAAATAACTTATGAATAATGGGGATATTACGAGGTAAACAAGTTAACTCATTTATGGAAGTGAAGATACTAGCCACTGTCAATGCCTCCTCCACAGGTTTCTGTTTGAGAATCCTATCTTAAGAGGGCTCCGGAGTCAGATTGAAAATCGCATTTTAGTTTGGCGAACGACCACGGGGAGCGGTGTTTAGTGCAGTACGTTGTCTGTGTTGGTAGTTGGTGTTTTAGGTCCTAGGAGCGCTCTGTGGCTGGGTCGTCAAGGCATTTATTGCTCGGCCGTTCGCCCCTCGCACCATCACTTCACTTTCTTTCTAAATTTTTATAGAACAACAGAAGGGAAGGGACGGGTGACTGACACCGCCAGCCAACAGGGTTTTCTAGGGCCTTCCGTGGTCCGCTTGGCCTCATTCCTTACGGTAGTACAAATAAATGAGGCAGAGTTGCATCTAGTTTCTTGTTATTGAAACTAATAAAACAGAGTTTATACTACTTACCTAATACCATTATTACTGTTATATTGAATTTAATAGACACAAACACAGCACTTTATGAAACTGGTATGAAAACCTGTTTGTTAGAATTAAATATCACAAAATTAGAATTTGTGATATTTAAAATATTTACAAGTAACTGACGAAAACGAATGAAACCAATTTATGAAAGTGAATGACTAAATGTAAAATTCAGAAAATAAGATAAAAATAATGTAATTGCAAATTTCAAGTAGGTACACATGTGAAATAAACTAAATTAATTAGAGTATCTGATAATTTAAATATAATAGTATGATGACAAAAATGGCGTGACAAAAATATTGATTATGTAGCTCAATATCATCAAACCATTTTTCAATTACAACTGAAAATTGATAATAGAGTCCTTATTGCTTATTAGTCATTGTATGAATGACACAAATTAGTGCAATTAAATCTTAACAAACTTTACTTTTTATATTTTTAGTGGACTCAGGTTTTTAAAATATTAAACAGGTTTTTTGTATTTTAATAATTTAATAACACAAATAATATTAACAATATTGTCTTTACAAAAATACAAACATCAAACTGTAATCAATCTAACTTCTACAAAGCTTAAGTAAAAAGGATATTGTAATTAATTATTAACCCGCGTATAGTAATAGCATACATTCATTTAGTACTACCTGAAACTAAATTTTCACACATATTCAAATTCCCATAAAAAATTAAGTTAACATTTTAAAATAATAACTCTTAATAACGTACAAAAGTTTATATTTCTATAATTTTAAAAATAAAAGTGTAAATGTTGTATCAGCATATAATAATGTTTAATAATTTAATCAATATGCACTGTAATTGTTATTACGTTATTAAATCTATAAAATGATATAAGTATTTTTGTAAATGACGAACAAAAATTAAATAATACTGATTTGCACCCTGTCTTCGAAATGATCATTATATACATTCCTATGTGTATGTGTTATCAGTAAACGCTTATTTTCTTTACTTTTCACGAGAAAACAAGATTACCGTGTTTCATGAAACTTTTTATTATTTTATTTGTGCACCTGACTATTTTCAAAAACTCATATAACGGTATTTTATTCGGTTTTTAATTTATAATTACTTTTATCCCACATTGTACTCAGCTATTATATTTTTTCTTTTTTGAACGAGTATAAACGATAGATGCGTTACATTGCCAACTTCCAAAGGAATACTCGATAGAAAACAACACAGCTCTCACGTTATTTCACCGCTTCACAACTACAAACAAGCGGCAAGTAGCCTACATCGCGCAAGTGTTTAGGCTATACTTTATACGCAATAATTAAAAACCCAATGTGTCATATTTCGTTTGTATCATTCTACAATACAGTAATGTGTAGTTATATTATCGTATGTACTTATTTGTAATTAATTTGTGGTCTATATCCAACGAATGAACTCCCACTACCGTTGGAATATCGAACTAACTCTGCTTGGAAGATGAAAAGGTTGCCGTCCTGTTGGGTTGATACGTAGTTTGTTTATCCTTTGAGTCAAGGTCACTGACTGCCTGAGTCCTAGCTGTTGAGTGGTAGGCCTACGGTTAGTTGTAGTTCTGTCGGTGTTGTAGACCTTCCCAACCCTGAATACTCTCACTCGTGCAATGACTATGAGTTGCTACTTGAATGTTTCATCGTTAATAATTAATCATTTTCATATTGAAATAATTTGATAGTGGATAAAACCTTCTTACAAAACTATAGGAAAATTACGCCAAATAACACCATACTTTGGTTATGAAACCTGACTGTACTACTAAATATGTACTTTATAAATGAACGGAACTAGTTTAAAATTACTTCTTTACTACATTAAAAAATATCATCCATTCCTTAGCTATTATCACACTACAAATACACCAAAAGGTATAGCATTACACGAACATTTACTATTACAATACTAATGACTAAACAAATTCTTATGTATTAACAATTCTAAGAAACTTAATACAACTTATTTCATGACGTATTACAAAACTAAGTTTAAAATAATAATATAAATAACCCAGTAAAATAGTTATACCGGAATAGTAGACAACAGTACAGATAAAACTGACATAACTTATTTTTCTAACTTGTACAGTTACGATTTGCTGTTTTCAGACATGGAACACCTAACTAAATACAATAAAAATAAAAGCATTATATAATCAACATACTCGAGCTCTAGCAAATGTAAACTGTACATTCAAGGAGAATATAACTAAATATTGAACACCTAACTAAATAAACAGTTTATATCTACAACATAAAATACAAATGCATTGACAATTGTCCTAAAAACAAAGTAAATAATAATACTATACAATAAATTTAGATTATGGATTTAGAATGTGGATAAAATCTTAACCTAATTCAATGTTAAAATAAATAAATCTATATGCTAGCCTATTATAATGCACCAAGATACAAGAAGCCTAGTAAGGCATTCATGTGTTTGCCTAGTAAGGTCTTCATATGTTTGCGTAGTAGGGCCTTCATGTGATTGCCTAGTAAGGTCTCATGGGTTTGCCTAGTAAGGTCTTCATGTATTTGCCTAGTATGGTCTTCATGGGTTTGCCTAGTAAGGTCTTCATGTGTTTGCCTAGTAAGGTCTTCATGGGTTTGCCTAGTAAGGTCTTCATGTGTTTGCCTAGTAAGGTCTTCATGTGTTTGCCTAGTAAGGTCTTCATGTGTTTGCCTAGTAAGATCTTCATGTGTTTGCCTAGTAAGGTCTTCATATGTTTGCGTAGTAGGGCCTTCATGTGATTGCCTAGTAAGGTCTCATGGGTTTGCCTAGTAAGGTCTTCATGTATTTGCCTAGTATGGTCTTCATGGGTTTGCCTAGTAAGGTCTTCATGTGTTTGCCTAGTAAGGTCTTCATGTGTTTGCCTAGTAAGATCTTCATGTGTTTGCCTAGTAAGGTCTTCATGGGTTCGCCTAGTAAGGTCTTCATGTGTTATCAAGTAATGTCTTATTTACGTCTTATGGCTCGTCTGCTATAATTCATCAATCTGACGATTTCCGTATTTTGTAACGCGTTTTCCTGTTTTTCAGAGCGCGGTGTTTGAGCACACTGTACATGGTTTAACTTTTATTTTCTGTGATCACTCGGCAACTCATAAAAAATCAAAAATCTAGAGAAAACCATTTTCTTTGGCAATTGATATAATTAAAATCGTGATATCTTGATTATAAACATGTTTTATAAGAAAAAGGTCAGTAAGAGACTCGTAATAAATCTTTATTGGTTGCAGGGACAGTAACTACAAGTTTCGTAGTCTAAACTGTTTCAATAAACAATCGAACCTCGCTCACGATGAGTTGGTCAAGACTAGTAACACTTGTGACTGGAATCTTTAGGATGCCGCCGCGCTACCCTCTTTGCTTTGTTTTGTACATCCGGCATGGGTTGTAAATCTGTGAAAGTCTGTCGCCATATGTTGTTGCGATGCCAGGGTTCACACAGTTTATGTTATACAACGGTACATATACACCTCCAGATAAAAATTCTCATACTCCTTTACATGTAACATTATTATTAATTTTAACTTCCCTAGCACCACAGACATTTTAGCCTAATTATTAATTTCAAATGTTAATAATTTAAGAATAAGTTTGTCAAATCTAATTGTAACATATATTAACGCAAAGAATTATTATATAGTAATCCGCCTGCCTCGTTCATTACAGGTAGAAAATTAAGTAAATAACTTCTAGCAATGTTTTATTTTTACTTTAATGTTTTTTAAAAACTAATATTGTAATAATATATAATAATAATGATCTTGCTACTTTCAACATTAAAAAACTATATGTTTCAAATGTATAATTATTAAATTTATATTACTGAATAAAAAAAATGCACATAAGGGAATATTTTTACTATAGAGAACTAAATCTTTACTATATGTGTATCTTTACTAGATTTAAACACAATTAATTATTATGTTAATGTAAAAATGTATTCACATAAGATAGAAATCAAGCATTATGTTTTAAAATATATCAATGACAGTCTGACTCCTCGCGTGGAATAGACAGGACTGCAGAGTGCAGACTACAAACGAAGGTGCAGCGCTCTGTGAGGACATCTCTGAACTTCTACCACCCGATGAGTAACGTCTACATGCAAACATTTTTTAGAATTGCCAAAAATAACGACTAACAAATTATTATTTTTGTAAAATCGAAGTCTCCCCGTACTAAAAATAATAAGGATTCTAAGGATGCAAAAATGATATTTTTATCACAGTAAATAACGTTTTAACTAGTCATTTCAAATTAGTCAATTATACATAGGTTTAAATGGGAAAAACGTTCTCTTAAAAGTCAATTTGTAACAAATATAAATTATTATTGTTTAAATTATTTACCTCTAATAATAGTAAATGACTCGTAGATTCGGGCTACTTCTTCATTTTTCTCAAAAAACCGTCGGTTAGGCGGTAATTAAGAAACTAAATATTTCTCCCATGTTAAACGGGCTGGAGTCAGAGCGCGGCGGCCGGCTTCTATCCGGCCCCCTCTTAAGTTGATTTTGTACACAAATTTTATTAAGAAGCTTCAAGTCTCCTGATAAATCCTGCTGCTATCAGCCGAGTTTAAAAAGTTAATTCTAGTTCTAATAACTACCGGTAATTCTGTTGTCAAAATGTATCTAGTGTATTTTCTTATTTAGATTCTGCTACAGAATGTATTTGAAGTGATTTTGCTAAGTTTGTGGGTATTTTCACTTTTGGTACCATATCTAAGTTGTATTTTTATGCTTAGATTACAACACAGAACACTGTGCCAGCCAGTCAGCCAACCTTACCTCACCAGCCACTCTCTGAGTCCACAGATTCTGTTGCCTCCTCCGCTGACATCTTCTCGGTAACTTTATTTTATTTAATTTTTGCTGTATACAAAACATTGACCTACTATATTTTTTATTATATAGTGAGATATTTGTTGTTCTATAAAGTTACAGGTTCTTTTATTCCAATTTGTTTCATCATTTTTTTATTTATCTATTTATTTTTTCCATGGATATATCCATACAGTAGAAGGTAATTTACTACACTCACATGACTGAAAAACTTATCTTGCAGCTAATAGCAAACATCATCAGTGTTGAAGTTTTCCTGCTTATTAACAAATATACCTAGTGATGATGAATTTTATGAATATGAGAAAATATATCTTCACAGAAGAAGAGTAATGAAATGAAATGAAAAATGTCTTTATTAAAGGGGTGAAGTTAGGACTGTAAAGTCCTCTCTAACACTTAACCCCACGTGAAGAGTGACAGACGGATTATGACAAAAGCTGTTGACATATGAGCAATAAAAACAACCAGCTCTCGAATTGACAATATGGATTCAGAAAGGGAAAATCTACAATAGATACAGTGGTCAGTCTAGTAAATATGGTTGTACAGGGATTAGAATGTCGGAACCATACTTTAAGTGTGTTTCTAGACTTGTTGAAAGTATTTGACTTTGTTGAACATAGAATCTGCTTGATAAACAGAATGTCTACTCAAATGGCTAAGCTCATTACTCAGCCACAGAATACAGAAAGTCCAAATCTCAAATCCATTTCCAATTCAATTTAACTGATCTATGGAGTCCTCAGGAATCTATTCTCAGTCCAGTCCTCTTTCTAATTTATGTCAATGACATGTGGGAAGATCATGCAATACACTGATGATTTGACTGTTTCAACTCAAAAGTCATAGTCAAATCTGGAATTTCAAACCTTTGTTGGTCTCAACAATTGTGTCCAAAATGTTAACAACATCTACCTCAACACAAATTTTGAGAAATCAGCAATTTTGAACTTTTCTGTGTGCCCTACTGACTTAATAATGTGGTCCTGCAGTAGTACTGACAGGCATCTTGCTGGAAGAGGTTGATTCAAAAGATTCCTTAGAATAAACCTGGATAAAGGGTTGATATGAAAGGATCACATAAATTAAGTCTGAGCCAAATTATCCTCAGGCATTAGAGGTCTTTAGCCAAACACTGCTCAATTCAGGTTCTGCTGATAGCATAATTCGGGCTAATTTACCCTCCTATGGAATGGTGCCTTGGGGAGCGTGTGCAAACATAGACTTATTTTAGACAAAGTACAGACACAGGGTTCAGAAAAAAGCTGTTCGAATCATTGCTAAAATGAAACCCTGAGAGTCATGTAAAGAAGCCTTAAAACATTTCTACTGATTTTACTGCCTAATCTATACATTTTGGAAAAAAATTATGTTTTCCATGTGTAAATGTGCCTTAACAAGAGGTCATTACCACTGTACGTGTATGTGTGGGCGGGTTGGTCATTACCACTGTACGTGTATGGGTGGGCGAGTTGGTCATTACCACTGTATATGTGTGGATGGGCGGGTGGGTCATTACCACTGTACGTGTATGGGTGGTTAGGTGGGTGTGAGATTAGAAGCAGATTAAACTACCCAACTGGGATACACAAAACAGTGGGTGGTTTAGAACACCTGCCCTCACAGGCCGGTGTTCACTTTATCAATAGATTACTTGCTTTAACGCTGTTTAACATTACAGGCATTCTATAATTAAGGCGAGTTTTAAGCATTTGACTGGGAGACCACTTATTTGAGAGACTGAAGCCAGAGAGGGACTGTTTTAAACAGGAAGTATCTTTTATCAGGAATATATTCCAAAAAGTTAGGTAGTTAGCTGGGGGAGTGTTCACTTAAAGCTCCCAAGTGCTGCATGATTCAGTAATGTAATCATTGCTGTAATTTGAGGCAAAGCTGTAATTGGGTTATTCACTATGACAACACAGATCCATTTAGCGTTGATGAATAAAATGTTTTGAGGCCAAGTCAGCATCAGACTATTTACACGATAAAGCATACATGCTTAGAACATTATTCAAACATTTTGAGGAAACAGTATTGTGCAACTTGCAATCAGGCAGTCTTTCTTGCAATTTCTAAGTTAAATATAATCTTTGTGACTTTGAAGAAAGAGAAATTAGAGGGGTGCTGAAAACTAAACAAAGTTGATTTTTTACAAAGATGAAATGTATCATCTGCTGCAAAAGGTTTTATTATTATTGTTTTATTTATTTTTTTATGTTTTAAATTTAAGTTTCTGAAAAAATCCTACTTCTAATCATATATTTATGTAAGCTAGATAAAACATTTCTCTATAATCTGTGAAAGTCTTGACTCATTTAAAAAAAGACATTTTTTACATTTCTTTGATATACATTATTTTTATCTGTGTATAGGCCCAATCTGATCATCTGTTAGCATTGTCTTCATGAGATGGCCTCTCTTTGTGACCACACTGGTTCCATTATTTCAAAATGACCTCTGTCTTTCATTAGATCATGTTCCAGTTCTTTTTTCTGCTACTCAATGACTAACTTTACAATAAAAATATTTGTTCTCAGTCTCAATGTGTCCTGTTTAAAATGTCAGATTGTAATATACCTGCTGCTCTTAGATCTCTTCTTTTATTGCAGCAAATAATTTTTTTTTCTGTTTTAGCCGACCTTTGATTTTCATAAAATTGTATAGTTTGTTTTGTTAACCTATCGGGTTCCATATTCTTGTTATGATAATAGATTTGTTGTCTTCATTTTGTTATATAAAATTGTATGTCTGTGTATTCTATGTCCTTATTATTTCTTAGTTTATAAGTTGGTAAATCCGTAAGTATATAATGAGCCTAATATTATTCTCATAACTATTTTCCTCCTCTATTTTGAATTTCTTAGATGATGTCTTTAATGTTTAAAAATAGCCTCAGGCCCATGTAGGTATTCTGGTTGAATTTCTGTATTATAGTTTCTCAGTTTTGCATACTTTGAAAGTCATATTATTAATTATAAATGCTTTGTGTTAGTTTAAAGGCAGTTGTTATTTTTTGACAATCAGTTTTGATACTAGACATATGAAAAGTGGATTTGTTATACATTTCTATATAATGTCAGGTTATTTTTAGGGCACTAGACATAGGATTTCATTGAAAAGTGAAAGGAATAAAGTGAAAACTTAAAAATTACAAGTTAAAAACATCTTGGGAAACTTGTAGCATAATCACACATACAAACAGACAAAGATTGTGAAATATTTTGGGCTATAAGCTCCTTCCTCAATCACTAATAAAAACCCTTACCATATCTATTATTTTTATCTCTTTGTGCTTTGTCTCCAGTTTACCACAGTAAGCTGCCTTTCTTTTCCTTTCATTGTTTACTGATATCATATTATGTATGTTTAAGTTTGATTCAAATTTAAGCTACCCTGAATTTACCCCCACCCAACCATGCACGTATGGTAGTGATGACCCACCCATCCATCCATTCATGTAAAGTGGTATTAATCAAGTTGTAAACCTCAGCTGTTCTCAAGTAACAAAAATTTCTTTAAAATACACACACAGACAGACGAAAATTGAAATATTGTAGGACCTATATTTACAGGTACTTTTTTTTTTAATTTTTATCCAATACACAAACAGACGGACAGTGAGACATTTTAGAACCTATATGTCTTTAAATGTCTTTAGGAATTTTTTCTTATTTTTACCCAAGTATCTATACATTTTAAGGTTAGGAACGTAATTTAGAGACATCCTATGTACATGAATTCATTAACTATCTCGGTAAAAAAAATATGTATATATATATATATATATATATATATATATATATATATATATATATATATATATAGTATAGAAGAGCAATGTACTGAATATGTTTAATAGTTAATAGCTTAAATGTGCCTCATTTCTTATGAATTAAAATTCTTGAACAGTGGTACATTGTGGTAAGAGAACAATTGCAACATCACTTTCATAAAACTGATTTATTAAATTTATTGCTTTTGTATTTTGGGCTCTAATTTCAAATTTCCATTCAAGTTCTGATTCAAAAACTATTTTGCTATGAACTATTCCTCCCCAACAATATTGCCAGTTGTATATAATAGTTTAACACACAGTTATTACTTATTGTATAGTATAGTAATATTATTATAAAAAACACATTTAACATGTTTGAAATTAACAATGAGAAAAGCAACAGTTGCTATCTGCATTGTGACAAACCGATCTCAAAAAAACATAGACTCACTCTAGATCATTTGGAAAACATAAAATACTATGGTTAAAAGGCATGGCATGTAGACAATAGATCTGCCAGTTGATGATAGTGAATTTGTCAGGGTGGAATCTGAATTAGGAACATGGATATATACAGTAGAACCTCGATGCCACAAATCAGAAGGCGATAGAAAAATATTCTTGTTATCAAGGTATTCGTGATAGTCAGGTTCGTGGTAATGAGGTTAAAATGAGAAAAATTTGTAGTATGGATGTTCACTTTCATATGCTGTACTGTAGTAGGACAATTAGTTTATTGTACGTGTAATTAATGCACCATGTACTACAGTATGTATGACATTGAATATTATACATCTATATTGAACTGATCAACTCTATTTACTGCAGAATAATGCATTGCTTGTAGGGTGGGATAACAAAACTATATATCTAGCTAAATAAGCTAAATTACTTAGTTGAATGTTAAATTCCTTAGCTATCTCAACTTTTTTGTTAACATGTTCAATGCTGAAAGAGAACATAACTGCGCACTCCCCAGGCTGAGTACAAAACAGGCTGTTATCACATATTACAGGTACCCCTTACAAAATATAGCGGTATCCGAAAACAAAATACACCAAAACTGCCACAACAAGCAATGAGCAACAACGTTCCCGGGCAACGGCTAGCCTCACCCTGAATAAATACATTTTAATGGCAGGCGGTGTATTGTTCCATGTGCACCGCCAGGCGTGCCATAGCAGCACTACATTGATCAATGTAGCCCACACGGAACATGTTAAAGGTATTCTCTTCAGTACACTTCTTTTTTCTTCACCGTGAGAAACATTAGCACTGAATGATACCGTGCACACAATATTAAATTGAACTAAATCTGTATTGTCTAATGCCACCGACAATTCAAGAAGTCATGACAAAGGAAGTCAAGTTTTCGTGTTTTGACAAACAAATAAAATTTGGTTGTGTCCTGTTATTTTTATAAAACTATTGACAAAAGTGTGTAAAGTCCATGAACATTTTTCATAAATATGTATTGTTTTCATAAAAAGGCACAATACCAGTAGAATATCTCTATAAGCAATATAATTTATTTTCTAAATATCGAAGTTAAAAATAATATCCATCTATACTAATTTGTAACTGTAACCCTTTAACCTTGGGTGTAATATTTAATAACCCATTAGTCTTAGATGGATCCAATAAAAGGTTTGTGAAACAAGAAGGACTTTGAATTTGATTAACATGCATCCAACAGTTATCAACCTTATAATCATATGTCTATGGAAATCACTTATATACTGTGATCAACTAACTTTTTGGCCCCCAAACCAGAGCAGTTGAAAACCTACAGGTGATAGCAGGGAAATGGTACAGAGACTCCGGAAAACTTATAAAAAAGGTGGTAGTCGCCACACATTATTTCTAAATGCATATCTATCTTAAATCCAAATGCATATTTTTGATTGTTTATCAGCTATTGATTAATAAAATGTTTAGCGATTGAAAAAACTGTACAAATAGATTTTAATAGAATCCATACAGAGTATATATTTATACAAATAATATCAGCAAAGGACTTATGTAAAGCTATTAGAGATTATGATATTTTGATATTTAAAAACCTCAACAGAATGTATGGCATTGTATATTAATTATATTTTTAGTTTATTTATCATCCTGCAGGTAATTATTTGTTGATAATTTTGTCCCTCATATATATTTGTCCCTCAAATATATAAGATGTTTTTACCTCTAGTCAGTACACATATACGCCAATTTTATACATGATAGCCCATTGTAATTATGGGCTATGTTGCTTTCAGACATGAGGTTGAGAACACATATTGTAACAGAAATATATATGAAAATAAGCTATAGACATATCTGATGGTATAAATTTCAATTCCATAGGAAATATGGGGGTAAACTAGGGATGGACGAAAGGAGATTTTTAGGTTCGGGAGGCAAACGAGAGAGAAATTGATTTCCTCCCAAATTTCGAGTGGGAAAATAATTTCCTCCCAAATTTAGTGAAATTTTTATAGGGAATTTTCTCCAGCTAGCATACATTAATTTTCACACTTAGTAGATACAACAAATAAACCAAATCATTTTATAGTAATAATAATTTATTTATTGGTACGTGATCTAGTAAGAAATTTAACCATTACTATTCAGGCACATTTATGTACTCCTTATTTTAAATAATCTTTATTATTTACCTGTTATCTACAAAACAGAAAATAAATTCAAACAGGTTTAGACTAAACAATAACAGATTTCACACTTAATAAACAAAACAAGCTTATCTGATATAATTCTTGATAAATATTTTAAGAGTTAACTTAATTAAAATTGTGTAACAAATGATATATAAGAATAGTAGTTACTTATTTCAGCATCTTGGCACTCCCTTCCTTATTCCCCCTAATCCTCAAGGATAAACATAGTAATTATTACTGCACATGTAGAGATGTACATTTGTTTGATTCTATTTATATAACTGTCACTGATGCGTTCACTGTGGTAATAAGAAAGCAACCTCTGTTTCTTCTCTGTGATTGTCAACTAACCACACAGACGGCTGGTCTGGTTTATCTGGTAGTTTCCAGTTCCTATCACAGTAGCGAAGCTTTTAGGCAAAAGCTAGATCATGCAACCTAAGTGATTCTACGATTCAGGCGTCATCACCAAACGCAGTCGGTTGCTTTCAAAATTGCCTCCTCTCAACAAAAAATGGATTTTGTGCACGCCATGAAAAGTGGATATGTGGTTATTTTATCAAGTAATAATGTTATTACAGTAGACTCTCAGAAATCCGGACTAATGTGGCGGTCGTCCGGTCCGGATTTTAAAAAAATCCGGATTTCCCGGAGTTTGTTGAATGCATCGTCAATTTCGGCTTTTAACGGTTCAATTATTACAATACGGGTTCATTCAAGGGCAAATATAACATAAGTGTGGTCGGCACGTAAAGATAAGGCAGTAGGCTAGAGACGGGAGCAGAGGAGTTAGCTTCAAACAAAAATGGGACAAACAATGTCTAATAATTTAGTTAGCCCTTAAGTTCATAATACAGTAGTGTGCTGTAATTAAGTAAAACAGATTTGAGCAAACAGTAAAACAGGACTGAAAAAATCAAGTTTAACAACACAGGACAGTTTGAACAATTTTATTTAAGCATATCATACACTACTTTATACATTAAAGTAAGAAAATTTACTTTAAATGAACATAAGAAATACAGTCCCAAATAAATCAAAATTACAAAGAATGACTAATAAATTACAAGAAATGGTAAATAATGCAACTTACAATCAACTTCACATAAAACTTATCTCTTGAAAAAATCCTTAATTGTCGTCTGCTTAACCGTTTTAGCCCGTTGTCTGGCCGCAATGTCCCTCAGTTTCCTCAAACACATAACGTCGGCTGCAGCTATGCCGTCTAGTTGCATGATGTACTCTAGCGCCCCATCTAGCATTTTGAATCCTTCTGAATGAGGGATATTATTCACATGGATTCTGGAGAGTTCTTCTTCTTCTTCTTCCAACGTTTCTTCGTTAACTACCATTTTAACAATGTCGTCGTCTGTAATTTCATCTTCGTCGTCATTGTTCATCCACTCAGCGACGTCATTTTCATTCGCTGCTTCACAGCCGGGGATTTTGTCTAAGAGTGAAACAACATTTTCTTCGTCCGCTTTATTTTCATTTTTGAGCTCCCCTCCATCGACGTCATCGAACTTGTTTCCCTCATGGTCCAGCAGCACTTTCCACGAAGAAACGATTGCGATTGCGGATATTTTGTCCCACCCTTCAGCTACCCACCTAATTACGTCCAACATGTCAACCTTCTTTAATGCACTAACATAATCCTCTTCATTGTCTATTGCCGATATTAAATAACAAAGAAGCCGTCGGCGGTACTTCAACTTCAGTGCCTGAAGGATTCCCTGGTCCATTGGTTGGCAAAGAGCTGTCACGTTCGGAGGCAAAAACAGCTTTTATATCTCCGTCTTTCAACTCATCAGCCACTGGGTGTGTTGTTGCGTTATCTAGCAAAAGAATGGCTTTTCGTGGCAAGTTGTTTTTAGCCAGATGTTTCTCTACCGTCTTAACAAATTCATCAAAGAACCAAGTTTTTAAAAATGGAAGAATTCATCCACGCTTTTTGTTGGTTTGTATACCAAAGTAGCAACACATCGGTTTTCTTTAAATTTTTAAAAGCTCTAGGCTTTTTAGATTTCCCAATCAATGTAAGCCTGAGTTTGTGGCTGCCGGTCACATTGCTACAAGCTAGCACAGTTACTCTTTCTTTGCTCTTTTTTCGAAACAGTACTTGTTCCCACTCTTAATTCTAAAGCAATTTTTTTAGCCGATTCACCAGAATCAATAGGTTTAATGGCCCGGAGTTTCTCTTCCACCGCCACGAAAACCTTTTTACGTTTTTGACTCATTTCGCTTTAAATACGAGGCAAAAATACTAACAACACAACAACAAAAAGACTACACACACAAACTACACAGGTCAAACTGACTTCCGCACTGACCAAGCGCTTGCAGTCAACTGAGCGCGGGTGGGCGGGGCCACTAACAGGTGTGACGCAGAGGTCATTGCTCTGGCCCCGCCCCTCTACCGCACAAAATCTTCCACTGCCTCGAACATGTCACGCAGCTTACTAAGGCGGTAAAACATGGAGTTTTTCTTCATTTTATGTAAAAAAAAAAAATTCTGCACGATCTGTGATCCGGACTACCCGGAGTCCGGACTAGGCCGATCCGGATTTCTAAGAGTGTACTGTACAATTAACCGGAAATAAGCAGTGAATTATGTAATCAAATTGGAAAAATCTGGATGCCAAAATAGTTCAATCGATTGATAGTAATAATTGTGCACCTAAATCTAAAAATAAATTTTAAAGTCGTTTAGGATCAATTATTTAAATATATTATGATCGGTAATGAAACGTGTGCAACTCGAAACCACTTAGATACATGAACAAGAGATAAATAATTTCTTCGCGTGCAATTTTTGACATATTGGAGTGAAAACCATTTACATAATCAGCAAATAATGTAGGCCTAGCCAGGCAGGATGCAATCTGAAATATCAGCCAAGTGCCAACTGGTGATGCAACGAAGGTATTGTGTAGCTAAATTATAAAAGAAAAGAGAAGTACGATAATGCTTCGGTGCAATAAATATCATTAATTATGTTCTGTACAGCTAAATCCGTTTGTATTATAATCAGAAAAGATTTGGCATTGAATTGTTTTGCTCATAAAATCGACGTAGTAGTAACAATTATGATTAGGGCCAGTGAGTTTACAAGTCAAAATTATTGTATTGTACCGCGTTTTACACTCAATCTGTGTTACTTTCTAACCTAGTCAGGAAGCCGTTCGACAGTTTGACAGAAAAAAATTGTATCCCTTCAAATGTTGCGTGCAGATTTGGCGATCTAAAGTGTTCATAAACAAATAATTAATAGACATTCACCACGAATATATGTATTTATTTTTTATTCAATTGAAAATAAATAAATACTGTTATGTCGCTTGTTGCTAGAACGCCATCACGATATTTTGTATGATATGATACGATATTTTCTTCTGTCAAATCATTGGATGATTAGTTACCTCACGGGAAATATACGATAATTTCAGTTTCGACACGAGCTGAACGGTCATTGTACGTACAACATGAGCGAGATGGACTTTTGCCATGGGAAGGGAAGTTTTGTTCTTCACAGTGATCCGGATCAATCGGCTCTGGACAGTAAAGTGACCCTGTTCACAGGAGCAGTTTGATTGAACGATTTTACGTTACTGACGCAAACAAACATTGGAATATAAGCTCATTCTGTTTTCGTTCACTCTCATTTTGGTTTTGTTCAGCAGTTCTGTTCTAAACCAGATTTGTTTGGTCAGATCATCGGATCTTGGCGTCAGTAACGGGTTCGACCTTAGCAGATCTCATTGAGCATCGTGATCCAGATATCTCGCTCATCTGTTGAATGAACGGGTCGTGAGAACGTCACATCTACGTTCGTCCCGAACTGTCGACTGTCACTTCGTAACTTCACTGCCACATCATAAGCAATAAATTACATTCCACGCTAATCGAGACAAGTTTATCATATTTTGTTATCCTTTTACTTTAATTTATATTCATTGAAAAATCCGAAATTGGCCATGAATGTAGATTAAAACCACGCCATTGAGATCAAACTGTGTATTTAGTTGGTTATATCTTACAAACAATTGAAAAAACTCCCGAATGGAATTCTCGATCGTTAAAAAATGCCCTTCTTGCAGGACGAGAATTATAATTTCTCGGGGAATTCGAAATTTCGAGACCCATCCATCCCTAGGTAAACCAATGAAAAATGAACTGATTTAAAAATTTGAACTACACTTTTTTATTAAATTTGTTAATTTATTGTTTAACTACCATATCAGTAAGAATATCAAAATTTTCGTCAATTTGTAAACCACAACAAATAAGTTAATGTCAAAGCCATACAGTGTATGATCACTAAGAGGAAGTGTTTTTTGTAGGTAGTTTGTAAATCTTTTCTATTAATTACCAGCATTAGCAGATTTGCATGTAAACCACATGAGTTTTTTGCACTGCTTGATAGAGTTAATATCTTCCCAATGTAGCAAAGAAAGAGCAGAAGGCCCAGTATCGAGCCTTGTATTATTTTTTATGAAATTTTTAGGTTTTGATGTGAATGGGTTGGAAGAGGATCAGGACTATCCAGTCTAGGTCGCAAGCTAGCAGCCTCCTTTAGCTTGAAAGATAATCTACTCAACAATTTATTTGATCACACTGATTGTATTGGAGTTTTTGTGGAGAATGCTTTAAACAAATTACAAGTTTTGTAGCGCTGTTAAGACCTGCAGCCATTGTTATTTATTTGTTGGTGCATGATAGGGCTTTCAAGTTTTACAAGTTGAAAAAATTTCTTGGTCCTCTCTCTAGCCCCATCAAACCACTATGTGATCTGAACAAGGTCTTTGATTCTCTCAGGTGTAATAATGTGCTTATGGAAATGTCTATGGAAAGTGGTATTCTAAATTTGCTAAGTTTGTATCCAACTTATTGCAGACAAAGGTTTTTTATAGTCAAAAGCGGTCAAAGGAGGTTCAAGTTAAATGGAAGCACAACAGTTCATTATGATTATGAATAAAATAACAACTTTTTTAAATCTATTCAATCAGTTGATAATATCCTAAAATATGTTAGACACAGGATTCAGTTCAGTAAATTAGCTAAGATTTTGAGTTCGTCTGTCCTAGATATTGCTAGCTGTATACCTTATTGTTTACTTTGCAACAGCAAAATGAATTTCATTAGTGAAAAGGTGACAGCATCGTTCATATTTTGTTAGGCAAGAGAACGTGTTAAAATTGAATGGGTGAGAAGGTGTCCAAGTCGTTCTTGTGGGATGAGCAAGAGAATCTATAATCCAAGAGGCACAGTGCTATAACCCAGCTACTTGGAGATAAACTGTCAAGGAGATTGTAGGTGATAGGTTTCATTTTGCGATAGGTCTGTGTATATAATGTACATTATTCTTTGACGTGGTCGTATCCAGAAGACCAAGATTATAGATATAGTTTTGACGACCATGGAAGCTTATGCATGAAGACTGCTAGAAAAGTCTGGGGTGTACATGTTGGATGGTAGTCAAGGTTCAGATGTTGTGTAGGGAAGAGAACTGAGTATCAGGCTTGTCAATTAGCTGAAAATCAGACCAACACTATGTGTTTTGGATTCCATGTGAAACTTTAGTTCCCTTAATTTTGCCCTGGCTATTGGGCTATGAATAAATAGCTCTTTCTAAGGAACAGTCGACCTTAGTTAGTAACAATGACTACACACACACTCACACACATCACACTCATTCGCCCATATCTTGACGATCAGCATCGAATTAATGAATAATCATGAACATAGTACAAGTCAACACTTCTCAAGACTTCTAGGTGGGAGGCATTAAGACATGTTGTCATGATGTTGGGTGAGTGGGTAGGCCTGTCATGACATTCATTAGGTAGGTGTGGGTAGTGAATGTTAATAATTACTATTCTATATATATAGTGGTAATTAAGTACTATATATTTTCAGTGCACTTCCATATATATTGAGTGTTACAAGAGCCATTATTTGCTGTTTAGTTAATTGCTAGCAAAGAAAGAATCTAGTACGTTAGGTTGAAGAAATAAACTGCATCTTCTTTACAGTGAGTATCCATATCCCATGTATTACATTTTATCCAAAGTCGATTCCAAAAATATCAATTTATTTTACAGGATTTGTCTTGCATACAACTAAAATGTGTATTAACCGGTGATTTATTAGAATGGAGTTAGTGCTCCATTCTAATAAATTAGAATTATATATATATCTAATTTATTAGATATATATATAATTCTATATATTATATATATATAATACGTTTAAATTATATATATATAAAATACGTCATACATCATTCTTTCTATTTCTTTTTATATGTTTGGAATGGGAATCTTTTAAAAGTGATCCCCTTCAACATCACAAAGTTAAATCCAACTTCTAAACCCATTATCTTATTTCGTTGGCTTAAGCGACCAGTGTCATTATTAATAACTAAAGCTTCTGGTAACGACCACGTTAAGGTGTTATTTACATTACTTATATCACCAAACGTTTCACCCATTCTGTGATGTGGCATCCTCAGTGCTGGGTGTCCATATTCTGTAAAGTCAGGGATAGTCAGGAAAAACAAATTTGGTCAGGGAGAGTGATTGAAAGTCAGGGAAATCTGCCCCAGTGATGGATTTTAGGGGATTGTTTTATGCTCTAGTCGGCCGTAACCTCAACTAACATTAAATTTTTTAGTTATGTTATACAATCAATTAAAGTGGTGGTCAATATTGCAATTTCCTATATCATTTATTTTATACACAAATAGATTTACCATCTAATGTTAAATTTTGAGTCTCAAAACATCAGCTGTTTTTGTGGTCTATTGTGGAGCGTTAGTGTAGTCCAATGTAAATTTAATGCAGTTTAAACCAGTTGTGGTTGCGGGCCTCACTAACTAACAAAATTACTGCCACAAATATTCCTATTAGATTGAATATCTATTATAGGTGTACAATCAAGGCCTATATATTCTGATAATATTCTCCAGTGTTGAAATAAGTATTTAAATATAATTTTTCTTCTTTTGTAACATTAATTTTGTGAAACTCTTATATAAATATTTAATTATAGGTTTCCTTTTTGTAAGTGTTCAGAATTCATAATAAAAATATTAGCAATGTAGCTTCGTAGAAATATATTTGTATTTTCATTAAATTGTTAGTATAAAAAGCAGGAAAAAAAAGGAGAGAGTACTAGGCCAGCGTTGGGTATGTAGGAGGCTGGGTTTTCTTGTTTTTTTTCTTTTATAATGTTTATTTACACTTTTTAATAGCAAGATTAGTATCTCCAGAATAATCATTTTAATGCAATGCTTAAAATACAACACATTTAGACTATAATGCATTTTTGAAAAATTGCGAGAGTCAGGGAAAATTATTTGAAATGTTCAGGGTAGGTCATGGAAAGTTGTGACAAAACTTGTATTGAAACCCTGTCAGTGGTATCTCTGAGTGGTATACGATTTTATGTTAGATTAAAGGGCACTAGGCCAGGAATTAGTATATTAGAGATAGGACATCAGCAAACTTACCTTAAAAGACAAGTTCACTAACATCAGAGTAGTAGTCATAAACACAAAATAGACACAATCTCACAAATTTTCAACACCACAGGCATTTTCTTCAGGTGAGTAGAGAGAGAGTGAAATGGCTTCCACTCTGAGACACTGGTAGTCTCGCTGGTTGAGTGGTATATGAGACACTGGAAGTCTTGAAGCCGTTCTAAACCCTCTTAACGACACCCAATCCCTCCTTGAATGAACAAGAAAGGGACAGTTTGAAATTGTGATCCATTATTTGAACAGGTTCTCGACCATAATATGAATTATTGATCTGGTTTTAGCCAGTATATTATAACATGCTTTATGAATTTACCATATCCCTACAATCAAGACTCTGGTGATGACCTTGGTGGTTCTAAATGAAGATAAAAGAAACAAATGGTTCCATTCTTTAAAGAAATTTTTATTCCCTACCAATGTTTTCTCATTACGTAGCCAAGTCAAGTGTTAGTTTAGATTTTTGCAACGTTGAAGTTAGAAGATTGAATAATAAAGATTATAACTTAATGTGTTTTTTATCTGTTGAGAGAAAGGGCATTACACTGTGACACAACGTTGTCGAAGACTTGAGCATTTATATATCGGAAGTTCTTAAGCTTTATGGTGCTTGTACATTCTTAACTCGGCTTTGTGATCTGGAATTTTTATTTTATTGAAATTGTCTAATAAATTATCAGGTTACTCTGTTTTTTTATTTAAATCAAATTTTAAAGTTAATTATTTTTAAGATTATTTTAAATACTGTTGCTGAATTCATGTGTGTTTATATATATATATATATATATATATATACATAAGTAATGTCTTAAAATAACCAAACCGGTAATTCTATAGCGAACAAACAATGGCTCAATTAGAGTGGAAGTACATGAGGTTGCTCCTCTTATCTTCTCTATTACTCTAGGTCTATCTTGCTCCCTTAATTAAGATAGACCTAGCGCCAGCAGTGGTTGTATGGAGTTGATATTTTGTACTGTTTCATTTTTTATTTTAATTCTTTAGCTAATTCAATGCTTTTTACTTTGAGTTGTCTATTAAAATTTACATGCTTTGTTAAAAGCAATACAATCAAATCATCCTCAGCTGTAATGTCCTGGTCAAGGATTTTTTTTATTACATATTAAGTTGTTTGATTGTGTAGAGTAAGCCAAAAGATGTCAAGGTAAAGTAGTAATTTGGATTTACTCTTAATAAAGGGGTTACATGAACATTAATGTAACTTTCAGTTTTATAACATTTGTCTGCTTGCTGTAACTATAGTAATCAGTTTAATTTCAGCCCTGAATATATTTGTTGAGGTTGGTAATAGGCCTTTTTATATCTTCAGAGTCTGTATTGTACTTGTTTTCGGTATATATTTAGCTTACCTTAAAATGTATTAATTTTTTCTTCTGGAAATAAGATTTACAACATTTTGTTCAGTTTAAAGCAACAGATGAATTTCAGGTGGAATTTCAATTAGTGTTGTACTTGTTTAGATAGTCTTTATTTGCGTCCAGCCAAAAGAAACTACAATAAATTAAGGCAGTTTCTGTAATCATCCTCATGAGTAGTTTAATTTTGTCTCAGGATAGCACTTATGGCTATCAAAAACTTCTTAGGTCTTAGGTGCAAAAAGCTTAAGTAATAAAAACTGGGACATGAAAAAAAGCCCTTACAGACAGAAATTTTAGCAAGTGTTTGTAGAAGAACACAACTTAATTTTTTATTTATTATAACTAAACAGAGCTCATTATGGTATAAGAAGCATCCCTTAGAAATAATATTCTGCCTCAAAGTTATATGATTTTAAAATCATAACACACACGTGTTATTACTAAATAAATACAAGACTAAATAGGAAAATTAAATGAGTCATTATTGATTTTGAGTTTCCGTAAATCTGTGGAGTTGGTGTTAGCTTGTTCTGCCTCTGCTCAGGGGCCTCAGGCGGGACAGTCGCAGGCTTTGGTGGTGAACGCTAAAACTAAGACAGCTCTTGCAAACATGTTGAGCATCCGTTTACAGACCGGTCAATCCGGCACACAGGTGATGGTGTGACGCATGTCTCAGACTCACATTGCACGAGTCCTCTAATACTGCTACTGTTCCTGCTCCATACTAACTTACATATACTACCTAGTGTTCCCAGTTGTAAGTGTCAGTTACAAAATACTAACAAATAAATGTACCACTGTTCGTTACTACCTATTTGTGCTTATATCTTCTTTCTCTTTAACTATTTATTCAAGTATATTAATATTAATTCAATCTATTACCACTATTGTTAAGTCAATTACGTGGTAATTAAATTAAAATGAAATGGACGTAAATTATGTATTTTATATTTTGTTTTATCAGATATATTTTAGAGTCCTTTTCAAACATTTTTATAACCATAAAAAATGGGTCTGGATGAATATAACCAATCTGAAAATAAATTCAGCATTCCCTTAATCCTTTAAAAATACTTTCAATCTGTGTGAAGTTTTTATCCTATGATTAGTCTTTACAGAAAAATGAGCAGATTTAACCAAGAAATCTATAAGGTCAGGTTTTTAATTATATAATACATACGTAATATATATAATGGCAGTATCATTGGTGTAGGAGTTATGGACAAGTTCATGACAGAAAATACCAATTCCATCAGCATTAAAGAATATGGCACTAACAGAGACGTCTTTTTCAAACATAATATTTATATTTCTTAATTACTTGATGTATTTAAATTGCATTATATCTCATTGTCTATCGATTACTTAGTTGTGAGCTAAATTATGTGTGTCTAAAATTGATAAAGTATTAAAATTTGTTGTACAAAGCAGGTAAGTTTTTGCTTCCTCTAATAGTGCTATCCCTATTTTAGGTTGTTAATTTATGAATGAGTAAATTATTTACCTTATTTTTTTTAGTCAAGTTTCTTATATATACATTCTCATCCTCACATATACAATCAGTTTATTATCACTGATAACACTATTAGGACGTATAATGTCCATTAGCATTTTGATAATACAGTTGTTGTTGTTGTAATTTCAAGGGTTGCCCTATCATGTCACAGTACTATAAGAATAACATTAGGCTAACCTCTATAGTTATTTTATTGACTCAATAATTTTAGGTATGTATATTGAAAAATACTTTGATGTGGCATGAGCTTTGCATGAAGCCTCTTCAATGGCCAGATAGAGGAATTAATGAAAATGTGTCATCTGATCATATCAAAATAAATAAAACACATAATTATAGATATACTAGTACTAAGGACATTAAAATATCATTATAATAATGTCCTTAGCAAATCTATCTACAGTTGAAAATCAGTAAGTTGATTCTAAGTATGTAATTTCAAGGCATTTATTATATTTACAGAGGTAAATAAATTAACATAGTATTCATGTTGAAATATTCAAATCAGGTAGGTGCCTTGAATCCACATATTTTGTGTTACGGCCATAAATTTGAAGATAATAAGATACTAATGCAAAAAATATATAACAAGATAGTGTAATCCATGAAGGTATTTTGCTTCTACAGTTCTTCTACAGTATTAGAATTTTGACTCTCTAGAAACATGTACTCATACAATTAACTGAAGGTCTTGTGTTCTTCCCTGGTACAAACACGTACAACTAACAATGTCACTCTCTCTCTCTCTCTCTCTCTCTCTCTCTCTCTCTCTCTCTCTCTCTCTCTCTCTCTCTCTCTCTCTCTCTCTCTCTCTCTCTCTCTCTCTCTCTCTCTCTCTCTCTCCTCCCCTCCCCCCTCTCTCTCTTTCTCTCTCTCTCTCTCCTCTCCTCCCCTCCCCCCTCTCTCTCTTTCTCTCTCTCTCTCTCCCTCTCCCCTCTCTCTCTATATCTCTCTCTCCCTCCCTCCCTCTCACTCACAAATAACGATGACTTTCTGGTTCTTACCCTTTACAAACACGCAAAAGTAAAATGACTTATGCTCTCCCTCTCTACAAATATACACAACTAATGATGGCTTTCCCACACACTCACTGTTTAAACTTTTGAAATGTGTTAATAAGTTTATTACAGGGCTCATGTATGTCAATTTCCTATGTGTGTTGATGAGTTGGTAGTAGGGAGGGTTGTTAGTGTTGTACATATCTTGTTGGAGTTTGATCAATCGATGAGGTAAATTCATTCCTCAGAATTTGTGAGCCATTAAAAGAATTTGTAAAGGATCTCATTACTTTTCTTGTATGATAGTGGTAAAAATTTTAAATGGCTATGGGAGAAATAGGCTTTTCAGGATTCTGAACTTAACAATTATTCCTATTGCCATTGTTTCTTTACATTAAGGATGCCAGTGTATTGTATTTATCATACAATATACCAATATATTGATCATAAGAGTTGTTAAAATCATAAGAGTGCTTTGTAGGTTCCTTGTATGTTAGAGAAGTGGGAGAACTAATCAATTACGAGCTTGATCAATGAGTAGGCTAGGCTTTGCATGATTTTTTTGTTGCAAATATTTTATCCACGTCAGAAAAACTTTACTTTAAACAATCAATTAATTATAAATGGACAGAAAAGCATTATTTATTTAAAATATTCAAAGCAGTAGTTTTCTTTAAAAGCTGCCATAAAAATTAAAGTTTGTGCTTTTTAAGGGTATGCTTGAATTTGCTGCATGTATGCATGAATTTAAAGCTTCAAAATATTTGTTAATATTTTATCTTTGACTTTGAATGCAGGTTAAACATTTCGGTTTACTTTTTATGACCTGTGCTTGTTTGTCTGGTCTCCTTGTTTGTGACATAAGAGCTCAAGTCTCTAAATAGAGATTGTATTGTAAATGGTAATTACATTCTTCAGTTTAGACTTCTTACGATGTTAATTCTCATATTCAAACGTATTGGACAGTCTTTTTATTTTATTTTGAGTATTATATCAGTTTATCACTTTATATTACAATAATTCATGTAATTTATTTTTATTTTACCATAAAAAAAGGATTTTAATATTTTTCAGAGAAAATTGTCAGACCTACAGAAGTGGAAAAAAAATAATTGATCTGCAAAATGGCATAAGAACTGAATATAATTATGTTCTGTAATATCTTTTAATAACAAAATTTTTTTATATTGATTGAAACTTTACATTTTGTTGAACAAATTATTAAGATGACATCAAGATGAGGATTTTAAATTGGATATGCTTTACATGCAAGTTGTTACTAAAAACAGAAAGGGCTATTTGTAACTATGTATGATTATGTATTCATAAAGTCTCTGCATATTTAAAAGTATGAAACTGTGGTAGGGCGGAGAAATGCACATCTCAATGTATGTTCCAGATTGAAGTTTAGTTTGTGGTCTGTCTGGTTATGTTAAGATGTTATGCTCAGTGTTGAGGCATACAGCCGGGCGTTTAACTTGGCAACAGATTTGAGTGATGCCTTGACTGCAGCGCTCGTATGGTCTAGTGTTTGAACTAGCGTCAAAACGATTGCCACTTCATAGCATTGCGCTGGCTCTCTGGTTTATCTTTACTCTGTGGCATAACTAACAATTTCAGGCAGTTTTCAGCTAACTGAATAGATACTGTTTAAAATTGGTTCTGTTTAAATGACAATTTAGGCTCACTTATTCCCTATTTATGTACTTGGAGCATGAAACTGCTCTAATATGCAGTGTTTTCTATTATAAAACCTCTTATTATAAAACTTTTGATCAACTTTCCAATAAAAAATGAAGAATAGTAAAACTACTCTACGCAGAAATTATGTGTGCTGAGTTTGAAGGTCGTTAACTAAAATTATGTGTCCTGAGTTTGAAGGTCGTTAACTAAAATTATGTGTCCTGAGTTTGAAGGTCGTTAACTAAAATTATGTGTCCTGAGTTTGAAGGTCGTTAACTAAAATTATGTGTCCTGAGTTTGAAGGTCGTTAACTAAAATTATGTGTCCTGAGTTTGAAGGTCGTCAACTAAAATTATGTGTCCTGAGTTTGAAGGTCGTTAACTAAAATTATGTGTCCTGAGTTTGAAGGGCGTTAACTAAAATTATGTGTCCTGAGTTTGAAGGTCGTTAACTAAAATTATGTGTCCTGAGTTTGAAGGTCGTTAACTAAAATTATGTGTCCTGAGTTTGAAGAAGGTCGTTAACTAAAATAACTAAAGGCCTATCAAAAAGCCAATCCCACCATTGTTTTCCTTGTTTAATGGTACGATATGACATATACATTTAAAAATTATAGTAAAATTAAAATATAATAAAAGTTTTAATAATTTTTTTCCTGTTCGAACAAAAGAAGTACTAGAATTTTAACTAGTTTTCACTGTGCATCAACTTACACTTGTAAAGTTGAAACCATGAAACTTATAAAGCTTATACAAAACATTGCTGTCAACCACGTATTAAAATATAAATGTAATAAATTAACAGGTTTTTTAGTAATAAAGTGTAAAGTAGATGCACAGTGAAAACTAGTTAAAATGCTGGTACTTTTTTGTTCCAATTAGTATAGTAATTTTTAAAACCTATAGAAGTATTTAAAATGTGTTTGTTATAATACACAATTAAACAAGAGAAACAACTGTGTTATTGGATTTACCCTAGGCCTCATAGTTTCTTAGTAAACAACATTCAAACTCGAGTGCACATCATTTCTGCGCTCACAATAGTTATTTTTTGAATGAAATATATGATGTGATATAGTTTTAAATTGTTAGTTAAAGAGTCTGAAGGATGATAATGTTGAGCTGTATTATGACAGAAATGATTAAACTGAACGCTTGGCAATTCAATTAGACCTTGAGTGTTGTGTATTTAAACTGACACTGTGAACATTGTTGAAGGGCGAATATAGTATTTGTATGGTAACATAGTAACTAGTAAATTTTGGAAGGCAATTAATGAGTGAAGGATTTTACAGATGTCAAGTGGTGTCGAAGGTAGTGCAGCGGGGCAGCTGCGGTTGATGACTGCTCAGCACCACGCTCAACAATTGCAGCCACCACCACCTAGTCCAGCCCCCACTTCTTCACCTGTTATAACAACTCCCATGGTAATTGTAGTTAAAACATTTTAAGTATAGTAGACTGTTAGTTGAATAATTTTTTTAAGTTAATGAATTGCGTTTTGGTAGAAATCACATACTAATGAGTCATCACGCAACACAAGTTTAATACAATGAAATGAAACTATAAGATATGATATGGTGATTGATTTCGATAAACCACATTCCCAATCTTCAGATTAAAAGGTTTCATCAATTCCTTTGTGGTGATGATTCTTTAGTGCACTTAACCCTTTTAGGACAGTCATTACAAATCTGCCTTACTAGTTGCAATGAATAAATTGTACTATATAAACTTTCCTTTTTGAATTTGTAAAATATGAAAATAAAAATTGTATTAATTTTTTTCATTTATAGCTTTGGAGGAAAAAAAGAAGTTTTTAGGTGTCGGAAAACATTTTATTTTATAGAGTATTTTGTTTTGTACGTTTATATCAAATTTTAACTAATTTGAACAACAGATAACAAAGTTAGATACACTTTTTTATGCAACTGCAAAATCAGAAAATTGATGTTATTAGAAATAATCAACAGAATGTCCTAAAAATAAAAATATTTGGTTAAGATATTCTTAACTTATTTTGCAATGAATTGCAGATCAAAAGATGTCAATATAAGTTACTGTTTATAATACCATCAAAAATATAATATATACAAAGGTTTCACTTTACATCCATTTACACATATGTTTACCAAAGTTTTCATACGCCATTATAAATACTATAGAATCACACTTTCATCACAAATTATTAAACCACAAAAGCGGCGAAAACAAAAATAACCACAGTGTATTCACTATCTTACTAAACAACAAACGAACAGATCCACAGAATATAAACATCTAGGCAGCTAGCGCCGGGTGGCTGACTGCGAGTCAACGCCCTAGTCACTACGCAACCATCAGCTGACAGCACCAATTATAATGTTTTGTAATGAATTACAAACAATTGTTTTGGTTGCATGACTACTTGTAACTAATTGTATATGAGTTAATGTATGTATAACAATTTTTTAAAACAGTAACATCATTATACTTTTCTTTAAAACTACTGAAATTTTGGAGTCCAGAAATCGACCACCTAGTCCCTAATATACAAATGTTGCAAAAAATTGCAGATGTGCCGTCCTATTAGCCTAATATACGAATGTCCAGAAATCAACCGTTTGGTCTTTTCAGCATATCTATCATGCTAGTTGGTCCCAAGGGTTAAACAACTTAACTTTTGATGTAAAAATTATCAGTGATAAATGTAAACGAGTTGTCTGCCTATCAAGTAATTTTTTATTGTAATTATTATGTAAGCTCATATAGATAAGTAAGAGAATATCACAATCTTAAATAATAATCTTATCATCATTGACATATCCTGTCAAGATGCATGCCGGTTGGACCCACCAACATTTAAATTGGTTGGACCCATCAAGATATAATTTGTGCATGGGAATTTATCAAGACGTGTTTGGGGGACATGTGATTAAGAGGACATGCATTGATTTCTGAAAACTTTGTTTATTGTCCTCATGCTGAAGGAATCATGCATTTCCAGTGGGGTATCGATTTCATTTTGAACCCTACTGATCTGAGATTGATAACCATGGTTTATTGACATGGTTTCATCAAAATATTTGCCCTATCTTTGTCTAATATTTCATTACACTTGTGTTACATGATATTTTAATTGCTTGTAAAGAATATTAATTATATTTGGAACACAATCTGTGTAATAACAGTAAATTACGTTACCAAGCATTGGTTTTTTATAGTATATATAGATGTTGAGTTAATATAATAAATGAGTAAGTACTAAGCGCAACATAAATGGGTTGAATGAAAATGTTTAAGTTTCAATTAAATACGAGACATAATCATTAGGGTATAACCTGGGACTGTAGTTTGAGGAGTTGGACTGTTGGAGGATGTCCATATCACTTTGCCATCAAGTTAACCTCTTCTTCTGCACCTAGAATATGTAATTATGAAGAACTTAAGTAATTGTGAAAAAAACACCCAAGCAGCCCCACTTCATTGATCTCTTTTATGCATGAAAATTGTATGCACAGTATATGTATAAGGGTCCACTATAAACTGAAACAGAAAATAAAGAGGAGAAAACGTAGACAATTGTAGATGGGTTCTATTTACAAGGGCTGTTCAATAAATACATAGACTGATGTCATAACACAAAATTTATTTAATTGAGAAGTTACATGTCATGATCCCTTCAAAGTACTCCCCTCCCCAACGCACACACTTATTCCAACGGTGTTTCCACTGTTGGAAACAGTCCTGGAAAGATTCTTTTTTGATGTCCTTCAGCTCCTTCGTCGCATTTTCCTTAATGTTGGGTATTGTCTCAAATCTCTTTCCTTTCAAAGGTCTTTTGAGTTTGGGGAACAAGAAGAAGTCACAAGAAGGTAGATCAGGTGAGTAAGGTGGGTGGGGAAGCACAGGTATAGAGTGTTTGGCCAAAAACTCACGAGTTATGAGGGCTGAATGGGCTGGAGCTTTGTCATGATGAAAAAACCAGTCACAACTCCTCCACATTTCTGGTCTTTTCCGCCTGATAGCGTCTCGCAGATGTTTAAGAACTTCATTATAGTAACTCTGATTCTCTGTGGAGCCTTGTGGGAGGTACCTATAGTGCATAATGCCCTGAGCAAAGAAAAAAACTGTCAGCAACACCTTCACATTGGAACAGACTTGGTGAGCTTTTTTGGTCTTGGAGATGTTTTCCTCACCCACTGGGATGATTGAACCTTTGTTTTGATGTCATAACTGTACACCCATGATCCGTCACTTGTAATAATCAAGAAGTTTTCATCCTCTTCTGAACGTTCAAGCAATTCCTCACAAGTCTGTACACGATGAGCTTTTTCTTCATCTGTCATCAGTCATGGATCACATTTTGCAACAACGCGGCACATCTGCAATTTTTCAGTCAAAATCTCATGACATTACCCAACTGATATTCCACACTCCTCAGCAAGGTCTCTGACAGTCAGACGACAATTTTTCCGAACTAGGGTATTGATTTTGTTGACATGTAAGTTGTCAGTTGATGTGGTAGGCCGTCCAGGACGCTCATCATCGCGTTTTGCAACAACGCGGCACATCTGCAATTTTTCAGTCAAAATCTAATGACATGACCCAACTGATATTCCACGCTTCTCAGCAAGGTCTCTGACAGTCAGACGACAATTTTTCCGAATTAGGGTATTGATTTTGTTGACATGTAAGTTGTCAGTTGATGTGGTAGGCCGTCCAGGACGCTCATCATCTTCAGTAGACTTGCATCCATCTTGAAAACATCCATGCCACTTAAAAGATGTTGCACGCATCATAGCAACGTCGCCGTAAGCCGTCTTGAGCATATCAAGTCTTTCACTCGCCGACTTGCCGAGTTTAACACAAAATTTCACAGCAACTCTTTGCTCGTTCAAATCGCACATTACATAATCCGCCAAATGAAAAAAACACACTTCACAAATAACCTTGTTGCTAAGCAACCAATAATGATTTTTACAATCTACTTATTGTGTTGTAATCAGCTGATCTCTACGTGGGTCTCTATAAGTGGATTTATCTGGAATTAACTGGGCCCGTGAAATTCAAACAGTCTATGTATTTTTTGAACAGGCCTCGTATATAAGAGACAAGAGAAGATACTACTAGTAACTGTTATAGTTTTAATTATCTCATGAATGATTTCTGGCTGATTAAGTGTTCGGTTTTAGAGAGGCAATGTTCAGACAAACCGTGTGGGTGTAACACTGAAGACTCCAGTAGAGTGTGGCAGAGAGGTGACCCCACCATCGGTGCTAAAACCACCTTACACCCAGACAGCCGCAAGAGTAGCAGCGGTTTTAGCCAAGAGTGCAGCTGCCACACAACCACCTCAACACCACCAACGCCCACAGTTCTTTGGCCATAATCCCAATCTGAAAAGTAATAAATGCTGCATTTATCATTATTGTGAATATTTTTTAATATAGAATGATCTGTTCTACCTATTATACAGGGTGTTTGAAAAGTGTGGGGAAAAACTACAGGAAATGATTAAATAGTTAAAAATAAACAAAAAATATGAAGATGTGTTGCTCCTTATCTTGCTTAGTTTGGTGTCTGTCTGTCTGTAAGTGTGTGTTTTTTTAAATACCATATCTCCTAAACGGTATTAGCTATAGTTTTGAAACTTGACACGAATATTCAACTTAACACCACAGTTTTTTTTATATACTCCAAAAAATATAAAATAATATTTTCATTCGTTTCAAAATGGCGTCTTTTTAAAAATATTAATGCTAAATTTCAACCAAAGTAAAGTAAAAACAAAAAATTGCCACGATACCTAATATTTATCTTATAAAGAGGCAAATCTTTTGGTTCTTCATTTGTTGCAATCGAACAATAAATAGAAATTGTTATTTTTCTGATTGTGTGCATAATGTTTTTGCAATTTTTGTATACTTGTGTCTATTGACTTGAACAAAAACCACCAGTAAAATTTTGCACACAATCAGAAAAATTACATTTTCTCAGTTATTTACTGTCTGATTGTAACAAATAAGGTACCAAGCAATTTGCCTCTTTTTAAGCTAAATATTATATACTGAGTAAATATATTTCTTTTGCTTTGGTTTTCATGAAATTTAGCATTACAATTTTTAAACGGCCGCCATCTTCAAATGGATGAAAATATTATTTTAGAGTATATTAGGTGGTGTTAAATTCAATATTTGTGTCAAGTTTCTAAACTATAGTTAATACTGTTTAAGAGATATGATATTTTTTAAAGAACACATATACAGACAGACAGACGCCAAACTAAGCGAGATAAGACACATCTTCATAGGAACTTTATTGTTTAATTTTACCTATTTAATCATTTCCTGAAGTTTTGCCCCACACTTTTAAAACACCCTGTATATTTTATGATTAAGCATTACTTATTCAAATCCAAACTAACCAAAAATATTACTTGTAGTGAAAATGTATATTATCAGACAAAGCACTAAAAACTGCTGCAACACAATATTAGTCTGATACAATCTAGTGATCATGTTTAATCATTTTACTGACTTTTTAATATTCATATCTGGCTATAAACGATTATGATGAAACTATTTAACAATTGCAATTCCACCAACCAGCAACGACATTTTATGTCAGTGTCCCTTACATTGTAAGGGTGTTTCAAAAAGGACTTTACAACTTTGAAAATTCATATAAATTTTATTAAACAAGGTACAGAGCTGGTTTTGGTGTTATTTTAGAGGAAAAACTTCAAGTTTTTTTACCTTAAACTTAAGATGTTCTATGTGGCTTCCGTTGGTTATTCTGCAGACATCCCATCGGGAGTCGATTTCTTCCCAGACTCGCACTAGCATTTCAGGTCTTAACTTGCTCAGCAGCAGCGTAAATTCTTGCTCTAAGTTCAGGTAGAGTGGCCGGCAAAGGAGGTACGTACACCATATCTTTTATGAAACCCCAGAAGAAAAAATCTAGCGGTGTCAGGTCTGGGGAACGGGGGGGCCATGCAATTGGTGCATCACGGCCAATCCATTGACCTGGGAAGCGGTCATTTAGAAAATCCCGGACGTCAGTCAGATAGTGTGGTGGTGCGCTATCTTGCATAAAGAAAACATTTCGTTCTCGGTCATCCTCATCGATCTGTGGTATTAAAAATTGTTGCAACATATCAAGGTACACTATCCCATGGATGGTTCTCTCTTGGAAAAAAAAGGGGCCGTACACTTTCCTCTTGCTCAACGCACAAAAAACGTTCACTTTAGGGCTATCACGAACGTGTTGTAATGTTTCATGTGGATTGTCGCTGCCCCAAATCCTACAGTTATGTGTGTTTACCTTGCCACTTAAGTGAAAAGTGGACTCGTCACTAAAGATTATGTTGTCCAAGAAATGTTCATCATCATCCACTCGATTTAACATATCCACACAGAAGTTCCTACGGGCAATCTTATTAGTGTCTTTAATTGCTTGTAAAAGCGAATATCGGTATGGTTTCAAGTGCAAACGTTTTCTTAACACACTATGTGGTACTTGCAGCTCACGAGATGCACGCCGGGTCGATTTCGTAGGGCTATTTACAAAACATTGTCTCACTTGCTCAACGACTTCGTCAGATGTGCTTGGACGACCTGAGGATTTTTTATGTTTCACTGAGCACCCTGTTTCTACAAAACAACTATGCCACTCATAAATTGTAGGCCTACTAGGAGGATCTTTAGCGTACTTGGTATGAAAATTACGCTGAACTGTTGTCGCAGACTTCGATTCTTCAAACCAAAACACACAACTAGCACGCTCCGGTCCAGTGAAGGCAGCCATGTTAAACGTAACTGTCACTAGCGCTTGTGCGGCGCGATTAGGCACTAACAAACTACGCGAGTCAAAACTTAAACTATTTTCCTTTAAAACAACACCAAAACCAGCTCTGTACCTTGTTTAATAAATTTTATATGAATTTTCAAATTTGTAAAGTCCTTTTTGAAACGCCCTGTATTTCAGTGCCAGCAATTACTATAATATCTAATATGGAAACACATCTAGTTATTGGTTGTCATATCAGACTTTTTATTTATTTTATGCACTGGAAAGGTATGTAAATAATATTCTATAACTGCATGTATTATGACATGACAGTTGCATATTAACTGATGTGAACAGCTCAGCCGTATTCTGGTGCAATGTGTGAGACTTTCAGACTGATATACATGTAGTAACTGTTTGAACAGCTGAAAGAATGAATGAACAGTTTGAAGCAACTGTTCATTCATTACCAGCGTGACAGCTTAGGCTTTCAACTGCAAAGTTCAAGGTTCAATAAATCCCCAGCTAAACTGACAACTGGTACCTGATCCGTTGAATAAAGTTCTCGCTTTGTGGTCCATGTGAACCGGTGAAGATAAGTTAGGTTACTTGTCTAAATGAAACCCCAAATTCTTCACTTTCATTTGTTGTTATTGGTGGAACTAATTCTTGAAATAACTAAAATCTATATTGTCCAGTGGCAACCACGTCAAGGTGCTATATACATTATTTACAAGATAACCATAGTAAATAATGTAGATAGCACCTTGACGCGGTTGCCACAGGAAAATATAGATTCTAGTTATGACACCGGTCGCTTAAGCCTAAGTTCTAAGATAAATTCTTGGAATGACTAGTGCTGAGATTCTGATAAATATTTAATTTATATAAAAATGTATACCTCTTATGAGGCATGAATTATTTCATAAAACAATGATGTTTATGATGTCAATAAAAAAATGCATTTAGTTTATGCCAACATAGTTGAGTATGATAATAATGCTTCTAAAGATTATTTTAGCCAATATTGTTTGCTTGGATGAAAAATTGTATGTGTTCATAGTGTTAAAAAAAACTTTGAATTATTTCATAAAACATTTTTTGTCTTGTTCCAGTTCCTGGAGAACAATGCTTACTTGGCTGTGTATTTCTGATAGTGGAGTACGATCGCACTGGAGACAACATAGCTGAATGGACCCGCTGTATTACAGAGTTTGGTGGTGAAGTAGAGTCCTCGTATACTCTTAGAGTCAATCACATAATTTGCCAGACTCAGAAGCATCCGCTTGTACAACAGGTAGTTAACTGATTTACGTTTTAGTATAAGACATTGTTCAGTAATGTGACACTTTGGGCCCACCCAAATCAACCAACAAACATGACAGTTAGAACCACCCTAAGGACATTACACTTTGTGTCCAACCAACTCTACCTACGAACATGAGATTTAGAAGCCACTCAACGGACATGACAATTAGAACCCACCCTATGGACATGACATTTAGAACCCATCCCTATGGACTTGAAAGTAAGAACCAACCCTATGGACAGACAGTTAGAACCCACCCTACGGTTATTACGCTTTGCGCCCACCCAACTCAACCTATGGACATGACATTTAGAAACCACCCTATTAAGACACTACATAAAAGAAGTCATCCTATATACAGTTGGACAACCCCTGACACAGAATAGACACCTTCATGACTAAAACACTAGACACGGCACACACTACCAACTACCAGTTCACCATCTCAACCTATATGAAAAGAAACCCTCCTACATAGGCATGAAGCTGCACAATCTTCTGCCAGAAGAACTGAGAAGCATGACCAGAAAGAGATTGAATACTGCCCTTGCAGACTGGCTGATCAACAATCCTTTTTATACCCTGAACGAGTTCATTGATAGAAGAGAATGAACATCAACACTAATTTTTCTTTTTTAACTGTCTGAACTTTTTGTAATTATATTTGACGCCATTTCAATACTTGATGTATTTGAAAATAAAGAGTATTTGTATTTATTTGTAAGATGACAGTTAGAACCCACCCAACAAACATGACAGTTAGAAACCACTAAATTTTTGCTGAAGCAATTTTTATGGCAACAATAATTTGAGACATTAGTTGATATCCCATTGACTGACAAAATGGAATAAGGTAAACGTGTGGTAATTGTAGTATTATTTCTGTGTGCAGGGTATTCGTGACGGCAAACGCTGTGTGACGGCAGAGTGGCTAAATGACGTGTGTATCAAGCAACAGGTTATACCCCCATGGCTGGCTCTACATTTTCCTACACCTTACAGGTATACCAGCAACTAGTAATTATTTGTCTAACTCTTCTGATTACAAATACAGGCTTGCCTTTCTAAAATAGTCATTTTGATTTTGATCATTCTTTTGAATAAAATACCATGGAAAAATGAAACATTCAGTAGAATTTTATCAAAGTCACTGGCCGAATATACAGTTAGTCACAGTGAAAATGTGGGCTTAAATGCTATAACCAAATAAATAATATATTTTGTTTCCATATTAATTTTAATTTTAATCTTTACGTTAAAAGTTTGTTAATCCTATGCATGTCTCAGCATTTCCTTGAGTTTTGTTTTAAACAAATTTTGTCAGTCTTTTCTTTTTCATAACTTTTATCACATATCTGCCTTTATCCTAATAAAAAAACATAAGTTTTGTTTTACAAGGCAAAGTTAGGGCTAAGAAGCTCTCTCTCTAACATTGAACTTATAGACCGACAGCTTAACGTGACTTCTTAACCACGGGAGTGGCGGGGCAAAAACTATTATTGGTCCTATCGGGTATTGAACCCAGACCAGCTGCAAGTCATGTCACCGCATTAGCCCCTTAGCTGCGGCCACTCCTGTAAATTAATATGTTCATTTAATTTTTTTATCCATGGAATTATCTGACTGTTGGTCCTTTCTCCGACCTCAAATTTCTATTAACAGATCTGAGAATGAGTAATAAAAAGTATTTTTTACAATTTATTTCTTGTATGTCCATTTTAAACACATCTTTTTATAGCTTTTTTCCATGTGAATTTCTCATTCACCATTTTTCAGTGTGATAAATTTGCTGTGCTTGTTTTGTTCTTTAGTTTGGAATACACTTGGTTGATAAAAACATTGTGATGTAGGAAGACTACAGATGTCATTGTATCGAGAATTAAATCTCCTTAAGTTCATTTTGACCTATAGTGTAGACTTTTGGTCTAGTAATCGACATTAGTGATACTGACATTGCATATTTGACTTCAAAATCATTTAAATCTTGATCACTGTTAGTTTTATTCGTAATATTTAGTCTGATATAGTTTCTTTTGCTATCGAACTTAGTAGTCCTAACCTCACTCATTTTTTAAATATTTTTATAGTAACAGTTTGAAACAGTGTTCTGCAAATAACTTGAAATATAAAAATACTTAACCATACAAATAAAATATAACTAAATGTGTTTAAATTAAATATATATATTAACCTAGGTTTTAATTAACAAATAAATAATCACAATTAAATCTGATTATAAATACATTACACTTTGAAATACAGAACCAACACTTTTTATAATCACACCAACATACCTCGTTTTTAACCAATAATTATGATGTTCGACTGCTTTTGTAAAATTTATAAAAATATATTTAGCAGTGTCCGATTTTTATATTTATCTAAAAGTAGCACTAACACTTAATACATAAGTATTTATTAATTGAATACAGTGATTTGTCAGTTGAATGGTTTTTAAATTCCTTTAACAAATATAAATTATACTGTTCATTTTCTTTATATACCTGGTTAAGAATTAAATTTAAATTACATAATAATCTTTATTCCCTATTATTTTACAAAATAAATAAATATGGTATGTCTGTACAGTGATGAGAAGCCTTGCCGCAATTTAATAATCAGCTATTCCAGTTTTGAAGGAGAAGAACGTAATAAAGTCAAGAGGATGATTGAAGCAACAGGAGCCAAGTTGACGAACTACTTCTCCAGCCACAACCATGTATTAGTCTGTCGCAGGTATCCAACATATACTTAGCTAGAAAACATTTAAAGAGCATCAAATTTATTTCAAAACTAAAATTAATTAGAATAAATAGTTGCATACACTCTTTTTTTTCAAGTGAATTGTAATCATTTACTCAAGTTAAATCCTTATTTATTTGATAAATATCGGGCAGAAAAATGCATGTCCATTAAAAAATAAATAGGAATAGAAATAAGCTATTGACATAAACTAAATAAATCTTATCTGAAAAAATAAATAAGATATACTTTACTCAGGGTATCCACATACTGGAAAGTCAGGGAAAACAAAATTGGTCAGGGAGAATCAGGGAAATGAACAAAAATTCTGGAAAGTCAGGGAAATCTGCCCCAGTGATAGATTTGAGGGGATTGCTTTACGCTTTAGTCAGCCGTACCCTCAACTAACGTTGCATTTTTCTATTTATTCTATACAATTAATTAAATTGGTGGTCAATAGTGCAATGTCCTATATCACTGATTTTATACACAAATAGATTTACCATCCAATGAGTCTCAAAACATCCAATTGAGTCTCAAAACATCAGCTGTTTTTGTGGTCAATTGTGGAGCGCTAGTGTAGTCGCATGTAAATTCAATGCAGTTTAAACCAGTTGTTGTTGCAGGCCTCACTAAGTAACAAAATTACTACCACAAATATTCGTATTATATTGATTATCTGTTGTAGGTGTTCAATCAAGGTGTATATGTTCTGATAATATTCTCTAGTGTTGAAATGAGTATTTAAATGTAATTTTTCTACATTTGTAAGTTTAATTTTTGTGAGACTCTTAAATATATTTACTTATAGGTTTCCTTTTTGTAAGTGTTCATATGAAAATATTAGCAATGTAGTTTCGTAGAAATGTATTTGTATTTTCAATAAAAAGTTAGTATAAAAAGGAGGGGAAAAAAAGTGGGAGAGAGAACTAGGCCAGCTATCGGTATGGAGGAGGCTGTGTTTTCTTGTTTCTTTATTTTATAATGTTTATTTACACTTTTTAATAGCAAGATTAATATCTCCAGAATAATCATTTTAATGCAATGCTTAAAATACAACACATTTAGACTATAATGAATTTTTGAAAAATTGCGAGTCAGGGAAAATTATCCGAAATGGTCAGGGAAAATTGTGACGAAGTTTGTGTGACACCCTGTTTACTAGTTAACTAATATTAAGTTTGCTTATAATTAACCCTTTCAGTGCAGTAGTGTTTACGTAGTAGACGATGGAATTTGTTTATAGATTGTCAACGTCTACATAGTAGACAATTTATATCGTATTAATATTTTATATCATTTGTTATTGTTTAGATTAATTTGGAAGGTATAATCCTGATGCTTTAAATTACCCAGTAATGTGTGTTTCTTATTTTTGCCTGCAATCTAACTGTCTAAAAATATAATAAATTAGTAATAAATAATTTTATGTTAGGTTAAAGTGCACTAGGCCAGGAATTAGTGTATTAGGAGAGATAGGACATCAGGAAACTTACCTTAGAAGACAAGTTTACTAACACCAGAGTAGTAGTGACATACACAAAAGAACTTGGTTGAGTTTCTCTAGGCAATGGTGGTAATTAGTGACAAGGGGTAAGCATTGGGAACTACTTCTGGTTTGGGGTTGGTTTTGGGACTGGGACGGATTTGGTTTTTAGTAAGCTTGGTAGGATAACCTCTATTTTGGAATGCACTGAAAAGTTGGTTATTGTATTTATTTAGGTTTCTGGGAGAGAAAATTATACGTTTGGCACGGGTGGCTAGGCTGTAGGGTAGGGAGCGTTTAGTGTTGTTGGGGTGACAGCTGATATAGTGAAGGTATTGTTGTTTATTGGTAGTATTGATGTGAATATCAGTTTGAAGGACACTGTCCTCCAATCCAATTTCAACATCAAGGAAGACTGCGTTCAGTAGAGGATTGCCAGGTGAAATTCAGGGATGAAAATTGTTGTAGGCTTTGAAGAAAGGTTTCAAGATTGGTTTTGGAGTCAGTCCAGTTCATGAAAATATCATCGATGAAACGGAGCCAGCACAGGGGTTGGATGGGTTGGTTTTGAAGGAAAGTCTTCTTCAATTTCACCATGAACAGGTTGGCGTAGGAAGGGGCCTGTAATAAATAAAGGATTTCCTGTTCCCAATTTTAGAATATAAATATATAATAACAACTCTACATTGTTTCCTCAAATCAGTTACAATATTAAAGAAAACAATAATTTCCTGGAAATAATCTAAGTCATCTCTTCCAGTACTGATGGCCATGTCCACGTTGGTACCTCTAATCAGACGCACTTTGACCTACTGATAGCATAGCTCACTGCAACACAGAGCAAGCCTTTCCATACAGCTTTACCCTGAGCACTACACCAATTTACCAACAATACAAAATTCTTAGTCCTACCTAAACTACGCTAATTTATATAATAACAATCTTCATATTGAATTCGATTACCTTTATTTACACAGTATACATAAAAAAAACAAATATACAACACAAAAAATAGAAGTAATAAAACTTTAAGCTGTCATTTCAAACAAGTTATGTACATCTTCATTGAGCACATTTTAAATTTAGATAAAAAAGGTGTTTACATTTTGAATTAATTTTAATTCTACTGACAATAAGTCAACAAATTTAGGTGTCAGAACAGAAATACGAATGAATTTTTAAACAATATTTTATTAACCTTTGGCCTTCTACATTAACTATTGCCAAACTACGTGTTAAGTAAACCTGAATATTGTATGTTCTCATTTGTATCCTACCCACTCTTAATATAAAAAAACATTTGCAAAACTTAAAAGCTATGGAAAAGTCGAATTGAAGGAATTTTCAGTGATCAATACAAAGGAAATTTAGTTTCACGTTTGTGTTTAAACAGCAACGCCCGGATTATATGGTTCTGTGTTATTCTTAGCTTCTCTATGTATGATTAAAATGTACCCCCAGCAGTGATCCACACTGTAACCTTGAATTTACAAAAGCCATATAAAGTGATCTCACTAAGTCAGTGTCAACATAAGTATCTTAAAAATAGAAACTTATTTTACTCTTTTTACATATTAATGTCAAAATGCAAATCAAGAGCCTTGAAAGCCGTGATCGAAGGTTAATCATTGTCAGATCTTGATGCCATTACAAAATTAATGTTAGACAAAATTATACTCTGAATAACATTTGTGAACGTTTTTTTCAACCCTATTTTTGTATTTACTTTGCATGACCATTGACAGTTAATGGAGTATGAAATAAAGATATAGAGTATGTTCATTGACTTCTTGAGAACCAATTGTTCTTTTTCATGTTCATTTCATTTCTATGTTCATTGAATACTTGAGAACCAATTGTTTGCAGTTTATTGTTAATTCATGTAACGTAGGAGAAAAAATGGTGGCAATAGTAAACTGCCGATTGTGGAACACATTCAAAAGATCAGCCAGCAGTTTACTGCCGGTTAGTATTTTGCGTCTTTTAGACTAACTATAAAAACTTTGAAGATATTTTTTTTTGTATATTGTATATATTATATGGTATATTTTAACTTTAGAGCCAGTGGCCGAGCGGTCTAAGGCATAAGTACTTTATGCCTGAGAGATACTGTTTATTGCAGGTTCGAATCCTGGCCTTGGCTGTTAGTTTTTGTCACAAATATTCACCTTGTACTGAACTGGTTTTTCCCTTACTCTATCTGATTAGTTCCCCAAACAGATCAGTAGTCTGTGGGGAATGGTTAGAGTAAGGTTAAAGAGAAGAAAGGTAAGGAATACAAATAAATAAATTCATTTTATTTTCAACACCTTTGAAATTGAGTAAATCTATATTAAAAATGTGCTATTTGTTTCCAGATTTGTGAATGTAGGTTATGTTTGTTTTGGTTACTTTGTTTGTTTAACAGCACAAAATGAAATAGTTTTTAATAGTTATTTGTGTTTAATCTATGTTTTTTTAGTGGAATTGAAAACAATGGACCAAGATAATGGCATTAAGAAAAGTTGAATTATTTGGTTTTGGTCAGTAGTCCTTCTAAATATCTTAGTTTACTGTATAACATTAAATATTGTTGCAGGCCTGATGGAGAGAAGTATAAGAGAGCCAGAGAGTGGGGCAAGTCAGTCGTCAATGTGCAATGGCTCAATGAAATTCTGTTTGGTCATTATTCCTGCCTTCAGCAGCCTGATATTCATAAATACCAGCAATACAATTTAGGAAACCCCTTCCGTATTGATTACATGCTAGTTCCTCATCTAATGGGTAATTATTTAGTTTTTATTATCAAGTTGCCCTAATCTTAATAATTTGTCAGACATTGTGAAATTGCTTATTTTCAATTATTATAAATTGTATATTGTTTTAGATATAAATTTAATAACATTAGTCATGAGTCCATGTAATCTACGAGGTACGTCCAGAAAGTAAGTTCCGTTTCCATTTATATCCGCTGCAGCGCTGCGATCGCAGTTCCGCGCATGCGCGGCAGACGCTCTGTATCAAGGAGAAGAAACGTGCGCCATTTGAGATCGCTGTCAGTCTCGTACGCTTTGTTGTGCTTGTTTAAAATGTCGGTGTTGATCGAAAATCCCGCCGCTTGTGAAATCAGATCTGTGATTCGTTTTCTGAATGCTAAGAAAGTGAAACCGATTGACATTTATCGGAAAATTTGCGAGGTTTACGGACAAAATGCGATGAGTGATTCAATGGTGAGAAGATGGGTCCGACAGTTTAATGAAGGACGTAATGAAGTGCATGATGAAGAACGAAGTGGGCGTCCATCTTTGATTACAGAAGAACTGGTTCACACGATTGATGAGAAGATCAAGGAGAACCGTAAGTTTACAATGAGTGCTCTCGCTGTGGAATTCCCCCAAATCTCACGATCATTAATTCATGAAATTGTTACCGAAAAACTGAAATTTCGAAAACTTTGCTCACGTTGGGTACTGAAAATTCTTACTGAGCAACACAAAACACAACGGATGGGAAGTTTTTGAACCGTTATGATGAAGGCGGTGAAGATTTTCTGTCACAGATAGTCACAGGAGATGAAACTTGGGTTTCTTATGACACCCCAGAAACTAAGCGGCAATCAATGGAATGGAGGCACACTTCATCTCCAGCAAAGGTTAAGCCGAAACAAATCTTGACACCTCGCACACACATGTGCACAGTGTTTTGGGACAGGAAAGGCATCTTACTGATTGATTTCTTACCGCGAGGTCAAACAATCAATGCAGAAGTTTACTGCAAGACACTGAGGAAATTGCGCCGCGCAATACAGAATAAGCGCCGAGGATTTCTGTCCAAAGGTGTTGTTTTTCTTCACGACAATGCACGACCACACACTGCAAATGTGACGAAAAACCCCATACAGGGATTTGGCTGGGACGTGTTTGACCATCCTCCGTACAGCCCTGACCTCGCTCCTAGTGACTTTCATTTGTTCTTACATCTGAAGTCTTTCCTTGGCGGTCAACACTTCAACGATGACGAAGAGCTGAAAGAAAATGTTTCCAAATGGTTGAAGACACAGGCGGCAACCTTCTATGAAGAAGGCATAGAAAAACTTGTGCCACGCTATGACAAATGCCTGCAAAATTTCGGCAGTTATGTAGAAAAGTAGTTTAAGAGTTGTAGATTTTAGTGCAATAAATATTTTTTCTGTATCTGTAGACAAATTATTTTTATTACCAAACGGAACTTACTTTCTGGACGTACCTCGTATTATATTTTTGAAGTTTTTGTCATCACACATTTCTTGATTCCAAGTATTAGGTTATCTAAGACAACAATTTATTTATTACTGTACATATGTTTAATGGAATCATAACGTTTTAAAATTCAGTATAATAAAGCCTACCAAATGCAATCTAAACATTAATTCCTCATGTCGGCCATATATATTTAATTTATTCAAAATAGATTATAAGTACATTATGAATAGTTAATATTTTACATTAAGAATCACATGTTTGAGTTTCAGTTAACCTTTTTTATTCCCTGCTTTCCATAGTTTTGAGGATATTTTACAAAATTAAAATATTGCAGAGCCTGTATGTTGAATAATAACTCAAATATAATAGTAATATTAATGATATAACTTAATGTACACTTAACAATGCTGCATTCAATGCACATAAAATACAAAACAAGGAATGACTGACCTCAAACCAAACAAAGAAAATTGGGGTGTCCTCATGAATCAGAATTAACGAGTGGAATCTATGCTTTCTGAATACCTTCAATTTATGTCACATTCGTACGACAACTGCTGATTATTAGAGGAGCAGAATGACATGCAGTGTGCGACATTGTGATTTTAAAGGTACTTTTTTTCGAGTTTACAGTTGCCGCAAACGATGCCGTATTATAGCAAATTCCTAATTAATGAATGTTTTTACTGTATATATATTTTTTTTTTTTTGAAACTTTTCTGAAAAAAATTACTGCTAGTTACCATCAAATAACGAAAAACCTTTTAATAGTTACATGTTGAACGATAGTTGAAAAGATCCAACTAGGCCTTGGTAATTCTCAAACAAATAAATTTATTCATGGCCAGTTTATTTATTATTACTCATAATTAGAACAAAAGATTGCTTGTAAAGTATCCTATTTCATTTATTATTATTATATTTTTTGATTTGTTAATATTTCCATATTTGCATTGTCACACAGCTGCCTGGAAGATTCCGATATCTGTAACTACAGAGACATATGAAAGAATTAAGTCCAACCCACCCACAATAAATCGTCGAAAGCGACCACGCACATCTTTCTCCACACAGTACCAAGACAATCATGAGATGGTCAACCGAGATTGTATGATGGAAGGAGTGGAAATCATCAATCCTAACCCTCCTCCATCAGAAAAGAAGCCAGTCATATTGTTCTCAGGGTCCTATGGAGAAGCCCAGAAAGAAGATGCTAAGGTTATATTTCATTCATTGCTTAAACAGCACCCCAGTAGACCCTCTGGCTCAAGAGAGCCTGAAACCTAGAATAGTTGTATATGAATGATAAGTCAGTGTTTGATTACAATAACAGTCTACTGTCTTTTAAACCACATTTTCTCAAACTTAACAAAATAAGAAAGTTTTTAAATTGTTTTGTGATGGTGCTATGATGTAAATTGTCCTTAGTACTTAGAGCTATTCTTATGAACCATCACAAACGTAGCTCCTGCTATGTCAGCCAGTTCCGTAGTATAGTTTTTATTTCAACATTTTGATCTTTGGTGTTAGTAATGTGGTAATCTGTCTAATGCAATACATTTGATGAAATTAATTACTGTTAACGTTTTTCAATGTTATTAAATTTTATGTATTTATTTGCTGTAGTTTGATTTACAAACATTTGACATTGTTGTTTAAACATTATGCAAGCCTAGATAATAATAATTAATTGAAAAATGTGACATTTCTAACTAAACAATTCGTAGTCCAGCATAAACATACATTTAATTGAACCCTGGATAGATGATAAGCAAGTTCATAAAGTTCAATGAATTTAAATTTGTATATTAGGAATGATTCTTTTCAAACACATGACTGATAAAAATAACATAGTATTGTGAAAAACAAAAGAACTAAACCATTGAAATCAGTAAAGTTTTAAACTAATTTTAATTTTCATCACTTCAATTAAATTAACTCAACTAATCCAAGTAAAGTAAGCATCTCATAAAAAAATATAGTTTCTTTTATCTAAGGAAAGATATTCCTAACAATATTCCCACTTTGGTAGCAGTGTTAGCATCTAAAATGTGTTATATTTGGAGTGCTGGGCCCATAAAATCTTTTAGAAGCACCCGGAATATGGACAGCATGTACGGTTTCTGGTGGAGAGGATTCATACTCAGTAATAAAATTAGTCCTGTATCAGTAACAATGGTTTAATTTATTAACCATTGGTCACTGAATTAGCATTATGAATATGATAAAGTGAATACTGGTCCAAAATTCTACATAAATTATAATAATAATTTTCTAGTGATGTTTTATTTATTTTTAAAGGGGGAGAGATTCAGGACGGTATGACACTGTTAATAACATTTAATTGAAGTTGTAAATGAATAACGCTACCAATTACACTGAGTGTGGTTTATATCTGTTGATTAATAATTAGTTGAAATATTTAAATCTGGCACTCCTAAGATGTTGACAATACCCTAGGGATGTTTGCAAATAATTGGTATAATGCAATGTTCATTTTATGTTTGAGGTGTCAAGTGTGAACCTATATTCTCGCCTAGGTTAACCTACTTAAGCGGTGCATGTGAGATCTGCACTACCTATTTGAGGGCTCTAGGCCAGTGCTACACCATAGATTTGTAATGAAAAATGATTACTTAGGTCACGTGTTATTTTTTACAAAATAGTCACCCTAGAATCGCATAGTCACCAAGAAGCCGAATAAAATTAGTCATGACTCTCCTCAATATATTTACTATGAGTACAACCAACCACCTGTAACAACTCCCAATATAGTAACATTAATTGTAAAATTATAGTGAAATAAGAAACAAAAACCATAAAACTTCCTCAATTCACAACAATTATTTTTATCTATTTTTTTGAAATAGCAAGATAGTAATTAAAGATTCGAGTTAACTAATTTTGATCAGATATTAAAAGGCCCTGACTACAAATGTACCGAACTAAATACAAGAAATGTATACTGACATGACCCTTTGTACTAGTGATGGTTTCATTAAAAAAAAATAAATTTAACTAATAGATTAAAATTAAATATGAATATTGAAAATGGTTAAGTGAATATTTTTTTCAAAAATACTGACATGTTTTCCTAAAATCTTCATATGACGCATTTCGGAGTCACTGATGCTCCATTAAAGCTTGATCCTCTGGCGGTGATAGATGAAATTAAAATACACAAGAGCATGAGTAACTCCGAAATGTGTTGCATGACAATTTAGGATATCAACAAAGGTAAAGTAAAATCGCTATAATATTAGATTGATATCTAGTAGTAGGCAAAATGAACTGCAGAAGTTTTTGATTTGTATTGCTGATTAACATGCATTGTATTTTACAGAAGGTGGTTATGTTAGGAGGCGCACTGGCCTTCACAGCCAACGAAGCCACTCACTTAGTAATGAATGGTGGAGTGACACTGAAGCTCTACTGCAGCGTCTCCACTTGCAAGTACATTGTGACTCCTAAGTGGCTTGCAGACAGCTATGCCCAGTCTCAATTTCTGGGTATGCATTAGGTTTATTCATGTATTTATCAGTGTTACAAACTAATGACTCCACCACAGTCCAGATACATGAAATAGTGATATTTTTTTTTCAACTTGCACAAGAATTTAAAAATATGAATGTCCATTTGACTGGAACAATTATTACTAATTTTCTGAAAGTATAAAAAAGGAAAACTATTATTTGAAAAATATGAGACAAAGGCTTACCGTCATAAAAACAACACTTTAGTACTTGCTTGGTAAGATAAGCATGATGTTGTAATTTTGAGTAATTCCTTCAACATTGATGTTGAAATTATCTTAAGAAAGGAAATGGAGAATATTGTACATGAAACCATCGGTTATTTGACAATATAACAAATATATAGGTGGTGTGAATCACACTGGCCATTACTTTTCATGCAAATTTTCTCTAAAATCTGACATGGTGGAGATATTTGATATTTGGTTGCTGGAAGTAGCAGTGGTGTACAGTTTTCTATTGTACAACATGGATCATCAAAACCAGAAAACAGTTCAGCATAGAAAATATAGAGAAACTATCATAACTTGTTGGAAATGTCCATAACACAGTGAATTTGAAGCATGGACCGTCCTTCATCTCTTGAAAAAAGAGAAAGACTAGACAAGAAGCTTCATTACCTTACTGCTCATCCTACAAAAAAAACCAAATGTGCAGTTTGTAGTAACAGGAAGGAAACAGAGGGAAGAGGGGAAACCATGTACTATTGTAAAAATCCTAGCCTTCATCCTACAAATTGTTTTGAAAGATATCACATATATTGTTAAAATCCAAAACCTTTTAGCTTAACATTGTTTTAATTACCATCGTATAACATAAAATTAATATTTAGAATCTAAGTGTAAATTATAATTTTATAATTATTATTTAATACTAATTACCGCAAAACAGATGTTGAACACTAAAAACATGTCAAAATAAATACAAGCTATGAAGGAGAGGATGAACAGAGGTAAAAAATGCAAGTGGTAAGGGTTAAGCTGTTGATGATAGTGATATGAGAAAACATAGGTGACTTAATTCATATTTCTAAAAAAGTGTTCCACAGTTCTGACATATCCTCTAAATGTTCCCTTTATGTAGCCTTGAAATCCTTAATTTTGTTCTTTTATATTAACTCCATATACTAGCTCATATATTAACTCCACATACTAACTCAGAATTTTGTTCACCCTTTTAAAATCCTTAAATTATTTACTAATCGTTTTAAAATTAATCTGTTTCAGATGAAAGTGTGTATATGTATTCAAATCCTGAACTAGAAAAGCAGTATAATTTCAAACTTTCACAAACTCTTTCTATGCCCAATCGCAGAAGTCTTTTTAAAAGCAAGAAGTTCTTTCTGACTCCGGGTGTTGTTCCGGGGCGCAATGCCATGAGGGAGATGATTGAATATGCAGGGGGCTCTGTAGACCGCCAGCGGCGCTCTCTTAAGTTCATGCAAGATCAGGAACCTCTTTCCTATTTTGTCATTGCTGTGCCTAAGGACTATCATCTTGTTGCCGATGTTCTTCGTTCTAGCTTAGGTAAGTAGTAGATCGACAAGCCCCTGTTCAATATAATTAGTACAATGTGTATTATCCAGCTCTCCGTATCATCCAGATAGACAATCTTTTAACTTGTCGTACATTACCGGTTGTCACTACGTAATGTGCCTGAAGATCCGGGTTGACAATTTATTTATTTTTATTATTATGAGCGGTTCGAAGAGTTAATTTGTCATAAATGGGAAAATAGAAGATTTCATTACGTACCTCAGCATTGTCGTTTTTTTTTTACTGTGGCGGAGTGAAAACACTTTTTCATTCATTTATTCAATAGGCGGGTCGATTTATTTAGACAAGCGCGCCCCAGCGGGTACAAATTAATTTGCATACAGGCGCGGCGGCAGAACACTTTTTTAGCACACCGCAATAAAAATCCAGGTAATTTCTTAAATGTAACCTGCTGGGGTACCGGGGATATAGCAGTGGCAACAAGTGGTGAGCCAGGTTATTGGGTGGCGAGGACGATGTCGGAATGATAATCTAAATATCGCGCAGGCAGATTGGGTGAAGAGATAACATTGTCTGTGTCATTGAATAGACTAGGCTTGGCGAGAACAACGACCTCCTCACAGTCCTCTGTGTTGGTTTACTAACCTCAACGTCACTTGCTATATCGGTGCACCAAGGTGGACAGAAACGCACTTATCTAAACTAAATACAGTATATATTACTGAACAAAATATAAACTGCCTCTTCAACTTCAACATACTTCTGCGATCTATTGGATATTAATGAAAGTTTTTATAAACAAAATCCGTCATCTGCTTTTGCTTGTCATCTGATATGAGTTATCGAATCTCTATTTTGTTAGGAAACCAAGTTTTTTTTAAATTATATTTTATCCGGCCTTAAACATATCCCACTTGACGTGCCGCCACATTAGGCCAGATAACTGAGGTTGCACTGTGCTAATTTGAAATATTATAAAACCTGATAGTATGAGTTTTATAATTTATTCTGTTAACGATATCAGTTTACTTGAACTTAAGAAACAGCTGTAATTTTTATGTTTGTAGCAGTCAAAATCATTCCTTAGTTTGTTTATATTGTTATGTGAATGCTTTATTTTTATTGTTTATTTGAATATTGATATTGATGAACGATGAGGGAACAGTTAAAAGAAAATTATTATCAGCAAGCAGGTGTCACACATGCTAAACATAATATTTGTTATGTCTATTTATAACAGGAAAAGCCCTGGCTCACTCACTCACTCATCATTGATTCTCCAACTTCCCATGAAAGTATAGAGTATTTTCATCTTGATAAAGTACTCCTAAGGGGTATAAAAAGCCCCTAAAATATTATTCTATAAGGATAACATTGGGTTGATTTTAGTAAATTAATAATAACTGTTTTGTAAATAAATGAACATGTTTGATTTCTTTGATTGACTTTACTATTGATGCATTTTTATTACTATACTGCGAGTTTAATCTTCAGCTGTTAAACAAAAACAAATGAAATGAACATGTTTGAAATAGGCTTAGTAATACCATTGAGTATTTATACTAATAAATAGGTAGCAACGCAAGTAGTGTGAGTGAGATACTGTAAATAAATTTAATATTGCGATTTTACATTATAGTCAAAAGTCACATGTCGAGGTGTATCGAGCGCAGTGAGCGTTGGGGTTGGCACGAGAAGGGTGCAGAGGTGTCCCCTAGTTGTTATTTAATTATCTGTCATACATGGTAAACATTACAATTTGTCATTCATATATAGTTATTGTGATGTTTATTTTGATAGTGTATTTATGTTATCAAATTATATTTCGGATTTCAGCATAACATTTCATATTTTGGAATTTGTATTGCGAACTTTTCCTACTCACTTAATGCAATATAATTTTCAATAAATGTACTATAATTAATAAACTACTCACAGTTATAGTGTCCAATTAAGACTTGATGTTTCATAGGTGTGTACACTTCAGAGTTTGTGATGACATGCTTACTACGCCAGAGCATTGAGCATGAGGCGGCAACCATGGTGATCAAGCGAAATACAAACAAGCAAGGGAGATGAGACCTGTGGAAGTATCCAGCACACCTCTCTAGCATATGGAAATCATTTACATCTCGGTAATACGTTCCTTTTAGGATTTGACTTGTTCAAATTATTACAACTGTGTTACCACTTATAGTGGTGTTTCTGATTTTTAATGTCTTACTTCATAGAATAGAAAAAGTAAATATAGACATGTTTATTTATACTATTAAGCTTTCATTGTATGGATATACACAGTACATGTGGTGGGTAGTAAATTAAAAAGTTAATATAGTTGTTAAAATCTAATTCATATTCATTATTTTATGGATTTACCATTTTAAAAATTGAATCAGCTCTTGAATGCATAAGTTGCACTTAATATTCATACTAAGATTAAAATCAGTGTCACTGTGTTCTATTCAAATCACTTATTATTCTAGTATATAATAGCAACAAATGTATTGCACACAATTTTACAAAAAGAGGAAAATTGTCAAATTCATCTATAAAATAACAATCTACCTTATCTATACTAATACATCTTGAAAATATTCATCCAAAGAATAATAACACATGTTTCTGAAAATATTGTTATGTTTGCTCTTAATTTGTAATAAACTTAATTGCCAATGTACTGTAGAGTTTTTCAAATAATGTTAGTGTATGAGAGGGCAATTTTATTTATTGTTTGTTTCTAGTGTTGTAATTATGTTCAGTTTGTTATTTTCTTAAACAATGTTTATTACAATGTATGAAAATTACTACCTCTAATATACACAAACACACTACTGTTAACAGGGATTAATTCTTAAAAAGAGGGTTTCAAGAGTTTTTTAACTCCAAGCACGATTCTAATGACTTTTTATGGTATCTTTAAAATACATGTTAAAAACTACTACTTCCCCATGACAATGTTCCATATTTTATATGAGAATAAAAATGGCTGTAATATATGTTCTTTATTGTTGGAATATCTGTTATACTAGACAAAATTGACAATTGAAAACAAGTTTTTTGAAAGATCGTTACAATGTAAACTACTATGTACTTATACACAGTGCAAATTCAGTAATAATTGCTGCTGGATATTCATATAAGATGTCAATGACATTATTCTTTTAAAAGACAGCTGAGCATGAAGAAGAGAACTGATTGTAAGTGGGTAACAGAGTAAATTGTTAAGATGTTTCATCACACTCTCCAGCACTGTGGTAAAATATATTTTGCTTTGAATGATAAAATATAAGTTTTTTGCTTGAAAAAAATGTAAAATTATTTGTTTTAATGTCTGCATTAGTCTTTCTGTGTCTAACTGAATTAGAAGTAACAGCCAAGAATTGATGTTGGAAAAACTACCTTTTCAGTTGATTTAAACAACATTTCTACATACAGGGTTTAAAAAAAAACCTTAAAGACCTCGGTTTCTGATTACTTGTATGAAAACTTAGAAAAAAGCTCCTATAAATGTATGTCCTAAAAGTCTTAGTTTTCTATCTGTCTGTCTAAATGTGTTTTTTACATAATTTATCTTATCTTAGTAATCCCTCAAGGTGTTATCATACTATTCATGTATGAGGAATAGTAAGACCTAATTCAGTATTATAGAGTATCAAGTTCATACTTTGTACCATTTCAAAATGGCGGCTATGTTTAGTTTTCATAGCTTATGTCTTAAAAAGTACAATAAAAAAAAAACTACAAGATACTAAAAAATTGAACAATTTTATTTCCTAAAAGATGGTACAAAGATTGTTAAGTTCGGATCATTAATAACTGATAAGCTGTAATTTTCGTAATACGAGTACATGCTAAAGTTGTGGCAATTTTATTCCATTAGCATGTACTGTATTACAAAAATTATAACATCAGTTATTGATGATCCAAACTTTAAAATTTTTATACCAAAATACAATACATGTTATTGTAGTAAATGAAATTTTGCAATATTTTGTAACCTGGAATTTTTTTTAGTTATATTTTTATAAAGATATTAAGCTTTGCAAACTAAACATAGCCACCAATTTGAAATGGTACAAAGTAGGAACATGATACTGTATACTGGATTAGGACTCATTATTCCTCATACATGTAACAGGTTTGAAGATAATATCTTGAGGAGTTATTAACATGTGATGCATTCAGACAACCAGACAGAAAACTAAATGTATTGAGATTTATGTTTACAGAAACCTTTTTCCCAGTTTTCATGAAAGTAATCATATCCCGAAGTCTTGAAGGGTTTTTCATGAACCCATGTATATTGTGTTGATAAAGTGTTTTGTCAATTTGTTTTTCCACAAAGCTTTTGTTCTATAAATGTAATTAGATCATTTTCATTTTCTCCACCATAAAGATTTTGAAAGTTTATTATTGTAAATTTAATAAATAGCAGAAGAAACACTTTATTAGTGAATTTCTTTTTTTATCTTACTGCCTATTTGTATTTTGGATTGTATGTGATTGCGTGTAAGAGGAATGTTCAGAAAGTAACAAACATTTCAAAATAAAAATTAACAGAGGGAGGACATTGAAAGGCACAATCTTAAGCTATTTTTCTACTCAATTGCCATTCAAATTGAGGGGCTTATAACATGGTACAAGATTTTTTTATTTCAACCATGTAAAAATTTGCTGTGCAAGATTAACTAAACTAGTTTTTGCTGGCTTGCAATATGGCCTCCTCATTATTGAAGGGCTGTATTTCAAACCAAGTATTTGTCACTTGATGCCAGATCACTGTGTCAGTCAATGTTTTGCTTCCAAATGCCTTTATTTGAAAATTAGCAATGCAACCAGTCTCTGTTTTGTTTTTGTCTTTCGTCTGAAAGATTTTTGGTACTCACCTAGAACATGATTTCTCATGAACATCTTCGTCACAACAATACTATGAAACTATCTGAACATTGACTAATATGTTTATAAAATTTTTGTTGATTTTCATCTATAGTTCTCACAAATCACAAAACTAAATCAACAATTGCGATCTCTTATCTTGAACTCTGGTAGTATTTTTTTTAAACTAACACACTATTGACTAACCTTGCTCCATTATTTCTTTTCCATGTACTTCACAAAGTTGATTGTGTATTGAATCAGTTTGTAGTTTTTACCAACAAAATTGTAATCGGTGAACATACACCTTAAAGTAGCATGATTGTCTATTGCAGCGCATACCTTAAAATTAGCACAATGAGCGAAATAAAAGGGGACATAGACCACACTCTATCACAGTTTAGTGCCCACAGAATTCATTCAAGATGATTACTATTACAACATCAGTTACTTTCTGGACAGCCCTCGTAAAATGTAGTGTTTAGGTTGTTTTTAATGTTGTTGTTACATATATTAGTCTAATTGTGTTAATGATTAAAATTTCGTACATATTACTTATATTGAGTTTGTTTGGTAGATTTAATATATTAAAGTTAAAAACTGTCCAAGTTATACTTTATAAATTATACTTATGTCCTATACATTCATTTCCAATCAATTATATATGCATGCATATTTCATGTAAAAAAGTCCTCAGTTTCGATTGAAACTTATTTAAAAACTATGATTGTATATTTATTTTCAGTTCTTAAAGAAAGTTTATGGGTTGTAAAAAGGTTATAAATATATCGAGTGGACCAATACTTCTAAGTGTAAATAACACAACTCGATTCTTACAGTACATATTTATTAATTTATTCTCGTTATTACAAATAAATAATCTATTTGCTTTGTTGAGTTTTTTTCGGTGAACATAATTTAAAAATTTGTCAAGAGACAGCTTTTTACCAATATTTAAACTTATTTGCTACCTTGGTTAGCTTGAAACTATCATTACAAGCTAACCAATAATAATACATGTTAGCAAGATATTATAGTTGCTAAATTTGGCGAGTATAATAGTTTTGAACTTGAATGATACATTTGTAGTTAAGGATTTGTCTTTATTTCTGACAAACAAAATTATCTTAAAAATGCAATCCTAGTATAGTATCTCTAAGTTCAATAAGTGAGTTCAAAGCAACTCTTTATCTAAGGTAAATAATGTAAATAAACTTGTATTGTAATAATAATATTGTTGAGTTTGTACAAATACTATTCTATACAAAGACTGAAGTTAGTAAAACAAAATAGAAGTGTAGTATATTATTTACAACTTGTTGTGATTTAGTTTACTGTAGTAACTAACAAGATGTGAAGTAGATATTTGTTTATAGTTCCTTCCAGTTCTTAACACACTTTAATAATAGATGTGCCTTTTACCAGGTTAAGCTAGCTTTGTACAATAAGTTTTAAGGATTTATTTGTAATTTTTGTTCTGGTATAAATAAATTCATTAAATTTTCACAATTTTAAAAAATAAAAATAACTTGGACTACCTTTTTTTATAGAAAACATCAACACTCCAATTTTCATCCTGTGTAGTGCAACACAGTTTCTCTAGTACTTAAACCTAAACCCATTGTTGGCAATTACTCTGGGGCCAATGATGGCTTTTAAAACCAAGTAAGCCTGGTTTGATGTACCTTAATCTCCCAACTTCCTGTTGGCTCCTGTGAAAGGGATGTACGCTAAAGGCCCTGAAATTTTCAAATATTTTGAGTGAATGAAGCGAGCATCAACCAGGCATATACTTGCGTCTATACTCTTGCTCTCACCTCTCAATGAGAGTTCAGCCACATGACAAGAAAAACCAGTGAGAGAGAATATGATCACTCCAGGGCTACAAAATACTCGGGCTGTGACAATTCACCTTTGAGCCACAACACAGGCTATTAGGCTGAGGCGTTACTGACTCAAGATCTATGCATTCTCAAGTCACGGAACTACTAGTTTAATGCCAAACAATCATTTACACATCTCTGCTCTTTTAATGAAGCATTCAATAATAATGGAACTAAAACCATTTTAATCTATGTTTTGTGATGAGCATAATGATATGAAATGTTAGCAATAATTTAATTTACATAACATATACAGTAAACCCTAATAGAAAGAACCTTTACAAAATTAATGCCATAAGAAATAAGGGTCATTTCCTAAAGTTAGTCTTCCTTTCTATCGGTTCTTGAAAAAAGAACATGGACCAAGAATCGATAGAAAAATGTTGCGGTTCTGGTTTCAAAAACCATAAAAAACTTAAAGAGGGAGATAACTTTCATATAAGGACTCTTTCAGCCAGAAAATGAACAATTCAACATCAGTATCTGGACAGAAGATAAACAAAATATATTTATGTCAGAAAATACTTGCCCATAGTCAGGCCACTTTGTTATCTGCAGAGTGAACAGAAAAAGGTAGGGAATTCAGCAAATGCCATTCACAAGTTCATATTCCAAGTTGTCCTTTCCAGTCAGCTTCTTTGTTTGTGAACCTTTCTCATCACTTCCTGTCTGATTAAACACCTAATAGAAACAAGGTTTTTGTATTTCGTAAGGTGTGTAGAAACTGTGTAATTACCATTCTTTCTCGTGCAAACACATATATCTTCAAAGTAGACTTGGCTTGAAATATACAGTTCTACAAATAGAATAGGAGAAAAAGAGCTTTAGCAAACTTACCTGATATGAAAAGTTAACTAAACCAGATAATGACTTATCTTTCCAGGTGTGTTCGCAGAAGCCCTGTTTCTCATATTTTATTAATTGCTGGCCAAATGCCCTATAACTTATCGTCAGTTCCACTAACAAACAGCTTTTTGTTCACCAAAATTCCAAGTGAGTGCTGATGAATATTTTGCCATCCCTTACAGCAGCTGTTTTGTGTTGTTAACACAATGTGATTGAATGAGATAGAAACAATAGCTGGTGCATAGTTTTAATGCCATATCTTGCTTTGTACAAAGTTCATCCATTCACTGATACAAAAGTATTACCGTAATTATTGGTTTCATTACATAGTGTTTAATGATAAACGGCCTCATTAATTGTTCTAATGACCATTATGGGTTAATCATCACAAATATATTAAGAGTTGTATAAGTTTATTTTCCTTCTTATTACACTATACTGTGCTTGCACTAACGGAGGTTGCTCCTGGGCCGAGCCCTTGAGGACACAATCGACCGACCACGGGGGTTGGTCACCACTGCTGGTACTCTGCTTCCTTGATAAAGGTGCATATGACCCTCACGCCATTGAGCTTCGAGTCTCACATAAGTTCCTCCTGGAATTCAATGAAACTGGCTTATGTAAGAAAACTACAATTGGTAGAAACCAACTTTAGATTTTAAAGTAGTAGAGAATATTATGCGATATAAAACTATGCCATTAGAATACAAATTCTTTCATCCTGAAAAATTTTAAATGAAAACATATTTTTATTATGAGCGTTGAAATGCAAAGTTTTGACCTGCAAGTCCTGTGGTAAAGAAACTAGATTTTGTACAACATTTCAGGTTGATTAATTTACTATCTCCGTTGATTATTAAACTTTTATGCTGGTCAAACTTACGTGGCCAAAAAATTTAAAATTTCCTTATTGCTAAAAAATGTAATGTCATGTTTTAAAAATGAATTAAAACAAATTTTTCTTATCAACAATTATATACAGGGTTATTCAAAAGTCTGGAGACGGCTTAATATTGCTATTATTAATTGGGCTAGAGGATTAGAACTTTACAAATTAAAATTGGGAGCTAAAAATCAATTTTGTGCTGTTCTTACTCATTCTCTAGCTCCGATGGCTGACGGCCCACAAGGAGTTGGTAGATTGTAATTTTAAATGTAAGCATAAGTTGATATGCATATAATTTGAAAGTGCTGATAACCTTATCTAGACTGTCCTCTTAGATAAGTCTGCTGTTCCCTGTTTCACCCACTTTACTAATTGCTGACCTAGTGCTCTATAACGTAACCTCAAATTTGTATTTACATTTCTTTTCCATTAATTCACTATAACTATTTTTCGCCTTTAAACTCTGTTAATTCACCGCCAATTTAATTTATATTTGAAGGCTGTTTGTTCATTACCTGTATTGTTCGTAATTAGTAGGCAGAACTTTGTATATTCATTTTAGATTATCATCAGTGAAACACAAAATGAGCACTTTGTCCACATATACCTCTTATCGTAACAGACAATATAAAACCATTAGGAATTAGGAAAGTTCAGACATCAATAACAACTCAAAATTTGCTGTTAACTTTTTCATATTAGTTAACGTTTCAAGGATTGGTTATGAACAAAAACCATGGTGGTAGAGAATGATCATAAAAGAACCAAATTGATCAATGTATAAATTTGACAATTATCACTAAATCAATCAATTTTGGTTTTAAAACGTGCGAAATCTGATGATATCTTTTTCATGAACTCTAGATCTGTATTAAGAAGGTACGGTACCAGATTTTGCACATTTGAGCATTAAAGAATATATTTAAATGAAATAAAATGAATTTAATATGTATATTTATACATATTAAATTCATTTTCAAATATGAAAAATCAAGTACGTATCTTGAAACACAGGTTTAATCCTAGGAATAAATTGCAAAAATAATGTATAAGCGATGATGTTGTTATTGAAGGAAATAATTTGTATGAAATAAATATCTGTACCAAGAGGAGTTATGTGAGGCCCCCATCTCCCCCGGCCAGCCCCTCGGTGATACAAGTCTCCGTGTCGCCGAGAAAGTAGACTAACCACTGTTCCCAAAGACCATTCCTCATAATCCCGCAGACTGTCCTGATTGTAACGAGTGGAATATCGAGCTAGCCATTGGTTTGGTTGGTTGGGACTAGAAACAAAAATATGGTTACATGAGATCTTATTTTAGTCTTATATTAGAAATTAAATTACACACATTTGAGAAGTTCGATGGCAAATGATTCATGCCATCACTGAAAATACATTACTGTAGTGATTGAACAATCATGATCTTGGTTAGGTACATAAATGAAGTCCACATTCGATCAATCTCTCCAATCCACAAAAACTATTTTGAACAATAGCCGGGCAAAAGTCTGGAATATATTTATTAATTTCAAAACTAATGAAATAAATGTAATGAAACTTTGCATTTATGTACATGTCTCTATACCAAACATTTAGACATATTTTAGTAGTTTTTCATGTATGCATGGAAGGGCCCAGGAAGGAAGTCTTGGAAATTTTAAATGTAAGCCTACCTTGACTTATACCTTATTTTAAAGGTCTTTGTTTGTACAATACAACAAAAGTGCAAACCTGAGGTCAAAACGATGACCCAGTCAGAAAATACAGCCACTTGAAGAATTAAATGTCAGGGTTGGGCAAAAGTCTGGAATATATTTATTAATGTCAAAACTATTGAAAGAAATTGAATGAAACTTTGCAATTATTTACATGTCCATATAACAAACATTTAGATATATTTTACTTGTTTTTTTTATAGCCAGGGGATGGCCCATGAAGGAAGTCTTAAAAATTCGAAATGTAAGTCTACCTCGAGTTAAGCCTCATTTTAAAGGTCTTTATTTGTACAAGACAAGAGTGCAAACCTGAGGTTAAAAGCATGACCCAGTCAGAAAATACAGTTATTCAATGAATTTAATGTTATATTATTAATTCTTCTTAGTTATCATCATCATCATCATCAGTCAACGTTTCCGCTTTCGCAGGTCGTCTGACACAGCCTCTTCCACTTCTGTCTGTCTCTCCACGTCTTCTCCTCCTCCACCTGTACCCTCCGAAGTCCCCTTCTCTCCACATCCCTCCACACCTGGTCTATCCATCTTCCTCTCGGCCTTCCCCTCGGTCTCCTTCCTCCCTCTTGTTTCTCCAAGGCTATCTTTGGCATTCTGTTATCTTCCATCCTCTTCACATGACCCATCCACTGTATCCTCCTTCTTTCCATCGTTTCCTGTAATGTTATTACTCCCAGCCTCTCTCTGATTACTTCATTTCTTATTCTGTCTCTTCTACTAACCTTCTCTATTCCCCTCAGGAATCTCATCTCCGCTGCTTGTAATCTGCTGATGTCACTTTTATTCCATGTCCATGTCTCCGCTCCATATAATAAGATTGGCTGGTAATACATTTTATACATTAACAATTTTGCCTCCTTCCCAATATTCCAATTCCATAGTATCTTTTTCACTAGATTGAAAAACTGTCCACTTTTCCAAATTCTTTTTCCTATTTCCTTTGTCATCGTACCCTTGCTTGTTATTGTACTACCCAAATAACAGAAATCTTCTACTCTTTCCAGGACATTCCCTTGAATTGATATATCTTCATTTCCTCCATCCATTCTTCCCACCTTCATTACCTTACATTTTTGTACATTCATCTTCAGTCCATACTTCTTTGCCACATCTGCCCATTTCGCCAACTCTCGTTCCAACTCTTCTTCTCTTTCTTCCCATATCATTACATCATCTGCATATGCAACCACCTTCAAGTCCTCAGCTCTTCTGTCCATCTGAACCCCTGCAATGATTTCATCCATGATCACATTGAAAAGAAAAGGTGATAGTACACTACCCTGTCTTACACCTCTCTCTGTTTTAAAGGATTGCGTGAATTTTTCTTCTATCCTTACTTTACTTTTACATATTTCATAAAGATTCCTAATCCTTTCAATTATCCCCTCCTTTATCCCTCTTCTTCTCAGATTCTCCCAAATCATTTCTCTCTTCACTTTGTCATATGCTTTTTGTAAATCTATGAACGCTATCACTGTATCCTTTCCATACTCCCATCTCTTTTCCAGCACTTGCCTTATCACAAAAATCGCATCTACTGTTGACCTACCTCTTCTAAATCCACACTGCTCCTCTCTTCCTGTTTCTTCCAGTACTGGTTTTATTTTTTGAAGCAGTAACCTTTCGTAGATCTTCATACTCTGACACAAAAGGGTTATCCCCCTATAATTCTCACACTTCTGTTTGTTCCCTTTTTTATAAATTGGTACAATTATGCCCATTTCCCAGTCTTTTGGTATCCTCTTACTTTTCCATATCCCCCTCATCACTCTGTATAACCATTGCATTCCCATCGGTCCTGCCGCTTTAATCATCTCCACCGTCACTTCATCCTCTCCTGGTGATTTTCCATCCTTCATCTCCTTTACCGCTTTTTCCAATTCTCCTATACTTAAGTTTTCATCGTCTTCCGTATTAATCATCTCCTCTCCCATTCCATCTTCTTCCACCTCCGTTCCTTCTAACAATTCCTTAAAATAATCTTTCCATGTTTCCAACACCTCCTGCTCCTTCCATTTAATTTCCCCACTCACATCTATTACTTTAGTCATCATTTCTTTTGGTTTTGTCTTATTTTTTATCAATCCATAAAAGATCTTCTTATTTCCTTCAAAATTTGACTTCATTTTTTCTTCAAATTCCTTCCATGACTTTTCTTTAGCTTCCTTTAACATCTTTTTTGCTTCTTTGTCAAGTCTCTTCCATCGCTCCCTTTTCTCATCTGTCCTTTCCTTAAACCACTCTCTCCAAGCTCTATTTTTATTCTTAATTGCTTCCGCAATTCCTTCGTTCCACCATGGTGTCTCTTTATCCCTTTTCCTCCCTGATGTTCTTCCGCACGTTTCCTCCGCTGTTTCAACTATTGCCTTTTTGAATCTTATCCATTCCTCCTCTCCTGTTTTACTTTCATCTCTGGGTACTTTTTCTTTTAATTTCTTCACAAAGTCCTCCTTTACTTCTCTGTCCCTCAATTTCCATGTTTTAATCCTTGTCAACCTTGCAACCCTTCCAATTTTGAACCACTTAAAAACCGCTATCAGTAATCTGTGATCCCCCCCCAGATTTTCACTTGGTATAACTTTTACATCTATCAAAAAAGGTTGTAAACACTTTTTAACTAACACGTAGTCTATTTTAACTAACACGTAGTCTTCTTAGTTATACTGCTATTTATTTAACAGTTTGATGTTCTCGTTGAGTATGTTGTTGATTGTTAACAACTGTAACGAACGACTGCATTATAAAAATAACTATTACGAGGCGTGTTTTTAAAGTAAGTACAGTTTTTAAATTACGCCGCTGCAGCGCAGCGGTCGCCGTTTAGTGCATGCGCGCCGTGTAGCCACGTCTGTTGGGAAGCCAAAGACACCATTACAGAACCATCCGATAGAGTCTACATCTGTTTGCGTGATTTTAAAATGACTCCACCTATTGAGAATCCCGCCGACTGCGAAGTGCGTGCTGAAATACAGGTTCTCTGTGCTCAAGGCTTCAAAGCAGTTGACATTCATCACCAAATCCTCCTGGCCCATGTCCCGCTGCCTTGTCTTACTGCTCGCACCAACAATGCTCATTGTTTCTAACTCTCGTCACTGCGGATGAAATATCTTTTATTATTAAAGCATTAAAAAATAAAAAGTCCATGGGACATGACGCAATAACTGTACAGCTATTGAAACAAATACAGCCTCAAATTAGCCAAGTTCTAGCTGATATCATGAATATTAGTTTCAAAGAGGGAAAGTTCCCTACGAAACTTAAACAAGCTATTGTTGTCCCTTTATTTACAAGAAGTAAAAGAGACTTATTAAATAATTACAAGCCTATTGCACTATTATCAATACTATCTAAGATTTTTGAGAGATGCATGAGAAACAGAATGATAAATTTTTACAATAATACTAAATTTTTCACCACACCAATTTGGATTTACAAAGGGTAGAAGTACAGAAACGGCCATAGAACAATTTATGACGGACATTTATAATAGTATTAATAACAACAAAAAAGCATCTGGAATTTTTATTGATTTTTGTAAAGCTTTTGATTTAGTAGAACATGATATATTGCTGGATAAACTTCAACTGTCAGGAATTAGAGGTCTAGCTCTAAGCTGGTTTGACAGTTTTTTGAAAAACAGAACTCAACAAGTTAAAATAAAAGATGTTGTCAGTGACTCAAAATTAATACTAAAAGGAGTACCACAAGGTTCTGTGCTTTTAGCAACGTTATTTTTAGTATTCATAAATGATTTACTTCACATCCCGTTTCATGGTAAAGTGACTGCCTTTGCAGATGACATTGCCTTGCAATATACTGAAGACTACTGGATATAAAATTGGAATAATATGAATGAGGATATATGTACCCTGAAAAATTGGTGTGACAGTAACAATATGGTAATAAATGCAGACAAAACTAAAACAATAAACTTTGGCCAAAAAAGATTCTCATTTAATGAAGCATTGCAGAGTCACACACATGCATGCATAAATAGTAAAGATTGTGATTGTGCCTCTATTCAATAAGTCGACCACATAAAATACTTAGGCCTAATCATGGATGAAAATTTATCTTGGAAGCACCACACAGATCAACTACACAGGCAACTGAAAAACAACATAAGAAAATTCTATTTTATTAGAAACTTAGTAAGCGAAGATATGCTGAGAGCCTTGTATTTTGCTTTGATACATTCAAGACTGTCTTATGGCATTGAGCTGTGGGGTGGTGCCAATAAGGTCATACTAAATCCCTTAGAATTAACACAAAAACACTTTGTCAGAATTCTAGCATTTAAATCAAAACAAGAACCTTCTATTCCACTTTTCCTAAGATTTAAAATACTACCCTTGCAGTATATATTTATTTTTAAAGTTCTAAAAATGTTTTACATTCGAAGTGGTAACATTAATACGAACACATTTAGCTAAAAAACTAGAGCCACCTCGTTAGGGCTATTTATAAGACCAAAAGTAAATAAAATTATTTTTAGGAAATCATTTTTATTTTTAGGACCTAAAGTGTTTAACTTGTTACCTGTAAAAATAAAAAATAGTAAAAGTTTCAACATATTTCATTGTAAACTGAAGGTTTGGCTTCTACAACAAAATAACCTAGACCAAATCTTAAGCGTTTTACAATAGTGGTTATTTTAATTTCAATATCATATTGTTTTAGCTGTATAAATATGATAGTTTAAGTAAATTCTTATGTAGATTATTTTATTTGAAAGACACTGTTTTATTCTTTTGTTGTACAGTACTTGTGTGTATGTATGTATGTATATATATATATATATATATATATATATATATATATATATATATGTATGTATGTATGTATGTATGTATATTGTCTCTTAATAAATTTTGTTGTAATTTTGGTTTTAAAGAAATTTTAGTTTTTATTATTATTTTAGCATAGTCTAGAAGAGTAAAAACTTTCCAAACATTCAAAGAGTATAATTTTATTAGTAATATAGTGAATTTTTATTTTCTCAAGATAGATAACGATAACTAATCAGTAATTGTTACTATAAAAAAGGAATGTTTCGATCAGCACACTGCAGCGAGCTGAGCCGCTTAATTATTATATCTGTTGTTTTTTTTTTTTACTGACTGTTCAATGTTATTATAAAGTTATAAATCTGAGCTGTCATCACTTATCAGGAAACGGATGACAGTAATTCCTAGAGAAATACATGTATTTTGTTTCTGTTAAAATTGGTGGAATAAATACATTCTTATTCTTAAATCAGTGAAGTGTATGGTGAAAACATTATGAGTGATGGAATGGTTCGGAAATGGGTTAGGGCCTTTAAAGATGGCCGCACAAATATTCATGATGAGGAATGAAGTGGGCGACCTGCAGTCATTACCGATGATCTGATTCAAAAAGTGGACTGTAAAGTGAAAGAGAACAGACGATTCACGATTTTGTCCTTAGCTGAAACATGGGTAGTCTACGTTACACCGGAATCAAAGCAGACCTATTTGGTCTGAATTCAATCTAAGATAAGAAAACATGGGATATCTGAAAAACATGAAAAATCCAATTAAAACTGTTATAAGTAAGCTGTGGTAACAATTTTTTATACCAGACGCCAACACAGCTTGTGCATATTTTAAGTTGAACGTGAATGATTACATGAGTGTGATTACTGACTGAGTTTGACTTATGCTCATAAATGGCTATTTATTAATATACAGGGCACTAAGGACCTACAGCTTTGATTGATTGATAGTACCCCTTCATGGCGTTTACATACTTATAAATTGAATGGTGTCACAATAAATAATTATTATAGCCTATATTTAAACAGCTTAGCTATAATTTATTACATTACTGAACAACTAAACAATTACACAACAGTTATCCTATTAAACTTTCTAAACAGTTAAATAAACTATGAATGTTAGATATACTGATATAAAATTGCCTAAAGTATACAGTAGTAATTAAATTTGTAACCAAATAATAATGTTTCAATATATTCTTCCACTGAATATAATGGTAAGGATATCACTTGTAATACATGTAATTTTAACTTGCTTTTTCGGAAAATTCAAAACACTATTTTCCATTTTTAAAGAAACTGGTACTGTAGAGCCTCACTTGTCTGACGTAAACGAGCAGTGTCGACGTCGGATAGTAGGGAGTGACAATAAATAAACTGCATTAAGTTTATATTCCATAGATACTACAACTATTTGTTTGGAAGCCATTCACATACCTAATGTAAAATGAGTAAATAACAATTTTGTTTTTAAACCTAACTTAGCAACTACAGTAATGTGATAAATAAGCCTTGCACAGTAAAGTAACACAAATAAGAATAATTTATTTTCTCCTTCTTATAGAGATTACACAAAAGAAATAATCAAATACAAAACTGTACTTTTATAGCAAATTGAAAGATAATAAAAAATAAAAACTACACATTTTTACAAAATTAAATGTTGCTTATTATAAAAATGTCTTCAAGCTAGATCTGACTGCTTAAACTAAAAATGTAAAGGCAAAAGAGAAATAAAACACTTAAATTGAATATAAATAATTAGCAACTAAACTAAAAAATACAATAAATAAAAGAAAAAGAAAAAAAGAGAAGAGAAAGAGGAAATTTAGGGCCTCAAAGCAAATGCCTGATTTGAGACTTCATATTTAACATAAGATTTAAACTAAATTTAAAAAACTACGTTCTAATAACTATTAAAAATAAAAGAAAATATTACCAGTTCTAATAAGAATATTATATACGTACATGTATTTGTAAATAGACACAAACACATTCACACACACACACACACACATATATATACATAATTTGAGAATAACTAATACTGTGTAAACAAATAATACTAACAGACAGTTCCATGTAAAAAAGAAATAATAATAATAATATTTTTATATTAAAATGTGATAAAGACAAATAAATTTAATATGAAAAAGATCTAGACTTCATGTTTAAGATTTGATCATAAATAGACTCTGGATGTCATCCAAGTCCATTAACCATTTATTTAATTTCTTGAAAAAATGTGTTCATTATTTGAATGTTTTATACTTTCTGGAATTTTGTTATAAATTCTAGGTGCTACGAAATTATAAGTGTTTTTCCGTAACTAATTTTTATATATATATATTGTTTTGCTAGGGAAAATTTCCACTTTTACTCGTATTATAAAATAGTTTTAAAACTTTATAAGCTTACCACTAAAAATAAGCTTTTTAGTGGTAATATAATATATTATAAAGTTCAATGAAGAGTGGATGGGAATGATCTAATCTTTTTTTTTTTCTTTTAATCAGTCTAATAAAACATTTTTGATAAAGATATATTACATTAACATTAGAACTGTGTTCGACACCAAAAAACTAAACCGTACTCAACTTAACTTTGCACTAATGAGAAATAAAGCATTCTTAAGGTTTTTTCATTACATATATCTTTTAAAAAATTAAAAAATCTGACATATTAAGTTTTGATTTCAAATTGATAACAATGTATTACATTTATTATGTATCAAGTAATTAATATCAAAACAATGTATTGATATTAATGTATTTTCCAGTTAATCTCCAGTAAATTACACCTAAACACTTTATATTACTGACTCTTCCCACTTCTTTGCATAAGTTGTTTAATAACATGGTTTTTGGAAAACCACCACTGTGTAGCCATCAAGTCATAATTAATATCTGATTGAATAGCATCAATTTCAGTTCCAACATAGCATAAGGCTGTGTAATCAGCAAATGATGTTACTTTTCCTGTAAATTAGGCATTACAATAATCATTTATATGAATTAAAAGTAGTATTGTTCCCAAAACCGAACCCTGGGGCACTCCCTGGCTTATGTCACTAAAACAAGAGCCAATTTTTACATACTGTTTTCGATTAACTAGATAACTTTGAAACCAATCATATACTATACCTCTAATTCCAATTGTATAAGATTATCTAAAAAAAATGTATGATCAACTGTGTCAAATGCTTTCCTTATATCCAGAAATAAACCAGTTGTAATTTTTCCTGAGTTAAGACCATTGTAAATATCATGCATGAAGTGTTGCAATGCATGTTCAGTACTTAATTTATTTCTGTAACCGAACTTATTTTTAGAGAAAAAAACTAATTTTGTTCAAAAAGTTTATTAATTTATTTTTCATTATTTTTTCAAATATTTTAGAAAAGGTTGATAACAAAGATATTGGGTGATAGTTACTGCAACAAGTATTATGTCCTCCTATATAAATAGGAATAACAACAGCATTCTTAAGAATATTAGGAAATGCACCACTTTCAAAACTTAAATTAACAATATACAATAATGGATCAATTATTTTTTACTATGTATGAATTTATTCCCTCAACTCCTGGAGAAGTGCCATTTTTTAAAGATTTAATAACACTTTCAAGTTCAACTTTCATAATAGGTTGAATGAAAATTGAATTTATTTAAATTGCAGTGCTAAACATTTTTTAAATTCAAGATTATCAAAGGTATCTGACATAATATTTACATTTAAAGCATCTACAATATTTAAAAAGTATACGTTAAATGAATTTGCAAAATATTCAGGATTGTTTTTAATTTCTCCATTTACTTCCAAAGAGAAAAAGTGATCTTTTTTGTTTTGTTGACTAGTAATTTCAATTATTACTTTCCATATTTTTTTGAATTGTTATTACAATAATCAAATGTTTTCTGACAGTATGTATTCTTTGACTGTTTAATTTCACCTTGTTATTTATTTCGATAGTTTGAATTGTAGGTTTTGAGGTCTTTATTATGTTGATGATTTTTTTAGATTAAAAAAATGTTGTTCCTAAATTTAATCTTTGCACAAATATGATTATTTATCCAAGGTTTAATTGTTTTGGAACTACTCCCATTATTTCTTACACTTCTACTGTCTATCAAACAGCAGTTTATAATATTATAAAAGTCTTCGTAACAGCAGAAGCATTTTGTATTTCGTAAACAATAGCCCAGTCCACGTTATCAAGGAGGGCGTTGAGAATTGCACAGTCTACATGATAAGCCGGCTGGGTTTTCCGACTGAAATCCCCCTTCCAACTCCCATGCACACTCACGCTCACCTGCAACATAAAGTGGTCGGCGATATCTTTGTCTACCACTGCTGCCTGTACCTCAATCTTATCACAGTTAACAATTTTTGCAAATACATGATCAATACATGTTCTAGACTGCTCTGTAATTCTGGTAGCTTCATGAACTAAACATTTTAAGCCATTTCCTGCCATTACTAATTTATAATTGTCAACAATATTTGAATGTACTAACAAATCAATATTAACATTACTTATAAATATAAAATTTAAATTTTTTTTAAAATTATCATTAATATTAAAATATTGTTTGATTTCAGTAATAAAATGCTGCTTTGAATATACATGAGTTCTATATATAGCCAAAATGTTACAAATTTGATCAGATAATTCAATTTCAAGGTTTAACACATCAGCCGAAATAACAGGTACAGATAAGCATCCAATTATACGAATATCTTTTTTCACAAAAATTGCAATTCCACCTGCCTTATATTCATTTTTACATTTTGCTTTTAAATTATAAACTTCTATTTGATAAAACTGTGACTCATTACTGTCAATCCAAATTTCTGAAAAAAACTATAACTTCCAGGAGTCTATTTAAATTTTTCAAAGCAATTATAAAGGAGTCAAAATTTTGTCTGATGCTTCGTATGTTCTGGTGAATAATTATTACGTTATAATCAAGATCTGTTCTGCTAAACTCATCCCACTAGTTTCTTCAAAAATTTATAGAAATTATATATTAAATAATCCTAATAACTACAGTAACGTAATTAGTAAATATAATAAATACATAATGTAATATAATAAATACACCAAAAAACATAAACAATACAAAATTTAAAAAAACTTAATCCCATTTATGAATGAAATAAAATAAACTTTTCTTTTTTGACTAACATTAAATCTGCATGTTCTATAAGTAATTATAAATTATAGCTTTTTTAAGTCAGCCTGGCTTGTCACTTGGATGACCGGCGCTCCTTCCTCCCGTTGTAAGAACACCTTGCCGCTTTGGACCCAGAGAAACTCTCTGGCCAACACGAACAAGCGCCTCCTTGACGGTGACAGAGACTCGTTAATATATATCGGAGAATCCAAGAACAAGTTTATGTGTTGAGTAGAAAAGTTGTGCTTAATTCGGCGTTTTCTAAGAATCTCCTCTTTATCTCTTTAAACTTCACAATTATCCCTGGTGCTTGCTGAGTGCCAAGACCTAGTCTCCTCTTAAGCAGGTGACAGACATCGATCATCAAATCAGTGATCGTCATAACAAGAGCTCTCCCACCTCTTTCACAACATTGACGACATCCTCTGTCGGTTCCATAAATCTCAACACTGTTACTTCGAGAATAATGTTCATAATCCTCAATCCAATTTTCTAGGCTTACTATTTTTTTCTTGAGTTCATTACTTTCATGTGTTTTATTGTTTTTAAATATTCATTTATTTTTTCATTTTGTTCATTTAACATTTTAGTATTTTCATCTGTCTTTTTGTTTAATGTTTAATAGGCCGAATTAGTGTCTTTCTTGTTCTTTAACTGCATATTTCTAATTTCACTTACTACCTTCATAATATCATCCAACGTAAGACTACCTTCAGTGACTCCAGCCTCAAAACGCGCACTTTTTCTTCTTGTTGCTGCACATGAAGAACAACACCACAAAAGTTCGTCCGTGGTAATACATTCCACGTCGGCTTTAGTCATATGTAAACACGTACTGTGAAATTCACCTTTCCAATCTGCACATTCTAACTTTAGCTTATTAGGGTTGATTTTAACAGAGCAAATACCGCACTTCGACATGGCTTAGCACTTTAGTAATAACTAACTGTTGACTATAAAACAATTGAAGAACAAAAAAATTTACTTTTACATGAAAATTAAGTTTAAACAGAAACAAACCGAAATAGATCTAACGAAAAAAACAATTTAAAATAAAATATTCACTTTAACTGACGAACCAACATAAAACTTAAAGTTCAGAACTGGTTATCAGAAAAGCAACTGATAAGCAATGATTTCACTCCGAGCACTGACTCATCACTGAATACAATTCCAGCTGAATACATATTAAATTCTTCAATACAAGAAACTAATAGGTGTGAACAACCATGAAACTACTTACTATACAAGTTCACTTGTTACACAATTGCTATTCCTCCTCCCAAGAAATTATGCCTGTACTAAAGATTCTATACCTAAGCAGGTGACAAAAATGATGTAGTCTGCTCACATGGTACAGTCCCTACTCAACATAAAGTACAGTAAACAACAAACAGTGTGCTGTTTGGTAAAACCCCTCACCAGATAAATACAGTTTTTGTCATTACGGAACAATAATCCACTTTATTATTTGCAGACAATGTTTATTCAGGAAGAGTACATCGGTTAAAACGGAATATCGGATAACGAGGCTCTACTGTAGTTTTTTCTTTTAATTTTCTGCCAACAAATGAAGTCCTCTTTTAAAAACAATATGTGGGCAGCTAGATATCGAAATATCCTTTACTTCTTGTTTGATAAATTGTGATTTCTACCAATCAACGGGAGAGAATCATGGTGCTGCCTAGTAAAGTATATCTTCATATATAGACATGCTATTTACAGTCATTTTCTTATGTTTTTTTAAAATGTTTTTTTAACAGATTCACTGTATCCCAATCCTAAAGTTATCCTGAGAACCGATTTTTATATTATCTAAATGTTTTCAAAATCTTTCGTCTTATCTAAGTTAGTTGTAGTTCTGACCGTAGCAGTTGTTACAAATGATCTACTTGTCATAAAATTGTGTGTTGTTCAGGATTTATAAAATTTTTATTTTATAAATATTTAATTAATCTAATGCCATAGCATTTTCAAAAATTTTTTACAACTTTAACTTTTTTGAATGTAAGAAGTTGTAAATATAAGCCCTTATTGTTAATTATTATCTTTCATAAACAGAACTAACTATCAGTTATACGTTTAGAATTCAATATGATAACAAACTAAGGCAAACTTCAGTTTGCTGGAATTCATCTTTAGAGTTATTATAATTCTTACATTTTGTTGAAGTTTTTAACAAGTTAGTGTTTTATTAAAACAATAATAAAACACTGACTCGTTGGAAAAGTCCAAAAAAATTTAAAATTATAAGTCAAAACTTGTTTAACAGTCAGCTGTGAATCTGTTACATAATGGCTAGTTCAAACATGAGTCTGTACTTTTATAAACTGATGATAGAATTAATTTAAAGTTTTCACAGTCATTGTGTTCTGATGTCAAAATTCAAGTTGTAATGAATTTTAATGAAAGTTTATTAGAATTGTGTTTTTTTACTGTATCTTAAAAAATGACACACACACAAAACACGTGTTATATTTATAAATAAATGTAACTTTATTTTGAATGTATTTTCCCTACGAGTACATGCTTAAACCAGTCCAGGTCATTGTTATCCAGAGGTATGAGCTAAAGAATTTGAATTGTATGGGACCAATAGCTGCATATATTTAAGAAAGATATATTTAATACATTTGTAAGAATTGGTATTATAAAGTAGAATTGTAACTCTGTTAGCATATTTATCAAGATTTGTGTAATTAGCAATCATTTTGATCTAAAAATAAATCTTACCAATAAATAATCATAGAGCAGTTCTTTTTATTGGTTTTATGGACTGGAGAATTGCAGAGTAGGGAGTCATCTGAGTTATCTTCTCCAAGGCTGGGAGAGGAGTCTCTTTCGGAATCCTCTGGGGACGAAAGGCTTTTCTCACTGGAGCCAGAGACCTCACTGTAAGCTGATTGGCCCATCGCTCGTTCAATCCCCAGTACCACACTGGCATTGTGATGGACTTGCATAATAGTCAATAGTCAAATTTCTTTATTCGTTAATAAGTACTAGGTGGTACATGTGAACAGCGTGAAACTTAACACTAATAACTAGAAAATTCTATGTATAAATATTAATATTAAAGTATTTTAAAATCTTATTTACTGCTTTATTGTTTTAGGTAATGTTTTTGTTACAGAGGAAGATGGAAAAATTTTTCAATTGAGTAGACGGCTGATTGTATTAAATAATCTTTCAGTTGTGATTTAAATTTTGAAACATTTTCTTCAAATATAATTTGATCCGGAAGTTTGCAGAGAAACCTTTTTTAGCAAATGAGGGTTTTTTCATAGAATTTTAATCTGTGACGATTGTGCGCAATATCATTCTTTTTCCTTGTATTGTAGGGGTGGATTGCTGGAGCGGTTACTAGACAGTTTATTTTTACTCATAATATGGAATAAAAAATGTACTGTCCATATACAGTAAGAATTTTAATGTTTTTGAGAAAGCATATATCCCAGAATGAATTTTTGTTAATATTTTGCTGGTATTCTCGTCCCAATTCAAGTATTGGTCTATAGTAAGACCAAGAAAATTTGTACTAGTTCTTGATTCAATGGACTCACAGTCATATGCTATCATTGGTTTACTTAATATTTTATTTTTTCCCGCCTTAAATTGTATGTAATTTGTCTTATTACCATCCAGAATTAAATTTTGTTTTTTAAGAAGCTATCTAACCTATTTAATTCTAGAAACGCACACAGTTCTGCTTGTTCTAGTGTTTCAGTAGACAACAAAAAGTTAGAATCATCTGCGTAAAGGCAAAGCTCGCTGAATGGCTTACTTGTGAGTGTTTCGTTTATATCATTTAAATAGCATAAGAAAAGTAAAGGCCCCAACACAGATCCTTGAGGATTTAAATTGAGGTGAAAAATTTAACCTTTTCACAATTTGATGTTATTTTAGTAATATTGTAATGTGTTCTGCAAGATAATTTCACATACTGGAATCTATCACACAGGTAAGATTCAAACCAACTAATAGCATTTTTTTTATAACCCAAAGGTTTGTAATGTTTTAATAAGCGTGGAGTGTTTTACACTGTCAAATGCCTTTGATATATCCATGGATATGCCTGTTGTATGTTTGCCTCTATCAACAGATTCTATTACAGACTCTAAATATGAAACTGCTGCACTTATAACTGATCTTCCAGCTCTAAACCCATATTGATTATTATGTATTAAATTAAATTGTTCAAGGTATAATGTTAATTGGATTTGTGCTATTTTTTCATAAATTTTTGAAATTGATGAGAGCAATAACATAGGTCAATAGTTAGAAATGTTTGTGTAATCACCCTTTTTATGCAGAAGTATGATGTTTGTCTTTTTTAGTTGATCTGGAAAAGGCCCAGTAACAAAGGAAAAAATTATTAAGTGGTATAATATTCTATTTATTTGGCTTTTGACCTTCTTAACTACTGTAATAGGGACCTCATCGTACCCACAAGACGTTTTATTTGTCAATAGATTAATTATTTTCTCCACTTCCTGTTCATTTACTGGCTTAAAACTAAACTTAAAATTAAACAATAGCTCTTGATTACATTGAGTTCCATCTTCACGTAAAGTATCCTTACTATGATTTAAGTCTTACGCCATGCCTACAAAGTATCTATTGAACATATCTGAAACGATCTTAGGATCACAAACTGTTTGAGTACTGTTATTTAAAGTGATATTGTGGGGCTGTTTTTTGTTGTTATTTCCAACTTCTGTATTGATAATCTCCCAGACATTTTTTTTATGTTTGAGAAATTTGAAATTTTGTTCTCAAAATATCTAGTTTTAGCCTGACTTGGGGTTTTTTAAGCTTTTCCAGTTTTATTTTGCTTTTCATTGTGTGAATTTTTGTAAATATAAAGTATTTTGTCATCTGAATTAAACTCTGTTGTTGTTTTAATTCCTTTGTTAACCATTTTTTACTTTTTTTTTTGTAATAAGCGTTTTTGAAAAGGCCAAATTAAAATAATAAATAAATGTATCATAAAAGTTATTATACTTTTGTTCAACTGCAGACAAGTATACGTTTGCCCAGGTCTCTTTTGTTAGGAGCTTTGAAAAGTATTCTATGTTTTCTGAAGAAAACTTGTGAACCTCCTGTTTTAGAGGTTTACTGTTAATTTGTTCTATGCTTGAAGGAAACATTTTTTAAATTTGACCATCATGATCTGATAGACAAGTAAATATCCCTTCAATTTTAAAACTGCATAAACTTGAGTTTTTAATTAGAAAATTTTCTATAGCTGTTTCTATGTTTTCAGTTATTCTTGTTGGAAAATCAACTAGATAACTCATATTGTGGCTTTTTAATGTGTCTTAATAATTTATATTTATTATCATTTTTCAAGACATCAATATTAAAGTCTCCTCCTATTATTATGTTGGAAAACTTTTTTCTAAAGAAGTTAATCAGACTACTCAAGTTTTCTATAAATGTATTTACATTGGAATTTGGGGGCCTGTAGACACCTATAACTACAAACTTAAATTTATCTTTTACAAAACTTGAGGTACAAAATTTGAATTGCAATTCTTCCACTAATTTATTGTATAAAGAACTAGGTACAAACACTTGTTTCCCCTTCAAACTCTCTTGACTCAGAATCATAAACCCTTCTTTTGATGTTTTCTTTCTAGTAAAGAAAGATTTTATTTGGTAACTTATTAAATTAACTTGAGATATTTCCTCTTCTTTCATATCATGTTCGGAAAGTATAATTATTTGGGAGTTTAATTCATTTAAAATTGCTTCTAGTGAAATAATCTTGAGCTAAGATGATGAATATTTTGGTGAAAAACTGTAATTGTATTCAATTTTAATTCTACTTTATTGGTGGTGACGTGTGAACTGATGAGTTTAAAGGGGGCATAAGGGGCTGAAAATTACTATAACTAGTGTTACATGTATTTGTGGAGCGGTAGTTCTCTTCCTGTTGGAACATACAAGTTGAAAAACACAACTTATTATTTACAATTCTTTTTCACTGTTAGCACTAGTCTCTTTTTTATCAACAGCACTATACACTGGGTTGTTGAAAAGTGAATTTGTGGCTTGAGTGGAGGAAGGCTGCTGTGCGTTGGGTTGTCCAATCTCCTGATTTTTCATTGGCAGGACCAGCAGGGGAGGAAAATCCACCATTGACAGCAAAGATGTAGGTTTATCCAGAGGTTTCTTCCTATTGCCATTGATACAAATATCCAATACTTGGTGTATTGTCCGGTTCAACACATTTACTCCATTTTGATTCAGATGAATGCCATCTGCTGCCAGGCACGAGTATCCTAGTCTGCTACTCAGGTCGACAAACAGGACTTGTTGATCTTTGCATATCCATCTAATGTTTTGTTGGTCTGTTGTAAAAGTTTGTATTGCATGTCTCTTCTTGGGAGTATGCTGTTGACATTATTTGAGCGCTTGGAAAACGTAATGATGCTTCATGAATAACATTTTAAATTGATCCCATGACATCATCTGGGGACCGATTTGTGGCCAGATCATTCGTCCCAATGTGTAGAAAGACAGATTTTGGTTTAACTTTCCATTCTGTAAACCTTTTTATTTTTCCACATAAATAATTAGTTTTTGCTCCACTGAAAGACTTGACAAAGCAGTCAGGCACAGATACGTTTTTCAGTATTGAACCCCCTATAATTAAATTGTTCTTTATATTCACTTTGTTATATGACCATTGTAGATTTTTGCAAAATATTGTCTTTGATTTGTTAGTGTGGTTCTTCTTAGTTTTGGGCTTTGTCTGTACCACACTAGAATATGGATTGATGACTTTTGATTCCTCTTGTCCTTCTTCCTCAGCAAAATTTCTCACCTTCAAGAGCTAAACTTGTGTATCTATTTTTTGTATTTGTAGTTAGTTTCCTGTGTCGTAAGTATTTTTCTCTTGCAAACATTCCTTTTTTTATGTTCCCACTTTGTATTTATTGCGTCTCTAATAGGTTTTGTATTACTGTCCAGGTCTTTCATAGTTTCAATTTGGTGTTTTTTTCTTTATTCATTATAACCTCATTAAAATTTTTATTTCTTTCATTCAATATCCGTACCTCTGTTTCCAAGGTTTTTATTTTTTTTCTCCAGCCAGGGCTTCTCGAGTTGTATTTTGTTTGTTTTTCCAACAGAAATGTCCCTAAACACTTCAAGAATCAGGTTGACATTTATGGTCCAGTAGTTGTTAATAGTGTACACAACATGCAGTCTTTCAGTAATCAGATCAAACTCACTGGCTTAGTCCCTGACGGACAGAAAATCAAGTAAAATACTCTCAATAAAGTAGATATTGTGTACTGCACAATCGTATCCATTCATTTGCTGAGGACAGTCTACTACTTCATGTTCCTGTATACTTGGATGATGTGTGTCTACTGGGCGTTGGTAAGTTTGCCAGCACGGTGTCGGACATCGTCCAAGCTGCCTTGAGTTACCTAGAAAGGTGGTGTCGGGACAAGGGACTCTCTGTTAATCCTAACAAGACAGAACTTGTACTTTTCATTAGGAAGAAGAGGCTGGATGGCCTATACATGCCCACTATGGGAAATATGGAGCTAAGAGCTACAGGGTCGGTTAGGTATCTGGGGGTTATCCTGGATGCTAAACTGAACTGGCTCAAGCACCTTCAGGAGAAAGCCAGGAAGTTCAGAATGGCTTTTTGGGCTTGTCGGAGGGCCATTGGGACAACGTGGGGTCTTAAACCAAAGATGGTTTAGTGGCTATACACGAGTGTACTTCGGCCCTCCTTATGTTATGCGGCAGTTGTCTGGTGGCCGGCCATGGCACAGAACAGTGCAAGGCTAACATTAAACAGATGTCAGAGAATGGCGTTCCTGGGAATTACAGGCGCAATTAGAACAACCCCATTGGCGGCGATGGAGGTCCTCACTGGGCTCCGCCCAATGGACCTGTTTGTAAAAGGGGAAGCTTGTAAAGCGGCCTTTAGAATAAGGACAACTGGTGGCTGGTTGCCTGGCCAACCAGGACTCCATTGGGAAATACTATCTAGGGACATTGGTCTGGACACGTTGCTTTCGATGGGAACAGACTCAATGACTCCTAGGTACAGAATTGACAGGCAGGTCAGGGTCTTCCTTCCAAGTAGAGATAAGTGGATAGGGAGTACCGAGCCTGCACAAGTTAAAGGAAGCGTCTGGTACACAGACGGCTCACTTACAGAAGGAGGCGCGGGTGCTGGGGTGTACGGGAGGGGGGCACGGAAAGTTCTGTCTGTACCTCTGGGGGCCCATGCTACCGTCTTCCAGGCAGAGGTGATGGCTATCATGACAGCCACACAAGAAGAAATGCATCTAGGTGGCTTCAGAGGAGTAGTTTCAATCTGCTCGGACAGCCAGGTGGCGATAAAGGCGATCATGGCACCACGTACCAGCTCTAAGTTGGTATGGGAGTGCCAGGGGATCCTGGAGACTCTTTGCCAGCGTAAGCAAATGAGACTCATATGGGTCCCTGGGCATGCTGGTATTGATGGAAATGAGAGAGCCGATGCACTGGCTAGGAGAGGGGCAAAGTGCCCTCTGCTGGGGCCGGAGCCGGCTATTGGTATTCCTTTTCAAAAGGTAAAAAGAAGAATTGACAGGTGGACCTCTGAGGAACACGATGGCAGATGGGAAGGACCGAGTCCGGGCTCAGGCAGTCTCGTGCACTTATCCAAGGACCGGATCGCAGGTACAGCAGAGATCTGCTGAGCTGTAACCAGGCCAAGGTGAGGGTGGTTACGGGAATGCTGACCTGACATAATCTTCTTCACAGACATATGAAGATAATGGGCCTAACAGAAGACTCCACATGTAGGCTTTGTGAGGAGGATGAGGAGAGCTCCATACACATCTGTTGTCATTGTGGAGCTCTCTCATCTCTTAGGCATAGGACTCTGGGTGCCGCTTTTCTGGAACCAGAGGATATTAGAAGGGCTACACTCGGGGAGATCATGTCCTTCATAAGGGGGACTGGTCTCTTGTGACACTGTCGTCAGGCTCGGGACGCAAAGGGCCATGGAGTCTAGGCGCGGTGGGCTTGATGACAGGACCACAACCCGGTGTATCTAATCTAATCTAATGTGTAGGCACAATTATTTTATGTAGGCTTATATGGATCGTAAATAAGAGCTAACCCATGGAATTTATTGAGAGTACGCTTGGCCATATGTGTGTTGTTAGGTGAGTAAACCACAAATTATATTTAGGGTGGGAGTGGGTACGCATGAATGTGTACGCATGACTGTAACCAGGAAGCAGAGGTTTAACTTTTAACTCTCCCCGAAATAATGGAAAATTATATTGTAATTTACAGTATACCTTTTATTTATATAAAGTTGTATGGATAAATTTATTTTTTAATTGAAGTAAAGAAATGAGACAGTGCATTAAAAACAAAAACTCATCAATAAAGTAGAATGCGCTTTACACTGATAGATACTTCAATCATTATTTGGACTGAAGTAAATTATAAGTGACTGTTGACATTGTTACGAAACACATTGATTAGTCTGATACTAGTTTTTGAATGTGTTTAAAAGTAAGAGTCCTGTATAATAGCCACAATTATTTTGAGCTGCTGCCAACATGAGGTGTTTTAAATTTCCTCTTATTTACGTCACCTAAAATTGTATTGAAACTATTATAGCTTGATTCTGTTTAGCTTATTAAGTGTGGATCCATTAAACTATATAGAGCTAACATTGTGTAACACACATATGATATATATTTCTATATGTATATTTATGTATTAAATTTTTACGTATGTTTTTACAAATAAATACAAAATATGGTACTTACAATTTATTTTGGCTTTGGTCTCTTTTGGCTTCTCCCATATACGGGAAATGAGAACAGTCTTATGGGTTGAAGGGGCTAGTTGCAGTCCGTGCCACCAGAGAGTAACATTTGGAATGCAGTCTTTATCATCTTCTACATTACTACCATCTAAAAAACAAGTGAAAATCAGTTACATAAGGTCACTAAAATTTGGGAAGGTTTGTAATTATATTTCAACAACTTAAGGATGGGTTGTTAAATCTAAATGGAGTTTATTTACTTATAAGCTATTTAACATAACCAAAATTATTAGAATAAATCAAGAGGATTTGAGATTAAATAAGAATATAAACAAAGGGAGTATGAACAGGGTTGTGGAGGTTAAGGAACATGGCAGACCATTAAATCACAACAGCATGTCTCACGAGAGTCATGTTTCAGTTAATGTCAGTTGTTCGGAAATTGAGACAAATAGTATGTCAGAGCCTCATTGCCCATCCTGATAAGGAATTATGTTTCATAATCTAAATATGTTAATTACAACTTTATCTGATGACATTAGAATTTGAAATCCAAAATTTTTTTAACAGTTTTTAATCTGCAGGGAGTTTCAAAAAGAATCGTCCAATCTCATAAAATAATGAAAATTCTGCTATTAGACCCTTACGATTGAACAAAACTGTTTGAAAGAGAAAACAGTCAAGTTTCGTATTGTTTCCTTTAGGTCATATCAGCAAACTTCATTGATATTAGATTTCTTTTGAATGGAGATGTAATGTGAGATTATGGGTTGCAGAGCAGTCCTCTTTGTATAGCATGAAACTCTAAAATTCAATGTTTGTTGTGCATTTTCATGAAAAATGAGCATGAGAATAATATATTTGGATTTGTTTGAGAACTATGTTTGCCCTCTTTTGGAAACTGAGTCGAATGACTTCATTAATCAGCTGGATAGGGTACCATACTGCTGGCATCTAGAAGTACAAGGATTTTTAAATGATAGAGTTCATGACTGATAAATCAGTTTACTGGACGAAAAATGATTCAACCTCATATTTTTGGCCTTTTATGATAACCAAATCTTACTATATGTGACTTATCTAATTAAAATAATGGCCACTTTATTAAGATGATTACCAAGAGGGCATGACTTGTCAGGTTGCCTGCCAGTAAGTTACTCTAGCCAATTGTAAGTAGATTAAAATGTGCATCTGGAATTGAATAAATATCATTAAGTGTTTTAAGAGCTAGTTGAACTTACCACTGCCAAGATTGAAATACTGAACTTTGCGAGAAATCGTCACCACAATAGATGGCAGCGGTTTCACGGCCACGTCTTTGCAAAATCTCTAGTGAGGGGATCAAACTCTGCGCTGACCAAATCACTCAATACTATGAATCGTAATGACATCAGGTTGGTGACTGCGTATATTACTGGACACCGCTACTTCAGGAAACATCAGGCAAAGATTGATATCTACAGTGAAGACACCAGTTGCTGGCTTTGTGGTGAGGCTCTTGAGTCTGCCGAACATTTATTAACTCAGTGCAAAGCTTTGGAACTCAGGAGAAGGAGAATATTTGGGGACGAGCTCTCAGAAGAAAGAATGGCAGCTAGTCTGGGGAAAAATATTTTAGAGCTGGCTAAGCCGCTTGGAATGGGTACCCCATTCTAGTAGGCAATAGGGGAGCACAATAAACCTAAGGTTGAAGTGCAACCTAGGAACAGCCTCAGAGCTTTCCTTCCCCTCAGTAAACTAAACTAAAACATATCACTCCATATTTGGTATAATTTCCAACGAATGTATAGAAATCACTTTCTACTTAAAACGAAATTTCTTAATATAAGAAAAAAGTAATTATATAATTAAATAAATTTGTATATTTGATTTTTCCGAGCACTTTAATTTCCATTTATAACGGTCCTGAAGTTTGTTCCTTTTCTGCTGCTTTTACAACTTTCTATGCCATTTTGAAGTTGTTAATCATTTTTAAAGCTATATCAAAGAATAATTGTGTACCTTTACATTAATAATAAAAGTTTGTGCAAAATTATTGCAATGTTTGATTATTCTCAAAATGTAAAATGAAAAAGGTTTTACGAGTATGTCACATGACCTTTTCACGTTCACATATAATAACTTGATAAACCAATTTTCTGATTTAATAAATGTTACTAATATGAAATGTACTAATTGCACAGTTCTATTAAATCTGTGGTGGTGATATAGTTTTGCCCATGAATATAATATTTATATTGTGTATAAACATTAAGATAGTATTACCTCTATTAGATCTGACTAAGCGAGTTAGCCGCTCCTGGAAGACAGTATGGGGAGGCTCTAGGGCTATGACATGTCGATAAGTTTGGAAGATCTTCTGAACTGCAAAGCTTACGTTCGAATCTACTACGGGAACATGAGGCCGATATGTACAACCCTGGAACACAACTTTTGGTGACTAATTGTTACTTAAACACATGAATTTAGACTATTACAAATTTAAGTGTTTTCAATCATGTTTAGTTTTGTTTTTTAATAAATACAACATTTTAAAAGTATATTCTATTCTAATTCTAACACTAGAAATAGCTATTACAAATTTAAGTGTTTTCAATCATGTTTAGTTTTTTTTTAATTAATACAAGATTTAAAAAGTATATTCTATTCTAATTCTAACACTAGAAATAGCTATTAAAAATTTAAGTGTTTTCAATCATGTTTAGTTTTTTTTAATTAATACAACGTTTAAAAAGTATATTCTATTCTAATTCTAACACTAGAAATAGCTATTACAAATTTAAGTGTTTTCAATCATGTTTAGTTTTTTTTTTTTTTAATTAATACAACATTTAAAAAGTATATTCTATTCTAATTCTAACACTAGAAATAGCTGTCAAATATACTGCAAATATGTGCAGTGAAAAAACACTTACTATAGCTTATATAGAATAGGATGGATTTATTTGTAGATGATATTTACAAATTGTCAAATAACAACTAAATTAAAATTGAATATGTCATTATAAAAGTCAGATATACTAAGGTAACGTTTGCTTATAAGATGTTCCTTAGTAATATTTATACATTTATATAAATCCCATCTCTTTTCTGCTCTGAGGAAATTTATTATATATTTTTATGCCCATGTAGATTGAGTTCGGTTCAAATTGCTAGTCTATGCAAATTAACACTTTGAGTGCTGGTCCTTAATAAGGAAGCCATTTGAAGAATGCTGGCCATATTTTGTACTTTTAAAAAATTTAAGATTTAAAACCATTAAACATAGAAAAGTTCTATTTACATGTCTGGATTCTATATTTCTTCTTATTTTTATTGGTATAAAATTAAAAATGATATTTTTTCATCTCATAATATCAGTTTTTTAGTGAAGGGGTTTTAGCAACAATAAAAAATCCAAAAAAGGGCAATTGAGCATACAAAATAATTTTGAACATAATTTTATTGCCCTATTCATAAAAAACTAAGTAAAAATAAGTACTAATAAAATAATTGTTTTTTTTTTATTTACATGCTCTATTTACACTTTGAAATAGAGTCCACTCACTAAACGATAGTTCTGAAACGTGCAGATAATAGTAGTGCAGTCTAGCGGCTACAACTCATTCGTTCTTGCAAGACAACAGTACAGTGTGCGCATTCTAGTGGTGAAATGGCTCACTAACATCACTAGAGAGCATTTAGAGTACCAATCTCCGTCATAATAACCATATTTAACAAAATTAAAACACTGAACCCGTAAAGCTACAGGATCCACAGTCAAAATGTTAAGTTTTCCTTCATTTCTAGTATTGTGTGAGTGGCTTGGTTGAAAATTTTCAATGAGGTATTTATTAAAATGAACACATTTAAACATTTCCAATATATACTAATTTGGCAGACTTAACATTTGAATATCCCTAAAAAGAAGCTTACAACTTGCACGCATATTTCCGACTTTACAAAATCTTACTATTATGTTTTGTGCTTTAAAAATGGTATTCAAGTTTGGTGAAGCCCCCCCCATGTTGATTTTATACATAAGACACTCCGAAAATGTGTGTAATGAACGGTCCTACGAACCTCCAAGGTAGATGAATCAGAGATTACACTAATGGCAAGTCTGAATGAACTAAATTTCTTGGCAAGAATTTCTGTCTATTCTTTCCAGTTAAGATTTTCATCAAAATTAACCCCTAAATATTGTGATTTGTTTCTGTCATAATACTGAGATCTCATAAACTATTTAAGGCTTATTTGTAGCTTTAAATTGAACTACTTTTGTTTTTAAATTGTTCAATAACAATCCATTTTGTTCAAGTCAGTTCATTAATAGTTGCCCGTCCAAACCTTCAATAACACCATGCAATAGATTCGATAAGGCAAGCAAGTGCTCCTGTTACTTCCAAAGCCAAAATTTCCTCTCTCTTTCTTAATCTTAACCCATTTGTTTGCTGTAAACCAATTAACGAATTTGATTTTGATTTGTTTTTGATTTTTAATAATATTTATCAGCAGCCATGAATTTGGCATCATTAACTACATTTCTATAAAAGTTCTCATAATTTGTAATGTAGTTTTAAAAATTCAGATTTTTCCTAAAGTTTGCCAAGTTATGTAATTCACATTTTCGTTTTTCAGGTATTCTTCTAGTTTCCCTTTTTCTACTTATTTGCAAAAGTTTAACAGTAGGAAAACATCCTCCTACTGAACCTCCCTCCATTAGAAATCAAAACAATGACAAAAAACTGACATATCTGGTATTTATATCTGAAGCTATGCTATTTTTTTTAATTTTCGAACAAGTGATTCAAGAAAATATTTAGTTTATGCTTTACTGAATTATTGTCTTGAAAAAAAAAAAAAAAAACTATTTATGCTTATTTGCTCTTGAGGAAGAGTCACTAATATTAAATGATGGTTTGATACATCTACATTCACCATATTTCATATTTGTGAGTACATTCTCTATACACAAAATAGATATCTTGGCGACCCTAGTGGAGTCCATGCAATTAACAGCTAGACCATGCTATTTAAAAAGATTCAGGAAAACATGTTCAATTTTGCTGTTTGTAAGCAAATTATAGTTATATTGTTATTATAGTTTAATATAATAGTGTTTCACTACTGGCGATAGGATAGAATGGTCAAAATGTTTGGTGTATTTTACTGTTTATAAAAAAGTAAGTTGATATAAATCAGAATATATCTAAAGTTGTACATTCATGTATTATCTGTGGAGTTATTGCTATATCCCCTAAATCTTTTAAGTCGCTAAAAAAAATCACACACTTGGTCATTTTTCTTGTTTTATAGTATTTTGTAGAAAGAGTCTGTACTCACAGGAGTCATTCAGTACAATATTATGTTAAATGATAGAAATTGTAACCAAAACCACAATAACTGATTATTACAAGCTTACTGCAAAGTTTTTGAAGTCACAAACATAGTACTAATGACATTATGAGTTTTGTCTTCTTCTACATAGACCCTCACCTAAGAAAGAAAGAAATTTGTTTCTCAAATACAAACATAAATTTCCAATGTCCAATATGTAATGAGAAATATTCAATTCTTCCAAGGCTTAGCTTGTTCGAAAGCATTTTGATATATAACATTTTTTACTGATAAGAGATATCAGCAATGAGTGAACTACGATAAGTCATATATTGGGTGTACCTATCTGCCTCTAATTTATGCCATGACAGGCCCTCCCACATACTACTTGATAAGCCCCCAACAAAGGCTCCTCCCCTGACACATAATATGTTAACATTGCTATTTGTTTTTAGAACATTCAAAATAGTTTTATTTTTGTTGCGATTCCTAAACATACTATGCATTATGTGTATCATTTTTGCTATATGAGAAAAAAAGAATCAATATGATATTGGTACAAGGCTATGTCTATATTTCATTAACTGTGAAACATTATTCTCCTCTACTTGTAACATAACCTACAAACGCCAATAGCGAAGATGAGGTGACACGCGCATCGTACCTGACCACTAACTTGGTCAGCTGACTGCACCACTGCCATCACGGCTTCTCGTGGTCCCTTACAACACTTACGTGCAGTGGTTATTACCCTCCCGCCCACCCGTGCACGTATAGTGATTATGACCTTCCCGCCCACCCGTGCTCGTACAGTGGTTATGACTCTGCCGCCCACTCATGCACGTACAGTGATAATGACCCTCCCGCCCACCTGTGCACATTCATGGTTTATGACCCTCCCGCCCACCTGTGCACATTCATGGTTTATGACCCTCCCGCCCACCTGTGCACATTCATGGTTTATGACCCTCCTGCCCACCCGTACACATTCATGGTTTATGACCCTCCCACCTACCCGTACACGTTCATGGTTTAACAAAGTAACAGAATATTCTTTAAAACTTACATGTGAATTTTGCAGAACTTCAAATCTATAAGCTCTCTCTCCACAGCACGGATATCTACCTGCAAGAAGACAAATTCAATGCAATACAAACATCTGCTTACTGAAACAGCTGAACTCAAAAAACCTTCAAACAATCAACAAACATTTACATAGAGGTAACTTGTCTGAAGCAATATTTGTTATTGCTTTTAGTGGTGAGAGATGCATAATTAAGATACAGGTCCCCTCAGGTCATTGGACCACCGGTTTAACGTGACCTACGAACCATGGAGTTCGAAATGGTGATGTGTTGAATAACTTAAGTCTGGTGCATCATGATTAATGGCAGATGAATCGTGTGGGTTCACAATGAAGATCGTGTGGGTTGGGACTATATTGAAATAAAATTTCAATAAGGTAGGCAAACAGCTTATTGATGCACACACTTTCCTTAAACTACAAGAACTATGTTCTGAAATAGCGCAATATTTAGTGGAATCAATCATAGTCCCCCAAGAAACCAAAAATTTTATGGCTATGTTACTTTGGGTTTGTAAGTTGTCGACTACTGGACTAGATGCTAGATAATTATTTCAGAGGCCAACTTTCAGATTCTTTGCTGTCTCTACTTTGCCAGAGAGCTGCGGCAATCCCCTAGCTGGAACTCATGGCAGGGGCTCGCATATATTTACACTATAAACTAACTCATATATTTACTTCCAATATTACTCTATTCTTAGTTCACAATATAATTCCAAAGAGAATGTCATTTACAATTTTCTGATTTCTTACATAATTACAAACAATAATGCCATATAAAAAATAAATAATATATTTTCACTACCCCATCAGGGCAGGGCCCTCTTGTCTCAAATCCAGCCTTACCTGCCGTCCCCTCTCTACAGGCTTTTACCTTGTCATTCAGAACAAACTATGCAGAATTCTTTCCAGGGGCATCATTCTTCTTGTTGATAATGCTTGTTAATTTAATACTGAAAGAAATGAGTATGCAGAAAATTAAAAAAAAAAAAAAAAAACTGGTGAACGGGTATGACAAGTACAAATTGGAAACTAAATAACATAATAGCTTGTGTTTCATATTGTAAAATAAGTTGGTTGTATGTACAGCTGATCCAGACATGTAGAAAGCAGTCACTGTCACACGATCAAGTGTGATAAAATCTTATTAAATTTTAACTTCTTATGCATAAATGAAAGTAAATCTAATAAAAATAAGATAACCAAAAAGAAGCAACAATATTAAAAACTGACTTTTATCACCTGTCAATAAAAGACTCAAAGACTTACCGCTCTCTGAGTATAAATAAAAAACTAGATACAGGGCATTTGGCAATCTCTTGGGAGGGGAGGGGCGAGGGAACTACAGGTAGACTGAATTGACTCAGACTATTTTTATATTTTTAGTTTTTACCAAAACTCTAATCCTATTTTAGAAAAAATATCCACATCTATTCATACCTTAGCACGGCATTTATTTGAAATGTTTCAATCTTTGAAACCCTGGTGTTACTGATTATCATGTATTTCAGCTTAAAATATAATAAACTCTTATGGACATGCAAAACCAGACAAAAAACATACCTATTGGGAAAGACATAGTACGATGTTGTTCCATGATAAAGAACTGCGGAGAATCAGCATGGTAGCAGCACCAATCTGTCTGTGACACTGGATAGTAGAGGTGGCATACAGAGCAGCGCAGCCAGTGAGATTGGCCCCACAGTCTCCAGTAGACACCTCGCCAACAACCCAACTCTAATCGCACCTGCTTGATCCACTCTGTTACGCTCCAGTTGGCATTTCTACAGTAGTCATTTTATTCTTGTGATGAATATTGAAACAATTTTAGTATTTACTAATTGTACTAGTATTACTAAAACATTATCTTTCAAACTTTTAAATCGCCAACCTATTATGGAAATATTTAGGTCCATTCTGAATTGCAATAACACTGGCAATTAGTTATTCAAAGAACCCTTATTTAATTATTTTCTCAATACTGTATACAATTTGTAGTGCTCATGATTTAATGAACACATATTGCATAGTCAATGTTTAATATAAAGTTAGTAAAAAATAAAGTTATTGTTTATAAAAATCGTAGATTATTAGATTAGATTGTTTTTTATCATTAGATAGAAAGTAAAAAAAGTACGTATAAAAAGTCATATTATTACAAAAAATTGGCTCATGGAAAATTTTTGTTGGCTTAAAATTCATATTAAACTATTAACCCTCCCGGCGTTACTTGTCGAAAATTCGACTGCAATGGCGGCGCTCTGAATGATAGAGGAGATTCTACTTTACATCGCACGTCTTTGGATTTCCTCTATTCCCTTGTGAAACAAAAAAAAAAAAAGCTGATTTATACAACGCAGCTATTGTGTTAACAGTCTGTCAGTGTTTCAGAGAATTCATAGAGTACTTTTTTCAGTGTAGTAATAAACCTTATAATGTATATATTTTCTTTTCATGTATAAAATTTGCAACAAAACTGCTATCTTGGTTTTTTTTATATAGTGAAATAACTCTTACTAGCATAGTGTAAACTTAGAACAAAACTTGGGAAATTTTGATTTTTTACAATACAATCAAGGATAACATCAACAATACTCAAGGTAGGTAAACAAAAATATTTTTCTAATATAGCTTATTTTGTTTACTTTACATTGATATATAATACTTTAAGATTTTACTTATTTTTGTGTGTGCTCAACATTTTTCTACAAAACGCTGCAAAGTACTCGTAGCTAAAAAAGGCTGGACATTAAGGGGTGGACTACTGGACGCTGGGAGGGTTATAGCGTCTAGCATTTATCAGTTTTCATTGTATATATTATACAGGTAAAAAGATTACATTTTTTTCTAAATATTTAAAACTACTGTAGGTTTAAGAACTTACAAAGTATTTTCAAGCCCACATGTCATTGTTGAGAGCCAGCCGTCTACAGAAAATGACAATTTTTTTAAAGACACAAGTACAAAATTTCCAATGAATACAGATCTCTATAAGAAGAACACACCTTATGGCAAAAAGTCAGCCTATTTTCTTTTGACAGGAACTAAAGTTTGTAAGGTAGCCAGAAGAGCGCTCTACTCTGAGTAAGGTATGTGCGAGAGGAACAGAGATAGTTAAAGGTCGGTAACAGAGACAGATATAGTCGAAGACAGCGACAGAAATATTGCACATGGTGCGAAAGAGAGGGAGGGTTTTTGGGGTTGAAGTGAGAGTCATAAATTATGAAGCTAAACCAGTTGTCATAGTTCTTCTCTGTTCAGTTTGTCTTGAGGATCTTTGACATTGGTGATCAGCTTTTGGTCGTGGTAGTGTGTTATAAATTCAGTTTTTTTAAACATGCATTATCTAAAAACATATTTAACATAATCAAAATATCTAAAAAAAACTTGTTCAGCTTCAAGCTTAATACCAATCCTACGACTTTCTTGATTGACTTGTTGGAATTATAGTGGGATAGTTGGGAACATGCTTGAAATTCCACATAATTTTTCTGTTTACAAAATAATACTAAAATAATTCAAAATAAAAACAAATGATTTAATGAAATTGATAAATAAATTAAATATTAAGTTTTAATAATAAAACTGTATAAAATTATATTAATAAAAATTGTGATTTTATTGACAAATTTTTTAAGAATAAGTTTACATGAAGTTATAAAATGGTTGAGAATTGAAATTGTTGTTTGGCGTACCTATAGAAATAAAGAACATCCTAGAAGATTTTTTAGTTTCTAATTTGGTTCAATTCTAACATTTCCTGATTTCAAAATTAATTTGAATTTAAATAAATACTGCAAACGAACGATCATTCGTCAATTCCATTTCAAATTTAATATTTGTATAATAGATGATTCACATTATAAGGATTATTTAATGTACCTACTTTGTGTATTAGTCTTTTTAAATATTATTTATTCAGTACTAAATTTTGAAAATTATCTGTAAGAAGTGATTTTATGTTGTTTTAAAATGTTTTGTTTTTAAATAATCAATATTTCTGTTGGTTAAGTAAGATAGTACTTGAAAATTGAATAATTGAATTTTTTTATTGTAGGTTGAATTTTTGCAGAAAGATATTTAGCATTATAATAAATATTTATTTTCAGTTATTTGCAGTTTTATGTAATCCTGGAACAGTTTAATGGTTGGATAAAGAAATTAGGATCTTTGGTGATAGTTTCTATTCCACTTAAAATTATTATACAGTGCAGTCCCGGTAATCCGAAATAATTGGGACTGATCCCATTTCGGATTACCGAATTTTCAGATTAAACAGATTTTCCTAAAACACTCTTTTAATAAAAAAATAACATAAATGATATGCCTAACATTAAGTACATTACTTCAGTTTTTGGCACAATAAGAGCCTATGATGATAAGAAGGGAATAATGAACCCTTTAATCGAAGACTACATTAATCTGAGACGTACGATAAACTACGTTTTTTAAGACAAAAAGCAGAAATTGGTCCCAGGCCCAGCGCTACTTAACGCCATTGCATTCGCCACTAGTTCATATTATCAGCTGACGGAAACCGTGTGCATATTTCTAGCGTTCTCTCTCACGCTACCTCAGACAGTACTGTACCCCCCAATTCCCACTGTCAGTCTCTTATCAAAAGTTCAAACTCTTGTGTTTACATATCTCAGTTTTGTAAACACACACACAGACAATACGGCTGCCTTGATCTCGCAATAGCATACGTAGAGCAACAACCCGACGCAACCCCAGTAGATACCATGTTCTTAAGACGCTGGCGTAATTTAGTTTCGAGGGAGAGGAATTCTTTCAAACCAAAGTAACATTTGAAAAGTTTATTAACAGTTAAGTACATGAAATAATACAGTTTTGTCATTTTTAGATTTATAATTTTGTGGTTCTTACAGTAACTGCATTTTTATTTTTCCAAAATCTTTTGCCAATTTCTGTTTCAGGTTAAGTGGACTTTCGGATTACCGAAGTTTGGATTAGCGGGACTCTACTGTAGTTTACCATATAATAATTAACGTAGACCATTATTGTATTTTTACATTCACTGCCGCTATGCAGAGCAACAAATTATTTTACTAAAGTTTATAACTATGTAATAAAATTAATTTCATTCCAAGATTTATTGTTTTTTTCAACCCAGAATAAATTATTGTTGTTAATAGATTTTACAACAATTGACTGGTAGTATTAATTTATGTATAATAAAAGTAATATTACAAGACTATATATTGTATAGATCGATAGGGGCTACTTCTGTGAACATGTAAAATAATCAGTCAGTTTGGTAATTTGACATTGAAGGAACTTGGAAGTTGGACTCGGCCGAGCAGTTGAGAATGTTGAGATTTAGACAGAAAATTTCTAGAAGTGGGATACACACTATCTCTCTCATGCACATTGTAAAAGCGTTCACATGTGGTGATTGAATGGAACCACAGTTCTTGTAACCTTGGAATTGGGCTGGCCAAATGGTGGAGTGAGACAGAAAATGATTAGGATGTGACATGCTCTCTCTCACACATTGACTTGAAGGAAAAGACAATCTGCACGATCTTTGGAATTACCAGCTGGCTATTTTTGGAATTAGCATTTCCAATGTCCACGCCAGACTGAAATTTTTAACATGAGGTCTGCTCTTCTTATAGTGATTTGTATTCATTGACATTTGGCGAAAAACTCCTGAACAACAAATTTTCCGTTATTAGTTTCCAGTTACTCCTGGAAATACATACTATTATTAGTATTACTAGTATTATTATTATTAGTATTATACAGTACAAGTAAACGTCCCACAACACAAATTTATTACAATATAAGCACAAAATGCACAAATATATTACAATACAAGTACAAAATGCACGAATAATATGGTGATCGATTTCGGTGAACCACGCTCACCTTCCTCAGACCGGAGGGATCCACAAAAGAATGGGGGAGGGGGGATTCTTTTGTGAATCCCTCCGGTCTGAGGAAGGTGAGCGTGGTTCACCGAAATCGATTACTATATTATTCGTGCATTTCGTACTTGTATTGTAATATATTTGTGCTTATATTGTAATAAATTTGTGTTGTGTGACGTTTACTTGTACTGTATATGTACCAAAACTTATTATGCTAATTAAAAAACTATTTATTAGTATTAGTATTACATACTATTGATATACTCCAGTTACCTGGAGATACATCAATATTACTAGTTTACATTGTATATTTGTTGTATACACAAGAAAATCTTGTTTTAAAGGATTTTTTTAATCTCTATTCTTAATTATTTATGGGTAATTTAAAAAAAATAAACATGAAAACTCATAATTTGTTCAGACCATTAAAACAGCTTTCTCTCTACAAAATTCTCTGATGAAGAGCAAATAAATATAAACATAGTCTAGCTTTTTTAAATTCTTTTTACATCCTATGTTTCATTTGTTTATTCATGGGCCATATTTCAGCATGTTCTTGTCAATGAAACGACTCCTAGCCTAGATTGTTAACGTAGCCCAACATGTTTGCTCACTAGAAAATAAAATTAAATTTGATTCTAAAATATAAATTTACTCTTAATTTTTTAGTGATCACATTACATAGTGTATATATTTTATTGGGAGGGTCAGTGATCAAGCAGTCTTATGCATCAGGACTTTGTTTCTGAGTTAGATAACAGATTAAAGTTTAACATTTATTTTATTTATTGTAGACAAGAGGAACTTGCTGACCACAGCATTCATCATAAGTTGAACTATACCTGAGATGTACTCCCTGGACATGTCCCTGAGAGTCAATGCGGTTGTTGGAGGGTTGGCAAGTAACTAACGGGCTGAGGCTTTGTGGCAGTAGTTTGTGGCAGTGACCACACTTAAACATGTATGCCAAGGAGGCAAAATGTCCACGCTTTGGGTCTGGCTCTGGTTCACCCAGGAAAGATATCAACTTGCAGAACAGCCTTGTTTGCAGTTTATCTCTTTTGTCTCTCATCTCTTCAATTTCTACATTTGTAAATCTATTTGCCAATCTGCCAACATATAAATATCCATTACCCAAAAAAAAAAAAAAAAAAAAAAACGGAGTGAACCGTAGGTTTTATATTCAAAACAAATTTTTAAGTTGAGACCAAGAATTTTATTTCACTAATTAGCTTACTCTGTACAGTAATTCAATCATTTTCTTAATTTCTAACTCATATTTATATATTGGTGTGTCCATTGGTTAATCTTTAATTAATTCCAACAAAATAGGAAGTTTTAACAAATTCTGAAAACTCTAGTTTTCATAAAATTTATTAAATAACAAAAAATATATTGTGATATCTCAAAGGAGAACTTGCGTTGGAGTCAGCTTTATAGCTACTGGTCTGTATCCTATTCTTTACGTTGGAGTCAGCTTCATGCCTACTGGTCTGTATCCTATTCCTTACGTTAGAGTTAGAAAGGGTCTATTTTCAGAAATGCAGCAGATGTTTTATGGCTACTGGTCTGTATCCTATTCCTTATATTAACGTCCCCTGTTTTATAACTGGGCTATACATGGTGTTTTACACTACTTAGTCGCTACCTAAACTGACCAAACAAGTTGAAATGGAACATTTCTTCCAACTGTTACACAACATGTTTGACCCCAAAGAATTCGAGGAAATTATTTCCACCGCTATTACTTGCCCCAAAATGGCTCTTTTTGGGGTGGGAGGGGGGTCAGTTTTGGAAATGTAAACATAGGTCATGTTACAAATAATTTTAAAGGTTTTAAATCCTTATCACTTTGATACAAAGATTTTCAATATATTCTTACCTCTAGGGGCAAGATGGCCCAAATTGAAAAGAATTTTTATTTTTAGAGTTTACCTCATTGTAACTCTTATATTCATTGGAGGGATATCAGATTTTTACCCAATGCTACTAATGACACAAATTAAAAAAAAAAAAAACAATAATAACATTGATAGAAATTTGTTTAACATTGATAGTCTATTATTACTTAGCTGCCTCCTACACCTAACAGCAAACAAACCTCTAAAAAATGAAATCGGTTTATATTTGTCTACATTAGGGGAGTTTGACTTTAAAGAATAAGTCTCGTTTCAGGCTAGGTTTCCTAGGGAGAGAGCTGAGATGAACCAACAATTTTGAAATTTTCATTTGGAAAACAAATTCCAGTGTTAGACAAATACACTATATTCCCAATGATTTTAAGTGATTTTAGTTATGTTGATTTTACCAACCTTGTTATAATACTGTCATTAAGGCAAGAAAGATTTGTAGCTTGTCTCAAAATATCATTCATATGGTCTTGACAAAACACCAAGCAGTCATTTAGAAGGGGGTCCATTTGCAGAAATGCAGCAGATACTAGAACAGGTATTACGTTTGCCGCGTCTGAAATTGAAAAGTCATCACTAATTACAGTTAAGTCAATTACTTATAAAAATAATTTTCTATCAGGTATATTATTTTGCAAATTGTAACTGAATATTTCTTGTAAAAGTTTTCCAAGTACCTGTTAAACTACCCATATGGAACAACAGTAACACTTACCTAGTTGAGGAGCTAACTCTGGTCTTGATGGGTCCTTCTTAACCCATCTCATGAGCCATTCGAAAATTGTAATGTCACAATGTACTGAGATATCCATGTCCTCTAGGTTTTGTCCTTTAATCAAATACAACAGATTAATTTTATATTTTCATGCTATTAGTTTTAATTGGTTATTAAAAATTTTTTACAGTATACTGATTGGAACCAGAAAACAAATTGTTCCTCTATTACAAATTTCCCTAATCTTTGTACCTTGAAGCTTTTTGCAGAGATTTGTGAGATATATTAACCACCCTTAGTAACTAGGGGTGGGGCATTAATAACCTCTACCTCAAGCAAACAACAAACCATTCCTGGTTAACTCAAAACATCTCTACAAATAAGAGGTTAAATCTAAGAAAGGGAAATGTTGGTCCTAATTTTTTATCCAAAACATATTTCCCAAAAATGTCACTTCTCTGGGAAAATCCAAATGAAAAATCTGTGAAGTCAACAAACTTTCAGAAAACTTTACAGATTATTATTTGTTACTTTTTATTATTTGTTATTATTTACCGTATGTTCTAAAATAAAATTTATAATTTTTTTATTTCCATTACGTGACCAGAAAGTACCTTAACACGTTGACTGCCAGCGTAGATAATTTATTGTGTCATTCATTCTGAGGCCGCCGTAGAAAAACTGTATGTCCGCCTGACACCATGAGGGCCACCGTAGTCCACGTCATACGCCATGTGGCAGTCAACGTGTTAACCAAGAAATATGATACTAGCACGCCTATATTATGGTAATTCCATATTCCTTATTCGGCCTACCTGGTGCCATATTATGCTGGATATGACAGCTTTTACTGTATTAAAAACTAAACAGTAAAAAATGCTATGAATGTGATTCTTGTCTTAATGATTTCCCTCTCTGAACAAAAATAATTGCTCTGATTAAATAGCATTTTTTCTGGTTAGCAAAAATTGAAAAGTTCTAAAAATAGTAATCTTAATTTAAGTAAATAATAATTTATATGCACCGAACACATTTAATATTATGAATTATTTACAAGTTGAGCTTATCAATGATATCAATTAACAAACTCTGTGTATATCCCACCACTTTGGCTGCTTTTAATGACATCATGTATTTCACTATCTTCATTCATATATTAGCATCAGTGGTAAGAGAATAATATTAACTGAGTTTAGTTTTCTTATTCAAAACATTTAAGTTAATTATTATGAATCTCACCTGTTGTTACTTCTGCAAAGTACCCCATTTTTGATACCAACAGCTTTTGAGAGCAACGGAAATCTTTTTTCATATTCTTAACTTCGTCACAAACATGAATCTCTACTTCAATGCTGAAATGTACATTTTAATATTAGTATTGTTTCAAAAGTTGGTGTCTTATAAAAACACAAACACTCACACGCACGTTTATGCACACACCCACAAATGCACACACAGGCACGTCTACTGAAAAAAGAAAATTCAAGTATTTTTAGATTGCTTACTGGCAGAAAAATATTCAACAGGTTATTACCTAGCTTATGATATTGCTCATATGAGGTATGGTAGGAGTAAAAGTGAAACCTTTTAACTAGGCAGAGTAAGAACTGTAAAGACTTTTCATCCACTTAATCTTAGTTCTGTTTATATATTTTAATGCATAAATACTTATAAAATCACGTCACTTGGCAGCAGGCCCCTTCATTTTATCCTAAAGTTATTGAACTATTCAAATGCCCTGACATTATCAGGGACAAAATGTATAGAACATGGAATATTTTTAATTCCTTAAAAACAGTCCAATTAATGAAATAGGCCTAACTAGTTTTTAGTAACAAAATATAATTCTTTAGGTTTGCAAAATCAAGTATAAGTTAATAAATACTTACTCTTTAGCCAATTCCCTACTGCTGTCTGACATCAAAATATTTTGCTTTTTTGAGTGATAAACTGATATATTCTCTTTTGTCTGACCAGATGAAGAACTTGATGATTTCTCATGACTGTTTTTCTTTTCTCCAACAGACAAAGGCTTTTTTGCTGATAAGTTAGCATTTTGTTTTGGAACTACATAGGGTAAAACAGAATCCAAAATCCCCTCTTGTAAAACCTCGCTCAGTTTCCGTTTTACTTGCCGCTCTGCAACACTTATATCATTGCGGCTTTTGTTTTTGCTTTCTGAATTTTCTCTTTTGGCAAAACTACTTCTCCTCTTGTCTACTTTACTTTTTTCAGCCCTACTATTTAAATTGCTCCCTCCTAAACTTGCAGACCTTCCTCTTTTATGTTTTTCTCCTCTCTTAACATTTTGTTTGACAATCGGTTTACATTCATCGCCTAACCTTTCAGAGTTTCCCAGTTCACATATTTGAAAACTATCATAAGGAATTCCATTAAGTTTTGATAAAGTTCTGTCAGTTGCCTCTTCCTTGAGTTCAGAATCTTGATCTCTGTCGCAACTCTTCTTTTGATTATGTTTATCAACTATATTATTCAAAAACAAAACTGAAACAAAGGTACAAGAGTTCAATTGACTCCAATCAACTGAATTAGACTTTTTAAATGTCTCTAAAGGATAGTTTTCCAAGGCATCATTCAGTCTGTATGCTGTCGCAAGAAAGTCCAAGAAATTTTTCATGGATATTTCTGGCTGAGTGGAAGAGGAGGGTTTAACTTGGCATTTGTTAACAGTAGAAATAATCGTCTGGCTTCCATAGTCTGTGTCATCTCTAAGTGATTCGTTCATGTCCACAATATTTACAGTTCAATGCAGGGAGATCCTCTGACATACTGTGTTATTATCTCACCAGTACACGCTGTATTATTGTCATTTCTGAAAAGAACACAGAATACATATAATATTATTGATTAAAGATTACTCTATAATATATATAAATCTCAAATGAGATCACACACAAGCTCACTCTCAATGGTACTAAATGTTTGCCCAATTGTGAATGTGTTAAAATTTAGAAATTTGGGTTGAAAGTAGATATAAGTGTGCCGTAGTAATAATTCAATTTTATAAAACATAAAGATATGGTTTATGAAACAAAAATATTGTTAGTGTAGTTTTGAATTAAATGTTATATGTTTATGTACAGTATATCAGTATTGTTCATGCTATTTCAAACCCTTTAACATATTGAGTGATGTACTGCATGCAGAATGAACTCCAAATTTATGTACGGTAACAACTTCTTAGTTTTGTCAAAAGTTAAAATTAGCCTTTATATTGAATATAACTCCCAAATATCACATGACATTTTGTTTTTCACTTTACCAACAATTCAAGACTGTTTCTAATGATCTCATCATATTTGGGAGAATATTAAATAAAAATTAGAACAATAATTATTATGGTATTCATCAATCAACCATCCTGCATGAAATACATTAGCGTGGTTTTGGCTTACTCTTACACACCTCTTTGCAAGTTTGTCTAGTCGTATACATAGTAGAAAAACTTACAATTTCAAGGAATTACAGCTTATATAATATTAAAAGAAATGCAAATACACTAGAAACACTAAAAAGGATACTGCTATATAAAATAAACTTTATTGTTAAACATGATTATTAATACCGGTACTATTAGAGTATATTTCACTTGAACTCCATTAGTCTGTGTTTAGTTAAATCTATCATCCAAAACAAATATTGCAATTAAATTTATATATATAATGTATATCAGTATTAACTTATAAGCCTTTTTTTTTAGTTATTTTCCTTCACATTTAAAAATTATTATACAACAAAGAAATTTAGTAAGTCATAGTATACTGTAAACGTTATAATATTAGTTTAAAAATCTCATATCATATATTAGAACATACCAGCAGTATATAATAGTAGTCATCACTTTAATTTGTTCAAATGTAATTTAGTGCGTAACAATCCTTCAGTGTATATTATTGAACAAACATTTCAGCTGGAAAGTTAGTAGTACATAGAGTAACAATCAACGGTAGCCGTATATAAAAAGATGAACACACATAAAGGTTCTGTTTTAGATATAAACTTTGTTAGATGATTTTTGCAATGGAATACTTTGTTGGAGTCACAAAATCATTGGTTCTCACAGTTTTTAACATTTTAATCATTCATAAGAAAGAGGATAAGTCACTACTATTTAATATGCATATATTATTTAGAAATGCGTAGCACAACGGCAGAATAAGATGAGTAACATGTAATATCAATTGCGTACATAGCATTTACTGCCGAAGTATAATTACGAGTACACATTTAACGATATAAAATAGGACACCAATGGCAGCATTTCATCAACAATCTTCAGAAAATTTAAATATGACATAGAGTTCACTCTAAATTATGCTAATATGAAAATATCTTGTTTAAAATGTTGGTCATTTAAATAATTGCTAATTAACAATTATTTTGACACAATTGCTTATTTATTACTGTTCTACAATAATATGTAGTATTAGTATATATTTTTACAATTCCTGTGGCCTTTCAGCAGTGTGATACATGCGTTCCTGAGAACGAGCCTGATCTGATCACGTACGGTGTATGTATTGTTACATTCATGGTTTCAGTGAAGTTGGAATTTGAATTGTTTATTAAAGTGGACATTGCAAATACACAAGAAACCCGTTAAGATTAGTATTCAAAAATCTTAAGAAAATGTCTTTGTTGCCCAAGGCATGTTTTGAATATTATGTGAAGAGTCACCTCCTCATTCAGTCAGAATAACAATTAATTAATGATACCTTTTCAGCGAAGTTCTTTAACGATTAATTAAAGTGTTTTAGTAAATTACGTTAAACATATATTTCCCAAAATTGTGTCTTAGCGACCACGTGGGCTACTCAGTCCACAGTGGAAGCTAACGTCGTTCACCTGACTGCATTATCATCACCGTGCCGATCGTATGATCCGATCGGACCAATCACCGATCACCATGCGATCGCATGGAGGTGGCCAGGAGGGGTGAACTCTGGGAGATCTAGATGAGTATGGGTATGAGTTATGTCTTGGTCGACTCTTGGCTAATAGTAATCATCAGATATGTTTAGGTTACCGTAGTTAGACGATACGGGACGTTGGGATTTTGTTTGTTTTACAATATAACATTATGTACTGTTTCTATCATTATGGATTGTGGTTCATGTAAAATAAATACAAGTGACATTTACTGAAAGCCGCAGTTGTTATTGCTCCTTCCGTGACCACGTGGTGCATCCGTGAGGAAGTATGTAAGGGTCTGTCCCCTTTAATAAGTGACAGTGGTGGCAGCGTACTACCGCGAAAATTATACTTAAGACTTTCAGTTCTTGTTATAGACGAAAGTAACTTGATTTTAGACTAACCACAGACCAAACATAATATACTTAGCTCCTAGATATTAGATACCGGTACATAATTTGCTATATTTACTTAATTTTTGGTCTAACTAAAGTGTAAGTATAATATTTTACTTATTTTTATTTCATATTGTATTATAAATATAATATACTATATTTATTTTCCTATAAAAGATAACACTGTTACTTTAAACTTGTTAAATAAAAAATTTGGAGGCTAATCTTGGTGAATTATGATAGAATGACAACAAATTTGGCATCAATAAATATGAAGAAAATATTATCAACTAAAATAGTTCCTTTTTCAAGTGGATTTATAGTTTCAGAATAAGAATAAGAATAATTTATTCCTTTAAACATGGTACAATGCATGCAATTGGAAACGTCAAAAAAATTTTTTGATTAAGACCACACTTAAGCTAGCAGGTTACAAGCAATTTGTAATTGAGTAGGTATCTTTCTTAACCTATATTATTAAAAAAGCTACTTACAGTAGTGTTCGGCAGGTCGAAAAATTCTTGGAATGAGTATAAAGGATTTGCCAATAATAGACCCACCACACCTCTTTTGAATTTAGAATCTGACAGGTTCCGAGCTGTACAAGGCAATTTGTTCATTAGTCTACAGCCAAGAATAGAAGGACCTCTCTGGGTATGTCTTAATCTAACATAAGGAATGTCGATCATGTGCCTCTGCCTAGTTCTAAGAGTGTGGATGTCACTTCTCAGTTCAAGATCAGTTAATTTAGCCTTTGTTTGTATGAGCAAATTTAACACAACAAGACAGTAAACTGTAAGACAAGACATTTGAATGAAAATAGGTTTGCAGTGTTCATCCACCGCAGCACCCGTAACAACACGAATAGCTCGCTTTTGAAGCAGAAGCACACGACTGACACCTGGAGCACAGCCCCACAGTTCCAGGCCATAAAGTAAGACACTCTGGAAATAGGCCATATAGGCCATCCTTAAATAATCTTTTGGGACACAGTCCCTTAATCTCCTTAAAAGGTAAATTACCCTGGAAAGTTTGCAACACACATAGTCAATATGAGCATTCCATGTAAGTCTAGAGTCAAGATGGACACCAAGTAATTTTACACTATTTACACTATGTACAATATGCCTCAAAGTAAAAATTATTTTATGTGTTTATTACTACCGGTAATAAATTCAGGTTCTGCACTCAATTGCTCGTCATCAAAAGTTTTATAAATAAACTTCGAATGGCGTTTATGCAAAGATGTTAACGATGCTTACTGCCGGCATAGAATAGGAATCGTCCCTAAACCATCGATGTATATAATACATCGACACCCTAAACTTGCGTTTGTGAAGCACATCCTAAAAAGGCACATTAAAATACGGCCGTGCCAAACCGCGGGTTTGTTGACTTTCCGAAATCACCTACCAGTATTGAGACATCACCTACGAGTTCTAGCCCTTAGCCCTGGCGTTTAGTCAAGTCACAGTATGATACACCAAAGTCTGTAAGTTGTTAGAAGTGTCCTTTCCGATAATACTAAGTTCAAAATACCGGTAGTAATAAACAAAGCCATTTCTTTACTGGTACTTGCTGCAAATGAGTTATTCCCGGTGCCATGATCATAACCACTTTGGAGGGCCAGTGGTTGTATGAATCTCTCAAGAAACACTAATGAATGTGTGTGGTTTTTTTTTTTTTTTAATATTGACCATGATGACCTCTTTTGACTACAGCGAACGATGTGAAGTCGCCTAACAATGTTCTTTCTTGCAAACTTTGCAGCCACTTGAATAATAAAATTAGCATATGCCTTATATACTGTTCAGGTTTGCTAATCAAAGGTTTTCAAATTCGTGTTTTCTTTGGTGAGGCTAGCAGAAGTTCCGTTGCTGAAATCTGTGGTAGACATTCGGAAACAATTTTAAGCTCTTGAGATGAATTGCGTGGTCACTCAATCATCAGCGTCTCTGTACTTCTAATTGAAGTGCCATCATTTACTGGCGCTTAGAGCATGTAAAGTGGTTGAAATGCTTGCTTTAAAGCAATTGTCATTGGGCCTTAGGAAAAGTTAGGCCCTTGAGATGCGAATGCTTGTCACTTAGTAATGGATTATGTAGGCAAGGATTTTCTGATTTACATAAATATTTTCTTTGCACTCAATGCAGAAACTAAATGAAAGTGACATTACCCTCAAAACTGTTGAGTCCAATATAACATAATATTTCAAATTACTGTTATCAATATGTTAATAAAAATATTATATAGGGTTTTTATTTAATTTTGTACGATACACTATAGTAAGAATCACAGTAATTATTTCAAAATAAATTATTTATTTGGCTCTCGATAGTTTCTTAGGATTCCGTCTCGACATCTTATTACGTATGTAATATTTTTAATTAATTTGAAGTTTTCTTTGGTCTTCGAATAGTGTCCGTCAGACGCTCGGCAAATCGTCGGGAGGGTGGTAGATCTTCAGTTCTCGTAGTTTATAATTGTGTCGTCAAATTTACGGGTTTGAATTTTGGTGTAGTGTTATTGGGGGTGAAGTTATAATGGTGAAAAACAATTGGACACATATATTTTTAAAATTTTAAATCAAGGGTAGTTGTTTCTACGAAGGTCTATAATGTGAGACGAGTTTACTCTAGTCAAATTAGTTTTGTTTTACTAGCAGAACAGAAGTTTACTCTATCTGATGTGACAGATTAGGTTAGCTAAGAAAACGCTTTATCTATTTGTACGGAATAAATGAATTACAAACACTTGTGAGCTAAAAATTGTTTAGTTTCCTTAAGTTACAAGTATTTAGAGGGGGTTCCTGTAACAATTTTCATTAAATGTAATTTCTTAAAAGGAACAACGATGGGGCGTGGTTACAGTTGTGATGTTAAATGAAGAGTTTGTCATAGATTTATTTTATTTGGAGATATTTTTGTGAAAATAACAATTGAAATAGCATTTCATATCTAAATTTTTAATGATCACCTTAAATTGTGTAATTCCTCTCATTTGAGGTAAGTCTGTGTGTAGCCTTAGCTATTCATGATATTTCTTGTAATCCTATTAGTAATATATTTTGTCTAAATTATTATAGCCTAGTTTGGACCAAGTACGTTATAAAAAATAAGGCCTGGGAACTAAGGTGGAATAGGCCTATCTAAATAGCTAGTGAACGGTCAACCTCACCTGTGTTTTAATGTCTACAACATAGAATGACATGATGGTGAATAGAAAAAGAACAATGCATGTTAGATTATATTACAGATTACAAGTGATTTATATTTTGTCATATTGATATTGCCATTTAACAGATTTTATAATATAAAATTAAGACTAAAAGAAATAGAAATCTAGCCTACTGCAGGCCTATCATATTGGAAAATGAGGTAGGTATTTGTGCATCATACCCAAAGTTTATATCACAACTACAACTTAACTTGTATATTTATGATACATCTATAAGTGAAGTTGTAAATCTTAAATTTTAGATTACAATAAAGAGCTTCATGAAAATGTCTTACAACTTAACTCGCTAGCAACAGTGCAGAATATGTCTGACCACGCAAAGCGTTGCTTGGGAGACATTTTAGACAACTGTGGGATTTTGGAGAAATTTAAAAGAAATTGGTGAATATTGTATCCTAGTTTATATCTTGAAAAGATATTTATGAATAGCCTTCTCCAAATAACTAGGTTCCAAATTATTTTGTTGAATATCCATTCATGTTATTCATAATAATATAATATTCATAATAATAAAGTATATACATGAATATTATTCATGTATACTTTATTAATACTTTCAAAAAACGTTTTGTGTGCGTAGAATAATTTTATTGTATAATATAGAACAAGTTCATACCACTTGTCTGTTTGAATAGAATTTGAAGGAATTTAAAGAGAAAGAGAAATTAATAGTTACTTATAACAAGATCATTTGGTTTTGATAGTAAAGTTTATTTTAGAAGAGACTAACAAATAGAATACACTCTAGATGATGCCTACTATAATTAAAATAAACACAGTATAATATATTAATTTAATTTATAGGTAGAGAATAAAAAGAAAAATATGTGTATTTGTGCTTATATTTTTCTTTGAAGATAATAATAGACAAAAAAAATTAATTGAATCAAAAACTTTAACACATCCAGTGCTAAGGCCGTTTTTTCGTTTTCACCTTGTGTGGCTGCATTTGTGAGGCGGAAAGGGACCCCTTGTCGGCAAAGCAAAATGTTCAGTATTCATGAAACTACCGATTTTGGTCAAAATTATCGATATTCAGTTTTTTATGGATTATCAAACTCTGGTTTATATAGAACAGGCCTGTATCGGTCATAAAGTCAAGTCGAAGCATTAAAACATTGAATAACATTTATTTAGATGTCGTGTTTGGCCTGAGAAAAGGGACCTCGTAGTTAAGGCAAAACAACATAGGCCTGACAAGAGGTCCCTTTTAAAAAACACAATAGAAAAGAAACATTACTTTAAAAACTAGCCTCCCTGAGTTCTAGCGTCGGTTTAGAGAATTGCGGCAAATGTTGCCTAAAACCAGGACAGTTTCTTGTGTGTTTAAAACCATCGCGACAACAGGTACATTATCTAATGCAGTATTGGCAGCATTTGAAACAGCTGTTTCACTACCAATCAGCTGTAACTGCATCACTTTGAGAATTGTACTCAAGTAGATAGACTTGTAGTTTTATTTGATACTGATAAGATTCCATTAAAAATAATTTAGACTAGATAAAGGTAATAAAAACGCCTTTAAAAGCAACTAATTTCCTGTCTGAGAAAAGGGACTCTCGTCGTTATGGGAAATAACATGGTGTCGACAAGAGGCCCCTTATCAAATTTTTAGTTTTGTGTTACGGTATATTACTTTATAAAAATGAGATTTTAATGAATTATGCCGGTGTTTTACACAACTATGACTGTTATTGTGAAAAATGAAGTGTCTAGCTTTGTTTTGATGATTGATATATTTTTTAAACATGAAAAATGTGGGTTCTATGTGAGTTTAAAGTTTTTAAACTGGTTTTTCTCAAAATGCTGCATATACAATTTGTGAAACTTTAAACGCTTATTAAAGGAAAAAATTCGTAAAGACATGAAATTTACACCAACTTGTTCATAATTTTATGCTTAATTTAAAAATATTACTAGCTCAAAATCGACAATTGCATACAAGATTCCCCTTGCTCCATGAATAAATTAAAAACTTACCCAAATAGCTGAAAATTTTTTTTCAAAAATTCATTTTTGTGATTGTGTAGTAGATTGTCAGAAGTATTTTGTTAATGTGGAAGGCTCAACAAATTTAATTTTTATGTATGGCCGTCTAGCCATACGTTTCTATGTTTCAAGCACTCCCATCCCTTACATGGAACAAACCGACGACATCAAGACAGGTCTACCCATTACAAACCACAGGTGGCAAGTAACCACCACAAAAAGAGCAACAGCAACTTCCATGACTGAATCCCCAATGATAAATGGTTTAAAGAGGCCTTCCTCGTCTTTTTTAGGAGAAATGAATGCAAAGAAAGGCAGACAGAAATTAATTTACAAAACCAAAATCTTTCTAAATTCAAATCTTGCAAAAGAATTAAAAACCCAGAAAAATCAATTTTAAAAATACTTCATCAGAATGTAGACAGGCTAAGAAACAAGATCGATAGACTGAATCATGTTCTGGAAATTCAAAATCCAGACATAGTTATTTTGACTGAGCATGGTCTAAGTTCTTCTGATCTGGAAAATGCTCACTTAATTAATTATTCATTAGTAAGTGCTTACTCCAGGACAAACCATTGAAGGGAGGTGTGGCCATTTATAAACACAATAAACTAACCATCGAAGTGACAAACCACAATAGCTCAAGTCACAGCATTGAACTAATATGTGAATTGGCTGCTGTTAAAATATCTCTTAGTAAAAAGAAGACACTATACATCATTGGCATATATAGACCCCCATCGGCCCCATTAGATGAAGCTCTTGAGCAATTAGGCAATGTTTTAAGAGAAGTTCCCGCCACTAATTGTGGAATCTGTGTTCTTGGCGACATCAATGTTAACAGCCTGATACAGTCAAGGGAAACTACTGCCCTTAATGAGCTTCTTGCATTATTCAACATCTCAAGAATCTCTTTGCCACCAACAAGAGTAACAACATCGTCAGCCACATCAATCGACATGGTTGGTACAGATCTTGGCCACGACAAAATTGATGTTGAAACTCTTCAAACGTGTATTTCAGACCATCTTGGCCAAATCGTCTACTTAAATGTAGACAATGAGATTAAAAAGACTACAACATCTTTAAAAAGAACATGCAACCAAGAAAACCTCAAAAACCTGAAAAGTATTCTTGAATTTCAGTCCTGGGAGAAGGTATATGTGACTCCTGACTCTGAAGAAGCCTGTACTGTTTTCATCAACATTATCACAGCTGCATTAGATATTGCCTGTCCTCTGAAAAAAAAAACACGTAATGTAAGGAGGAATCACAACAACATCTTAGCTGGCAATACTGAAGTTAATGAACTTAGATCTGCCTTCCTAAAATCTCATAACAATTTCATACTGACTGCAAATGATGATGACAAAGTTAATGTATTCAACAAGAAAAAGGCTTATGACATGAAGTTAAAAATGCTGAGGAAGGAAGCAAATGAACAGTCTATAGCACAATCTAACAATAAATACAAGGCCATCTGGAATGTCATTAACCATGAAAGAGCATAAAAAAATAGTGACTTAAGTACATCCTGGCAGTTGAATATTGGAGGAAGGACTGTTTTAGACCTAGAACAGATAGCAGAGCATTTCAATGACTTTTTCATAAATGTAGCTGACAAAACCTTGCTCAGTAATAGTCCAGTAAGAGCCACATTTCACGGATGTTCCTAGACGATATGTAAACATATTACTTGAGTTTCAGCCAGCAACAGTAGAAGAGATCCTAAGAATCATCACGTCGCTGAAGCCCAAAACGTCTTGTGGAGTAGATGAGATAAGTGCAAAAGTGTTGAAATTTTGCAAGCATGAACTGAAATATCCCCTTGTTAATATTATGAATAAGTCACTGTCTCAAGGTGTTTTTCCATCAAAACTCAAAATTTCCAAAATTTTCCCGTTACACAAACAAGGCAGCAAAAATGAATTACAGACCTATAGGCCAATATCCTTGGTTCCAACAATGTCAAAGATCTTTGAGAAAGTCATACAAACTCGTCTGCTTCAACACCTCTCCAAAAACAATCTCCTACCACCAAGACAGCATGGTTTCATATCAGGGAAATCGACTACAAGTGCCCTTACTGATTTAATCGAACACCTGATCGATAACTTGGATGATGGAAATACCACTGTTGGCATCTTCTTGGATTTAAGTAAGGCATTTGATAGTCTTGACCACAAAATGCTTCTAGCAAAGATCAATTCTCTTGGTGTTACCGGAACAGCGCTTAAATGGTTTGCGAGCTATCTGCAAGGAAGAAAACAAATTGTGGAGGTTAAGCAAGTCAGAGATGGAGCTCTGGTAAAGGGAAAATTGAAGCCAATGACAATGAGAAGGAGTTCCTCAGGGATCGGTCCTGGGTCCTGTGCTCTTCATACTTTTCACTAGTGACTTCCCTGACTATGTAGAAAATTACTGCTACCCTGTGTCTTATGCAGAGGACACAGTTCTGATCACCTGGAGTAAGAAAGTACAAGAACTAGAATTTAATACCCTGACCTCTGTAAAAATGGCTCAAGAGTACTGTCTAAACAACGACTTAGTTTTCAACTCATCAAAAATTAAATGTCTCACTCTCGAAAGACATAAAAAGAAAGCTCTGACACCACCAAATCTGGAGAAGGTTCAGATAATAAAGCATCTGGGGGTGATGATCGATGATAGTCTTACTTGGAAGTGTCACATAGATATGCTTTGCAAAAAACTCAGCTCAGCACTGTTTGTACTACGAAGATTAAAAGCAATTGGTACACCTGTAGCAATTAGAAAAGCTTACCATGCCTTGTTTGAGAGCCATATTCGGTATGGTGTGGTGCTTTGGGGTGGAGCATCAGCTAGCAACCTCCACAGAGTGCTTGTTATGCTAAAAATGGCAATACGAATCATGGCTGATCTGGGGCACCAGGACAGCTGTAGGGGTGCCTTTAAAACTATGAAAATACCAACTGTGACAGCACTGTACATCGCTGAAGTAATCTTACATGCCTCCACTCATGATCTCTTGAGGAATAATGATATCCATGGCTACCCAACAAGGCAAGCAGCTGACATTAATATCCCAGGACATCGCTCCACCTTATTTAGCAAGAAACCTTCATATGCTGGAGCACTGCTTTTTAATATGCTTCCAAGAGATCTTAAGGCCTGCCCTCCAGTGACTCTAAAAAAGAACTTACTCAATTGGCTAGTAAGAGAGTCTACACCGTTGAAGAGTTCAAAAACATTGCAGGTGCAAGATATGAACACTTTTGATCACTTATGTACTCATTGTTACCTATTGACACTAATGTAATAATTTTATTATTTGACTCATAAACTTTATAAATTGTAATGCTTGACGCCAATTCTGTTCTTGATGAATATGAAAATAAAGCTATTGTCTATTGTCTAGTCGGCTATCAGCCCCTGGTGAACGATTTTTCCAAAAAATGAATGTCCAAGATTTTTTTCACCACTTTATTTTGTAATAAACTAGTTAGTAGTATAAAGAATTAAGCAAAACAAATGAAAAAGATAAAATAAACTAACTATCTTTTTATCTTTTTGTTAATGATTTGTAGATTATACATGAAGGCGGGTGGTTTAATACCACTGTACATGTAGGGGTGGGCGGGTGGGTCAATACTACTGTACATTTAGGGGTGGGCGGGTGGGTTAATACCATTGTACGTGTAAGGGTAGATGGGTGGGTCAATAGATTTTACACGCTATCTGTGACGTGATATAGCTAAACGGATAGTCAGTTTATCAAAGTCAGCTCACCAACCTTTGGACAAACACGTGCTTTACAAGCTGAGTGAAATAAAAGAGTCAAATGGCACTCCTGGGTCCATTTCTAACATTTTTTCACAATTAGTCTAATCTGTGGTAAATTTTTCAAAACATGCTACAGAACACAATACAGGTTGGTCAGGTGTTTTTAGAACATAAATATAGTATTTTTAATGTTTCCTTCTTTACGGTACATTCTTCATCTTAATTTCTTCATTATTTTATTCCTAATTTATAAAAAAAAAAAACAAAGTAAAAACAGTAATAGAAACTCCAAAAATATCCATAACCGGAAACTGAAAACCATGTCCTACTTGTACAATACTGCAGAAGTGCGGGACCTACTAGCAAGCGAACCCGGCAAAGGCTGGGTGAAGACTGAATCAATAATAAGAGTGAGACAGTGTGGCCGACTAGACGCCCATCATCCACCACTGGTGACAACCGCTAGGCCGACTAGACGGCCACGCAGTCATTAGCGGTTGAACGGCGTGGCCGACTTTACGGGCACGTAGAACTGAATTTGTTAATATTATAAATCTTATATAAAATACTGTCCATCCAACAATGACACAATCCAACTAACCTCCCGCCCTAGTCATCTGATCAAGATATTAATCTTTCAGTTCAGTTACAAAACTAATTTGGTCAACAGAGTGTTTGGTATGAGTGGGAGAGGAATTCCAAGTACGGCAAGCATTAGTCCTAACAATAAATGACATTGTAAGTTACGATGCGATAGTGGTGAGTTCTCATCATTGTCTGGGAAGATCGACCTTCCTGTGTACTTTAAAAAAAATTCAAATCAGCGAAATATTTAGGCTTATTACTATGTAGCAATAAGTAAAGTGTGTTTAGTATTATAATTAATCTCATATCTAGGCTAATTTAATAATTGAAGTTTGAGGGTACAGTAGAAACTCGATAGTTCGACACGCAATACTTCGACAGTCCTTGTAGTTTGACACCGGTAATGGTGACACCATGTTGCAAAACTTTTGTCCATGAATAGATAGATCAATGAAATAACACTGTCAAAGTGAATAACTGTAAAATTACGAATATTTGGACATTTAGTTACTGCACTTTCTAAGTACTCTACTGTCCATATTTTAATACCTACTATTGTAACTTCATACCATTTCAGTAGAATATACATTGTTACAGAAATATACAGTATAGCTTGTTTTTACTTTTGTTAAATTGTTAAAAATTCACGAGGAAAATACTGTACAATTTCTTTATGAAAGTAATTTTAGTTGTTTTATGTTTTCCATACATTCCTTATAGTTGGACATTTCAATACTTCGATACCCCCGCAGTCCACAAAGTGTCGAACTATTGAGGTTTTACTGTACTTTTTTGTTAATAAAAGTAAAAACTTTGTTTTTTGACACTCAGAGCATTTTATTCATTTTATTTATTTAGGCTGGATGAATTAGTATCCTGATGTTATAGTTTTATAAAGCTTTGGGATGTTTACAACTTTCAAATTTAAAGTTGGTTTCTGTCTATTATAGTTTTCTTGTAAAATCTGATCTAAGGTATAAATGTGACTTATTTTGTGAAGTAATTTGGTCATTTTTATCATTGTTAATTAGCTTGGATGACTTTTTACTTGATATAATAGTTACATTATATTAACCTATCCATCCTTTAAAGTTTTCATGTTTAACCCGTCATCACGTAGTTGGTTTGAAGAAATTAGGTCGCGAGTAGAAAAAATTTCTCATCCATGACATTGACTAATTAACTTTTGATGCCTTTTATTTGTTTAAAAACTACCAAATATTATTAAATATAAATAGTGTTTCGTTATAATTATTTCATAAAATGTTGTAGTTTTGTTCGCCATTCTAAATATTAAATGTATATATATATATTTGTAATGTGGAGGATAATTAAAGCATATTTATAAAAAGATATTATTTATTAAATTTATCAAATAAAAAAGTATAACATTTACAAATACAGCATATTTTTCCCATTTTCAATAAAAACTATTTATATACACATAAAAACTATTTATTTACAACTTAAAATACTACTAAACACATGTAAATAAATGAACAAACAAAATTAAAAACTTTATAAAAAAACACTATTTAAAAACAAATCTAGTTGCATATGGAGAAAACTCATCTCCAGTACTGAGACACAAACGGTTGCGTATAGAGAAAACGTTAAACTGGCCAAACATGTAGGTGCGTTGACCCCTTCCCCTGCTGCCCCCCCACCACTACTGTTTACAAGAATTCGCGCAGAACATGTAAAAAGAGTTAGACAAAGAATTCTTGGAAGGTCATTGTTGTAGGTTGACTATTGAAAAAGTTTCTAATGTAACAACTATTTTAGAGAGATTTTTTCTCACCATGCGACTGAAAACAGGTTAAATTGATGTCCATCTCTTGGGCCTTTAGATTTTATGAAAGAGTTATTAAAGAAAGCACTCGCGTGGCTCACAGAAGTAACGCCTGATTAGACAAGCAGGCTAAACCATTGCAGGTGGCTAAAAATTTGTCTTCGAGAGACTATATAATGTGTGAAATGAAGACACTTAAAATGGTATAGGCCACACACCATGTCGAAATAGTGAACAAAAAAAGTTCAGGAGAGCATTCGGATCCAACACATCCACAGTAAGTAGCCCTTTAAGTAACGGGGTCAACTAGTTAGGCAGCTTGTTTTAGAAGGTGAGTCCTGTAGGCCAGGTTTAGTGGAGAAGGTTGGGACAGGAGGAATCATTAAAGACAAGTCAGGCCGAACGGCTGCACCAAAAGTGACTTCAGGCATGACCACTAGGCAACAGGTTTGGTGACAGCAGCTGACCACCAGCACGGAATGGAGGAGGCAAACTGTCGACTGTAGTAATTGACAGACCAGAAAGAGCTTGAGCGACTCGCTCCAGCACGCCAAGACCCTCTAGAAGCCAGGTCATCAACATTGACTTCTCCAGCCTGGCTCATGAGCCTTAGCCTTGCACTCAACTGTCTCTTACACCAACAATTTACTTCTGTCCCTCTTGGAGGGAGGGTCCTCACCAAAATCTTCTACACAGTGCCTTCCCATTCTTCAAGTAAAAGCCAGCAAGCCGCCATATACACAACCACATTCAATCCCTCCTTCCAGACCATAAGAGTACTAGCAGCCATCAACATTCGTAGCTGCCTTTGCAATTCCACTGCCCCACAAACCTTCACTTTGGCGACTAGCTCCCCTTATTTAAATATCCCATATTGAAACTCATGCTGGCATTCAAAAGGAACATCCACAAAGAACAAAACCACAACAAGAACCACAAAATAATGGAACAATAAGAAATAAGGCCCAGTTCCATGGCAAAAGCATGGACCACACCAAGGTCCACAGCAAGTTGACAAAAAACAAACATGAGAACTTCACCACACTGAAAGAAAAAAAACCCTGATAAGCTCTCTGAGCAGGTGCATGTTTTTTAAAGTATTTTTTTTATGAGTTTTTCTTTCATAAAAAACGAACTCTTACAAAATTTTACTGAAAACTTATCCTTTTGGTTAGTTGGCCATAGAACAAGAGTAGCTGACGTTCCAAACAAACCAAGGACAAAGTCCAAACAAACAACAAAAAGTGACAAACCAAGGCGAAAGGCTAGGCCTGACCAAGGCGACTGAAAAGGTGCTGGTTGAGCCAACCCAACGACCAACAAACACAAAGTCCAGCCATAGAGATTCAAAACACAGAAAGGAATAAGGCAGTGAACCAAGAAACAAGTAGAAAAGTTCTATGCTAACTTTTGAGTAAACCGTGCATGCTGCTTCTTAACTACAATATTTCTCAATGAACGTAAATGTTTGTAACGAGGCTGAACATCACTATACTATGATATAGTCTATCATGAAATTTATAATATTGCTCAAAAAGCAGTTTAACATCCAAACATTTTTACTAATTGTGTTCCATAAAGTATGATTTTTGATCAGAATAATTTGCTTGAAACCGTTAAATAGTGGAGAAATAATATTGTTCAAATTAGTTACTTTTAAATTCAAAGAACGCTACTCTGGAAAGGATAAACCTTTCAAAGTCCAGTTTGCGGCTTTCAATTTCTCTTGAATAGACATTTCATTTGATACCAAATTCGACCTAGGATTACAATGAAGATTTTCGTTCAACTCCTCATTGGCCGTCCCCCAGAAAAGACTAAATGAAGCTAATGGCATCAGAAAGTATGTTCTTTGTAACCATGATCATATAGAAGATTTCACTTTTACAATGAAGTTGTTTCCAAAGCATTTCCATATTTTTGTTATACCCTTTATGTATGGCCAGGAAGTCCTCTCAAAGGCCTGAACCTTGGTTTTCAACAATGTTTCACTTGTCACATAGATGATACTACAGGCTCGAGAATACTGATAATACTCAATACTTTACTGTGTTTATTGTAAAACAATTAAAAGTCATTAACTTCAAAACCTCTGGCTTGTAGACATTATTAGAAACAAGGAAACAAGAACTTAAAATGTCAGTAACGCGTATTACGTGTTAGTTTAAGGTTGATTTCAACATTATTTTCATCAAAAGGAAAATGACTCCCTGCTGCTAGTCAGTTATGAGACTTATGGGCTACAGTTAACAAATTGACTATAGCGTAGTCTATACAATATTTCTTAATTGGTTTGTAATTTTTAACAAGGTTTCAAAATTCTTGTTGAAGATTAAAACTGAACCACATTGGCCATCCTTATGGAAATCACTGTCATTGGAATTGTAACTTATGTAAATGCTTATTATTATATCCAACAAATGAATTGCTTATTTTTGAGTTTATTGTTGCAATTTGCAATACATTTTAAATTAGGAAAAGGGTGAACCTGGAGTAATTTCCTTAGTATTGTGGTGTTTAATTTTTTAGTTTCAAAATGTTACCAAATATATAAATATGCAAAATACTGCACACGGACATGCACGATTATCTAATGTCAAGTGTACCATGGGTGGGTGAAAGGGCAAGTCCAATGTCATGTCGAAGATAGGGGGGTGGGATTGAATGTCTAGTGTCAAACGTACAGTGGGCGAGAGGCCATGTTCAGTATTGTCCATATGATGGCGGTGGGGAAAGAGATTCTAGGACTACACAGTTGGTTTTACCTGTTTTTCTTTTTGAATCCTTTATACGTTTGTGATTCTTTAATAAGCAAATACAGGTAGTCCTCGTTATACGCGGTCCCGATTTACGCGGTTTCGCTTATACGCGGATGGGCCGGACCCCCCACCAACACCAACCCACCAACATTCCACATTGTGGCCAGAAATCGTCAAATATGATGTAGAAATGACTGAAAATGTCAGAACAACGTCAAAAGATATTGTGGATATGGCACAGCGTGTGGGATTCACAGACGTAGATGAAGCGGATGTTGATGAATTGATTACACTACAAGAATAGCTAAGTACCGAAGACCTATTAACAATAGAAGATGATAGGTTTTCTGAAGGATCCGATAAGGAAGAAGAACCTGAAAGTGTTAAAACCTTGACTAGTAAAGGAATGGCAGAGGCTTTCTGTATGATTAATAACGCTTTAAATTATTTTGAAGAGAACGACCCAGATGACACGAGGAGGGCTAAGGTTAAAAGGGAAGTTGAGAATGTGATTAAGTGTTATCGTGAACTATATAACAATAAATTAAAAACAACAACCAGCTCTCGATTAAGAATATTTTCTCCCAAACAGCTGAAAAGGTACAAACACCTGGTAAGCAGACGTCAGACGTAAACAAAGGCGGGCAGTCTGACCCTCCCAGCCCAGTGGCAGGCACATCAAAAGATTGAACTACTGTATATGATGTACTTTTTTAGTTATGTACTGTACAGTACTTTTATTACTTTTTAATATCCTTTTCTCTTTGAATTTAATTTTTAATTAAAGTATGCCTATATACATTTATACTGTACGTTCTTATTTTTTTTGTTCATGTAGTAGTCAAATTTGAATTCAATAAAAGGTGTTGATGAATTATAATAGGCCTACATTTTTATTATATTTCAAAAACAATTAATTTTTTGATAATCTTATGATATTGTAGTTTGAATTGCGTACAGTACTAATAAGCAGTAGGCCGGCCTGCTGTGGCTACATATAGCTCCGACTCGTTATACGCGGTTTCGTTATAAGCGGCGCTTAGGCGGAACGTATCTACCGCGTATAACGAGGACTACCTGTACTCACATTTTACAATGAATACACTTTTATAATATAAATTTGCTTTAAATTCATTTCAAAGTCATGAATCAAGTTTTGATTTAGTTTTCATCAGGATCTGTCCTTGAAGGCAAGTTAAAGGATGCACTATTTTACCAGGCAAAGTTAGGACCAAGAAACCCTCTCTAACATTTGACCTGAAGATAAACGGTTTAAGGGTGACTTCCAAACTATCACCATTGACTGGGCAGGCAGGCTGCGTGCTAGGACGGTGATTGTTCAGACAGTCGCCTATCAAAGGATGTTTCTTACACCATTGTCCTGTGATAATGTAGGAACTCTACGGTCAAGGCCACTTGCAAAGAGCTGGATTTTACAAAATATTAAACGTAAATATACATTCATTTCCTGTTCAAAAATGCAGTTTAACAGGAATTTGGCTTGAAACACATATCTATGGTAAAAGGTAAATAAATAATTTTTTCATATTCCTTAACTTATTGAAGTAATATTTTGTTGCAGGTAACTGTAAAATGATGCATTGTTCGGAATGGTTGCAATTTGCACTTCTATCCTCCCTGTTTGTAACTACTTTTGGTTAGTATTTTGCAGTGTATATTAAAATATAACATATCAACCTTTTTGGTAGTTGTAAATGATAACCTTTTTGCCAATGTGTTTATGAGTTTCGTTAATATATCTGAACAAGTAACATAATTTGTTATTTAAGTTGGTAAACATGTAGCAAAGTGATGGTAAAGCTCTCAATATGGAGTAAATGGTGTAGGTTTCTTAAACTGAAGAATAGTGCATGCTTGACGGGAACAATGCACTAGACTTGGAATTTATTTGAACGGGACACCACTTGTATTAGTTTGTATATATTCATGACGAATGTCATTTTACAAAAAGTACTCAATACTAAGGTAACAAATACAGTCCACTATACACATATTTAGGCTAGCATACAGTAATAAAATCATAATCATTACTGAACTCGTTCTGGGTCATCACCAAGCAATGTGTAATAGTAAAAAAAGTAGGCAAATAAAAAAAAGTAATATTTATTAAGATTATATTTGGACCCGTTTGCGATAGTCATATTTTAAGTAATTGTAGACAATAAATGTGTACCCATGTATTAATTAATACTAATGTACCTTTATTTTAAAAATATGTAGAATACATCACAAAATTACATCACAATACAGTATGTAGAAAGATATTTTTTAAAGATTATAATAATACAATAAATAAGTACTTAAACAAAAAAGGCAGAAATATATTCCTCATATGTTTTGTTGCACTGTTTTCGCGTTGTGATATCCAGTCACTGCTTTAGCAGAAGCGTTGTTGGATGGTGTTGACTCTGGACGTTATTCTACAAAGTGCAAATCAATCTGAAAATGAAAAAAAAAATAAAATAAATAAATGTACTGTATTTATTTGCATTGAATCAAACTAGAGAAAATGATTCATTTTATAATTTATATCATTTTTAAATAAAGATGCTTATTTAAAAATTAGCTGTGGCAATAATGTCTCAATTAAACATTTTACCAAAATTGTCATAGTAATAAATGTTAATCTTGCCTCGGATAAAAGATTAAATCCTTCAGCAGTAATGTGTAGGCTTGGCATTATTGTCATATTTGCAGCCGTTATCATCACTCTCTTTGTCTTTATCCCCAGTTCCAAGTACAGAATTTACCATACCCTGCCCAGTAAATTCTTGTTGTTCATCAGAGTTTACCCACCATTTAAATTCAATTTCCTCATAGCTAGCAATATTTCTTATGATTTCTGTAAGGTTTTCATTTTTAAGGTCACTTATATATATTTTTGTCACCAGTCCGTAAAATAATATGTGCCTTGATTTTTCTAGAGTTTTAAATTTTACATAATTCCAAGATTTATCACACCAATACAAAACATGTTACATGTTGATTTTTTTAGAAAATCCTTTACTGATTAATTCTAATTACACCCAAGTAAAAGCGAATGAAAAAATATTTTACAGTAGTTACATTAAGCATTATAGGACCCCTCGGTCAATATCTTAAAGTAAGCCTACATTTGGGAAGGCCATATTTGGTGGGAGAAATGTCAATTCTGTGTTACCAGTTTTAAATTCATTTTGATTGTAGTTATCAATTATAAAACTGGCTTTCTCTGGAAATGTTTCACTTCTTAAAAAAGATTTCACCTTCAGAACAAAAATATTCTAAAAATATTTTTTAAACAAAGGTCTAGACTGGCTCCTGTTCTGAAGTGAATGCCATTTTGGTTTATATTTTTAAAGCCTGTGATCACTTCTACTTGCCAATGCACATAAATGAAGGCAAAACTTATTACTGCATCTATGAACAGTGATTCTTTCTTTGCTTTACTTGCGCCTTGGAGCTGTAGTTTAAAATTGGTCAGCAAAAGATTTGTTCGGCAACATTTTGAAATTAGCCCTGATCCGTGTGCTCTAAATATTTGATCTTTAGCCCTTTTCTTTCATAAGTCCTTGAAATTCTGTTTTTAAACATCCACAGTGTCTTTATCGGCAGACAACCCCTTACCCTAAATTCTATTTTCGAACTCAATAGCAAGAAATCCATCCATCAAGCCATCCTGAACTAACACTAAATAGGCCTAGACTACCTTAACAGTACACATATGTACGGTAAAAAAAGCACGATAATCATATCAATACACTTTTAACTGTCAATAATAAAAAATAACTACACATTAGATAATCAGAACAACAGTGAATATGTGACAAGAAAATCAATTTGAACAACACTTGATCCAACAGAGCTGTGTTACAATTGCACTCAACTCTCACAACTAAGCCCATGAGCCTGAGTCATTGACCCAAGGTCCCTAGATAGGTAGAGTAGGATACCTTTAAATAACTCAAATTATATGCCGCCATACGCTGAACTGCAACCACTCATATTTTAAACATGACATTTTTTATATATTCTAGGCTCGCTGTGATTTATTTATCGTGATACATTTTAACATACTCAACAATGCTTACTGCATTAATTTATTTTTGTTATTGTTTTAGAGCGTAATAAAATATTTATGGCAATTGTTTTTACCATTAATGTTAATTATTTTACTGTATCAATTCTTTTTAGTTGTTTTAGAGCATAATAAAATACTAATTGATGTCCATTTTTATATCTAGTGTTTTTACAATTGATGTTAGTTTTTTCTTTTTTCGCTAGATTGTTTCTGATAACCTGGAGTTCTGATGATCTGTGTTCTGATCATCAGGGTTTTTCTATCACTTACAGCTATTGAGTTTTCATAAAGTTGAGAAATGTTATATCTTTTTTATAAGTTCAAGTAAAATATACACTGGTAGGAAAACTACATATTTCCATTGTATACACTCTTTTCACATATATTTTAAATAGTTTTTGTGGATGTGGTAGACCTTGATACAAGGGGCAACACGAAGGTCAACTTCAAATTCACAACTAAACAATGACATCAACAACTCTCAGCATTTGAATCAGATTGAAACAGTTTGTCAAAAGTCAAATTCTCAAGTTCATAGTCTGTAATTGTAAATAATGCTATTCTTGCCTAACAATGTAAAACACTCAGTAAACAAATTAAAATAGTTAGTTTATATGTCTACCTCTAGAATCAACTAAGGCTACTTTCGTTACAACACATTTCACAGTATTTATACACTGTAAAGCAATAACGGTTACACTTCATAAAACATAACACATGCACCCATTGTAATAAATAGTAAGGGAAACCCATAAATCAATAGAACAACTGTTTCAGACTATTGTATTTGTTGAATAAAATAAAATAATAACAACAAGCAAATTGACTCTTATCTCAGTACATAATTATATGCCAGCCATATTAAGATGAACCTGAAAGCGCTATTTGAACTACTTTATGATAAAGCAACAGAGAATAAATTACAATGGGTCATTAACTCTGACCATTACATGACAGCATCTCTTCTTACGGCAAAGTTGGCTGACAAGATAGTGCAACAGAAACTGGAAAGGGTTTATCCAATCACACTTAAGGCAATGTTTATTAATGAAGTCTAAATCCTAAATATTATCTTAAATCATCGGATAAACAGAAATCAACATCATAATCAATGTAAAATGTCCTTTCAATGTACATAAATTGAAGGAAAAAAAAATTGATAAACTAGCCCAATAAAGTAAAACATTAGGATTAAAATTAAAAAACCCATGTATAATATGGAGTGATTAAAGAACATTATTTTCATAATGAAACTAAGAAGGCAGTTTAGAATTACCCAGTTTTAAAACCAGTATATTGGAGAGATAGGACATCAGCAAACTTACCTTAAAAGACAAGTTCAAAAGACAATTCCTGGCCTAGTGCCCTTTAACCTAACCAGTTTTAAAACCTTGTGTTTATGGTTAGAATACATTTTTGAATAAATAAAAACAGCCAAGAAGACTTTCCACCTAGACATTAAAAGCTAATTTAATGTAATTTTGATTAATGGAATATTTATATATAAAGAATAATAAAATGATGAGCACAGCCTAAAGATGTATACAGAATTTGTGAGACAGTTCTGAAAAAAACCATATCTGATATAGGCAAATAAGCATAATGAATTTTATTACTTTGTATGTTGCTATGATCTGTTGAATTGGAGTGTTCGCAAATGAGTGCACAAAGTCTTTCAGCTTAAAAGTGCAGTGGTAAAAGAGATTGAAGGAAGAAGTAGGTGAATTGCCTGTAATGTGGCGTTTGAATCATTTTTTTAATACTTCATGCAGTTCCGCATGACTGCAGCGAATGTGTTAAGGATGAATGCAGCAGCTGGTAGGGCTATATCATGCACAGCACATGTGCAATATGCTCAAAAGTCTTATTGTAATGTTAACTGGCTAACACTAGTACAGAAGCAATTTCTACAAGGAAATTCTAAATAATTTAGGTCATACTTATGTCAGCAAATTACAATTAGGCGAGACCTCTGTATATTTACTCAAGTATTTATATGCTCATGCAATTTGAACATTCCTGACATAGCTATGTTCATTTACCTAGTTTGGTCAATAGAGGTATTATTCAATTTATATACAGGGTGTCAAGAAGTCTATAAACGCCATTATATTTGTTGAACCATTAAAAATTAAGCATTTTCACGTAACACATCGATGCTAAAGCAAAAAAAATGTACTTTTGAAGCAATTATCAATCCTATTTCGTAAGCTTAAGCGGCTGGAGTCATTATTAAAAACTAATTCTTCCGGTGTCAACCGCGTCAAAGGACTATTTACAATATGTACAGTTCCAGACGTTTCACCCATGCTACGATGTGGCATCCTCAGTGGTTAGGCTGAGAGTGAAGGTAAGCCTACGTGACACATGACAGCTGCGCCATCGCCATATATCGGGCAGAGCGACTGCTGACCTTAACTCTCAGCCTAACCACTGAGGATGCCACATCGTAGCATGGGCGAAACGTCTGGAACTGTACATATTGTAAATAGTCCTTTGACGCGGTTGACACCGGAAGAATTCGTTTTTAATTATCAATGTTTAATCAAACTAAAGCCATCGCCCACAAGAAGTCAGTAGAACTTCTTGAATGAGAGTGTAGGTTGGCTTGTACATCAAATTATTAAGGTCTTAATTTTTGGATAATATAACGCTACAGAACCGACCTCAAAATTTTGTATCTATAAAAAATTGGCAGCAGTTTAAATTCACAACTTTGAGCTTGATAAAACATTTTTTAGTTAGTTGAACCATTGTATATTAAAGCAGTAACATGTAAAACATAGAGTGCCTAAACATTATTTTTAAAGCAACTGTCTATTGTTTATCAGGGGGATAGTCCCAAAGGAGTAAGAAAAATACCTTAAAGAGAGAATAGCTGGAGTTATATCAAATTAAAGGCCTTTATTTTGAGAACACAACGACAGAGTCCAACTGCAAACGGTCCAACTTACTTAAAACAGCAGTTGTTGAAATGTACAAAATTAAGTTGATTGAAGAAAGCCTTGTTATTTCTTTTTTCACGGGTTTCAAGAGTCAAATATTGTGAATCCTTTCTGGGTTTAAAGAACAGTTTCCCAAATACGGGTGACTTTTACTTCAATTCAGAACTTTCTACGAGGAATATGCACAATTTTCTCAATTTTGCATACTTGAACTAATACCATTTGAAAGATGATAAAAATGTTACGGTCCTATTCGTAATTCTCCTAATAAAAACCTTTAATTTGATATAACTCCAGCTATTCTCTCTTTAAGGTATTTTTTTTACTCCTTGGTAACCATCCCTCTGATATGATAAAACAAATAACAGTTGATTCACAAAAAAAGATTTTTAGGCATAGTATCAATGTTCAAGTTACTGATTTTTAACCCTATACACATTTTTGTTTAAAAATATTAACTTTTTTAATAAGTACACATTTTGTTATTGTATATTTTATCTATTTATTCTATGTAATGATATATGTTGGTTTAGACCATATAAATACATACATATTGTGTTTAGCTTTTATTTGAAAAGAGTGCTATTCCGAAAAAAAAATATTAAAAAAGTCAATTTTTGTTTTGTTTTCTTATAAAATAAATTTAAGTTAAGATTACTTTTATGATTATATTTTCAAAGGTATAACTGTTAATTACTGGTTTGTTAAAAATATAATGACAGTAGTTCTTGCAGAGGCACCAAATACCATTTTGACAGAATTTGTTATATTTTTTTTAATAAAAACTAAAGTCCCTAGTTTATATGGGCCTGCAGGCCTGTGCGTGAACTGTATTCAATGGTTGAAGTACGGATCGCTAGCTGAGTTGGGGATTTGAGCCTAGCCACTAAGCCACCATGACCATTTGACAGATCAATGGCAACTGACAAAAACCAAGTTTTCCAATGCCTCTGTACTTGAGGAACTGATTAGTTAGCACTCCAAACAATGAATAATCATTTAAACTTTTGGTTGTTTTAAACTCTGTGCAGGTTAAGAGTTAAGGGAATATATCTTTTGAGGACCAAAGATGTTTCAAAATGTTCTCAAAATTTTTTGGTTATATTAAAAATGGAAATTTAAAATTAGTTTCAAATTTAACAATAACTTATATCATGAAGTAGAACTATGTATTGTATTTGAAAGTTCAGTACCAGTTGGATGTCTCTCCAGTGTTTTGTTTAAGTGAATATATTTTCTAAATTGCTGTTTATTTTTTTAGGAGGATGCTCATTTCCCCAAGACTGGTCTGGAAGATGGTTTCAGTACGCTGAGGGCTATCTCACAATCAATGCCACATCATTTGGCCGAAAGGGTGAATGTGACCAAAAAGATGGAGATAAATATATTGTATACGAAAGGTAATTAACTATACATGTTTTTACTTAGAAATCATATTTTGTTGTAATTCAATAATCAAATAAGAATTACAAAATTAGAACAGTTTTCAAAGTTGTATATATCAACTGCATAATATTGCATTACTGCCTATATTGATCTTTATGTATGTTCCGCTTATTTTTGGTAGACTGGAAACTAAATCAAATTGGCTACATTTTTAACAATCACAGATCAAACTCAAATGTTTAACTGTCATACAATTTTTACAATTATTTTTTTTAAATTGTGTCCTCGACTGTTGCGATTTCTGAAATCCACTTTCAGCAACAGTAGAATGTTATTAAAGTTTGCCTGGGTCACAAGGTAAGTTCTTTTGGCATCTAAATGACAGGCTGCCATAAGGCTCTGTTCTTGCTCCTCTTCCAATCCATTCTGTTCTTGTATAAGACACAAGTATTATTACAAGAAATGTATTGCACTGCTGTCATTCCTGTTGTCCAGAAAATGTATATATGGAGATGATATTGCTTTCTTAAGTCAATGTGAGGACATATAAAAATCAAAAAATAACACTTTACTTGATCTAGTCATGCTCAATAATTATATTAGAATCTGGAAGCTAAAGCCTATCTAACAGAGGCAGAAGTATTCTGCTTTCAGCTAAGTAATAGACTAGTTAATCAAAAATTGAACATAATTTTGTATGGTATCAGGCTGAAACACAATGTGCATCCACATTACTTGGGGGCCATTTTAGATCAATGTCTCTGTTTTAAAAACGACCAACAGAAAACAGCAGCTAAAGTGAGAACTAATATTGTGCAGCAACTTAGGACTGGATTATCTTCGGAAACCATGGTTAGTTGTAAGAGAGGTCTTTTTAGTCCTAACCTTGTTAGTTGTCACAAATTTTGTTAAAAAATTTATTTTTCATTTCAAATTTTTGTAGGCTTAAGCGGCCGGTGTCATTACTAATAACTAAAGCTTCTGGTAGCGACCTTTTCAAGGTGTTATTTACAATATTTACATCACCAAACGTTTCGCTCATGCTCTGATGTGGTATCTCTGAGACTGATATTGTAAATAACACCTTGATACATTAGTTGCCGGAAGCTTAAGTTATTAGTAATTTTTCATTTCATTTCATAAGCCTAATCCAACAAAAACAGAAATAACCTGCTTTTACTCTAGTAATCGACTAACTAATCAAAAATTGGATATCTTTTTCGGTGTTAGGCTAAAACACAATGAATATCCACATTGGGTGTCAGTTTGGATCAGTCTCTGTTTTAAAAGTTATGTACAGAAAACAGCTGCTAAAGTGAGGACCAGAACTAACATCGTGCAGTAACTTATTGGATCGTTTTGGTGAGAACGTACAAGTCCTGCATACTATAGCTTTATCACTATTTACTCCACTGCTGAATATGGTGTTCCATGTGGTTTAGCAATACACATATATGAGAGGTTAATGTCCAACTAAACAGAGCGATGAGGACTATCAGCGGGCTCCTTCATTGCAACTCCTCTACCTTGACTGTTGAACCGCCTGGCATGGTCCAGATCAGATAACACGGGTGTGGGAAGATGTAACTACAGGAAATATAAGGGGGGAATGGCTGTGATCAGTCACTTGATTGCAGAACCGAATATCAAACTGTGGTTCACTTAGTTAATGATTGCTCTTAGAGCTCGTTTCATGGGGGATTAGCTGGTCCTCATTCAATAGGAGAAGTAAGTGTTGAAAGGTTTTGAAATTTGGACTTTGCTTTGTGGTGGAATATCAATATTGAACACTAAGACTCAATTACTTTGTACTTAACACTAGATTGCAAAACCTGGCGCTTTGCGTGCTATTTTAACCCTTTGAGGACGACGGGCCGATCTGACGGCCCATCGCGTTTTTCCGCCGAGGACTAGCGGGCCGTTGTGTCGGCCCATGACATTTTTACTGTTGAGGACGATGGGCCGATCCGACGGCCTGCCAGGACGCGCTTAGTTATTGTCGTGTAATTACTTTCGTAGTCATCAAAAACACTTTGTATGAATGTAAAACTGTTCTAAATGAGTTGATATAAGTGTGTAAACCATTAATATATATCAGTTACCTTTACCGAATTAATAATGACGTAAAATATCGTTACTCTTAGGAATGAATCAGCTGATCGTACATGTCAATGACAATTGAGAACTGTCAGTAGAGTTGTGTTGTGAGTCAACGTTATTTACTGGTGTTGTTTTAGTTCACTTTAGTTATTTATCAATGTTTAGTTTTGTAATATAATTAGTTATTATTTGAGTTTCATTTGATCATATGAAATAATGGATCGTGATAAATTACAAACTAGTGAATTGGATAGATCCCTTTATGAAACTGACTCAGACTATGTAAATGATTCTTCTGGAGATTTATATGACGACGATACTGACAATGACCCTAATTAAGATCCCCTTGGACCTTCAACTTCGACACGTTTCAATAACGCCACTGTATTGAGTAACAATGATTCATCATCAGACAGTGATGCACCCAGATCAGTTTCTCCTAGGCCTAGGTTAGGTCATAGGCCTACTCCAGCCAAGCGAGGTAGAACTAATGTAGGCCTACCTGTTTCAAGGCAAGTACTTAGTAGCAGTGATAGTGATGAAAATGAATCTGATAACATTGTTTGGAAAGATATCAATGAAAGTGACCCTCAAAATACAAACAAACACAATTTTGTAAATTCAAAAGATCCTGGCCCAAAACATATTCCAAATAACACAACTTCTCCATTTGATTTTTTTAACTTGTTCTTTACTTTAGAATTACTACAAATCATGTCAAAAGAAACAAACAGGTATGCGGAACAGGTCATTACACAAAAGATTGATTCTTTCTCTCCTAGAAATAAATTTAGGTCATGGTTGCCTGTTACAGTTTCTGAAATCCGAGCCTTTATTATTGTAATTTTAAACATGGGTTTGAATCCTAAATCAAGTTTGAAGTGTTATTGGTAAAAAGTTGGGTCACAAAGAATGACATGATTTAGTGAGATGTTTTCTAGGAACAGGTTTGAATGCATACTTTCTTTCTTTCATTTGGTTGATAATACTAACTTGCCAAAACCTGGTCAATCTGGATATGACCCTTGCTCAAAATCCCAACCAATTGTAGATCATTGCAATACTATGTTTCAGCGATATTATGTTCCTAATCAACAAATTTCAATTGATGAAAGTATGATAGGCCTAAAAAATCACACCAGCTTGATGCAATACCTTCCTAACAAGCATCATCACAGGTGGGGAATCAAATTCTGGGTATTGTGTAATGCCATTACAAAATATTCTATGACATTATTTTGCTACAATGGGGCTAAAGGCGACGAAGATAATACTGAGCAAAAGCTATATGGACTTGGATTTACAGTTGTCAAACATCTTTTAACAGCATGCAATTTCCTCAAGAAAGGCTACCATGTTTTCATTGATAATTTTTTTACAACTGTCAATTTAGCTAAATGGTTATATAAAGAAAAAATCTATGTTACAGGCACGGTACGTTGTGACCGTAAGAACTTGCCTATTCAAGTGAAAGGTAAATTTCAAGTAGGTGACAAAAAGTATTTTAAAAGTAAAGAAACTATATGCCTTGCATACAGGGAGAAGTTATCTCAAAGGAAACCTGTAGTTCTTATATCTACTGATGGAATAGCTAAAGATGAGACGGTGAACAAAAAACGCAGAGGGTGAGAAATAACCGAAATGAAGCCAAGTAACATTGCTAAATATAATAAATTCATGGGCGGTATTGACTCATACGATATGATGCGATACTGTTACTTGAACTAGCGTAGGCAAATGAAATATTGGAAAAAAGTTGTTTTTAATTTCATTTCAAGGATGATTTTAAATGCCTACATCCTTTATAAGGAAACATGTAAGAAGAAAAATCTGAAACCTTGTTGCCATTACCAGTTTATTGTTGAAATAATTGAATCAGTAGCACAAAGTTGGATCCAGGAGAATGCAAGAGGTACCAGTAACGGCGGTGGCGATAATGAGTTAATGGGATCTGGTTTAGAAAAACTGCCTGAAAAAAAGAAAGACCATGCTTTGTGTGTTCCAAAAGAGGAACTGCCCAAAGGCGTGACAGAAAGCGGTCCAGGACTGTTTGCGTAAAATGCAAGGAGGGGTGTCATCCGTTGTGTTTGGCGCGCCACAGATGCAAAACCAAAGTGTATAGCAGTCAAGTAAAAATTGTAAATATGTTAAAATTTGAATTTTGTATGGACTGGACTAATTTTTATGCAGTTTTGGATAACCATGACCCTGTAAGTACAACAAATTTTGTATGTTATATTATTATACTTTTGTCTCATTTTTATTAGGATTTTTTGCGTATGACTAAATTCTGTAAATTAGCTCTAACTTTTTTTATTATTATCATATTTTGACAAAATTTGCTACACATGTTCATTTTTAAATTCTAAACAAAATGAAAAGTGTTCCCACACTTAAAATGTTTCTAGTTTATGCTCCAGGGGAAGCCAAACTTGAAATTTAATTTTTGTATATATAACCTCAAACATAATATACTATACATGACACTAACCCACTGTAATATTTTTTTCTATAAAATGTAAGTATTTTTAAAGATTTTAGTGGAAAAATTATTTAAATATCTTATATATTACTATAGTTACAAATTTTTCTCTGAATGTCTGCAAAATCGCATATTTCAGCGCGGTCTTTTTCTCATACAACTTTTCAAAAGTAATAAAAAAATTTGTTGCACAGACAGAAAAATGTTCAAAAACTGTACGGTCCTCTAAGGGTTAAAACTTATACGCGATCGCGAAAGTTGGCACGTTGCGTGCTCTTTTTTAAAACCCAATAAAATATGTGTTTATCATAAAGCAAGCGTGACAAACTGGGTACTAATCGACGTAGAATGTTCTGTTCTATACATTTAAGATTGTTAATAAATTTTTATGCAACTTTATAAACGTAGAAAAATGTGCAACAAGAAACTCCCACTCAATTCCTGCCTGGAGGTCTGGACAGCGTAAAATTGCCGATGTTTGTTGCATGACTGAATAATAACCAGAAGACGAAATAAAGCGTACCAAATTTCTGTCTGCAGAGAATTAAATAATTTATTCACCAAAACAAATTACAAAGTTGTAGGTGAATTAGGTGTTTTACCAAAAACGTTTTTTGTATACCCTTTTTTGCGTGTTTCAAATTATACGTAGAGCAGACTTTCTCCATAAACGAAAAATATGAAAATATGTTTTAGGGTACAATATAAATATTTTTCCTGAACAGCTTTTTACTCTCTATTCAATGCTGATTTTTCCAATTTTTGTCATGTACTATTTGACTACCTACAATGATCATACTGTAACTTTGCACATTTTTTCATTTTTGCGTTTTATGTAAACAAATAACAAATAATTCCAAATAAAAAACTTGTAGTTTATTTAAAATGTAACATCATATTATTATAGTGCACAAAATAATGAACAATTTGGGTATCTTGGAATTATTTACAATTTTTTAGTGCTCTTAAGGAGGGTTATAAGTTATAATTAACGTACAACATTTTAAAATTTTGTCAATCTTTTCTAGACAATAATTATTTACTTTTTTGTAAGTTTTGATGGTAGTATGTGAAAGTACAGTTCATGAGAAGAAAAACGAAATGAGAAAATTGACATTTGGAGCATATTTAGTAGTTTTTATGATTTTTACAAAAAAAGCTTGTGAAGCGCTGAAAAGAAGCAATTTACAGTTGGGAGTTCATAATGGGTCACCTAGTATTCATCTAGGGTCAAGATATTTCCTTTGGATGTTTTTATCCGGGTTTCCATTTTCCTCTTTTGTTCATTTGTTTCATTCTTGTTTTTGTTTCATTATTTTGGTAGCATGTCATTGAAAACTGTACAATGTATATTAAATTGACAAATCTGTTCTTTAGTTATAAATTAAGGCTTATATTGCTGTACAATTCAACAACACTGCTTTATTTTCTTAGTTAGATTTCATTAGTTTTTAATTAGGCTCATGATTGGAATATATTTAATGTTGAAAAAGATTAAAACTTGGCTTAAATAGTTATTTTTTTATATACTGGAACCCCTGGATTGTTATTGTAATCATTATTAAGTGGATTGACTGATTAAATTTTCTAGGAGGCAGAGTGAACCATGTAGATCTTGTATTGCTGTTTACAAGAGGCATGACAATGTGATCCAATACAAAGAAAGTGAGTCCTAAGTTTTGTTTTACGGCTAACTTAAGTATTATGAAAACATACTTAATAATGTTATCGTAAACATATATAAATATTAGCCCTTAAAGAAGTACCGCCTCTCTGAAATGTTACTGTTTACTGTCAAAATATTAGGAAATATGTAGAAAAGGAACTAGGAAAAGATTTTGTTAAAATGTCATTTAGGTTTTAGTTATTTTTGATAGTTAAATTAAAAAACATAAAAGTGTAAATTCAAAATAATAAACATTTCAGGTATTTATATATCATAGTGACAACTTAGTTCTAACCTAACAATGGTTGGGTGAGCGAGCTATCAATAACATACTTATATAGGTGGGTAAGTTTGAGTGGTTGATTAATTTGTAAGAACTAAATTTTGTTTTAATATATTTTAAATGCTCAGCGTTACATTGGTTAGTAGCGTAATAATTATGACAAAACTGTATGAGAAAATCTCAGGGTAGTGCAACGGTTGACAGATGAGTTGATAAACTCATTATTTGATGTATTGGTTAAAAGGAAAGATGTCAGCTGATGGATTAGCAGAAAGCACACTTACTGTTGAGGCAGGTCTTAACATCACACTTGCTGTTATGTCAAGCCATCCTTCCTGAATATGACCAAACATTTATTAAGAAGTCCATTTCAGCCAATTGCTGTTCTTCAACTATATAATTAAGTACAAATATTTAAAAAAAAACTTTGTTTTGATTCTGTTAGTGGAACACTCCAGAACAACACCATTACCCTGTTTTCTAGTTAAACTTTGAAACGGACATGTTCCTCAATATTTTATGTTAGTCATTAAAAGTTTCAATAAAATAAATGGATATTAATCAGATGATAAATAATATTGATTTTTCTGGTGTAAGGTAATTTTTTGTACTAATTAATAAATTTATTAAAAAATGTACGGATAATGACTTATAAAATATTTTGTTATTCAAACCAAAGCTGTAAGGAGAATTATCTTACTTTGTACAATATGTGTAATGTTGTAAGTAATGAAGATTTACTGATTTGCAATTGCCCATTTAATAATTTGTATGATGGATACATTTTGTTTAAATATACTGTAGGTTTACAATTATCATTTTATATACACATAGATAGATTTTTCATCAAATGTTAAATTTTGTATCTATAATATTATCAGCTATTTTTAGATTCTAGTGTAGTAACGTGTAATGCAGTTAAAATCAGCAGCAGTGGCAAACCTCAATAACTAATCAAATTGAGATCTATTAAATGAGATATCTGTTTGTAAGTAATACCATCAAGGCAGTTGTCTTCTTCTTGACTACTCTGCTCTCTGTACTAAACAACTTAGCTATTGTATAATTAACAATAATTATGGTTTTGCAATGGATTTGTGTTTGTTAAACAGACATTTTGTGTAACAATTGAAAGTGTTATGAAGGTAGGGCTTTAATACATATAGCTTTAATATTTTAAATATAGATTTACTTGGCTAGATAATGCCCTGTAATTCTGTTGAGATGTTTATACAAAAATTTACATTTTCGTCTGTTTTCTTCGTTAGTGAAGAAAAAGTTACAAATTTCTTACTATATAGATAATCCAGGATGCCCGGGGATTTGGTAATACTTGATTAGCGAATTTGCCATATTATCAAAAGTTTTTTGTAAGCATGGTTAAATTTTGGGAAATAACAACAATATGGACTGTTTAAATGAAGTATTTGATTTATTAAAATTAAAACCTCAGTGTTAAGTATTTAAACTTATACAATACTTATTTAACTATGTATAATAATGCAGTAAATGGGAATATAAATCAATAAGGTTTTAAATTTAAATGCGTACACATTGCACAAAATAAGTTTGCAGTATGTCAGTCGGAGTCAATACCTTTTTCACAGAAATGAACATATTGTTCTAAAAGGGAAATGGCAAGCAACCTACAGTTTTTTAACTGTTTTCCTAATGAGTTGTTTATTTACAACAAACCATTTGTTTTCGTTTTGAAAAAACAACAAAAATGCCCACCACTAACAAGTAACGCTAGTAGGCACAAAGAACTATGACGCCGACTTGCTGATCAGTTTCGACTTTCCTGAGTGCTCACAACGTTACTGCCGCGCCCACACGCCATCCGTAGTTTGTAGTCAGTCTGAACTGTCATAAGCGTGCCAAACTGTGCCAACAGCTTCATCCTTGCTAATTCAGCAGGCACATGTCCTTGACACAGCTATAGTTGATTACAAAAACCGCATCTAACTTGTGTTGGATTAACTTACTGTATTTATAAATAATCATTACTTGATTTTTTTATTTTCATTCTGTACTAGTGAACTGACTGCAGATATTATTTTGAATTATATTTAAATCTCTGCAGTTCTAATGTTCACTCATGCAACTGAAAAAAATATTTGATACTAAATTTATAGTGTAGTTTTAATCCAATAGTCTCTGTATTATTTTACTCTATACTGAACCTGCACAGGAAATTAGCCAATTGTCACTTCTGATTTTTCTGCCTTTTTTTAGGAACAACTGCTTGGCCCATGAGGTCAGCCAGTTACAAGCCTGATGTAGTTTAGTTATGCATGTCTGAGTGTGCTCAAGTGATTTGTGTTTGTCTATAAGGCAACTGTTTGCTGTCTGATTCACTGGAAGAGCTTTGCCACGATATTAAAGGGGACCAGCCACTACTGACTATGTTTCGAGCAGACGACGCTGTCCCCATTTCCTGTCCCTTCAAGTCTCCTCCATACAAGTTTTCGTACAATAGAGGCACGGGTGATTGTTCCAGCCCTCCCTCACGCATTGACAGTTGTACCGATGACTCCAAGCTGCTTGTAACATTTGCTGCTTGTACAGATGTTGACGGCACTGAGAGTGGAGGTACAAGAATTTAGGCTTAGCTAGCTGTCAAATAATTATGTATAGTAGATTATTTATTTCGCTGCTATTACCATAAGCTCTTTACTTATTATTAATAATAAAATGGAAAAAAAGGATAACATGTCGATTCTTGCCTTTATTGATATCTGTATCAATTGAGAAATAACCTTCCATTTAACATATTACTGTGTGTGTAAATGGGATCACTGCACATGCATTTACCCTCTACCACTGTACACAAGGTAGTGCAGTATAAATCCCTAATATGGTTTAAACAAACCTGGTTGATTAATTCCTATTCTAATATTTGTGTTTTAGATTGGTAGTATCACTTTAACCTGAATTATGATACAATATGCTTTAGAGGCGAATAGTGGGACGTAATAATGTGGTTTTGTTTCTTCTACTAGCTCTATTGTTCAATCATGATATAGTTGGTATTTAATGATAAAAGTTTAACACTGAAAATCAGGTACTTGTTAAGAAATGAATATATATATAAATTAATGCATAGTGATCCTTTAGTTTATTATTGTTATAATTAGGAGTAAAATATTTGTAGGCCTCTACTTTTCACAATAATAATACTGACTTTTTGAATTGAAAAGTAGCATTTGATAATGGGCTAACTCAAAGAGTACCAGTTATGGATAGAAAAGAATCACCTCCTATTTTCTAATCTGTTGTCTTTTCTCACTCAACCGCTTTACGGGTCATTAAAAAAACCCAACCTTTACAAGACTAAAAGAAAACTCTGAGTTTTGTTTTATTGTAATCTTTGTTTTTTGTCAAAATAAACTTTTTAAATAAACACTAATTATTGTTAGTTAATTGGTTACTGGAAACTATGACTTTGTATTTATAATAAAAAAATGTACTCGGGGGTTTCTTTATTGTTCTTTTAAAACCACTATTTTAATAAAATTTGTATGTTATATGTTAAAATGAAGTTTATAATTAAAAAAAATATTAGTTACTGTTTAAATAAAATATCAGCAATCAATATATACATATATATATATATATATATATATATTATTGATGACTGAAAACTTAAAACTATTATCGTGTATTTATTGTAAAAAATTATTTGGGTTTTCTGATTGAAAAATAATGAAAAGAATTGAATTATAATTTATATAGAAAAGGAAATTTATTATAATAAATATGTAGTCGCGGTTCCTCTCAGTCTATAAGTCCTGAAGCAAGGTGCTGCACAAAGACCGACATCACAATCCCCACATTGATAGCAACACTCTTTCCTTGAGCACATTACCATAAATGGTTTGATATTGAAGTGGTAAAAAAAGTAGAAACATATACCAAAAAGAATATATTGCGTAAGAGAGTCAAACTTATGGCAAACATTGAGTCTGCTCCTATGCTGGCTAGGCAATCAAACACTGTGAGGTGGTAGAATCTCCCAGTGCAAAGTATGTACTTGTGGTTAAGGTTATAAATTTCATAGTCTAAAGCGTAAGATTTGAATCCCTACTAAGCTGACGTAGGTACTTTACCCGTTGAATAAAGTTCATAGAGTTATGGCCCTTGAAACAGGCCATTAAGGTTTTTCATATTAAAAAATAAATAATTATTAATAGGACAAGCAATTTTGTAAATAATTATAAAATGTCACATGAAACAAAAAAATTGCAGTTTCTCACTAGCCATCTAGTGGCAATAAAAAACATAAAATTATGAAAATGAAGAAAAATGATAGAGTAAACTTATGGTTTACCTGTGTAAACCAAAGTTTGGTTATTATCAGGCTTTGAAAGTTACACCTCTGATGTGCTCTCGGTCGCATTTTAATTTTATAATAATTTATTTTAAGTAAAACCAACATAAAATTTACATGAAAACAATACAATGAATTAAAATGTTAGCTTAGGATTTTGGGAGTTATACATACTACATCTAGGTCAGCCAAGCTTTTGTAATTATGACACTTGTGTCTTTTGCTATAAGTGATTTTTCTTCTAAACAAACATTACGTCTATTTGTTTCAGTGGAAGAATTGAATTGCTTGGCTACATGGAAAGAAGGAAATAGTAGATACTTAATTGGTAAAATAAAGAAGAAAGATTTAATACTTTCAGAAGAAGAGAGCTACAGATGTTTCATGTACAGCCGCAAGCCTGGCAATGAAGTAGTGTACCAGGTGGCCCAAAGTGCAGATGCAACATGCAGTACAGTTTCCTCTCCCTCAGATGGAAGCAAGACAATGCTTTTGACTAGAAGTAAGACTATTTTGTTCACTAACTTTATTTTTTTGTTGTTATTGTTGATAGGGTGCTAGTTGGATTTTGTCTAAATTTGTAAGTATTTGTGAATACAGCATAAGACCTGTTTTCTTCCTGCTGCAAATTTACCACTCACTACAAATACTGGTGATATGTTTATCGTAAACTTACTAAAATTTGTTTTAAAATGTCCTCAGATAAATCGATTACACCCAAATTCAACCTCTTTATATTTATAATCAAATAAACCTAATTGAGATTTTTTTTAAATTTGAATTATGAGATTTTAAAGAGAAATAAAGTTTTTCAACAGCTTGTACATGAAATCAAACAATAACTCAGGAAGTTTGTTCGGGTTACAGAAATCAGCCCTGTGAGAATAATTTTTGGTTTTTATTTCTATGTATTTTGTGGTTTCAAGGTATTTTTTATTTCAATGCATCCTTTAGACAAGTTTTGATTTCGTATCACTTGTGCTGAATTTCCTTTATTGCAAGTGATGTATATTTCAATTGTAATTTTTGTATACTTCAGCTTTCAAGATAATAATGCTTGTAAAACAGTTTCTTATGGCTTTCATTTTAAGATTGTAATTAACTTTTTAGTGGAGGGTAATCACGAGCGGTGTAAGTTCCCAAGCTGGGTGGCCAGTCATCACCACTACCATTGGCACAGCCTGGATAATGCTCATTCATACCACTTTACTCACAAAAATGCAACACTGAGAGTAACAAGGGAACACGGACCAACAGAAATGAGGCTGGTCTGTCATCATGTAGTGACAAACTCCACTGCCACTGTGATGCTTGTAGCGCATGTAACTGCTGGCTGGTATGTATTTAGAAAAACATTTTGTTTGAAAAGATTAAAAATATGTTAATGGTTTGAGTGGGCGTTTTCTATTCGCAAATTTTGACCAAAACTTATTGCATCTATATTGTGCAGATTCTGTCACCTTTTATAATTTTCGGTACAGCTTCTTAGCTTGATTTGGTAAGTGTTGACGTGAACCACATGACCATAGGTTGTGGCTCCTTTTTTTCTTACAACTTCCACCAGATCTTGTGGAATGTCTATCTGCACTAGGATTCCAACAACCTGGCGAATTCAAACAAATCACTGTTTTCCGGAGTTCACTAACACTCAGATAAGTTGACATTATTTTCCAATGGCTAAGGAATTTTCAAACACAATGTAGGACAATGTTAGGGGATGATATCAGAAACCACATGGTCTTAAATGGTTAAGGCTGCCAATCCAATCCAGCTAGGGAAGCTTTTAGATGCTTAATTCAGTTGCCTTATAAAAAAGTTCTGCTAATAGTCTTTCTCCTGATTTTTTCTCCTGATTTGGTGTGCTAATTGATTGCTTCCAGGTTAGATTTAAATTCTGACCTAGTCCGACTTAGTTGTTGAAGTATCAAGTAGTTAAGCCCTTGTATGTTAGTTCATTTATGTATATATACTTAATAAAGCTGGCTTATGATCTAACAGCAGTGAACGGTCTTAGCTTGCTGGGTATGTATCCTCAAACGTCCCACCCTTCACAACTTAGTAATATGACGTAATTTTGCTATAGCAATTGAATCATTTAGTCTTCTAGCTACACGTATAGTTTGCTCCAAGAACTTTCTGTTTCAAATTTTCTCCAATTGCAGCTGACAACATTTATCCAACACAAGTCACAAAATGTGCACTTTCCATTACTTCCATTACGTACATTTCTGAATTGTGTCGAGTAGTAATTCATATCATAATGGTTCTATTGAAAGAAAGAAAATATTTCATTTTTAGCAGTTATTATATATTGACCTGTTTTGTTTTTGGATTTCTATTATTTTATTTTGTAATTCATGTAAATAACATGCGGACTATATGAATGTTATGCTCATGAAAACGAGGATACAAACAAGTCACCAAATGTTCAATGATTTAAGAAATTTAGAAAACTTATAAAAACATTTCAGTAAAACTCTATTTTTGAAAATAAAAATAAATACTGAGATTTACTGAAATAAATAGTTTTTTAATTAGCATAATACATGTTGGTATATGTGTGTGTGTATATATATATATATATATATATATATATATATATATATAGTACAAGTAAACATCACACAACACAAATTTATTACAATATAAGCACAAAATGCACAAATATATTACAATACAAGTACAAAATGCACAAATATTATGCAGATTTCTTTTGTGAATCACTCTGGTCTAAGGAAGGTGATCGTGGTTCACCTAAATCGATCATCATAATATTTGTGCATTTTGTACTTGTATTGTAATATATTTGTGCTTATATTGTAATACATTTATGTTGTGTGATGTTTACTGAAATAGAAAATATAGGGCTAATTATAGGGTTCCCTCAATTTATAAATTACTTATATACCAGGGGTGCAGTTATCTGAAGTTGATGGTATACCTCTGAAGGATGCCACATAGGTGAAATGTCTGCTATCTTGTAAATAGCACTTGACACGGATGTCACCGTAAAATATAGAATTCTAGTTGTGACATGGCCGCTTATGCCTAAGATCTAAGATAGATTAGGTTATAGGTTATTCTTACTTCAACTGAATTAGTATAAACATCTGGTCACTGATAAACAAGAAAATAGATTAAAATACCATATAAAAAGCTTATAGAATGAAATTGGGTTGAGTGAAACCAAAAATCATTTAAAAATGGCTGAGACATCATTTTCAGCTATTCGTTAGTGCCGTAGGTAAACATTAAAAGGAAAATAAAATGTATTATTATTGTTTAATTTACTGTTTTTTTACTATGATAGTTTGCAAAAATAAATTGTAGTCTGTATTATTGAAATTTATTTAATATAAAATTCAAAATATGCCTGAGATACAAGTAACTTATATAAAAAATTTAAATGAAGAGCACTATTATGTACCTTAAATATTTTTTTTTTTTTTTTAGTTTAAAGTAGCTCTTCAATCTGTAATTGGATAACAATTTTGGATAGTGCCATAATTTGAAAATTAAAACCCATATAAACACAATTATAGTTGACAGCTACAAATTGTTTGCGTTAGTAATGGGTTGGTTCTATTTTTTTCGGTTCCGGTTCAGCTCTTGACTGGAATCGGTTTTCAGTTCTGAGTACTTTTTGAGAAAGTCTCAGAAAATTGTTCTAATACCTTACGCCAGTTAATCAACAAACTATGTTGAATCAGTCAGTAAAAATAGCGATGTATTTTGGCGATTTCTCCAATATGAATTATAATACACCCTAAAAATCTATAAAATAACATACAATATTTCCAATAACAAGAGAATTGGTAACATTTTATTTATTCTAAGGGTATGATTGTTTACATTTTTTGCACAATGAAAGTATTTACTTTAAATTTAAAAGTATCCAATTTAGTTAAATAGAATATAATGCTCAAATTAGTATGCAATTGAAATTTACCTTGATGAAATTACAACACTTATAAGCCTAAAGAATATTAAAAAATAACCTGCCATTTTATGTCTGGTTTAGTAATAAAACTTATTCAAAAACAAATCACAACAATTGGTTGAAATGACCACAACTAAATTTAAGTGGTTGATGTAATTGTAGTACGTGAAAAATAAACAGAAAAACAAATAATGATATCAAGACCTATTACTACTACTGTGAATAGAACAGCTAAGTACAGACCCACCCATACACATACAGTGGTACTGGCACACTCACCCACCCATACACATACAGTGGTATTGGCACACTCACTCACCCATACACATACAGTGGTATTGGCACACTCACCCACACATACACATACAGTGTTACTGACCCACCTACCCACCCATACATATACAGGGTATTGGCACACTCACCCACACATACACATACAGTGTTATTGACCCACCTACCCACCCATACATATACAGGGTATTGGCACACTCACCTACCCATACACATACAGTGGTACTGACCCACCCACCCACCCATACATATACAGGGTATTGTCTTACTCACCTACCCATACACATACAGTGGTACTGACCCACCCATACATATACAGGGTATTGGCACACTCACCCACCCATACACATACAGTGGTACTGACCCACCCACCCACCCATACATATACAGGGTATTGGCACACTCACCCACCCATACACATACAGTGGTATTGACCCACCCACCCACCCATACATATACAGGGTATTTGCACTGCACACCCACCCACCCATACACATACAGTGGTATTGACCCACCCATCCACCCATACATATAAAGGGTATTGGCACACTTACCCACCCAAACACATACAGTGGTACTGACCCACTTACCCACCCATACATATACAGGGTATTGGCACACTCACTCACCCCTCACCACCTATACATATACAGGTTATTGGCACACTCATCCACCCATACACATACAGTGGTACTGACCCACCCACCCACACACATATATAGGGTATTGGCACACTCACCCACCCATACACATACAGTGGTATTGACCCACCCATACACATACAGTGGTATTGGCACACTCACTCACCCCATACACAATACAGTGGTATTGACCCACCCACCCACCCATACATATACAGGGTATTGGCACACTCACCCACCCATACACATACAGTGGTATTGACCCACCCACCCACCCATACATATACAGGGTATTGGCACACTCACCCACCCATACACATACAGTGGTACTGACCCACCCACCCATACATATACAGGGTATAGTCTTACTCACCCACCCATACACATACAGTGGTATTGACCCACCCATACATATGCAGGGTATTGTCTTACTCACCCACCCATACACATACAGTGGTACTGACCCACCCACCCACCCATACATATACAGGGTATTGGCACACTCACCCACCCATACACATACAGTGGTACTGACCTACCCACCCACCCATACATATAAAGGGTATTGGCACACTTACCCACCCAAACACATACAGTGGTACTGACCCACTTACCCACCCATACATATACAGGGTATTGGCACACTCACTCACCCATACATATACAGGGTATTGGCACACTCATCCACCCATACACATACAGTGGTACTGACCCACCCACCCACACACATATATAGGGTATTGGCACACTCACCCACCCATACACATACAGTGGTATTGACCCACCCATACACATACAGTGGTATTGGCACACTCACTCACCCATACACATACAGTGGTATTGGCACACTCACCCACCCATACACATACAGTGGTATTGGCACACTCACCCACCCATACACATACAGTGGTATTGGCACACTCACCCACCCATACACATACAGTGGTATTGGCACACTCACCCACCCATACACATACAGTGTTATTGGCACACTCACCCACCCATACACATACAGTGGTATTGACCCACCCACCCATACATATACAGTGGTACTGTATACTATGGGTGTATTTATGTATTGAATTAGTTAGTAGTTAATTTAAAAAAAAATATTTTTACTAACTATTGGAAAACCCCCATTTTTATTGACTATTGGTTCTTTTCTTAATTGGTGAAAATACTGAATTAAGAAACTATAAATGCTTCTCACATTCATAAATAACTATACAGCCAATAATACCATAAATGTTTTTAGAAATTACAGTATACATTTTGTTTTAAATTTAAGAAACAATAAACTATTTTGGGTCAGTAAATGTTAGGTCGATGCAATTTAAAATATTAATCCTTTAAATATAATCCAATTTAAGACTTTGTAAAAAAAAAAAATAATTAAAATAAAATTTAACTATTTAAAATAAAAATGCTAAAGACTCATTTTGTTTAGTTTTGATTCAATATAAATCTTAAAAATTTATTTTTCAATCCAATTCCCCAGGTTTTGTATGCATTGTTTTTTTAATTATAAGTCTAAATAAATAAACTCTAATATCTTAAGTTCATCATAAAAACTGTTATTTCTCAAAATACACAATAAAACTAGAAGCATAATTAATTTCAGAATGTTAGATGAGTTGTAAACTGAATGGAATGTTTCTACAGCTGTTTTTACCTGGCTAGAAGTGATAAGAAATGGTCAGATAAGCAAGGGAACTCAACAGAAAGGATGACTGGACTCTGGACTCTTGAACAAAAAAACTAAATGGCTTTAATTCACTGCCCCTATTCATTAATGTTATCTGTCTGTTTCACGTGCTGATAAGGAAGTGGCCAGACTATGGGTGAATATTTTCTGACTTAGATATTTTGTTTATCTCCTAGCTGGATGTCCTTTGATTATTCTGTTTACTTTTCACACCTGAAACATTTCTGATATGAAAGCTATCTCCCCATTTACTTCTAGAACCGGAACCGCAGAACCAAGGTTTTCTCATCGGTTCTCGGTTCCGGTTCTTTTGTCAATAACTGATAGAGCCGAGAACCGACTTAGGGACCAACCATCTCTAGTTTGCATATTACTTTGTTCAGGGCATACATTGAAGACACTAAAGGAATTCTATAAACCAACCATTTATATATGTTATGTAAACTCTATCAATATTACGACTGAGTTGGGTGACGTCATTCTGTACTTAAATTGTACTCTGATATGAATAAAGCTGATTTAATTTGAACATGAGTAATGTTGTAGATGTTCCTTTTTACGACTCAATTATAGTTAAGAAATGTTTAAATTGTTATTCTCTTTAACATCCGATAGTAATATTAAGAAAGTAAATATCATCCCAATGATTATTTCAGCTGATATTAAAATAACAGGTGATAATCAAAGCTAACTTTTTAGTTGTCTTCCATCGATTTTCTTTCTACAACTTGATGTTATATTTATCGGAACGGTTACCGTTATAACATTGGGTATTCGTTGAAATTATGTATGCTCTATGTAACATTTCCCAATATAACTGAATATGCTACATATACATTTACTGTATAGAATTCAATCAATACAAACATTAAATGTATTAATTACTTTTAGTAAGCTTGTTAATAAGAATTTATTGTGTTTGTAAAGGGTTATAATTATTTAATTTGTATTATAGAATAAGATGTAGTCTGGCTGTTAATGTTTAAAAATGAAATTGTTGGTGGAAGCATGTATTAAGCAGCAAAACAAAATAGTGACAAACATTCTATGAGGACCTGATAAATAATGAAGTACTAATGTTATTTATGTGTTGTTACAGTAAAAATGGCTACATCTGCATGATTTTCCACAAAAGAGACAACTCAGTTATCCAACTGCAGCAGTCAAGTGAGTTCTAATGTTTGACAAGTATATGTAAAAATCGAGAATATACTTTAAATTGCAGGTCTAGTAGTGTATTTTTATATGTAAAATAATGTAAGGGATTTTAGATAGGGTAAGTATAAGTTGAAAAACATTGCTGTAAGGCAAAATTGAGTCTATCTTGAGCATTTTTTTGCTTTTGAAGTTGGTTAAAAAATCTTCTGCCAATCATTTTGTTAGCGGGGTATGTATGTGTAAGAATTCTTCCTGTGTTTTAGGGACTGTTATAGAAATTACAGCAATATCCTGAAATGTTGATTATCAGTAGGTAATTTGTTCAACAGTGTCTTGGTAAAGGGCTTCTCAATGAGGCCATCATCCCTCTCCCTATCGTTAAAAAATTAGTCAATGCTGCATGCACATGCTAGTTAAATTTTGAACTTTTAGTATTTGAAAATGAAATTAAAAACTATTGTAATCAATGGAATTCATTGATTTTTTAATACGTTTCAGTTTCTGTCCCGAATTAATCAGACAATATTAAGAGTTTTTTATCAATATACAAGGCGTGTTTTTTTAAAGTAAGTACTGTTTTGGAATCCCACCGCTGTAGCGCTGCTATCGGCGTCCAGCGCATGCGTGCTAGATACTACTATCTTTTGGCACAGCCACCGTTACGGACCCATTTGACTGTATTTAAGGTCGCTTATGACTGTTTAAAATTCCTCCTCTGATTAAAAATGCCGCCAACTGTAAAGTACATGTTGTGATAAGTTTTCATAACAATAGACATGAAAGCAGCTGACATTCATCGAGACATCTGTGAAGTTTATTGAGGAAACAGAATGAGTGATGGGATGGTATGGAAATGGGTGAGAGCTTTTAAGGTTGTGCGAATTTTCGTGATGATGAACGAAGTTGGAAACCTTCACTCATTACTGATGACTTGGTGCAAAATGTTGATCAAAAAAGTCAGAGAAAACAGACGCTTTACAACTGCATCATTATGTAGTATGTCTTCAAGTGTCAAGAAGTGCAATTATTGAAATTGTGACTGACTGTTTGAAGTACCGAAAGTTATGCTTACGGTAGGTTCCCAAAATGCTGATGGAGAATCAAAAAAACAAACGTTTGACAAGAATCACACAAAAAATGTTTAACCAGTTCTCTCACATTCCTAAAACATTAGAATCATGATGTTTACAATTTTTTAAACCAAATTAATTGTCACTGTGACATACTCACGATGAGTATCAGCTGCTTCCACACCCTTAGCGTTATTCACGCACAGTGCATAATTCACAGTTGGTGGCATTTTTAACCGGAGGAGGAATTTTAAACAGTCATAAATGACCTTAAATACAGTCGATTGGATCCGTAATGGTGGCTGTGGCTGCCAATAGATAGTAGTACCCAGGACGCATGTGCTGAACACCAACCGCAGCACTACAGCGGCGGGATTCCAAAACGGTACTTACTTTAAAAACACGCCTCGTATTTTACTTGATATGCTCAGCAGTATTTGTTTCATGTTGTTTACTTGCTTAATATTGTCCGATTAATTTGGGACAAAAACTGAAACGTGTAAAAGAATTGATTAAATTCCATTGATTATGATAATTAATTTTTAATTACATTTTCAAATACTAAAAGTTCAAATTATAACTAGTGTGTGCATACAGCCTTTACTAATTTGTTAACGACAGGGGGAGGGATGACGGTCTTGTTATTAGCCCCTCGGCTGTCTCAACTTAGGTTGAGAAGCCCTTAAGCTTCATTTGCCTTGGCTTTGGAAGGTAGTCATGAATTGTCATCTATAGTTTCACATGTACAGGATGAGGTGCATTTCACAATACTCATATATATATATATATATATATATATATGTTAATTTGAATATCAGTGATGGTTATTGATAAAAAGAAGTGTGTTTTTATTATTTAGCTCGGAAAAATAGTAACTTTAATCACAACATGAATTACTATAATTTTTCATGAAAATCGCTTACTGCAAAGAAACTTTTAACGATCAAAATAAAAGTAACAGTTACCTAGGCTTCGCCGTAATAGATTAATAGCTGATCACTACCATACTGATAACCAGTAATATAATACCGGTAATAGTTGTGTTACCAGTATATCTCACGGATTTCACCTTGCCAGAATAGTATGTATAATATTTTTTAATACAATTCTAGTAACTAATCTGTGTATGTTTCAGATGAAATGGTTGAGGATCCGGCAGAAGCCTGTAACACACCATTGTCTGAGTCCTATTACATGTCCAATCCAGTCACTCTCATTAGCACAGGTACTTATCCCTATCTAGCATTATATGTTCTAGGGCAGTTCTATGATAAATTTTCAAAGTAGGAATAGTTTAAATATTGACATTTATTTACAAAAATTCAATATTGTAGATTCTCATAAATTTTTAGGCGTCATAATTGATAAGAACTTGAATTGGAAAACCCACATTGAGGGTCTGGTTAGTAAATTAAGCTCATTTCAATTTGCTTTGAGAGTTTCAGTAAATTCAGTTTCAAGGGAAACATGTAGGATAGTTTATTATTCATACATACAATCTATTCTCAAATACGGTATTATATTATGCTTTATCAGGGTTCCTCATCTGACTTTGATAAGGTATTTATAGCACAAAAAAATTGATTAGAGTATTAACTTGTAGTAATTACAGATCTAGCTGTCGTCCTTTATTCCGTCAAAGTAAAATTTTGTCCCTACCCTATTTGTACATTTTATAAGTTTTGAAATTTGTCCACAAAAATCCAGACATGTTCAGTCAATTTAAAATTAACCATGGATACAATACAAGAAATAAAGAAATTTTGAGTTATCCAGTTCACAATTTAGTCAAATTTGAAAAAAAGCCCTCTTTATACAGTATGGGAATAAAGATATATAATAAAATAAATAAATCAATTAAGCAACTTGCCAATATTCAATTCAGCAATTTATTAAAAGATATTTTGATGGAAAAGGCTTATTATAGTATAAAGGAAATGTTAGAAGACAAAGATTTTAACTAAACCCTGTGGAACATTTTTGTTTTCTTGAATGTGCTTAATTTTGTCCTTTTGAACGTTTTAATGTTAAATTTTAGGTAATTTAATAATATGATGTGTTTCATTGTCTTGTTTTAAGATATTTATATGTTGATTGTGTGTCATTTTACTTTCTCCATTATTAATTTTATGACATAATGATGTATATTTATATTCACTTTTAAGTAATGATAATATTGAAATAGTTATAATAATAATATTACCACTGACTATGCACCAGTTTGAGTTACTATATAACGAGTACAAATGTTATGTGCAATAAATGTAATAAAAAAAATAAAAATATTTGTGATGGAGAAATTAGACCTCCATACTGCATCTGACGATTATAGACTTTTAGATTAACCCTCCGTTTGATGACTATATCACTTATAAATGATAAGCGGTTTTTGGGCAATTTACATAGTTCATTTCAAACATTTTTTACATATCTTTAGAATAGTTGCAATATGACTTATTATATGTCGTTTTTATTGCAAAAACATGCTCTATCAATTAATCAAATAATATTTGACTTACCAAAATTTTTAAAAATTTGATGGCTTGAAAATTGAAGTCTTGAAAAAAATGTTTTTATATTTTTTCTGTTTGATGCCACAAAAGTTTATCAAAACATTGTTCAATAAAAAATCTAAAATATAGAAAATGTTCCAAATTTGGTTTACAATAGAAATAATATCATATACACACAATTTATAACAATATATAACACTCAGGAGTTGAAAACTGTATACTTGTTCCGTATGCAAATTTATACTAGTATAACATTTCATCAGTTTTATAGATATTTATCAAAGAAACTATGCAAAAATCAAACTATTCATGTAAAAAACTCTAGTCCACAAATAATAATAATAAAAACAATAATATAAAACAATAACCTAGCCTCTATCGTCAATAACAACAACACGACAATGCAACTGCAGTTGCGTAGTACTACTGCCGCCGCTACTGTCAGAGCGCTGGCGCCAATCAGCTGTCAAACTATATTCCCAATATTCTCAAAACCGTCAAAAAAGTTGAAATCCAATATATCCATGGAAACCCTATTATTTCCTCTTTAGTACAATATCAAATACGAGATTATCGCTAGCGCCATTTTTGCGTAAATTGCGAAAATCGAATATATCGCACAGTGCGATATCATCATTTATAATTGACCCAATATATCGCACCATGCGATAGTCATCAAACGGAGAGTTAAAGAGAGATTATTTATATTCTGTATGTTATTTGTACTGTGCATTGATTATAGTTAAAGTTAAGACTAGGATATACTGCTGTAGTATTGTTAAAATGAAAATACATACAATATGCAAAATATAACACGAGAAAATTTCAAAAACAGAAACAACACTTATACTTGATTCAGCCATACTCACTAATTATTTTATAGCTTGGAAACTAAAGCCTAATCCAAAAAATACAGAAGTAACCTGCTTTCACCTGAGTAATAGAGTAGCTAACAAAAATTGAACATCTTTTTCGATTTTTTTTTTGTCAAAAAATTGAGAGGAAGCTTGTGAACACTTTTAGTTCACTTGAGCTGACAAGCGGAAAAGGCGGTGAAAGTCAGTTGGTTTACCGTCAACGTCAGCACCGTACTCAGATTTACGATGTGTGGTCACCAAGGCAGTTTAGGTCTGATGTCCTTGAGATGGGAACAATTCTACCGCTTGGCTTCCCAGAACAAGATCTTGCACGCAGAGCCATTGCAAACGTGAAGATGATGGTGGATACTTCGTCCTGGTTACTCTGCTTGGTGAATATCCGTTGAGTTGGATCCACCTGGCTAGTTCTTTATGAATTGGCCAGAGTTCCTCCTCCCTCAGATTGTTTAGATTCAAAATTTTTGTGTTACATTTCGAACTGAGGTTCATCTCCCTATGGCAGACATAATTGTTTTACGTGTCATATACTTGAATCCCATCCTATGTTTCATTTTATTATTTTTATATTTGTTATGATGATTGTGATTTTTAAATTTATTTTTTATGATTATGTAGATTATGTATCTTTGTATCATATATGAATTAATTGACATGCACAGAAAACTGTAATACATTCTGTTGTGTCAATAAAGACATTGAATTGAATTGTTGCAAATTACAATAAATTTTGAACAACCATTTTGATCAAATCAAAAATGGGCCATGTTGAGCTTTCACACAGGTGTGAGTAGATGCAAGTACTGCAAATATAAGTGGTGAGTGGCAAATGATTAATCGTGTGATTGTGAAGCTGAAATTCAAACTATGAATTACATAGTTAATGATTGCCCATGACGTTCTTTTCTGGGACGTTAATGATAATGAAACCTGGATTTATATATGTGACAGGATATCATTATTTAAACACTAAGACAAACTTTGATAAATAATTACTTAAATAGATACTTTGATAATGCAATTGACATCTATCAAGACTATGTAATTTGTGTATATAGTGTAAATAACTAATGGACATGGTCAAACCCAAAACCCCCAATGTTGAAACAAGAGTTATGCTATATGATGTTAACATTACAAATGCAAGTCTAGTCGTTAATAAAATTTGTTATTCTGAATCAGTCCAATTCCATTTTCTGCTTCAGATGTTACGTGTGCATCTGTAATGCACACGTAACAACTATGAATCTGTAGATGTGGCAGCCATCTCAAGTGACGACATTTCAAATGTCTAACTTAATTCACTTAAGAAATGAATATAATTCAATCAGCTTGAGTCTTTCTTGTTACTCAGCGAGAGCAAATGATACAATAAATTTGACTCATTGAGTCAAAATAATTTAAAAAGGAGACAAATTTTTACATAATAGTGCAATGACAAATATTTTATTTATCTTGTTTACAGATATAGTAGAGCCTCCCTATCCGACATTCTGTTTTAACCAAAGTACTCGTCCCTAAAACAAAATAAAAAAAAATAAAAATATATAATGGTTATTGTTCCATAATGACGAAAACTATATGTAGCTGGTGAGGGGGTGCTGATTTCCAAACTGCTTACTGTACTTTACTTTATGTTGAGTGGGGACTGTACCGTGTGAGCAGACAACATCACTTTTCATATGTTGAGGGTACAGAATTTTTAGGACAGACATCGCTTGTAGGGAGGAGGAATAGCAATCGCGTAACTCGTCACTCTTATTCAGTAGTTTCCTGATTGGTCACACGCATTCGTTTGTTCTGTTAAAAGAATTAAGATTTTCTATACAGTAAATGTGCAAGACTTATTTATCACATTTACTGTATTTTGCTAAGTTTGGTTTAAGCACAAAATTGTTATTTGCGACTGTAGTTGAACATTACTGTAGTTTTATTGAAGGCCCAGTGAAATGCTTTCCAAACTTGAAAGAATTGTAGTGTACATGGAATATAAATTTAATAAAATTATTTTATTATAAAATCCCAATTATCTGTCATTTTTAGTTAACCGACGTCATCATGGTCCGTTTATGTCGGTTAAGTGAGGCTCTACTCCTATCAGTTTTTCCAGTTTTGGTAACAATGTGTCATCTAACGTAGTGATTGCTGTTTATTGTAGCAGTAACAGGACCACAGCCACAGATAGCCACATGTCCTCAGCCAGGCAGGTACATATCAAGTGGGCCTGTAGACTGGGTCGCAACAAGTCAGCTTTGTCATACCAACACCTCCGTCCAGATCGGCTGCTTGACATCACCCAATGTCATCTCTCTTCAGACTTGTGATCCTGATTCAACTATTGGCAAGTTATAGCTATCCTGTTTTGAATATATAATTGTTATTGTCAATTTAAGTTGCACAGATGACAATTTAAGTTATTTAATTATGTAGTAACATTTTGATTTACTGAAGAGTAGTGAACAGTTTTATGCAACTCAAATATAAGAAATATCCTAACTTAGACCATTTCATCTGCATCATTTGTCTGTTATGAAATAAAGAATTAGATGTTAATATTTTAATCACCTAAAAAATAGTAATTGGTTATGAATTATTTTACACCAGCAGCCAAGTTTTTTTCTTACTCGTGCATCTTACAGGAACTAAATACATTTTGTGCAGTCATGTAAATTTTACAGGAAAACTATTTAAAAAAAAAAAAATAATTAAAAAACTGTTTATTTAGCCCCTGAACTGTTTAAAGATTATATAATATAAATTACCTCTGTCAACAGTTTCAAATTTGTTGTGATGTGTATTACGATCGTTTCAGCATCTTTATGCCATCTTCAGATACAATGTCAAAAAAGCTTAAATGAACTTTATAAAACAAAAACAGTATAAATTGACATTTAAGAATATTTTTTGGCATTGTATCTGAAGATGGCATAAAGATGCTGAAACGATCATAATACACATTACAACAAATTTGGAACTGTTGACAGAGGTAATTTATTTTATATAAAAGTAAATAATTTCTGAAATTAAGGTGTTTCTCTTTTGTTAGTCTTATAAACAATAAGGGAGATTTAGGAAAAAAATCTGAGTTTTAATTGTGTATTAGGAGATGTAATGGGCAACAAACAAGGGGCATTAAGAAAGTATGTTCGGTTTTTGTGGTTCAACGTTACAGTGTAGCGATTGCAGTTCCGCACATTCATGGCTCTATTATTGTTGTATTACGAAGCAGCTGACGCCATTTTGGGTTAGGTACTTGTAGTTGTCATGTCATATTGCTTCTTTAAAATTACAAAGTCAATTGAAAATCCTGCCGATTGTGAGATTAGATCTGTAATTAGGTTTCTCAATGTGAGAAGCATTAAACAGTTGAAATTCATAAACAGCTCTAAGAAGTTTTTGGACCTAATGCAATGAGTGATTTATTGGTTAGAAGATGGGTAAACCAATTCATTAGTAGTCATATCAATGTGCACAACGAAGAAAGAAATGGGAGTTCATCTTTGGTTAATTATGAACATGCAGTGAATGACAAAATTAGAGAAAACCATAAGTTTACAATTTAGAATCTTTCGGTGGAATTTCTTGAAGTTTCACTATCACTTATTCACGAAATTGTTCATGGTAAACTAGGCTACTGAAAACTTTATACACGCTGGGTGCCAAAAACTTAAACTGAAGAGCACATGAGGAAATGTCTTGGAGCTGCTCTTGAATTTTTGACTCATTATGAAAGCATTGTAGAAGCTTTTCTTTAGCAGAATAATTACTCGAGACGAGACTTAGTAGCCTATGATATGCCTGAAAGAAAATGGCAATCGATGGAATGGAAACACACATCGTCACTTGAAATGAAAAAATCAAAGCCAATGTTGACAAACAGGAAAATCATGTGCACAGTTTTTTGGTATAGACATGGTGTTCTTTTACTGAACTTTCTACTGCGGGGCAAAACAGTTACCTCTCATTCAAAACGGTATTGCTTTATAATTAGTGCAAAATCATATAATTGTATAAATTTGTCATAGAATTTATGCTTGCACACTCTACTGAACTGAACACTGCCGCTTAACATTTTGACATGTTATGGTAGTGTGTAATAGATTAGAGCACCGTCCTGAGTGTCATAGCAAGCATTTGGCTGAGCTGAGCCCCGAATCATCTATTGTCAGTTTTCCCCAACGCATCAAAGGAAAGTTACGGCTTGGCGCTCGGCTTGGGGCTAGTAGTGTGTGGCATGTTCGTAACTTCCTTCTGTAACACAAAAAAAATCAGAGCATCAAGAAGTTCTGGCAAAACTTGCACGCTCAGCGAGCACAGAATAGAAATAGAGAGGCCACTCGGTCCGGAGAGTGAAGACAGATGAACACGCCTGTGGCCTCAATGGTGAACTGAACAACTTGCAGACTGTCTTGATTATGAGGGAAAAAGATTGCTGTCACTACGTTGGCTTTCATCACACCTACGTCCCCTAGCCTAAGTTTGATAAAAAGGACTAATAGAAACAAAACTTATTATCGGATATTTTTCATTTTTAATATATATATATATATGTTGTTTTAGGAGAGTTAAGAATATGTTGTCATGTTAAGAGATGATTGTCTTTTTGTTGAAATCAACGTTTACAAAGATTAAACAAAGTGGAGTAGAAGGTAGAAATGGAAGTGGAAGGGGGGGAGTAAATGCTTACTGCGAGGTGCTAAGAAATTGCGCAGTGCAATATAGAACAAACTACTTAGAATTTTGTACGACAATGCTCGCACTGTCACACTGCAAATCTGACACAACAACTTTTGAATGAATTTGGATGGGAGCAATTCAACCACCAGTTTGATTGTTTTGTGGTAGCACTGCTTTACTCTGGACCTCTGCTCCTAGTGACTATCTGTTATTAAACCTTAATCCAATAGCTGAAAAGGTATTCCATGACTACGATGAGAATAAAGAACATTTCTCTGGTTAAAGTCACATGCAGCAAACATTTATGACAAAGGCATACAAAAGGTAGTGCCACGCAATAAATGCCTGAATGGTGGAAGCTATGTTGAAAAATAATTTAGAATATGTAGATTCCTATACAATAAATTGAATTGTTGTATACCCATTTGTTTCATTTTACCAGCTAAAAGGAATATACTTTCTGGATGAACCTCGTACATTGGCATAATCATTATTTTCATTTAATTTACATTTGTAAAATTGCTTATTTATATATCCACTGACAATGAATTAATGAAAACTGCTATAGCAAGCACCTTCTTATCTCCATTTGTCATTGTTTTAGTTTGAGTACTGAATACCTTATGTTATTAGTTTTAAATTGAGAAAAAGAATAATTTAAAGTTTATGTTTTCCAGCTTACAGCTGTCATGGGTCATGGTCTGAAAACCAAACAACTTATATAATTGTGTCACCTGTTAGTCGGAAATCAACAGATGCAAAACGTTACTGCCTAATACTTACCCAGTCCAATAGATATGCTACTCTCCATCGACTTGCTGATTCTTGCAACCTCTCATCCAACCGTGTCACATTGCCCTTAAATCTCACTCTACAAGGTAAAGCTACAGTGATCTAAGCTAATCTAAATGTTAAGAAATCATCACGGAACATTTAGAATATAGATTTAAGTTGCTTATTTAATCACTTATGTAGAGCTTAATCAATTGATTCAAACTGATTTTTACATTACAGCAAGTGTTTTATGTTCATTTTATAATCAAGTATTAAATCACAAAAAAATATGTTTTAATCCACTTTAAAAATGGACTCAACTTCTCAGCAATTTTGTGTTTTGTAGCTACTAAGCACTTTCTGGTATTATAACTCTGTTATGGCTGAGTTCAGAACATTAACATGTTGTGAAACAGCATGGGCAGTTATTTGTGATAGTAACCAGATTGTGGTCTGTCTAGTAATACCATCTTTCTCTAGAACAGCGGTTCTCAACCTTTTAGCACTGGCGCTCCCCCTTTGAACACTGAAGATAGCTCATGCCTCCCCTCCAGTCAATAATTGGTTGGTTCAAGTTAGAACAGTGAAATTATGAAACTGGCGATGCTAACTCTACGTTAGCAAAAGCTGGGATGCAAAATAACAATCCAGATATATTTAAATACGAAAGTTTATTTGATGGTTTTGAAAGTTTTTGTTTTTTAACAAAATATATATTTTTAATTTTTTTCTTTGTACCCTCACGCCTCCCCTGAAATTCTCTCACGCCCCCCCAGGGGGGCGCGCCCCCCAGGTAGAGAACCACTGCTCTAGAAGATACTGCAAAGGTCTGCTCTACTCTTTCTTAACCTTGGTGTTCCACCTAACTGAGTAGAAACTGTTTTTTTTTAATGCTATGTGTTTTCTCTAGCTCTGCCTACCAAATGAAAATGTATGGCCCTGCAGTCATTCTCCTAATCTTAACTTAAGAAGTTCCCTATATCATCAAATACTTATAAATGTTATAGCATTTTTTTTATTATGTACTTGCCATATTTGCCAAGTCAGGTAGCATATCATACATTAGGTAGAATTATTTATATTCCTTTTAACAAGAAGCATACAAATATTCCTATTTTAAATAAAATGTACCCAATTGAGCAATATCGTAGTTAGTTGAAAGCTAAAATACATTGATATTTGTAGAGAGGACATTAGATGTTTTAATCCTAAATTGACGAATTTGCTTTCTGAATATTTGGTTTGTACTTGAGAAATTTGACTATACAAAACATATGTTTCATGTTCTACTGAAAAAGAGAATTATTGACATTTGTTTTCAAGGCACTTAAATATTCAAACATGCAAATTTGATAGGTAACCTGCTATAGGTCTAATGTAAGTAAAGATTATATATGAAAGGTTAAGCCTATATCTGCGCTACAAGGCACAGGCTGTTATGCATGTTTGATGATGAATCAGTTTCATGTGCAATGTTGTTACCTGCTTTCCAACATGTATCTAAGGTTACAGTTCTACAGATGAACTGCTATTAAAAGAGAACATTATTTTGTGATTGTAATATTGATGATATTTAAAACTGAATGGTACAATACAGGGTGTCCACAAAAGAACTCCGGGGTTTAAAAAATCATTGTGTAAGTGGTTAAAGATAGCTAAATTTATTTAATTTCTTTGAAACAAGTATCTCATCAAGCTTTATCCATACTGTTTTGAGTTTTCTTCAATATTTAGCAGCTTTACAGTGTGTTGACCTTAATATTAGCGAAGCAGACATCAGACGCTCACTCAGCTAATGTAGTGCAATGGTAATACCTCAACAAAAAGCTCACAGTGTTATTTGGCTTATAGAAACCATTATTGGTTTAGTTGTAATGGTACAGAGGAACTTTTGGCCCAATTATTGTGGTGTTGCTCCTACGGATAAAACCATTCTCAATGGCTGTGCATTTAAAGAACTTGGTTTGTCACGTGTCTCGGAAGAGAAGTGGATAGGATCAAAACTTCATGCCAATGAAGCCCTAAAAATCCTTAGCATGAGGCAGTCTCGAATTGGGGATTCTTTGTTCAAGCTGAGAAAATTCGAAATTTGAACCAGGAACGAATAGTTACTTGCGTGGCAACTATCACCCAAGACACGCCGGCCAGGACATGGCAAGAGGTAGATTATCGTTAGGATGTGTGCCATGGCAGTATGGAGCCCATATTGAAATTTTACTGAATTGTAAAAATATCTTGACTATTTTACCTTTAAAAACATGTAGGAAATATTAGACTTTTTTTTTTAATTAAAAATATTTAACCTCAAAACCGCACAGTTATTTTGTGAAAACCCTGTATATTAGACATCTGTAAACCTCTAAAATCACAGATCAATGTAATCAAATAACAAGAGGTTATATCCTTTTGTCAACAATTTAATGACAGTAAACTATGCGGTGAAATTAGTATGAAAATATAATATGTAATAAAATATAATATAATATGAAAGATCCAGTAACTGATTTTTAATCCCAGAAAAGAATAAAAAATACCAGATTGCACGTTATTTTTGGGCACTAGGTGTAAGATTTCAATAAAAAGAAAAGGAAAGCAGCATGCTTGGTAATTGAAACTGAAGACAGAGACAAACAATGTACAGATAAAGTCAGTGAAATATTTTAGGGTCAATGGCATCTTCTTCAATCACTGGAACTGGACTCACATTTGTGTTCAGTCCAGAAACATTTCTCTAACTTTGTGGTTTTTAATTGATGTTTAATCTGGTGATGGCCGTAATTGTGCTCACTTTACATGCTACCGAAATGAAGATGAGGATAATTATGCATACCTTTTATTGCTTCGGATTGAAATTTGCTATAGTAGCGAGTTTTGAATTTTACGGCACGATTGTTGTAGTAATGGTAACGCTCAATCCATTGGCAACTTAATATCTCGCAAATATCACAGTAGTTGGGGAAGAAGAGCTTAATCAAAGCGTAGAACTGTGAGAAAGCGTCTCTGAGTCAGACTAGTCTCGCCATCATGCCAACACACCAGCTTTGTTATTACTTATATTTACAAAGTAATTATCAGTCTGTTTTGTCCGACACTTCAAAGTTCCTAAAACAAAAATACAAATATGTACTTACATATTTATAATTATTTTTTTATGATAATAAATCTATGCATAGAGACTAACCAAGCTTTCAGATTACAAGCTTTTGTACTATATAACACAACACTTATCTAACAATTTATAATTTCATAAAACACAGTACTTAACACTAAATATAAATCACTGAACATATTAATAACACAATAATTTAACGCTAGAAGAACCTTGTCACATGTATATTAGAGTTTTGGTGAATTTTTATAAATATATATATATATATATATAGAGGTTACTGTGGCAGAATATTGCTCTTTGTGAAGTTATGTAGTACTAGAATATGTATTTGTCCAGTCCATGTATCATAATATAACTAGATTTTCTAAAACTAGAATTAATTTGAAACAATATGGCTCTCTTGAAAATCTAAATATGTATATATATATTAAAATTTTCTGGTACACCACTACCCACTTTACTTTTGCCACAAAACATATTTACAAATATATTACAACATACAAAATAATTTTATTTAATTATCTATTTTTTAATTCCATAATAGCCTAGTTTGTTGTAAATGTTTTGATACAAAACACAAGCATGCTTAGCATAATTTACTAGGGGTGTGCAATGCAGTAATTCTTTTTCGATTCGATGCAGCGGTGTGATTCAAAGAATTTCGATTCAATTCGATTTGATGCACACATAGAATTTATATTTTTTATTAAGTTTTATAAGTGGCAGAGTAGTAATAAAAATACCTTTTGTTACAGGTACTGTATCTTGCTGGTACAAAAAAGATAATTAAAAACATAATTCTTTTGATCGTATACATGTTAGGTAGTTAATATTATATGTATGAAACAAATATATAAAAATAAACTTTTTTAGAAATCAGAAGGCCAGTTAAAAATAATATACAGAATGTAAAATGAAGGGATTCACAAAATGCAGTAGGCCTTAAGCACAATAAATGACAATTATTTTTAAATAGAATTTCAGGGCTTAATAAATTTGTTTAACACTAAGCATGCTTATATAATGAAGTCAAAAGAGGGACAAATATAGGAAAAGCTAGTAAAGAAGAAAGTTGATGGCTCTGCATTAAACAACTTTACTGTTGTTGTGGGAGTAACTGGTCAAAATTATACAAATTTAATTTGTCATAGTTAAAATAATATATTTCAAAGGCAAAAAGAAGAATTTATGAAGTAATAGAAACAACTTAATTATTGTTATTCATTTCATTGGTGGAAAATGCTGACAGCCATATATAACTGACAATGAGTTGACTGAGATAAAAATTAATGTAAAATTACATAAGTATAGATAAATAAAACGTACTAAATCATAGATTTTTTTAGAAGAAGCATCATTTTGATTTAAGTATTAAAATTCATTATTGTCTAGACAATATATTACAATTAATAAAACAGTATCAACATATGCAATAAAATGTCATTTACTGAGTACTTTGAGAGTTTTTATATTTTTTTAATTTAAAATATTTTCCAATAAAAAGGTTGGGAATAGATGTTAATAAAGATGTTTTTAATAACTAACATTTAATTATACTTTTTTTAAATGTAAATAATCTTGAGTAACGTATTTTAGAACATATTGCCAACGGACTAACTTAATTGAAATTGATGAATGTGAATCGCTAAAAATGCAACACATTTTTTCTATAAAAGAAAACAAGATAAGACTATATTTTGATTGGGAAATGTTTCATAAAAAATATGGACTATAGAAGCTAGGTAGGAAGTGATAATAAAAGTCAAGATAAGGAATGGACTGGTGTTATCAGCAATATTCTGACTGTTATCAGCAATATTCAGAAACACAGTAGAAGACCTGATTTGTTTCACTATTACAATTAACCATGCAACAATTTGTATTATTTGTTATTAAATACGGGTCCCAAAATATTTGCTGACTAACACATAGATGGACTGTCTGTATGAGAATGTTCTATTGATTCGTGGTTTACTACACGCACGTTAATTACGATACCCATACACATTGTATGATGGCTTATATCATATTCATATCAGTACGATTTATCTCCTAGTGGAACTCTATATCTGTTATCGCAATATAATCTGGTTTGTATCCGATCGTGCTTATCCCTGTCTACTCGGAACGAAAACAAATTCAAGTAATAATCATTTTACAACTATTTTATTGTAAAATATTGTATTGAAATATCAAAGTAGTAGTTTGAAAAGACGCACCAATAAATATTATAGATTAAAAAGGCATTTTTTCTTAATAATTTGTCATTTTAGCGCATCAGAATAATTCTGAGAGATTGATATTGCTTATGCATCGTGGCACTATAGATGCTTCACCTTACTTTCGATACATCAACATTTTTACTAGTCCTGAATCGAATGCACCACACACCCCTATAATTTACTCATTTATATAGATTTTTAAACAAAAGTCTGCAAATTGGTCAAAAATCATTTGCCATTTTGGGAATAAACAATAACCAGATTGAGGGTTAATGTAGTCAAGTTTGTCTTTTGTCTCAAGTTTACCATTTTATCAGTTATGCAGCTTACCTTCCCTTTTACAAAATACCACATTGAAAATTGTAACCTTTACATCTCATAAGCAGCAAGAAAATATTTAACTAGGTTATTTTATTTTGTTGAAGGAGCTTGCAAGGAAGGCAGTGTCTCAAAGGATTCAAGTGCAATAGTGCAACCATCTATGCTGACCTTGTTTTGTGTCTCTGTGGCCATTTTATTCATCAAATTTCTGCGGTGATGAAGATCCCACGACTTAGAGCTATCACCATCACGATCATTACTTTTTAACCTGAAACAGAAATAAACATCTATCATTAAATTTAAATTACTTAATTTTTTTAAAATCTTTTTGTTATAATTCAAGAATATCAGTTTCTTGAATTAGTTTTAAAATGAGGACAGAAGTTTGAACATTTTTTGACTGACAGAAATTGGGTTGATTTCATGATTCTCAGAACTCATGAAATGATCATGAAAGCATGATTCTCATTCCAGAAAAATCCAAGTCCTCAATTTCATCGATTGTGTTTCTAGATATAATGTAAAGTCTGTTCATAATCAGCAAAGCCTAAAAGAGTTAAAACTAATTTGTTTTAACCTTACACACCCCCTTCAAAAATTCTTAAGTGACCAGCCAGTTTTAACTTAAAACTTAAATAGAATTAAAACACCATTTAGCAATCTCAAACAGTGACGGCCAAAAAGAAATGCTGACTTTTTGAGAGTGAATTAATTTACATTTTCACTAGTTCTCTACACAAATTCCTCTTAATATACCCATTATTTGATGCAATTATAACATTCTCAGTTTAAATTATAGTTATCACTTATTGTATATCAGTTAAAATTGCAATAATATACACTTGCAGTGCATAATTGACAGTGGGTTAGTTAAAATAAATACTTATGTGAATTAGTGGCTAAGTTCACTATACTAATCTTACACCCTGGTTCTCAGTACATGTAATCCTAGTCAGAGTTATGATACTGACATCATTTACTGTCCTGACACCCTGTTCAGTTTGTAGATGGCTGTCTGAACAAGGTGTCTACAGAAAAAAGCTACAATTTTTAAACAATTGTACCTTTTTCATATCCTAAAAACTCTTTTTAGTTTACTCTATATTTTACTATGTTTAAATATTGACTACTATTTTTTTTTTTTTTATTTTGCTTAGCTTCTAGTACCTACTGGCAGCAGCTGTATAAGTTATTAGCAAGTAAATTGTATTTAGTACATCAGCGATAACATAATTTTAATGTTACTAGAGAAATTTGCCTCTAACAACAAGGAAGGAAAAAACCTGTTAAGAGTATGTTAATTTTTTTCTTTTTTCCAGATGAGCACCTCAATCATTTTCAATTTACTCCTTTGTGAAAAAAATGCAATTTTTAGATTAACTCAAATGGAAATTGTTGATTTAAGTCTCAACTTTATTTAGGTGTAGCAAATGAGGTGCACGATGTGGTTCTGCTTTGTGAATACTGAAATGGAGTAACCTTTTATCTTTGATGCTTATTCCTCATAATTCCTATATTCAAAAGCATAGTGATCTTATAAATTGTTAGTTTCGTGTAAACTTCTTCCTTCACTTTACATATCCTATACGTAAGTGTTAGAGGAACATCATGGTTTGTCTCCGAGCTCACTTAAAGATCAGAAAATCACATGATAAGAATACAATCACTAATTATTTGATTCTTAGATCTGAAACAGCCGTAGCGATGGGATAAGGTGCTGGCTTGCCATGCAGCTGGCCCAGGTTTGAATCCTGGTGTGATCCATGAAGATTTTACCCCTTCATGTCAGGTTCATAAAGGTTCGGAAGTCAGAATAAGCCACTTCCGAACACAATGAGGCTACAATACAAAAATGAGCTCGTCTAAGCAGGTGAGGGGAACTGTGCCTTAATTGTACATCTATCCCCATAAAGGCCAAACGAAATGTACTATTTTTATTGAGTTTCAGCTCTGCAATCATAAGATGAATTTTCTCTATATGTGATTGAAATTGATTAATTGATTCAGCTTGAATATAAATTTCTTTTATTTTACGAGCGTGAAGTTTGTGGTAATCTTTTAGCTAAATTGTATCAGTTTAGTTAGTAAAACAAACTTGTAAATGTTAACTTGTTTAATTTTAATTTTTGGTTTGAGTATTTTTTATAGTACAGAAGGGATCCACTTATATAACTCAGCATCTGCAATAAAACTTAAAAGTTAGTTTTAAATAATGGATTTGTACCTAATTTAAATCTACAAAAATATGTGGTTTTTTTAAAGACATTCACATTAGTTGTAATATGACATATTTGAATTTTTGTACTTAAGTATTTTTGGGAATGTGAAAATATAACATGATTTTTTTTAACTAATGGGTTTTTACAAGTAATTTATCTTATACTGCACAAGAAGCATTTTTTGTATTCATTTTCTTTGTTCATTTGTTTGGAGGCAAGTTTCAAAATGAGTCGAAAAACTTTACTAACATTGTAGCTTTCTAATTAAAGAAAACTTAAATTGCTGTTTTATTTGCTTTTAGTAAAATATTATTATTTAGACTTAATACACTTGGGCGATTATTTGTAAGAAACTGTTTCATCTGCGATTTTGGTAGAAATAGCCACTGGTGATCAACATGTATTTTATTTGTAGCAGAGATGATAGTTGACTGGCCTTTTGTAACATACAGGTTGATACCTGTTTTGAGTATACAGTCAATTAAATAATCGCTCAGTTGCTGAGTTTTACGTTCTTAAAACTTTAACCCCAGTATATTAGTTTGTCTTGTATACTTTAGTTTAGTTAATTTTTTTAAGTTAATTTAATTATGGCTGTTTTTTACTCAGGTGATAAATAAATTAAAGTGAAAAAAAACCATATAAAATTGAATAGAATATGTGATAAGTGTCTGACAAGTAAGCACTGGGTGTACTTTTTGTTTCCTCCTTTTTTCTTGTTTAGGGTTCAGAGTAACTTACAACAAGAGTTTATCAAATCCATTGCTCGACTTCAATCTAATCTCGTCGAGCATGCACTCAGTTAATTTTAATCAGCCAATTAAAAAAAGTATGCTCTTAGCTTCTTACTGCAATCAATAAATTATATGTCTTTGTTAAGTTTATACACTGCAGGCAGTTTGCAGTTGTAGTATAAGGTTGTTATATTCTACCGGTATTGAGTATGCTAATTAAATTTTATATTGCTTATAATTTTTATTTTATGATTGCAGTGAAATTAATAGCTAACATTTGTTGTCTCTTTATTTTAAATTATTCTAGTTAAATTTGCATTATATTTAGTAATTTACCTTTGAATTGATAAAAACTGTATTGTAATTATTGCTAATAGTTTAAATGTTACCTTTGATATATTTTGAATAACCTATTGAAAATAATTTATAGATCATAACAACATTCCAATATTAACTTCCCTGTGGCAGCTACCATGCTTTTAAGCTAAGATCTCATATTATAAATAAAAGACTAGAGGGGAAGACTGATAGCAACGCTAACTTGATTCAAACTATATTTTTTAATTATATATTTTATAGTGTATTACAAACACATATTGGTTAAAACTAGTATTTTAACTAATTTTGTAATGACTAAACATTATTAATATTTATAAAGAGTGATCACAAAGGTGCTGATAGGTTCCTGTTATTTGTGAAGATATTTTTATATTATTTGAATAATCATTTGAGAGTAAATCAAACAAATACAAATGTTGAGTTATAGTTCAAATCTTTGTCAGCTTAAGTAGTCAATAATTAAATAGTTTAAACCACCAAAGAGGTTGGTAGTTCATTGCATCTTATCTGCTTTTACTTATTTCCACAATGATCACAACCAAGCCATCTTTCATGCAATAAAATGAAAAAGATTATATCTTGTGATTCAGAAAAAAAATCTGAACCTTATAAACTTCTTACATTGATAATACAGGTAAATGTAAAACAGTGAGTTTTACCTCTTCCAGGACAAATTTTCTCGATGTAGGCTGGGAATTAAGCCAGTTGGCTCTTGAAAAAAGTCTATTAAAAACTGTTTTAGGGAATAAAATACAAGTTAGAAACAGGTTAACTATCTCAACACGTATTAATGGCATCAAATGTGCCATAGAGCACTTACAAGACCCTTGAAATGGTTTAATTATAATAAATCTTAATATCCACAAGTGTGCCACTATCCTGGAAGAGGTTAAAATAGTGGATGTCTAATTTTATATATATAATATTGCCGGTGAACCTGTTACCATGGTTTCTGTCCAAAACACAGAGTTGTTCTGTCACTACCACTCTACTTATATAGCTGGGTAGGAGGGTCAATACCACTCTATGTACATGGTTATGTGGGTGAGTCAATAACACTGTATGTTTATGAGAGGGCGGTTAGGTCAATACCACTCTTACCTATATAGATGGGGGTGGGTGAGTCAATACTATCTACATACATGGATGGGCGAGTGGGTCATTACCACTTTATCTGTTGTATGTGTGGGTGGGTCAATACCATCTATGTATAAGGATGGGTAATTTGGTAAATACCACTCTACGTATATGGGTGGGTTACTTCCACTGTTAGTTTAGTGTATGTTACGTTTCTATCTCCTTAAATTCAAAATCCACTTCCTGTTTGGGAATTATATATTCCTCAGATTGTGTACCCATGAAAATATAATTCTGATAAAAATTGGAAAGGGTCCTTTACGAAATTAAAATATCATATTTTATTGTTTTTTTATATTGGATCTTCATTACAGTCTAATGTGAGTAGGAAATATGTGAGCGATTTGACAGGAAATGTTATTATTATTCAAGGCAACACAGGACTAAAGGAATTTGATTGTTTGTTTACAAGATTATAAAAGCAATGAAAACAGACACTGAAAATATAATTATTTGAATTGGGATAGTTTGAATTCGGCTTCTTCTACACGAAACAGAAATAGACTTTGTCGGCTTATCGCTGCCAACGCTACTCCCGACTATCACTAACATTCCACTCTATCCAGAAGACTGTTACCATTTTGTTTATAATCTCTCATTTATTTGTACTAGTCAAAGAAACAAACTTGGCTATGAATGTTGATCGTTCGTACATTGTTGTCAAAGGTTAAACTGTTTGGCTGGGTTTTGTTCAGGAGAAAGAGATTCTGATCATTCAAATTTGTTGTGACCACCATGAATAAGATAACAATCTTTCATCTACAAACTGATAATTTTTGCAAAATTTGGATATAGGCCTCAATTGTTAATATTCCATATAAATTAGTGAAGGAGTCATCACGTCATTCTCTTTAGTTTTTTTATCACTTATACATGATGTATGGATAACCTAAAAACCAAATATGTCAATTCCAATAACTTCAGTAAACGAAATAGTTACTATCCCATACCAATTCATGTAAAAATCATACTTCTATCTCTTTTCCCTTCATTTCTTTAGCTTATGTGCCATGTGATAAAACGTTATTTCTCTTATTTCATAACTAAATTTTATCATTCATACTTCCAATTAAACCAGAATTGAAATGCTTTCACTCCTCGTCCATGCTGTGTGTGGGTGTATTTTTTTTTTTAATTACAACAAAAAGGAACTTATCATCAAAAGTCAAGGGTGATGGACTGATAATGAAAAAAAAAAAACACTTAAGTGTGTTTTAATGTTGTTATACTGTGTCTGATAAGTACTAACATGTGAAGGTATTCAACACTTTTCATATATGATGGTCATCCAAATTTGTTTTTCAAATAAATATTTTATGCAACAAAAATATCAAATGTGGTACCTAGCAAGAAAACTCTAAATTTAATTATGAAAATATCAATGCTGTACCAAACATAATCTAAAAATTATATATACAGTACATGTAATCAGCCCTTCTATCCTGAAACGATTGACTTCATTCTATATTTTTACTTTTTCTTAACCTTCACTCGCCAATTCACATGCCTGTTTGTGAACTTTATTAAACAAGTGAAATACCGACCATTATCTCAGTTGGGGATTCGAACTTTGGAACTTTCCGCAGTCCGAAGCCTTAGTCACTGAGCCACCACACCAACATCATGGTCAGCACTAAACACTCAGCTTATACTGCAATATTGCCATTTTTACGTAAACCATCTAATTAATCTGAATCCTTTTAGTAAATTTATATCAAACAGAGAGGCCCTAAGGTTCATTTGCAGAATGGAACGTAGTATTGCCTTTTCCTAGTTATATACTGGCTAAATTACAGTCAAACCTTTCACAGCACTATAGATGTGTCAATGTATAATACTTTCAAAGTAAATGAGATTATCATCGAGATTTTCCTTAGTTTTATAAATGAAAGTTATAAAACTGGAAATATATGGAACTTAAACATACATATAGCTTGACGTACTGACAATTAAATCTTGCTGGGTCGGATATGAGCTTGTTGGCTTCTACAGTCACATGACAATTTGCAAAAATAAAAATTTAGAATTTTGTCTCAATAATTGCTACAATACAATGTGCTTATCACAACATTATTTACAAAAAGAACTTCTTTTTCAATCCCTGTAGTTTGAGGATGTTAAGTTGGTTTATCACAATTTATGTATAATCATGTATTATATTAAACAAATGATTTTTTTCCTTATTTGTAATGTAATAAATTATTTACGGCCATTTCATTCACACCAAAAGTAATGAAATGACATTATTTTATTATTTGTAAAACAAAATTACTCTACCCATATTTATTGTTTAAAACATACAAAAACCCTTATGTGAGCTGTTGGCTGTACATGATGTTGAAAAATTTGTATCATACAATTTTCTTATCAGGAACATTGTAACTTATTTTGTTCATTGGTCACCTCATGTTGCTTACAAATTTCTGAGAACTTTGTATATATTTCTCGGATAATGCATTACTTCTGTAAGTATGACTTGGCTGCAGGTTTTATTACCTGGATTACAGTAATTAATTAATTACTACGGATGATTGGGATCCACCTTGATATCTTTATGTTGGTCTACAAGACAGTTGGGAATGAGGTGATATGGGATTGTGAATGTGTTTTTAGCTGTGTTCAAACATCCATAACATTTACTCTTTGTGGTTGGTTTTTGTTCACATTTTTTAAAAGATTGTAATGTTTAATATTCAGCTTTGGGACAGTAATAACCATTAATTTGTTGCAGGTGAATTGTTACTAATAAAAAAAGTAAACAATTTGGTAATACAATCGTAATAAAGTCATATATATTTTTTTTTAAATAAGAAGTCTCAAAACCGCCAATAATTTGTTTTGATTTGATTTACTCTCAAAACTCTAAATAATTTACACAAAGATTATTGTTTAAATTTAAGTTTTACTTTTTCATATTTTTTTCTGAATATTGTTCTTGAAAAGTGTGAATGGTAATTTGAAATTGTAAATATATGTTTTATTCATATGAATATTATTGATGGTTTAATTGAAACATTTTGATTTAGGATAACAAATAATGTAGAATAAATTTTCCAGTTTTTAGCCTGATTGGTTAATTTATAAATAATGATAAAATCGCAAAAAGGATAATATGACACAGCTCAGGTATTGAGAATTCATTAATTTCCTTTTTCCATTATGTAATCAATTTATAAAACCGTAATATTTTTTTCACAGCAATACAAATACCCTTTAATACGACCATAAGTCTTAGATTACATGAAAGGATGAACATTGTAATACTAATAAAAAATGTTCTTGAATTTAGCTTAGCTAGTAAAATAACAGGTCCTCAAGTCCATTTATTGTATTACTTGTACAATGAATTAAGCTAGGATGCCTTCTCAGACCAGGTTCTTAGTCTTAAAAATATTCTGATTAATGTATATTTTTATTCTATGTAACCTAGTTAGTAAGCTTGACTTTTTGTTCATTATAATTAATTATTATGTATATTTTTTTAACTATTTGTCTCATTTTTACAAGAGCAGCTTTTATGATTTGTTTTGAAGTGGTTTCGTATTTCCCAAAGTTTTCAGTTAATGAGGTAATACAAGTCCTGCAATCTTTGCTTAAATAATGCTCCTATGTGTTTGATGGTGCTTGCATCTTACTCGATCGTTGACTCGTCCTTTAACTCATCTCGGTGCTCTGCTAGTATAGACAGCTCAACTAAATATAGTGCTATACAATAATACTGTCTATCAAAATTAATGTACAAATGTACAGTTTTGTAATATATTTTTATCTGTGATGAATTGGTAACTAGAGTATAATATTGTACACATATTTTACTAAAATTTGATTGAAACTTATGTGAGTATTGTTATTTTTTAACATTTTGTGTAACTATTTTTTAGATTAATATACTACTCAAATATTGTCCAATTACTACTATAATGAGTTTTTGTTTTATGCAAAGTTCTTGCCTTTAAATATTGGTGTAGTTAAGAATATTCCCTTATCTGGAGGTGATACAGTAGTTATTATTTGTATTGAATGTTAGTCAATAGTTGATATTTGCTATAAATAATTAGGGTTATGTTAATGTATTTTGCTTTAAATACTTGAAGAAACAGAATTTAAGTGTATTATAGGTATTTTTAAAATATTTAAGGTAGCTACAAGTTGTGAATTAAATGTAAATACAAAATAAAATAGATTACAATGTAAAATAATAGGCTTTAATCACCACCCACTTAATCCAGAACAGACAACTATGGATGACATTCTTAATTTTATTGGGCCTGAGATGTAAGAATAAAAAGTCTGTTGCTTGATCTTCGACTTCGGACATGTAGGTTTTTAAATATTCTCTAAGCAGTCTTTTCTGTTAACTACTAACCTCTCTCTGCATTGTTTATTGTTTGTCATTCATCAAATTTAAATGTCTTTTTTATTGTAATTTGACAGGTAGGGTACATACTGAACAAGTTTTAGAACTCTTTCCTAGAAATATGTCAACTTACTACATTTTATAGATATCCTCCTACTTTGTGTGATTTTTTGACTCTCCTGTACATGTATGGCGAGTGAGTGGGCTAATACCACTGTATGTGCATGGGCAGGCTAGTGGGCCAGCACCACTTGCGTATATAGCCGGGTGGGTAGATCAATACTCTATACACCTGTATGTGTACACTTGTATGGGCAGGTGGGTGGGTCAATACCATCGTACATGTAGGGGCGGGTGGGTGGATCAATACCACCTTATATGAAAGGGTCGGTAAGTGGGTTAATACAACTGTACGTGTATTGGCAGGTGGGTGGGTCGATACCACCGTATGTGTATTGGCAGGTAAGTGGGTCGTTTAAAAGAACACTGTGGAATATTCAACACTACACAGAATTTGTGCCAGCTCAAACACATCTTCTCTGCTTTCGATTACCGGTTTTGACTTGTCAGTGAGAAATCAGTAAAGAAAGGTGACCGAACTATTGATGAAAAAACGCTTGGATATGTTCATGAAATACAAGATGTTTCTGCAAAAAGAAAAACACTTTAAACTCATCTATAAGATGGTTGACGCTGTCTAGAGACCTGATGAATTAGTGGACGGACCCAAACGAATTGGATTGATTAAAAATGGTATTTTTATGTAATGCTCATCAGTAATAAAATTATTCAGCATTAAAGTTGGCAAGAGAGAAATATTTTTATGTTTAACGTTCACTGCGTTGTTATAATTTCTCAGACATTCATCCTGTGCATCACGCGATCTCAGGGTCTCGTTGCATACCATCAATTCAGTGCGGGACGAGATCTCGTTAGGCAACAGAAGTTCTGCGCACAATATCACGTTATCAATTGAAGATAGAGCACTCTAGGTTATTGTTTTAGAACTATCAAGTTTCTGACGTCATAAGTGCTGTGCAGGGTGTGGATATAGCGTACAAGCACGAGGCTTCAGGATCTCGTGTTGCATATAAGGAAGTACTGTAATAAATTATAATAAAGCTGCCAAATTGAGGTTATGCTGTAAATAAACAGACGACTCGGCAACCATATGAAACAACTCTCCTGACTTTTCAAACAACAGCTGACAATCTGTTTGCTAATATTGACGTTTAGTCTACCATGTGATCGACGAGATCTGTAGGTCTCATCGACTAATACGTCATTACTCTGGTGCAGCATGTAAGCTATAGATCTCGTGTAAGATTTAGGTTACTGTTAAATTCACAAAGAAAAATGCTTACATAGAGTTCAACTTCTGGAACAATGCGTTAATTACAACGAAAAATATCACTAACGCATTTAAGGAATTAAATGCAAATTTCAAAATCGTGTGAATGTAAGCCTACGACACGAGACCCCGGGATTTCTTCATGCAGTGAACGTGTTGGTCATAAAAAACCTGTATTTAAGGAAACTGTGAAAAAAACAACTTTTTCACAATACATACTTAGTATTACATTATGGTGGAGTGAAAAATGTAAGTTTTTGTTAATTTTGGAAACAGGTACCTTTAAATGACTGTGTAAGAAGATTAGTAACAATAATGTGAATTTGTATGATCATTTGGTTTAAAGTTTAAACATTTTTGAAAATTTTCAGATTTTAGGTCTATATATATTACTTAATATATATATATATATATATATATATATATATAAGTAACTTATATATATATAAGTAATATATATATATATTTAGGTCTATATATATTATATATATATATATATATACATATATTTATTTATTAAGTATTAGTAAGAATAAAAAATAGTGACAGGAGGTTGCTAAGTGGCAGAAAAAGACCTAAAATATACACAGACATTTTAAAACCCATTTTAGATTATAGTTTCAGTCTGCACATTATTCCAGAAGTTCATTGAATTTCTGGTATTTCCAAAACTGTCTTAACTCAATATTTAATTAAAATTATTGACAAACCTGTTATTTTTTTTCTTACTGTACATTTTTTAGCTAGTTCATATGCAACTACCAGGACTTACCATTAGGAGGTAGTTGCACCCATGCTTTCCCTTCCAACCAGTGAGCACATAATACAATAGGGAGGCTACTTGGAGGGGGAAGTGAAACTTGAGACTAGTAGCATTGATTATATAAACCTACAATAGATAAACCATCTAATAGGAATATTTGTGGCAGTAATTTTATTAGTTTGTGTGGCCCGCAACCACAGCTGGTTTAAACTGCATTACATTTACATGGGACTACACTAGCGCTCCACAATGGACCACAAAAACAGCTGATTTTTTGAGACTCAAAATTTAACATTGGATGGGAAATCTATTTGTGTATAAAATCAATGCTAGTAGTCATATAACTCCATCCAAGATGGCGGCACCACCTTAGTCCTAGCATCTACTACTCCGCCACGCACTCATTCTGTTAGCCCAAAATTAGTGGAAACTTATTTGGTGACATCTTAACACTAATATGTTCCCGCATTTTCAATAGCCACCAAGACTCAGAAACATTGTATTCTAACCCAAGCTGATCACGGGAGCTATCAAAGTTGATCACGCATACTACTCTAGCTGATCACGGATGCTACCTAACCATGTTCCCCTCACAAGGTAGAACAACGGCATGATGGTCACTGTAAACAGACACAACTAAACATGACAAGGCTGTTATGTTCCAAAAAGTTGAGTTCTTGAATTAAGAGCGTGCACGCTTATCTCCCGTAATAGATAACGGTGGTTGGTACACTTTTAAAATTTATCAGAAATACTTTACTGCATTTATTAATACCGATTATAGTTACATTCTGTAATGCTGAGTGAAAATTAGAACTTGGTAGCTATAGAGAATAAATTGAAAATGCGGAGACATATTAGAACAGATTACTAGTCGATGGTTATGGCAATAATATTGAATGGTGATACATTGAGTCTTTATACAAGCTTCAAACTAAAACTAAATGTGATTTAGTTTGTGGGACATAAGTTCAAATGACTAAATCACATATTGAATAATATAAACAAAAAATGAAAGTCAAACTAGCTGCCTTATTATCTAGTTCTTCAGTTGCTGAACAACTAGATAAAAAGGTATCTCTCAAAAAATAAACATGGCAACTAAATTGTTCTGCAATAATTATATTCGTTAACTTATTCAACAATATTTTTGATATTTTAAATTCATAAACTGGTAATCGGTCTAGATAATAAATTTTTTTAGAGACAAAAACAATACCTCTTAAGTATTTTGCAGTAAGATTAGGAATGAGAGTTTGCATAATGCTAAAGTCAGACGACAAATAAATAAAACTATAATTTTTTGTCAATACAAATTGGTAATTTTTGAAGTATTTGGACTAACTCATTCAATATCCATTATCATCTAAAGAAACCATCGACGATGTAATGGCTGTAGAATTAAGCAATTAATACCAGGTGTATTCTACAATGAAATGTAATTAACCTAATCCTTGAATGAATGTTATCTACAGTGCCATTACTAATGTTATCTAAGAAGCAGTGATTTCATTATATTACATGTTAATGTAATACTTTATGTGCATTAATAATCAAATTAAAATAGAATAGTAACAATTAACAAATGGTCATGGTTTAGAAGAATTCAGATATAAGAGCAAGCCCTATACACTGTACTGCCGTGACCGACAGAGGGCTGTGGGCATAATAAACATTCGTTTTACCACGGTCCTATACCTAAATTTCTGATGAAATCGATTGAGATAGAAAAAAAAATTAAATATGGGTATATTTCTATAATTTTCCCATTGACCAAACATCTATGACCAAAAAATTAAAAACTTTCCCACAGAACAACTTTCATGTCTTCTGTTGTTTGAAAGTTATTTGTTAGCATTGGATTATTCATAATAGGTAGATAATATTTGGAGATGTCCAATACTTCAAGTGTTTAGGAAGCAAACGCCCTAAACAATTGAAGAATTGGAAAGCTCCAAATATTATCTACCTATCATTTCTTGTCTGGTTTTAAAAACAGAAATACAGGTACGTATTAAAATATTTATTTATATATAATTCAGTATAATCATTATCAAATTTAAATTGTAACCATAGGTTTCCTCAGATTTCATACTACAAATATGCAACATTTTATTAATATTTCTCAACTATTTCTATATTTCATAACCGTTTATTTGCTGTGGAATTGTACGATGAATTGAATACATGGATGTAAGGCCTTCCAACATGGCCACAATTCTGACGCTATATGGGACTTGTCAATGTCCTCGCTGTTTCCAACCAACCAATGAGATAACATATTACATTTCTTAGACAAGTCTTAAACAGTTAAATTGTTTCTATATGTCATATATTGGCTGTATATTTCTATCAAACATGCTAGTTTTTACTAAGCTATCTATTTTCTTGTGATCATAGATATGTTTTGAAGAGGCTGTGGTGACCTCTTTGACAGCTCTTTCAACTCCATGAGTGTGTGATGGAAGCTCAAAAGAGTGCATTCCAAAACCATATTTAAATTCTCTGTTTCCAGTTATCTTAGTAAATTCTGTTGTGTCAAATGACGTGTAACTCTTTATCTTCCACATCATTCCAAAAAATCATGTCGATATATTCTTACGCTCCATTATTTATATTTGGGATTTTAAAACTTATCATGTGTATGCTGGTTTGTTTTCTAGATGGAGGGTTGATACGTATTAATCCTAACCCTGGCAGGCAAAAATGTCTTTATTGGCAGGCCATTTTTATGCGTAATTCAAGCATATATAAATATTCATAACGTATATATATATATATATATCTATATATACACATACACATAATATTCTTAGGGATATATTATATGTCGTTTTACTCAGAAATGTCAAAAGAATAGTTTAATAAACAAAAAAGTGGCAGGTTATCATGATTTTGTTTTTTATTTGTATAAAATAATAAAAATTTTCATTTTATAAAAAAGGAAAGAAAACGGGGGTTGCTGACTCAACAACCCTTCAGGAAAATTAAGACAGACTGGTTCAATTGCACAACAGATTGTTGATACAACAACCCCTTCATCAAAATCAAAATTATTTACTAGGTTCAATAACACAACAGAAAGTTGATACAATGACCCCTTAGAAGAAAATGATTGTATCTATCTGGATGTTTGAGTCAAAGACCCACATAATTTTATTTTGTTTATTCAAAGTAACAAAAGGTAGTTGTGTCAAAAAACCTCTCAATAATTCTGGTGAAATATAGGAAATATTGGGGTGTTGATTCAACAAACTTGCATTGAATAAACTCTGTTTATGTAAATAATTCTTCAATTATACAACAGATTGTTAATACGCTCTGTTGTATAATTGACAAAAGCCATCAAATGCAAGCCGTTTGACAGTTTAAAGTAGAATATGTTGCTGGAGGGTCAATTGTTCAACACCGATCACCGGCTTCCGCCTGGTTGTTTTATTTTCTCGGCAAACGCTACTACCACAGAATATAGACAGATACAGAAGCCCCACGCAATGCTAAATTTTGAAACGCGAAATAGCTTAACTCACCGGCCATATCATACGCGGCGCTAGTAGTAAAAACCGGACAAGCGCGTTTGCCAAACTGTGGCTGGCCGGCCGGTCAGGGAGAAATCCCTCGCTACGTATCGTCTCTGGTCTCTCTAGTCTAGTCAACTGCAACAGTCCCGTATGTATGGCATGAGCAGTCCAACAATGATGCATATATGGAGTTTAATATTACTGTATATCTTTTATTGTTAACACGTAATATTCGTATTGACATATTTTTATTGACATTTTTATTTGTTTAAATTGGTGCCTGCCCTAAACCGCCCAATCTTAGTAATTACTAGAAAATTAAAATTAAAAAAATTCTGGTATTCTTTCCTATATTACGTTTTTGTTTCTCTTGTTTACTATAGGATTACACCGACAAGTTTTGCATAACTTGGTGAGACCTAGATTTTGTACACACTTGAGTAAAAATAGGTAAATAAAACATATGGAAAAATATTTTGCCCGTGTAAAGGAAATGAATAAAGTAAATGTAAAAGTTTACTATCGTGAATGTATTTAACGTAATAATAATAAATACTTACAAATTTGCAAAGAATAGCTTAAGTAATTTTAATATAATTAATTAGTATACTTTATTATTTTATTGGCGTTGTCAGACTAAAATTCCATACACTTAGCTTAATCTACTATTTAAAAAAATACATTATTTTAAACGTTTCTTCATGTATTCATCAGTAGGTCGTTATTTTTGCTCAATAACTAGATAAACTGTAAATTAGATAGGAAATATAAAACATATATAGTCCTAATACAAAGAACAAATGTTTTCTAATTTATCGTTGCTAGGGAGATGATTTCTATAAATTGTATTAAAGCCAAATAACACTGACTAATCACAAATTCTCAAAAATCATAAGACCATGAAATTTGCTATAAACATTCATTATAGGCTATAAACATATACTAAGAGGGGATTTGTCAACAGTTTTTCTCAAAAATCTAAAACAAGGCAGATAATAAATATTCCAATACTAGCAAATCTTACCCTAACAATGAGAAAGTTTATGACGTGCACCGTTGCACACTTGACATAAGAGGTTATTTTTTTAACAGTGAATTGCAACAATGTTAAGCATGTAATACGAAAAAAATAACAAAATTACACGAGTGAGGTAAAACGAGTGTAGCCAGTAACGGGGTTCTGCACACTTATCATGCTGTGGTATCCCTTAGTTTAAGAAAGAAGTTTGGGATTATTACTATTATTTTACAATTTTAAATGGGTAAAATATGTTTAAAGGAACATAAATCTCGAATGGGGACAAAGTTTTAGGGAGATTAAGGCGATAGGTTCCATGCTCGGTCCTCTTAATACCAACACGGCATCCGCTCAATGGTTGCCATCGACGTGGACACTACTCTAAGTATGGGGTTTCCATGGTGGATGGTAGTCAAGGTTCGGATGATGTGTAGGGAAGAGAACTGAGTGTCAGACTTGTCCATTAGCTGAAAATCAGACCAACACTACATGGTTCGGATGCTACGGAAAGCTGCAGGTCCCATAGTTGCCCTGGCTGTTGGGCTATTAATAAATTCCCCTCTATGAGAACAGTTAAACTCAGTTAGTAACCAGACTACACTAATCCACACTCATATCATCATTCATATTCGCCTTAAAATACGCACAACGTTGTGTCGGTGTCTCGTATATAAAAACGAATACTGTTTCCTTCAAACTAGATGGAAATAATATTGGAGCCATGCCGCCTGAAAGTTAAAAGAACGTGCGCCGATCACATGTTCAACTACTTCCTGCATCCTTTTTGTCTGTAAAAAAAATTTTTGAATAAAACAGTCAAATTCTGAATAAACTTGGTTTGGTTTCAGTTATTTTATCATTGTGTCTTGTTATAATCTAGGATTGTAATGGAGAGAAAGACTACGACATTTTGTGTTAGAGGAAGTGTAAAAATGCATACAAAAAGAAGCACTGCGGATATTAAGGTTCCCAAAACACCTATCACAAGAGTAAGTGGAGAACTGTGGTAAATGAAAGAATTTTTTAAAATAATACACATCATTTAGGCCTAGATTATTTTCCTCAAGCAATTTGTGCCCTGTGTTAACATAAATTAATCAAACGTCTAATGCATCTTGTCCTAGCATTGTCAATTATCTTCTATTGTCTAAAACTGTAACAATGCCATGAGTAAACTGAAAAATACTAAATTTAAATGTTAAAGTGTGTAGCCAAGCCCATCTTCAACCTTATGGTAGTGCTACACAATGTGACAAACGCTGCAGTTTCACACCGTTCCTTAATTTAGTGATCTATGCGATACATTTCCTGCAACAAAAGTATACCCACATTCGAATTTGGTGACTAATCGTTAAGATGAATAAGTGAAAGCAGTTTGATATAAACTCCACGTTAGACCAAACTATTTACATTATCATAATCCGGGTAGGACTGTGTCTGATTGTTATGTACACTATGTAGATGTTGCCGACGTTTCGAGTGCATTACAGCTCTCATCTTCAGGGCGACACACTCTGTTACTAGATCCACGGATTAAATTTAATGTACCTAGTAATGTACCATGTACTCTGTGGATCTAGTAAAAGTGTATTGCCTTGAAGATGAAGCTGCAATGCACTTGAAACGTCGGCAACATGTAAATAGCGTGCATACAAGGTGAAAAAATATGGAAATGCTTTCACAACTTTTATATATGACTTGACATATAAAAGTGAAATCTTGCACATCATCTTGGTTACAAAAACCTACTTTTTGATACCATTAGTGTCATTTCATCTTTTCACGGGTACGGCTCGTGAGGAGTTGGAACGAAAATCTTAATTGTAAGCCAAGTTCAGTATCCAATGAAAGGACTATTCAAGAGAAATTAATTGTAGCAAACTGGACTTTGAAAGGACTATCCTTTACAGAGTAGCTGTTATTTGAATGTCATAACAAACAAATTTAATCTTTTGTCTTGTGAAGTAACTAATTTGTATGGGTCTTTTTTCCATAGATAATTTAATTTGTTTGAATAATTGTGTTCCATAAGGTGTCATTTTTTATCAGAATAATTTACATTAAAACCTTGAAATGGGGGAGAAATAAAATTGATTGAATTAGTTACTTTGAAATTAAAATAAGCGCTACTCTGTAAAGTATAAACCTTTTGAAGTATGGTTTGCGGCAATTAATTTGAAATTATTGAGAAAATATGCCTCAGAATACCGGTATTTAATTAATTTTCTTAGTTCTTGACAGTATTAATAATATTATTTCTTATTGAATAATTATTTATTTATAAAGGGCTATCAGGTTCTAAATATAGCACTTAAGTTATTTTTAAATGTGTTGTATAAAATTGGGCATAAATTACATTTGGGCATGATTGCATTTATTTAAACAACTTGTTAAATTGAAAGTCGTTTCATTAGACGCTGTGACTTGTGTTGATTGTTACAAGTGTAGTAAGTTTTTAATTGAAACTCTTTTCCGCTTCTTATCCATAAACAATGTTTATAGATTGACATCACATTAATTCAAAACCACCGCTTTTGGTAAACTTTTGAAAACTGTATAAGCGTATAAAAAGCATGGCAGGAGAGCAGCTGGAGAAGACAACTGAAAAGTGAGAACATATGAGAATGAAAGATTTTGATAAAAAGAGGTAGAGCTTATAAATTACCTTTTTACAATTTATCATTGAATTTTTTTGATAATTTTATTGTTGTTGTAAAAATTAAGACTTGTACATTTTCTTTTGATCATTACGAGCAAATTACACTTCACACAAATTATGCTTAACACATTCTAAGTACAAGATAGTACAAATATTAAGTGGGTTGGTTGCGGTAAATTACTGGAACCATTTTCAGACGAGAGGAACTTGCTGAGGATTTGTCATAAATTTACATGTAATATTATTACATGAAATTTGTTTTACACTTCAATTTTTTCTTTTCAAGTTTAGAGTTATTTTTTAATTTTTTTATAATTTTTGGTTTTGTAAGTAATAAAAACTTATTTTCATTTTTCACATTTTTTTCATTTTCATATGAATATTTTCATTTTATATCTTCTCAGGACTTGTATATAAATCAGTCTTTTAACTGTGTCGCCAATATTTCTTTTTTGTTTCTTGATCTGTCCACTTTACAGTATCTACAAGCAGTAATAAATGCCCCACTAAATTGGTCAAATTGAAAGGTTTAAAAATGTTAAAAGGGTTGTGGAAAACAGAGGGTTGATTAATATGAATAAAAATAATGTGGTATTTATTTAACAATTTATAGAACATTTTTATTTTGTTTTGTGGGTTTAATCAAATGTTTATTTATGTAAATAGCTCATACATTTATTGATAATTAAAAGTATAACTATTGTATCCTAAATGTATCAAGGATCCTTATAAGCATGTGCCATCAATACAACTTGCTTGTCTCTGTATCTGCTAAGATATTTATAAAGTATCTTTAAAGATTGATGATATCCAGTCGATACAAAATAAGTAAAAAATCAATCAATTTGGCAAATTGAAAGGTTTAAAAATAGTCAGCCCTAATAAAAATAATGAGCTTATGGGAGGGATGTATTGAGAAATTGTGGTGAATAAATTCTGTACAGTATGTATGCCTAAATTATATGTTATATTTTATAGTTCCTCGTGGTGTAATATCACTGACAATGTCCAGGCTACCTGCAGAATAAAAATCTTGGCTTTTTTATCATCCATAGTTATTTTATCATCCTTAAACAATTAATTGTTTCATAATTTAATGTGATAAATTATCATAAATAATGTTTCATAAACTTGTTAATTCAGAATACAATTAAACAATTCCCTTTATTTAGAAGTGCATAAAATATATTTCATTTGCTCAATGTACATCTTAGAGGACGTCCAGGGTGAAAATAGGCAAAGTAAATGCAACTCAGTGAACGTAAGCGGGAGTCTTCCGGGCCTTGCCCTTGGTACCCTGTCTGACTATTGGTTGGAGTTCTGTCTGTCCATTCATTTTGTAATCCTCCCTCAACTGCGGGAGAATGGGAATCCTGCACTAAGATCTGGCAACGCCGCGCCAGTTAGCGACCGTCTCAACGCCTTGATTTTGAGAAATAACATAAACTGCCTATTTAATTATTTCCTAAACCATGGGGCTTCTATATCTGTCTATATTCTGTGCTACTACATAATACAAATTGTTATAGTTCCAAGTAAATGTAATGTAGTTTAAACCAGCTGTGGTTGTTAGTTGTGGTAGTTAGCGGGTCTCACTAACTAACAAAATTACAGGCACAAATATTCCTATCATATGGAATATCTATTGTAGATGTATATAATTAAGAGTAGACGCAATGAATACAGATCTATAAGAAGCGAAAAGAGATAGGGAACCTAGCAGCGGCCGAGCCAAGATAGCAAAATAAAAAAAATAATTAATCTGACTCTTTAACATTGGATTTTTGCTTCATAGATATGTGTATCTTTTGGTAGTCGCACTGTTGACAGTGTTTCCCATGAGAGACTTCTGCAGGTTTTAAATGGCCTTGGTCTTAAAGGAAAAGAACTTGCTTGGTTCAAAACCTACCTTTCAGATAGATTTCAATTTGTTCAAATAAAATTAAAAAAAACATCACTATGAAGATAATAGGTCGTTGCTTCAGAGAACAGTGCATGGTGTCCCACAGGGATCTGTATTGGGACCTTTATATTGTTTGTTTGCTATATAAAGAGATTCTCTGATGTGTGGTGGGGAAAGAGCTGGAATATATCTGTTCGCAGATAATTCCAATTATTTGGTGTCAGGAAAAAATTAAAATGACATTGAATCTACTGCTATTAAAGATATATCACGATTAAATAGGTTTTAATACTCTCTATTCACCACAATACACTCTATTAATACACTCTATTCATTTTTGTTAAAGTGACAAAAATCTACTCCTTAACAAAAATAAAACAAATATTATTTCTTTTAGCGCTACACAAAGTAAAATTAAACTAGAACCCAAAATTTCTATAAATAACCAAAAGATTGAGCAAACACAATAAAGTACACAACTTTTCTTGGGCTAGTTATAGATGCCAATCTAAACAGGAATCTTCACGTAGCTGAAGTTAAAAAAAAAATAATATCAACTGGAATTTTCGCATAAAAAAGTTGTCATTATTCTTCAATCATAAAACACTAAAAATGTTATACATCTCACTGATTCAATCACATGTGGCCTATGGTATTGTACAATATGGTTCTGCTACTAAAGCAAACATGGATCAAATATTAATAGCCCAAAAAAGGCTATATGTGCCATGTTGTGGCTCAAATGGGATGACACTGTCAAGGGTAAGTTTGCTGAGCTAGGTATCATGACTGTTTATAATTTATATATTTATCAATTTATTTTATATTTTTCAGAAACAGAATTACTAATCTGAGAACTCAAAACACCGCATCACTATAATACATGAAATCGTAATCTAACAATAACAAAGACACCAAATTTAGAATTTTACAAAAAGAAACCAAATTATATTGGCCAATATTTCTTACCAAAATTACCAAATGATATAAAAAAGAATGTACCACCAATACCAACAATTTTAAAAATAACTAAAGTTTTATCTATCAAATCATCCTTTTTATAGTACCGAAGAATTTATATTACTTAATCATCTGTAGTTGAAACGAGCATTCTATACTAAATAAGCAAATAATTAATATGCCTTTACAAATGTCTTTTAGATTTTATATATATATATATATATATAGCAATAAGTGTAACACCAAAGACTTTTTTGATTTTATTAGATTTTTTAAAAATGGACGTAAGGTAAAATCTATAGGAGTAAAAGATAAAGAGGGCCATGTTATTTGTAATCAAAAAGAGATTTTAAATATATGGAAAAACTATTTTGAAGAGCTCTTAAACAGTAGAACTCTAAATTTGAGCAATGAAGAAGAACAGTACCAAAACGTTCAACCAAGAATTAACACCCCTACTATGGAAGAAGTCGATTATGTAGTAAAATCTCTAAAAAACAATAGAGCTCCAGGAGAGGACAATATTCCAGCAGAACTACTCAAAGCAGGTGGAAGAAAACTAATCGAAAAACTACATGAATTAATTTTGAATATCTGGGAAACAGAAAAAATTCCTGAGGAATGGAAAACTGCAGTAGTCGTCCCAATTTATAAAAAAGGAGATAAGCTAGACTGCAATAACTATAGAGGAATATCACTAATAAGTTGTGCCTACAAAGTATTGTCCAAAATAATTAATAATAGAATAGTAGATTATGCAGAAGAAATTCTTGGAGATTATCAAGCTGGCTTCAGATCCCAAAGATCCACAACAGATCAAATATTCATCCTAAAACAAGTACTATCCAAATATTGGGAATTTAATAAGACAGCGCATATGCTATTTGTTGATTTTAGTAAAGCATATGACAGTATTAATAGAAAACAATTATGGAAATATATGCAACAACATGGCATACCAGAAAAGCTTATTACACTAGCAAAGCATTGCACAGAGGGGTCTAAATGCAAAGTAATCATTAATAACGAGTACACTCAAGAATTCATGGTCAACACTGGAGTAAGACAAGGAGATGGGCTCTCACCTTTGTTGTTCAATTTAGCTATAGAAGGAGCTTTAAAGGAAGTCAACCAACAACACCTCGGCCTTGAAGTAGGCAATAGAATGAATATTCTGGCTTATGCAGATGATGTAGTTCTCATGGCAGAAAGTGAAAATGATCTAAAAGAATTAATAAAAACCCTCATTAGAGAAGCCAAAAAAATAGGACTACTAATAAATACAGAAAAAACTAAATATTTAGTTGTTGGAAGAAACACAGCTCAAGTCCAAAATTCTTTAGTTGTTGGAACGTACTCCTTTAAAAAATGCACAGAATTTAAGTATCTAGGGGTAATCATTAATGAAAATAATACAGAGGAAACAGAAATTAATTCAAGAATCCTCAGTGGCAATAGGTGTTACTGGTCCCTTCAAAACCTCCTAAAAAGTACAATACTCTCTAAGAAAACAAAACTAAGAATATATAAAACAATGATACTTCCTGTTGTTATGTATGGATCGGAAACTTGGGTACTGTCCAAACAAATGGTAAGGAAATTAATAACCTTTGAAAACAAAGTTCTAAGGAGGATTTTTGGACCCATATTAGAAAATGGTACGTGGAGGATAAGAAAAAACCGAGAATTACGAGAACTCTATACAGACCCAGACATAATTGCAACAATTAAAAGTCAAAGACTAAGATGGGCAGGCCATGTTCACAGAAGAAACAGGAACTCCAATTTAAGAGCAGCTTTGGAAGATATACCAAGAGGAAGAAGACCTTTAGGACGACCAAGACTTCGCTGGTGGGACCAAGTCCAAAAAGACATGAGACACATAAGAGCTACAGAGGACATGATGGATGACCGACAAAGATGGCGTCAAGCTGTTGGTGAGGCCAAAAACCAACTTGGGTTTGAGTGGCCAGCTAGGTAAGGTAAGGTATATATATATATATATATATATATTAATTAATTAATATATATATATATATTAATTTTTAACTATAAATACCTAGACTAATTTAGATATAAGACACTACAGTATTCCTGTGCATATGTAACAGTACTGAATAAAGAAATTTTGAATTGAAAAAAAGTAGGAATTACATTCAAAAATTCACCGTTAGGAACAATTCAAATTTATTCACAATTCAATCAAATCCCTATAAACAGCAGGTTTCAAGCAGTCTTGGTATAGTCATGCTAAATATGCAATAAATGACAGAACTTTGTTCCAAATAAAACTCGTACGTACATTCAATTTCGTAGACTAATTGCAAAGACAACACATTATAATGAACTTAGCACTGTTGACAACGTAAACAAACACGACTTAAAGTCAGCATAAACAGCTGTTGTCCATACATAGCAGTAGTAGAGACGTGAGAAGATTCCAATGCAACAGGTTGTCTTATTCTCATATGGTCTATAACTATACTCTATATAATCTGAGTTGTGACGTCAGAGGGAGATCTTTAACCACAGAGTAAGTGTATTACTTACTCTGTTCCTCCAACACAGTGTGCTGAACAGTTAAAACTACATAGATACTAAAAACCATTACTGTATTGTTTTTAAGGTTATTTTAGAACTATTTAAATTTCTGGCATTTTAATATTAATTTAAAACAGTAAATTATCTTTTTTCGTATGTAGCTGAGTAATACCATTGATTTTACTATACATAGTATATATAGTTTTACTATATTTATATAGTAAAATCAATGGTTATACTCAATTAGTAACTACTAAATAATATCAATATTACAATCAGACATAGTTATATGAATTCACAATTCAAAATAAAACCATATTAAAAATTAACAACGCAGAATGAAATGTCATCCAGAGTACGAATATAAGATGTTTTACATTATTGCAGTTTATTTTGTTTACAACAGTGAAGGCATCGAAAAATACAGCTGAGGTCTCCCTATGACGTAAATGCTACCTGCGCAATACGGATGCGTACTTGTATGAGGCAACCTTTTGTATAGGAACCTTGGGGACGTGATAGGTGCACAACTAAACAGGTGGACTATACGTGCAAAATATCATATAAAATGTAATATGAAATATACTATATCTTAATCTTAGAACTTAGGCTCAAGCGGCCGGTGTCATAACTAGAATCTACAGTTTTCAGTGATACCTGCAAACCAGTCCCCACCCCACCACCTGTTATACAAGTTGGAAGGTCATTCGCCGATTTCAGTCTCAGAGAAACCACTGAGGATGCCACATCACAGTATGGGCGAAACGTCTGGTCATCTTGTAAATATTGTAGATAGTACCATTGATTTTACTATATAAAGAGATACTCCATCCATATGGGAGAGTTGTGGCGAGGCCCCAAAACTGTTTTGAGGCCCCACGCTGCGCTGCGCATAGCCCTATTTCCTCTCTCTCTCTCTCTCTCTCTCTCTCACACACACACACACACACACACACACACACACACACACACACACACACACACACACACACACACACACACACACACACACACACACACACACACACACACACACACACACACACACACACACACACACACACACACACACACACACACACACACACACACACACACACACACACACACACACACACACACACACACACACACACACACACACACACACACACACACACACACACACACACACACACACACACACACACACACACACACACACACACACACACACACACACACACACACACACACACACACACACACACACACACACACACACACACACACACACACACACACACACACACACACACACACACACACACACACACACACACACACACACACACACACACACACACACACACACACACACACACACACACACACACACACACACACACACACACACACACACACACACACACACACACACACACACACACACACACACACACACACACACACACACACACACACACACACACACACACACACACACACACACACACACACACACACACACACACACACACACACACACACACACACACACACACACACACACACACACACACACACACACACACACACACACACACACACACACACACACACACACACACACACACACACACACACACACACACACACACACACACACACACACACACACACACACACACACACACACACACACACACACACACACACACACACACACACACACACACACACACACACACACACACACACACACACACACACACACACACACACACACACACACACACACACACACACACACACACACACACACACACACACACACACACACACACACACACACACACACACACACACACACACACACACACACACACACACACACACACACACACACACACACACACACACACACACACACACACACACACACACACACACACACACACACACACACACACACACACACACACACACACACACACACACACACACACACACACACACACACACACACACACACACACACACACACACACACACACACACACACACACACACACACACACACACACACACACACACACACACACACACACACACACACACACACACACACACACACACACACACACACACACACACACACACACACACACACACACACACACACACACACACACACACACACACACACACACACACACACACACACACACACACACACACACACACACACACACACACACACACACACACACACACACACACACACACACACACACACACACACACACACACACACACACACACACACACACACACACACACACACACACACACACACACACACACACACACACACACACACACACACACACACACACACACACACACACACACACACACACACACACACACACACACACACACACACACACACACACACACACACACACACACACACACACACACACACACACACACACACACACACACACACACACACACACACACACACACACACACACACACACACACACACACACACACACACACACACACACACACACACACACACACACACACACACACACACACACACACACACACACACACACACACACACACACACACACACACACACACACACACACACACACACACACACACACACACACACACACACACACACACACACACACACACACACACACACACACACACACACACACACACACACACACACACACACACACACACACACACACACACACACACACACACACACACACACACACACACACACACACACACACACACACACACACACACACACACACACACACACACACACACACACACACACACACACACACACACACACACACACACACACACACACACACACACACACACACACACACACACACACACACACACACACACACACACACACACACACACACACACACACACACACACACACACACACACACACACACACACACACACACACACACACACACACACACACACACACACACACACACACACACACACACACACACACACACACACACACACACACACACACACACACACACACACACACACACACACACACACACACACACACACACACACACACACACACACACACACACACACACACACACACACACACACACACACACACACACACACACACACACACACACACACACACACACACACACACACACACACACACACACACACACACACACACACACACACACACACACACACACACACACACACACACACACACACACACACACACACACACACACACACACACACACACACACACACACACACACACACACACACACACACACACACACACACACACACACACACACACACACACACACACACACACACACACACACACACACACACACACACACACACACACACACACACACACACACACACACACACACACACACACACACACACACACACACACACACACACACACACACACACACACACACACACACACACACACACACACACACACACACACACACACACACACACACACACACACACACACACACACACACACACACACACACACACACACACACACACACACACACACACACACACACACACACACACACACACACACACACACACACACACACACACACACACACACACACACACACACACACACACACACACACACACACACACACACACACACACACACACACACACACACACACACACACACACACACACACACACACACACACACACACACACACACACACACACACACACACACACACACACACACACACACACACACACACACACACACACACACACACACACACACACACACACACACACACACACACACACACACACACACACACACACACACACACACACACACACACACACACACACACACACACACACACACACACACACACACACACACACACACACACACACACACACACACACACACACACACACACACACACACACACACACACACACACACACACACACACACACACACACACACACACACACACACACACACACACACACACACACACACACACACACACACACACACACACACACACACACACACACACACACACACACACACACACACACACACACACACACACACACACACACACACACACACACACACACACACACACACACACACACACACACACACACACACACACACACACACACACACACACACACACACACACACACACACACACACACACACACACACACACACACACACACACACACACACACACACACACACACACACACACACACACACACACACACACACACACACACACACACTTCCCTCCTCTTAACCCACTCTCCCATTCTCCAGATAGCCGCCCCGCCCTCTCCTTCCTCAGGTCCAACACACAAACAACGTCCTGCTTAGATAATTGTTTACGTTATTCCATATGGCCAACGTTTATCCGGGTTCTCTGTTTTTATATTTGCTTGCATCTCTTTCGAATAATAAAGAATACTGTGTTGATACTATTGTTGATACAGTAAAACTCAGTGTGACATTCATATTGAATAAAGAAATATTTATAACTGAATAAATTAAAACACCATATTGATTTATATGATTAACACACCGTGTATTTGTAAATAGACACACTTGAATAGACCGCTAACTTATCGGCAATGCTGGCGATAATTACTGCTGATTTAATAAACATTTTCATATTATATAGCCCATCTGAATAATCTTTATTTATTACATTTTAACCATCGATTAGGTGATTAAATCGACTGTTGTACTCAATCATTAATTTTTTCATATTCGGCAATTGATTAAAAGATTAATTGTTTTCAAATCCAATCAATGACTCCCATTTCAATTATGAAATTAATCTGCAAATATTCCAGGAATATATAATATAGTGAAATACAAAAAAAAAAAATGTGACATTATTTATTTCTGTGACAAAATAGATATTGAAATAGGCCTATGATATTTATATAGAATAATACTGGGCAAAATATAAAACCCAGGTGAGATTCAAATTTCATGATAGGGCTAGAAAAAATCATAACAAACCACTAATTTACTTCTATACAAGATAAAAATAGCTTTCATCTTATGGCCTGATACAGACAATCTATGTATAGGCATTTAATTAAAAATAGCATTATTTTTTCATTTTATTATAAACGTCTGTTTTACTATTACCATAGACCTTCTATTATACCAGACAGTCCCATCATACGGGCGATATGGTCGTAGTTCTGGTTCAACGTGTCGGCTAGTTGTTCGAGACCTCGCCAGACTGCGCTGGCTCTCTCCCCCCTCAACCCATTACCCACCCTCCTAAGGAAAGACGTCAGGCACTACGTCACGTACTACGTCACGTTACGTCAGCTCTTGTTGGTTATCATGAGAGACTGGCCATGTCCCGGCCCAAGGCTGCCTGCCCGGCCAAAAGCTTTATGCATTTTTAATCGTTTTCTGCCATCGCTATTTATTGATACCAAACACTGAGGCAATAATTTGAATACCTAAATTCAATCACACTCCTAGTTTGCGAATTAAATAAAACTGTTGTAATATGAGATATTATCAGATCAATCCAAGACAATTATGTCTTATTTTTAGATAGGTACCTATCATGCATATTGTAAATAATAAATATATAAAAACCAATTTTAAGACATTTGACATTTAGGTGTATTTATATGTAACCTTTGGTATTAATTATAAGTATATAATGATTAACAACTAGGCATATATTTAGCATTAAAAAAATAATGTTATAACAGTTATAACTGTTTAGTATATATAACAAAAAAGTTTAAATGGTAATGATAGTATTGTTTCAATTACAATAATTAGTTAATACGTTGTGTTTTCTTTTTTTTTCAATCAGTAGGAATGTTATTTGGGATTTTGCCAGTGTTGAATGCTATCCTAACTTGTTTTTCATAATATTATAAATATTGCATTTGTCTAAACAATTGGTTTGGGAAATTAGTATTATTTTTGAACTTATTACTGTAATATTTTTATGAAAGTGTTATTTTTTTACATTATATACCATTAATTATATTATAGTACATATCTCATTTATTGTATTGTATTGAGTATGTTGTTGCTGTGATGAAATGTTAAAGATGAAACATTACAGTACATGAATAATTGTGATGGTTTAATTTAAACGTAAGATGCAGTTTATTTCATAACTCAAAGATGTTTAAAGTGGTTTGTTGTTAACTATAGTTTTATATGTCAATTTGTTTAGTTATTTTATTTGTTCTTCTTTTTTTTGTCGTTCCAATTTTATGCAGGTTTGGTTAAATGTAAATATATATTATCTTATACAGTAGTTGTTATTCAATTTTCTGAAAGTTGTAAAATTTCATTTAATAATACTTGGTACCAAGGTATAGACATTCGTTCTTCTAAAATTACATATGGTATTAATATTATATATCACCAATTTAACAAACCAAATCACATATCACTAAATTCATAAAAAACTATTTTATAATTTCCACCAACGATAAATACATTTTCAAACTTTTTCTTAAATTGCAAATTTATTTTTTAGGTTCCACTTTGATAAATGTTGTACCAAATGTTACAATGTTAAGATTATTTTTTGTAGGTGTTACTTATTTCCCTAATAAATATAAATGTCATGTGAATTATTTTGGTAGTAAATTTTAATTGTTATATTATACCAATGTTATTATACTTCTAAGAACCAGTATTCATTTATTCCATGTGCTTTTTTAACGCGTTATTACTGTTCCTTATAATACAAAAATGAATAAGGCTATTAGAAAGACTTTTCAACACAGTAAATATACACTCAGTTATAAAACAAAGAACAATACTTTTACTTTAAATAGTTTTTTGGTATAATACGTGTTGGTACATATACAGTACAAGTAAACGTTACACAACACAAATTCACCACAATATAAGCACAAAATGCACAAATATACTACAATACAAGTACAAAATGCACAAATATAGTGGTGATCGATCACCTCAATATTTGTGCATTTTGAACTTGTATTGTAGTATATTTGTGCATTTTGTGTTTATACTGTGGTGAATTTGTGTTGTGTGACGTTTTACTTTAATTAACAAACTATCTAACAAAGAAAATAATAACAAATATGAAAAATGTGGAATATATAAAATACAATGCTCGAAATGCAATTCTTTTTACATAGGACAAACCGGAAGAACATTTAATTTATGTTACAAAGAACACATAACCTACAAGTCATAAGAAACAACAACTCAACATCAATTAAATTCAACTTTGCTGAACATATTCTCCAGTCAAATCACAATTACCAAAATATCAATGAAAATGTTACAACTTAAGAACATGAGAAGAAAGGAGAAAAAAATGAATTCCAAAGAAAATTTACAATTATAATGAACCACAGAACATGTAAATACACAAATTAACATGAAAAATCCTATATATGAAAAAAAATAAGACAAATAAAAAAACATAAGAATCAAAAGATATATAATCAATGTAAGTTTATATAATCAATTATTCAACTTACCCACACACTAAATTAATCATATGTTATCTTCATCTGTTTTATTTTTATAATTGTTCATTTCTTATAGGTTATATTATTTACACTCTGAAGATGGCCCAAGGGCCGAAACCGGTCATGTATTATTATAAAAAATGAATAAAGAGTACTTAATTATAGTTATTATTCAATTTAATAGCTCAGTCTTAAATTATTACAGTTATCATGCTATTTTTAAATAAAAAAAAGAGTTCTTTTCTCTGAAAATGTTCTATTTTTATTTCTCTTGGCCAAATTTTTATAATAATAATAATAGATTAAAGTCAAATATCAAAGTCAAATATTTTTATTTCCGTCCATAGTGAAATGTGAGATTACAAATGATGGCTTAAACTAAGGAATACAGTAAAACTATTTTACTTGTACGGGATTGCAGTACAATTTTATAAATGGTATAATAAAGAATACTAATTAACAAGAAACTACTACAGCCAAGTAATAATCTTTAAATTAATATTACTGCTATTTGGTCAAAATATAATTCATAAATTAATATCCATACAACAATTGTTATTGAATTAAACAAATTAAACACAATATATATATATATATATATACATACATATATATATATATATATATATATATATATATATATATATATATATATATATATATATAATGTTGCATTCCAGGAGCGTAAGAAAAAAAACTAAATTATATGGAAATAAGCCTACATAGACAAGGCCCGTGCGTAGGCTTAAGCTACTTATCAAGACATTCGATTATATATATATATATATTTTCTTTTTTTTTTTTTTGCGGATGGTCAATGAAAATAATGAGTGGTGTTTGATATGATAGACTGGAGTAGGAACAAGTTGATTGGTGATATAAGGAACAGTGGCGACGGCTGGCAGAAAGAGAAACCTATTGTACATGAGAAAAACAACTTTGCTGATATGAGCACAAGCTAAGGCAGAGGAGGGGGAGGACAGGTCGGCGAGCAGTGTGGGTGACTGTGCAGAGGCATGGTACGGTGGGTCGGTGGATGTCTGTGTTCTGGTGTCCGTTCTGTCAATTCTTGTCTGTAGTCAAGTCATACATGTATGTCTGCGTGTCTGTCTGTGTGTGTATGTCAGTACTCCGCTGCAAGAAGCGACTCGACTCCCGACACACTGAGCCCCAGCAGCCACTGAGAAACTTTACATTTAAAACTAGATAAGGACGTACATTTGAAGACATCTAATACGTTTGCCTCCCTACACAAATTCCTGAACAAAATATTACAATTATAAAACGAGTTAGTTGATAGATGCGTTTTGCGTAGTTGAATAGAAGAAATGCCAACGTGACGTGCATATCTAGTATTGTACAAGTGAGAAATTGGTTTGAAGATGGTGCTTGAATGTTTGAAAATAAATATCAGAAGGGTTTTAACGTAAATGTGGCGTATACTTAAGATTCGTGTGTCTTGAAACAGAGCATCAGTAGGATATCGTCTCTCTTTGTTAAATCCTACTTTCAAAATGGACTTTTGGATAACACTCAATGAATTCAACTGATTATTAAAAGAACCTCCCCAAGCTATAATACCAAAGGAGAGTAAATATTGAACGTACGCAAAGTAAGCTAATTTGATTTCTTTCTCATAAAGTATATCGCGTAGATTTTTAAAAGAAAAAATGTATTTGCGCAGCTTCTTTTTCAGGTAGTCAATATGCTTGGACCAATTTAATCGACTGTCAAAGATAACTCCGAGATACTTACAGAACTGAACTTTCTCAATGGTCGCGCAAGCGCAGTTAAGATTTAAGTAACTATTACAGGTGTGAATCACTAAATCATTTAGATTAAAGTCTGAATTAGTTCTTAACGACAGTGGCAAGAATTTAGTTTTGGACACATTAAGCGAAAGAATGTTTTGATCAAACCATTTTTTTACATAAAAGAGATCATGTTGTGCCGTCAAGGCAACCTCGTGCCACGTTTTTGCTTTCATAAAGATTAAAGTATCATCTGCAAATAAGAACAATTTACCCTTTAATTTGAGTTTTGTAATATTATTTATGTATATCAAGAACAAAATTGGTCCAAGCGTACTGCCCTGCACCACTCCGTAATCTACTGGAAGAAGGTCACTATTTACACGCGAAATGGAAACACATTGACGTCTATTCGTTAAGTAACTATTGAACCAAGCAAGAGAAATCCCACGGACACCAATGGATTCCATCTTCCTAAGTAAGATGTCTCTATCGATACTATCAAAGGCCTTTTTTAAACCAAGAAAGGTGAGAATAATTTTGTCGTCAGCTGACATTGCATCATGAATTTCTTTATTAACGTCAAAAATAACATCCGAGATGGTTTTATCCTGTCTAAATCCATACTGACGCTCTGTCAGAATCTGGTTGGCGTGAAGGTAACCTACAAGCTGTTCTTTGACAATTTTTTCAATCACCTTAGAGAACACACTGAGGAGAGAGATGGGGCGGAAATTATTTTTATCCGTAACATCATTAGCTTTATACAGTGGAAGAACTTTGGCTATCTTATGAATATCGGGGAAAACGCCAGAAGATAAACTCAAATTAATCAGGTGGGTGAAAGGGGTACAGATAATATTGAAATACTGTTTGAGGACAGCTGCAGGAACATTGTCAGGGCCCGGCGCCGAGCCGCCGCGCAGCGCTGTCACGTGTCGCAGCACATCAAGCTCAGTGACAGTGTGTAAGTTGAAAGTACAGTCAAGTCTGTAGTCATCGTCAGTGATTAGTAGTTCTCCAGTTGAGGCAATAGAATGTGCCAGGGTTTGTCCAACGTTCGAGAAAAATATATTAAACTCATCTGCAACCTCTTTGAACAAATTATTATTAAAATGTGAAACATCAGGGTGATATTTATCCATTGGAAACTCATCTTTTTTTTGTTTACCCCCAGAGAGTTCATTGATTATTCCCCAAAAAAGCTTAGGTTTGTTGCTGCATTCATGAAGCATTGTTCTATAGTACTGTAGATGCGCTTAGCATTTTTTAACTCAACACTTAAAAACAATCTGTAGTGACGGTAATGATTCTTGAGCGTTAGATTAAAAGGCTGTCTTTTTACCCTTTTACTTAATTTGTCTCGAGTACGTATCATTTTTATTAGCTCAGTAGAGATCCAAGGCTTTAGCTTCTTCAACCTGGTTGTGTTATTTTTAATTTTCTGCGAAATTTCAATTGTTTCTACTATAATTCTATTAAATTCACCGGCACAATCATTAACCTCCTCAAGATCAGTGACTGTGTCCCAATTCACGTGTTGTAGGTTGTTGTCGAGTAAGTTGTAGTCTATGTACGTGTTGTCAGCCGCAGTATGACAGTGAGTAGGGTGAGTGGAGTGAGTGAGAGTGACTGTCAGTCCTGTACTGTAATGGTCTGTGGTGTGTGTCTGGAGCACTGCAGCCTGTACTCTAGTCATGTCATTGTGACGTATAAATATGTGGTCCAGACACGTAGCAGTGTTATCAGTGACTCTGGTCGGCCTGTCAATGCGAATGCACTGCACAAGACCTGCCCCCAACAGACAGCTCAGGTACCGCTCCGAGATATCATTGTCCAACAGCGTGTTTATATTTATATCTCCAATAGTAGTATTATTATAAGTATTTGTATTGTCTTAGTAATATTTACTAAACGATTTTCGATTTATTTTCGTATCGTACCGGACACCCGATCGGAATAGATTGTCAGTGGAGAGGGTTTGAGCACAGAATAATTCTGTGGTCTGAGCATAAAAGTTTACAGTGACATGTCATGTACTGAATTATTGAAGCCATTAAAAACAATGGTTCTTTACTAAAAAAAAGTAATCTCTACAGAAAAATATGACTGGTTTCAGCATTCAGCCATTGCAACTATACGTATGGCAACCCAACATAGCTCACGCGATTGTTACTCTGCTTTTCGGCGCTCGCTAATTAAGACTGTGTTATTAAAACTGCCCACATATAAACGTGTTCTTAATTTATAATGCTGTTTTTCCAGATTACGTGGAAGTTCGAATGAAAGTCGTACATAGCGTAGAACTAAAGATACTATATCCAACGTATTTTAATATTTTATTTAGTTTTAAAAAGAGCGGCGATTGTGTGCAGTTTGCCTGAAGGATTGTCATTTTTCTAAACTTTAACAGAAGGAATGTAACTACGTTTTTTTTATTATTGTTATGTAATTTTATAAATTTGTGTTCGGGGGGGGGGGACTATATAACTTCCAAAAGTTTCATAACGATAGGATGAATGAAACTCTATGTAGTAATAGAGGAAAATAGACATACACGTACACTCGTTTTTATACACACAGATCAAACTAAACTCCTTCTGAACACAAACTTAATTCTAACATTATGAAATATCTACATGATATTTCATAATTTTACTACTAATATCATTGTTCATTCATACTAATCTCATGAATATTATAAACATCGCCTTAGCCTTAGTTAAATTATTATAAATATATTATTTACGTTTGAACATTTGTTACTTTTAGATTAATTTAGAAATATCTTCTTGCTGCTCAGCTCTACTATGTAATAATGAACATATATGAATTAACAGTCTCTACGTTTAGTCATAATGATATAGTCTATAGTAGTACGAACGCTATAATTATTTATATTAGACTCGAATCATTTACTAGCTGTTTACCCGTGTCTTGCTACGGGATTAACATATAAACAGTAATTTTTTAGTTTATTAATGGTAGTTTCGAGTGCCAACCTGTCCCTCCCTTTTATAAAATAAAAGTAACTGATAAATTATTAAAATGTAGTAAAAAGAGATTCAAGTTATTATAACTTTTGATAACAATAATCATACCTAATTACTTATAGAAAAGGTAAATTAATACAAGAGTAATTTTTTGAAATTTGGACGGAAGGTATAATCATGTCGTCCCCAGAAAAATTCTAAGATTTTACATTTCCAATAAATAGGGTTTAATTTTAGCGATTGAAAATATAAATTTTGCATAATAAAAACATAGGTGACTCGGCCGTACAAAACACGATATCGTTCTTACATTCTTACTTAATAATGAGATACCGACACAACGTTGTGCGTATTTTAAGGCGAATATGAATGATGATATGTGTGTAGGATGAGTGTAGTCTGGTTACTAACTGAGTTCAACTATTCCTCAGAATGACAATTTATTAATAGCCCAACAGACAGGGCAACTAAGGGACCTACAGCTTTATGTAGACTCCGAACCACGTAGTGTTGGTCTGATATACAGGTAACTGATAAGTCTGACACTCATTTCTCTCCCCTACACAAAATTCGAACTCTAATTACCATCCAACATGGACATCACAGACTTCTATTGTAATGTCCACGTCGATGGCAACCATTAAGCGGAGGCCGTGTCGGTATTAAGAGGACCGAGCATGGAACCTATCGCCTACAATCTCCTAAACACTTTTTCTCCAAGTAGCTGGGTTACAGATCTGCGCCATCAGATTCCAACGCTCGTTGAAGCAAGAAAACTGAATTTAAGGTACACATGTGGCATATATTTTTGTACAGGAAGAAACAAGTATTATAATGGTAAATGTTTATTATAACGTGGTTGTTACAGATATTTTATATAAGCGTCAAAATGAAAACCTCATTTTAATTCATTAAAAACCCGCGACATGAAATTTTCAAGAAGCGAGGAATTTTTTTATTTCTTGATCAGGTAAGTTTGACCAGCGTAAAAAAGTTTTGTAAATAACCAAAGTAATTAATAACTCTTTTAATTAATAAATGTTTTAAGAATTATAGTTTTTTTACAATGGGGCTTAAAAGTGAAAAATTAGCATTTCAGTGTCCAGAATAAACACTTATTTTTAATTATCAGACTGGACGAAATAGTATTCTGAAAGAATAGTTTTATAGAGCATACAATTCTCTATAACTTTTAAATTTAAAGTTGGTTTCTATATATATTATAGTTCTTGTTTAATTGCTGGTTTTGTATTTTTAAAAAGTAATTAATTTTGTGAAATAATTTAATAATTAAGTCATGAAACATGGTGGTCGTCAGTGTTATCCATACAAATATAAAAAGGATGTCAAAATTCTCTGAGGTACTGAACTGAGTGCCCCAGTGTATATTGAAAGATTAAAACCTTCAACGCTAACTGAAATGGAGACACAGTTGAAGAATCTGTTTGAATGTTTGGGCTTCGCTCGCTTTATTTCCGTTCCCACGCCACGCAGGTATTTGCCTCCTGGAGACATGAGGGGGGGGAATGACATCATCAAATTACGTCACGTCTTATTTCCGAGATTGCCAGTAGAGTCGCATGAATCAGGGGGTATAAAATTGTTTGTAGTGGTTCCTACTAGGTTGCTCTGCCTCCGCTCCGATTTTTACTGTCTTCAATTTTCTGGCTGGGATGGGACTGTCTGGTATAATAGAAGGTCTATGCTATTACTGTCTGTAACATTAATATATTATTTGGTTCCAAGTAATTGCATGATTGTTTGTAAAATATTTCATTGTTTGGTGAATGGTCAGTTTTCATTTTTTTCGGAATCATGAAGAGTTTTGACTCTTATTACTTCTTGAGAAAAACAATCTCAATGTCAATTGAAATTGGTTAGGAAATATTATCGTGATAGAATATAACTAGACTACTGATTATTTGGATTCAATTTTCATTATTTTAATCAGGTTGAAATTATTGTAAATTTTGTTTATGTCCCCCTTTCAAAAATTCCGTTCTATAACATTGATTGAATCAGACCATTGTAAAAAGTATGTCTAAGGCGAATATAATTAAAGTTATCATATCTGTTTTTCATACACGTTTCTATTATTTTACTAGATGTGAAAGTATGGATAAACTGCAATTTATTTATATTTTAAATTTCTCTGGTAAAGACACTCTGGAATTACACTGGTAAAATTTCACAAGTAGCGTGACCAGCAATAACATAAGAAATAACTAATTTTAAGTAACTACAGAGTCTAAATAATAACAAAATAAACTAAAGCCGCACTCTGTGGCGTTTTTAATTATAACAGAACAAACAATGCCAAGAACTAACAAAACTATATAAACGGCATCTTCAGGTTAAAGAACACAAATAAGCCCAAGTGGGACGCGTCACAAATTAATTAAAACTTAACAAACACAGTTCACACACGAGGAAAACAACGAATATTAAAACTTTCGGTAGGCCTACCACACACATTTCACTGTCCACGGCGTGCCAAGGAAGCAGATTTTAATATTGTGGTATTTATGACAAATAGTTCAATTTACTTTTAAACAAAAGTAATATTCCTTTATAATTAAAAATACAACAATAATATTATACAATGCAATATTGACAAGAATTTGGCAATTCAATTAGCTCAACTATTTCTTTGAAAAACCACTTGTTAAGTTATTTATTACCTTCCACTGCTCAGATACATCACCTTTACAGTTTTCCAATGATGTTGAATAAAAATTGTTTTTTTGTAAAATTGATCACATTATTTAATTGATTAGTATATTTTGTAAAATAATTTTGAAAAACTCTTTTATATGGTATTCTCGTAGAAATGTTATATAATTTTTTACGTCTCTCAAATTTATGTAAAATGTTTGGTGTTATCCAGGGACTTAACAAAAAAATTAGCCTTTAACAATTAGAACTACCACCATTTTTCTTGCTACTTCTAAATATACAATTACTTAAAATATCAATAAACTTACAATACGCAGTATTTACATCATTTTAGATAATGCATAATGTTTTAACTAAACATCTGTAACATACTGTTATTTACATTGACAAAATAACAAAAATATGTCCCCTAACATTTTTCATATTCACAAACCCCTAAGGCCTAAATAAAAAATCGCGATTCCTTTCCGTGCAAGACAAACCACAGAACGGAATAATATCCCACTTTGTCTTGACTCTCTATCAAGGCCTATCGGCGAGACAGATGGAGGGGCGACAGTAAACAAGTACTATCGGACGCTCGTCTCATGAGGAAGGAGAGAGAGAGAGAATGGGGGAATGAGAGGGAGTGATTAGTTCCTTTACTGCTCACAGGTTGTGCAACCGAACAGTCGAAACTGGAGGCAATTTCGACCTCTTTAACTTGATTGACGACAGGTTGCAGCACGGTCGCTCCCATTTTCCGTGCCTCAATATTTAACATTGGATGGAACTATCTTCTATGTATAGTAAAATCAATGATAGTACCTTGACGCGGTTGTCACCGGAAAATGTAGATTCTACTATATCTTGTTACCCTGATAATTTATCAATAATATTTTGGGAAAATTCAATCAAAATATGTTATAAGATAAAATAAATATTGTTGCATGAAGGTACTTATTGATGTGGCAAGTACAAGCAGCCAGTACTGGCGGCCAGTAACTTTACAACCTACTTACCTGTTTATAGGGCCACTTTCCACTGGCTGTCGGAGTGACTTATGTTATTGGCTGCCAGTACTTCCCCGTCTATAAGCATTTTGAAAGTAAGTTATGGGAAACACAGACGATACCCTACTGATGCTATATTTGAAGAAACGTCGGTACTTACTGTCCGACAGCTGTATATTGAACACATTTTAATCAATATATATTGCAATACTGTTTTTAAAGAAATGTCTCTCATTTCCACAATACTAGATATTTTTCTAGAGTTGGAATTACTACTTAACCATTAATTTACGTTTTCTCCTCAACAAACTCTTATTATATTTGTCATATTATTTACCGTAATATATGTTAATATTTAAATGAATTAAACTTGTTTAAATCGCCATAAATAAATATCTTTAAAATAAATGTCACAAACTGGTTACTCAGGTTAAGTTGGACGAGGCCGATCTTATGACGGCAGATTACCGGCATGTGACCTGACCTTTGAGCTGTCCTTCTTAAACCAGCCCTTCCTCTCTCAGCTGATAAGATTCATTATGCTTGCTTTCACTATTATCTCAATACTGTTGTATAAATTTCATCTTTCATTTCTTCGTTTGTTCACAAAATCCTTTTCAGTAACGCTTGCAATAATTAATCTTTCAAAATTAAAATTTTTTTAGAACAATCAAAATGATGAGGTCGAATATATTTCTTTTTAACTGCAACTCAGCAGACGCACATGCATGTGTCTATGTCTGCCGATTCCTTGGACCATAATTATGTAATATTTATCAGCTTTAAGATTTAAGTCTAGTTTTTTTTTTTTTTTGTTATTATCCGTTTGCCAAACTTAACAATCTTTCTTTGTAAATTGTAGCTGATACAATTTATTTGGAATAAAATTCATTCTTCATTTATCTTAATGTTGACATTCCTTCTCACAAAACATGTTTCTTTGAAAGACACCTAAGATACCGAGGGGCCCAGCTCTTCAATGCACTGCCTGAGACTCTTAAAGCGGATGGCGATGTGGGAAGGTTTGAGAGGGGGGCAAGAAGCATGTTCCTTGAAAAGGCCTTCTACGGTGTCGGGGATTTTTTGTCCACCTCTCCTCCTGTAAACAGTAATTAAGAGACGGCCACCTAAATAAATTGTAATCGAGTCTTTAGTTTATTAAGGATACTGTTAATTATTTTATTGTTCTTTGTTTTTGTAAATATTATGTATATCATGTATATTATGATAATTTGACGCAGTTATGCAGAGGTATTTCTGTTATCAATAAAGATATTCTGACTCTGACTCTTAACTCCACTATATCGGAAGTACAGCGACTGCACAAGATTTACGACTTCTGGTATAGGTACCGGAAGTAGGCCTCAAAAGGGTGAAGATCGGAATTTATTCTATTCTGTCTGACGTCGGCGCATAGAAAGTATTTTAAAGATAACATTTTTATTCAGGGAAAGTCAATTTATTCAGCAGCTGGTATGGTTTTAAACTTGTAATTACCATTGTATGTCAACAATAATTTGTATTTTTAAAGATTTGTTGGTACATAGGATGCCATTTTATAACTAAGAAACTTACTTGTTTCTGGGTAAAAAGTGTAAAATAGAAGTGTTTCAAGTACCATTTTAGGCTATTAAATCAAGTTTATTTTATTCACAATAAAAAATATATTGGTGTACGTTATCTTTATGTTGAAACCCATATTTTTTAGTTTAAGCACGATAATTTGTGATTTCTATCTGGCAACACTGCTCTCATCCCTACTTAAAGCTCAGACCCTTTTTCCTAATTCCTAGTCTTGTCTTTTCGAATAATATTATTTTTTAAATTTTGAGTTGTAGATGATGAAGTCCGTTATGTAATGTAATGTAAACCTTAGTTAGTTACTATGTAGTTGACTTAGGTTGGAATTGTTTTTGTTTGCTGATTTTGTAAGATTTGTTTGGTTAGTTTGTATGTTGATAATTTATTTATTTTGATCACCACTGCTTAGTGCTCAATTGAATATGATCTTTATTGTTGTGATACGTTACAAATGTTTTAAGGCTATCCAAGAGACATGAATTTACCATCAAACCAGATATTTATTTTACACAAACTTTAACGAATTTTTAACGTTTTGAAGACTAGACATGCACAGATTAAGGACTCTGTTCAAGAAGAAAAAATCATCTTCTCGAGGTAGTAATAAACTAACCCCTGCAAATATTTCAGTCAGCAATTTGCCATTAGTAAACCTGCCTCTAAGGTGTGATAGTGTTAAAACCATGGATGCCGAAAATCGGCATTCAAAAGATGATGTTGAGATAAAAGGAAATATATCAGCCTACTTATTAGATGGTAAAGGCATTACTTCAACGGTAAGCATAAGTCAACACTAGAATGTAATAGCTGTAGTAGGCCTACAGTACATCCTTGATTATCGGAAATAATTAGGCCTGAAATAATTCTATTAACATGTCTATTGCTGAGCAAATATTATGTCCTTTGACATATGCTAAAACCATAAGTGCCATTTCTGAAAACCATTAATAAATAATAACAATGTAAAAAATAATAAAAATGTAAAACTTCACATAAACTCTAATACAAATATATAGTACGCAAAACAATCACATTTAAAAATAAACCATTAATTAGCGGTAATCAGCTGTTTTAGTTAATAATGCACAAGTGCGTCGTCCACTCACGGCGCAAGCTCAACTTGACACACAAGTGCGTTTCCATCAGTCAACGTGTTAACGCTTCTCGAGGAACATGGCAGAATTGAGTGATGGTTTACTTTTGCACTAATTCCATATAGCTGAGCTGTGTTCGGTTGTGTTGCTCCTTTCTAGTATTAATATTTTTACTATCAATCTATTAACGATATTAACATTATTAACAACTAGTTCTTCCGATGTCAACCGCGTCAAAGGACTATTTACAATATATATACAGTTCCAGACGTTTCGCCCATGCTACGATGTGGCATCCTCAGTGGTTAGGCTGAGACGCCACTGAGGATGCCACATCGTAGCATGGGCGAAACGTCTGGAACTGTATATATTGTAAATAGTCCTTTGACGCGGTTGACACCGGAAGAACTAGTTGTTAATAATGACTCCAGCCGCTTAAGCTTATGAAATAGGATATTAACATTATTTATATAATGCCATAGGAAATGGGAAGAGTTGCTGGTTTCATGGTATGTTTGGTTTTTCCAAAATGAAAGGAACATGGCTGAATTTAGGTGTTAAACTCTTTTCTGCTGTTAGGGACCGTCCCTAAATTATGTAACGCCTTTAGGGGAGAGTTGAGTTTTCGGCAGCGTTTTACACAATTACTGGGGAGGGTGGGGGGCTTCTAAGCAGCTTTACGTAACTATTAACTGAACAATTTATTTGAATTCATTCACAAAATTTGATATTTTTTACAAGATTTTAAAGTTAGTATTATATTCTCCCTCCATTAGAAAACAAGCGTATACAAATCTAAGCATTGACTATCATAAATCATAATATGTATGAAAATGAATGACAAAAATTGTAGGAGGGGTCGGTGGCAGTGTTACATATTTATAAGGAGGTTAGGTATTACCGTTAAAAGTCTGTTACACGGGGGGGGGGGGGTGGTCCGAAAAGCCCGATTTTAGGTTTACTTAATTTAGAGACAGCCCCTTATCCTTTCTTATTACAAATCTAATATTGTGTTTTACAGTGATTGTTTAATACAGTGAATAACATACCACTGAAAACGAGAAGAGTTGCTCTATAAACTATACAAAATATATTGAAACTAGGTACACAAAAAAAATGCTCCAATCTTCTTGCGTAATGAGAGTTTTTAAGAAATAAATAAATTTGTCAACATGAAGAATATAACATTTGTGCCTTTATGCCGGAGAGAAATTTTATCATCAGCTATGAATCCCACAGCTGATATCCTATAGATATCATTTTAGCCTACAAATATATTTATTTTTATAAAACCTTTTTTAATTAAAATTTTAGTACCAATCTATAGAGTGATTACCTAATATTTTTAGAACATTTTTCAAAATAATGTTGCCTGGGCGGTAAAACTCTACAATTACTTAGTCAACTTCAACTCTTTTCATATTAATATGATGATGTGGTAGTCCTCACATAGTTAGAAAAATGAAAATTAAGTGTTGGAGAGCCATTGTTCACGTTCCAAAGTGATCAGAAGGTTTAAAGCCCACACGCTATCACTGACATTTCGGAGACATCGCTCCGCGGCAGTTATGGTTAGCTTAGGTTATTATATTGTAGAATGAACCTGTAATAACGTATTTTCACTGTCGCAAACGTTATATCAGTCTTTATTTTTTACTTTTCAGTCAGCAGAATTTGTTTGTAAAAACAAATTCCACAATAGGACACATGATAACCTCTCCTAACCATAACTGACGTGGCACAATGTATATGGGCGGTTTCAGTGTGTACTAATGATACTAACTCTATGTTTCCGACACATAATTTTTACTGGTACTTAATATCCCATAAATGTATTATCAAAGTATGAAAAGATTTGAGGTTGACTAAGTAATAGTTGAAAATTACCAAGATTTTTACTGTCATAAAAGCATAAACAGTGCATGGAAAAGGTCAAGATTTGTACATTAATATTTAACAACTTATAGGCTAAATATATAACATTTAACCTAAGATAGAGAAAATTATAATGTCATTATAAAAAAAAAAAAAAAAAAAAATGATAAAAAAAATAATAAAAAAAAAAAAATAAATAAAAAAAAAATAAGCTTATAATACAATTCAATCTACTATAAGGCTAGAAAAATAAATTATATCAGGTGACATAATAAACATAAAAAATAATGTTACCACTATCAGACAGTACTGGTTCATTGTTGGTTAAATGATACCAAACATAAATAACTTTAAATATAATTCTACTGCTTCCTATGAATTAAAAAAAAAAAACCATGTCTGTAAACGTGTAACAAATCACCTGGCAGTATGGGCCAATCTAATGGCTGATTTTAAGGTTAGCGAACATTTTGAATCATTCGATGTTATGCTCAATTGGAGACTTTATGAAATAAATGTGCATTATGCATTCAACTACAACCTTGGTAATTATTCTGGAATGCAAATTTTGCCTTTTTCAATTTACAGATTGTGCGGAATCTTATTCTGTTCATGAATATGGTAAAGGTTTTGCAATCGGACAAGTACTAAGCGTGTTAGCGCTGGAAATGTGCGGGTTTCAGTAAGGATTTATTTTGTTAGTATTGATTGGGTATTATATGGTTAGGTTATGTTAGTTTTGCTTTATTTTTAGGTTTGGTTAGGTTATGTTCAGTTTTATTAGTTTAAGTTGACAATAGATAATCTAATAAAACCATCCTACAAAACAAACCTAACCTAACAATATCCAACCTACCCCAAAAACATAACCTTACCTGAACCGGCACTCGTTTCCAACACTAACACGTGTAACTTTTTAACTGGCAAGGTGTGGTTTTACACTTGTATTTTAGTTATGAAATTGGTACGTGCAGTTTTACACACCACATGTAGTGATGGTGAATAAAATTTGCCTCCACAACACTGTCATGATTCAATTACCACTGTAATACATGAGTTGCTGTTTACAGTGCTAATGTTAAATAAATTGGAATCCCAGTCCGAAATGGGTTCGGTCCCAATTATTTTGGATTACCGAATTTTTCGGATTAAACAGATTTTACTAAAACACTCTTTTAATAACAAAAATAATATAAATGATATGCCTAACATTAAGTACAGTAGGCATATCAAGAGGGAGGAAGATGAAAGAATTAAAGAAGGTAATAATGAACCCTTTAATCGAAGACTACATTAATCTGAGACGTACGATAAAACTGTTTTCAAGACAAAAAGTTAGAGTCACTAGGGGAATTTGATCGTGGGCCCAGCGCTACTTTTTGCCGTTGCATTTGCCACTGGGCCACGTAATCAGCTGATGGAAGTTGTGTGCTTATTCCTGGCGTTCTCACGCTACCTAAGACAGCACTATACCCAATTCCCACTGTCAGTCTCTTATCAACAGTTCGAACTTGTGTATTTACATACCTCAGTTTTGTTATGAGACACACAGACGATGCGGCTGCCTTGATCTCGTAATAGGATACGTAGAGCAACACCATGACACAACCCCAGTAGATACTATTTTTTATACGCTGGCGTAATTTAGTTTCGAGGGAGAGGAATTCTTTCAAACCAAAGTAACATTTGAACAGTTTATGTACAGTTAAGTACATTAAATAATATTGTCTTGTCATTTTTAGCTTTATAAAGTAGTGGTTCTTACAGTAACTGAATTTATTTTTCAAAATCTTGCCAATTCCTGTTTTGATTAAGCAGATTTTCAGATTTCCGAAGTTTGGATTAGCGGGACTCTACTGTATTGGTTGAAGAGGCAAAGATGACCGAAAAAGAATTAGAAAATTTACTTGTAAACAACTCATAATGAGTTGGTAACTTCACCAATAGTAGGACTAGACATCGGGGCTCAGGCATGCTCATAGCTTTAAATTGGGAATGTTAGACTGCCTCAGCTCGAGTGTCTAGATGTCAGTATTGGCCTCATTAAAGATGACTAGTACTAAGTATACATTTTTCTTATTTTTGAACGAAGTATACCTTATTGTTTATTTTCCCCCTCAAGCTGATCTATTGTTTTATTCACAGTTTTTCGAAGTCATGGAAAATAATATTTTACAGTTCGTCGTTAGGTGATCTATCGTAGTTGTATTGCAGGTGATTTTAATCTCCCTTTGATATCTGATAGCAATTATAATTTGTTAAATAGAAATGGTATTTGTACTCAATTGCAACATTACTTACTAATTCTGTATTTGATGGACTAATTTATTTATTTCTGTCTATAGGCATCAGTTTAGACAAGTGTGTTTGGGGCTCCTACGATTAACCTCTTAAACTGACTTATTTTATCTTTTTGTAATTCATACTACTACAATGAGTTGTAATATTGTTGATGTATATATATAAATTTTTCTTCAGAATTTTTCATATTTTCTACTTTTTTATTATAATTCTTTTTAAGTAATAATTTGTTTTTAGTTGCAATTATATATCCTATTTTTCAATCCCATGTATTTTATACTCTGAATATTTAGATTCATTCTACCCATACCTAAGCCATTCTTCTAGTAAAAAAAAATCATTTGTATAATGGCTGGGGCTGGCCCTGTGGACTACTGAAAGCCACTTTTAATTAAACTCAAAATATGTACAGTTGTAAATTTATATATTTACAATGTAGGCCTATACACAAAAACATTTGAATTTGACTTTTATTCAAAATTTTCATGCCAGACAGGAAATTCACACAGATAATATAAGAGGGAGGGGCACTCAGGATATCCCGTACCATGAACTTGCCTTCACAGGAAATTCTTTCAATACTAATTGTGTGAAATCCTATAATAAGCTGCATTAGTCTCTGAGACAAGTATCAAACTTTACTAGTTTTAAGGATAAGGTGCCATCCCTAAATTACTTAATGCCTTTAGGAGGCAGCGTTATATACCGTCACGGGGGAGCGTGGGGAGTTTCTACGCAGTGTTACATAGTTATTAATCCTTTACAAATTGTTTGAATTCATTCTCAAAATTTGATCTTTTTTACAAGATTTAAAAAGCTGGTATGATATTCTCCCTCCATTAGAAAACAAACGAAACAAAATCAAAACAATGACTATCATAAATTATAATTTGCAGCAAAATGGATGATACAAATTTGAGAGGGGGTTGGTAACAGCGTTACGTAATTTTTGAGGGGGGTTATGTAATACTGTTACAAGTCCTTTACATATTTGGGGGAGGGGGTCTGACAAGCTCCGTTTAGCATTACATTATTTAGGGACGGAGAGGGAGAGAGAGAGAGAGGGGGGCTTCCACTATTGCTGGGTAGGTGGCTGTGGTGGGGTGTACATCCATAGAGCAACACTCAGGAATAGATACAGTTTTTCAGTTAGTATATATATACTACTATATACAAGGAGGGGATCTAATTACTTTAGTGGTGTAACACTGATCAAAATTTTTGCTATGGAGGGCAGAGACAGGTTTTCAGAATTTTGGACTTTGCAATCATGTCAATGGCCATTCATGCGTTGTATTGTATTGTAACTATACATTCCATAAGAATTACAACGTTCCCAAGTAATGTTATGACTTCTATAAGCTAAGAAAACGTTTCAAGAAATTGTTAAACACTTTTTTCATGAAAAGTTAAAATTCTGAAATTTGAAAAAACTTATAGAAAAATATTTCTGTCAACCACGTATTGAAGTACAAGTGTGATAAAATAACAGGTTTTTGAGTAATAGAATTGTGTAAAGTTGATGTACAGCGAAAACTATATTATATTCGGGTAGTTTTTTGGTCCATCAAGGATATAAATTATTAAAACTTATAATAAAATTAAAAATTCATTTGTCATAACGTATATTGAACAAGGAAAACAATGGTGGGATTGGATTGTTCATAGGCCTCTTAATTTCTTAGCAAAAACCTTCAAACTCGGGTACTGTACACATAATTTCTGCAACGACAGTACAATTTAATTCAATGCATATTTTTTTACAGTTTAATATTTTTACAGTTAATTTTGCATTTAGTAAAGAATAATATATATTCTTTGTTTTAATAACAAGACCATACAGGAGTGCCATCTCCAAATTCTAAATGCTTGATGATTGTGCTTTAAATTAGTTTTGTAAGTGTTTATCTCATGTTTTAGAATAAGATGAGCAATAGCATAGGAAATGTGGAACTAGATGAACAAGATGAATTCACAATCAGCAAACCTGAAGAGGATGTTCAAAATAATGATAGATCAGATACATCTATATTGAATTCTCTTTTAAAAATGACTATCGACAACCTGGAAGAGTTAAATGTAAGTAGAATAATAATAATATAACTTATGTTATTGAAATATTCAGTCTGGAATATAGGAAATCAGCAACTGTTAAAGTCAACAGAAAACTGATGAAAAAAGGGATAAAAGTAAAAAATAAGTATACACTACTTAAGTATTTACTTAAGCTGCGTTTTCCTCCAACTTCAGTTAATTGCGCAGCGTGCTACGTGATTAAGTAAAATATGCGGCGTAGTTGGTAATAGCCTGGTTAAAAAAGAATGCAGCGCAAAAGTGTTTTCCTAGAAATTTTATTGCGTCGCGTGACTAGTGGATTTGCAGTTCCTATAGTAGTTCTATGCTGTAAATCGAAGAGAAAAATGTCTTGCTTTTGTGTTATTGGTTGAAGAAGAGATGGACAAAGATGTTAACATTGCCATAGGTCTGTCGAAGAGTCGAAATTCATGTAGTGAATTTCTTATCTACTGTATTCAATGTATTGGCTATTAATACCACTTTATAAATAGTTATTATTTCGACAAAATTAAATTAAAATCATATTAATACTTACCAGTCTTGTTCATTTTTTACCCAATACCACTCCATAATTTATCTTTCTTTAAGTTATTTTAAAATTCAGGATGACTCAATTTCCAAAGGACTTCGAATCTGGACACACAATCAATCAATAAACTGTTGTCATTTGCAGAAAACTGATTATCCACTATAATATCTGATGTAGATTTCTCCATAATTACAGCAACAGAGTTTAGTTGTCTAGCGCGACTAGTAACTGACTGCTTTCGAGGTAGTGCTCCAACTATGCTGCTCGCTGCATGCAACGCGGTTAACAATTAGCACTGCTAGGGAAATGGTCTCATTTGTTTACATGGAATCGGTGGTTTTGCTTACCGCGAAGCACGAAGCGCAAAAAGCTGAATCACGTTGCTAGGAAAACGCAGCTTTATCCCTTTGCAGTCGAAAGGCCACTGGCATGGTGAGTCTCCGCTCCTAAACAACTTGTAATACTAGCCGTTCGAACTGTCCTCCCATGTCGCACGGCCATTGTGTGTACCGCAGCACTGTCTTATGCTATGCGTCAGCCATGACGTCTGCCAGTTCTCACTGGGTCTGAATTGTTTTGTTATCACTGCTGAAATGGAAAAATGGGGATTTAAAAATTAAAAACCCATGTAAACTACATAACTTTGCCTTTATGGTAACGTTTAAACTATGTTGTACTACAATTACAGTTTATGATAAATGAAATAAATATTTGTTAGTTACAAATAACAATATTACAGATCAAAAATATTAAAATCAAATAGAAACATAGAGGTACTTCAGAGTTTTAGTTTTTTTGCAGTGTGATATTGTTCTAAACACTGTCCAATACACAGACAAGGTTTTGAAGTACATGTCTTACACATATATTTTGTTCTCTTTCTAGTACTTCGCGACTGGTGAGCACTGAGGTAGAGAGGTTAGATCTGTGGAATCGATATTTAGCTAAAAAAGCGGGAAACTGACAGACACTTAGTTGCAAAGTTTCTAAACAAGATACACCACCTTACAGAGGAATAATATCGTTAAAATAAATACTAAACGCAGAACTGTATCGTGGCCACTGACAGTAGCCGTGTGCATGTTCGGTGATTTTCACATTGGCTACTTTTAGTGGCCTTGTGATCTTGGAGGACATTTACAACAGCAAACATGACAAGCTGTCACAGAAATGGCTGTGGCTACTTATAGTGGCCATACAACCCCAAAGGACATTTCTTAAAGAGCCCTCTCGAGTGCAAAGGGTTAAAATGTTAAACTTACATATATACTCTTAACCATAATTGATGTCTTTTCGATAACTTAGTTATAAAAAAGTATCAGTTACAAACCAACTTAATTACTGTATTCTAATAGGCCTTTGATGCTTTAGTTTTAATTAAATAAGTTACCTACAGGTTTCTTATAATAAGAACGGGAAATTCTTGACAACAAGCTATTACACTGTTGGTAAAAGGTATAATATATTGATCTAATGTTATTATAGTTTACGTTCAAAATGATGGTTAGTAAAAACAATGGTAGTTTAATACAAATGTTGTTTGATAAAAAATAATAGTTGATAATAGTGATTTTTTTATTCCAACATGGCAAACATTGACGGATTTACCACTAGGCAGACTAGGCAGCTGCCTAGGGCCGCAGGCAATAGGGGGGCTTGAAATATTGCGCTAATGCGCTAAGTAAAGGGTCCTCATGATTTTCCTACAGAGCTACCTGCTAGATTTTATAAAATATATTTACTACACTCCTTATAGATTATAGAAATACACCACGTACACAGACATAATGAAAAATAACTATGTCGAAGTAAGTATTGTTGAGTGTAAAGGTGTATTTATTGTGGTGAGCATATCATCTGCGATTATGATGTCGATATCTACAGAGTACAGACTATAGTCTGAATAAAATAACATTGGTTCTGGCCGCTGGTCTGAAATAACAAAACTCTTGAGTTTTAATTTGCTGTCAAATTTAAAATAAGTAAGCAATAATTTTCAAACTAATTGTATAGTGTCCACCTTGTCATATTCTTTAAGAAAAAAATTATGCTCTATATTTTGCTTGAGCTAATTTGTGTTTAAGAACACGTTTTTATGAGTGAAATTGCGCATCTTCTTTAACCTGTCACGGTAGCGAGAATAATAATAATAATAAAATATTTTCTTATGGATGGATGACAGTTTGATTCATTTTGATTAGTTTGGTATACATCTCATTTAATAATTCAAATAGGTATATGAGAAATTAATTTTTTTTGTAAACCTTTGCAAACACGGTTACGACAAACGCTAGACAACATTTCTTTAAACCTAACGACATTTCTTATCTGGAAATATCGTCGATCTTTAATTGTCAACATTATTTTATGCTTGGGCTGAAAATCCGGTCTACACTTTCCCTTGAGCAGAGTATCTTACGCGTCCAACACAGCCTCGATGTAAACGAACTGTGGAGTTACTTCATCAACTCTTTATTATTTTTCTGCATGTTTGATTAGTGCCACAGTATTATTTTAGTTATACATAAATAACACAGTTCATGTTTGCTCAAAGAAATTTTGTCTAGTGTTTGTTGTTTCTGGGTTTGCAAGGGTTTACAAAAAAAATTTCTCATTAACTTGTTGAAATTATTAAATGAGTTTTATACCCCAAATTATTCATAATGAATCAAATTGTCATCCATCCACACGATAATATTTTATTATTATTATTCCCAGTACAGTTATAGGTTGAAGACGACTCGCACACAATTTCACTCATGTATATATTGTATCGTCTTTTATCAGCTACCATTTTTTTTTTTAATTTAAAATTATGTAAAAGCTGAGTGTTATAGTTGAACAAACAGTTCAAAAGTCATTACACTATAATAAAAATTAAAAATAAATAACAAATGATCTCCTGTCACAAAGCTAAATCCAATCCATCAAGCGATTTAAGACCTGCCTCACAGATTCTAATTATGCTAGCTAATCCCTCCGTAAAATAGTGCAAGAGGCACTCTGATACTATGGGATCCATTGTTTGGATAGACTCCCTGCAATCACATGACTGATCTACTGTCAATCCTCATTTGTATTATCAGTAGTTACATCTGCCCACTACAGTTTGGAACCGATTCAATAATGTCCACTCCCTACGAGGGAGATTCATCCTATATACAGGTATTGATGGATCGTTAATAATGAACTTATTTTGTCCATAAAAAACTGTTCCACGCTATGGCCCAGCTAGTATCGGGCGAGAAATTTGATCTGCTCATCTGGAAAGCAGTACTTAGAGGTGAGTTTCGAGATTTTAAGTGAGAGTTCTGACGTGGGAGATCCTGGGTAATGGGTAGGTGCCAATAAATTCAAGATCTTATTGAATTCTTTATGTAGTTCCTCCTAACGTCTTATTTCTGGAGGAGCTATATTGCACAGCACCGGGAGCCAAGGTAGTGGAGTTGCCATGAGAGTACCACTAATAGCTCTCATGGCTCTATTAAGTTGGACGTCAATCGCTTTTGTATGTGTGCTTCTTAGCCATACAGGAGCACTGTATTTAGCAGCTGAATAAACCAGTGACAAAGCAGTAGAACGCAGGACGTGTGCGTAGGCTCCCCAAGTTGTTCCAGCAATATGTAGTACATTTGCCCTGATTTTAATTTTAGCTGTAGTTTTTTGAAAATGGCTTTTAAACATCAGCAATCGATCTAACATCGTTTACACCATTTAGAAAGATGTTTAATTCCAGGTTCTAAAATATTTTTTGAGGGTTGCAAGATTGTTTGTGAGTGTTTCTTCATTAGCTGTGAAGTCCTTGTGTTGATTAGCTAAAGAAATATTGTCTGCATATATAAACTTTCTTGACTTGATGATTGGGATGTCAGCAGTATACACGTTAAATAAAATTAGAGCAAGTACGGACCTGTACCGGGTCGTTTGACTGGTACATTTTGTGACTTGTTGTCGTGGTTTGCCAGGCTGCCTGAGATCGCTCGCACGCTGCGGTTTGTTTACTATAGTGGCCGTTGGCTCGGACTCTGTCGTTCTGTGATTCCAGCTCTCGGTCTTTCGGGTTGGCCTGTCGTTTTACCTGCCCTCAGCTGCCTCTGTTCACGACATGTTGTCTGGCTAAGAGACTCTTAAACTCCAGGGTCCTTGAGTGGGACATTTTTACCCTCAGCCTGCTGTCCGGATGAAGTTCTACCATCTCTACTGCGAGCCTGGGGACCATGTGATAGAGCCTAGTTTCGCCACTAACTGCCCTTTCTACATCCTTGGGTGGGGTTCTACAGTCCTCAGGTCAGTGTGTTCCATGTTTTTCCCGGTGGCTGAGCTGGGCGTGGTAATTTATTGTGATATAAAAAAAAGACAAAGAAATATAAAAATAAAAAAAAAGAAGAAAATCTCTAGGCCACGACTACGACAAAATAAAAAAATAAAATAAAACTGAACAGTGTAAATTATGAAACAGCCATGGGACTTATATATATTTATTTAAAATTAAAAAAACTTTAAAATAAAAACATTTATGTTAATATTTATTGTTATTTATCTTAAATTGTTTATTTTGTTGTTATATTTTTTATATTTTATACTAGTTAGGCCCCTACTGTTAAATTATGTTATTATTTATTTTTATGTTTAGGCCTAGTGATTAAGTTTGTTTGTTTTATTTGTTTCGTGAATTGTAGTATTCTGAAGTGAATTTTTGATAGTACGGTACCGTGTTATATTAAAAAAAAATTGTTTAGTTTTTAAATATTCACCAAAAGGGAATTATTTATTGTATTTTTACTTTGCTTGAATTCGGAGCTGCCCAGGGATTCCGGCCCTGGCCTCGGTGGAATCATGGGATGTGGGCTAAATTGCCGGTTATTTGGTGTTTTCAAAATTTGTCTAATTTTTTCATTGTAAGTTTTTTTTTTAAATTTTGGGTCTGGTATTTCTTCAGATAGGTACATGTGTTTTGTAATTTTGTTATAGTGTTTGTTGATTTTGTGTTAGTTTGTTATCTCTTGTTATTTTTGTGTTTCTTGTGGATTGTTTAAGTGTAATTTTGATATTGTGGCCTTCTGCCGGTTTTTCAGAATGATTAAATAGTTTTTTCGCTCAGCTGCCAAGTTGTAATTTAACCCTCCGACTGCTGCCCGTGATCCTATCACCTGACTGGTTTTGAGCCATCCCCCAGTGGGCACGACTTCCAGTTTTGGGGGGGGGATGGGTCTCATACCCCTGTGGTAGACCATCCTTCAGCTGTCTATATGAGCTTTCTTCACGACCTATACATACTTTTATTAGCCTTGCACTAAGCATTGACTCTAGAAGTCGCAAAAGAAAGGGACAGGGAAGGAGGCTGTAGAACTTTAATAACAAACATTTGCTCCATACTGTGTCATAAGCCGCTGTGAGATCACCAAAAGATTCAGATGTTTTTAACTTGTTTTCAAACCCATTCTCAAAAAATGTTGTCAGAGCCAGGATCTTGTCGCAACAACTTCGGCCAGGGCGAAAACCACCCTGCTCAAGTGGAACATAGGATCAAGAATGGGTGATATTCTGTTGTATAACAGTCTTTCCAGCAACTTATAACAAACATTAAGAAGAAATATAGGGCGGTACCTTTCCACTCGTTCAGGGTCTTTGCCAGGCTTCTACTTTTGTACAGCTACTACTTTTGCGGGGAAAACTCGGGGGTCGCGGTGCTTATCGTGTAAATGGTATCGTTAAATCAGAGGCCGTGCAGCAATTTAGAAGATTAATTCGCCCCTGTTTCATGCACAACTTAGAAGTGTGTGTATCTAAAGTCGACGAGTTGGGCGCGTGAGTGCTATTCGTCGTGTTCCCTATAAATCTCAGCCAGCTTTGATTAGCTCTAAATTAATTAATTAAAAAAAGGAGTTAATTTAACGAGGAAAAGATTGCTAACAATTTGGCTGGCTGCGATCCCCTCGTGCTTTCAAACTATCTAATTCTACATTAAAAGGTTTTGCTACTTGATTTTTTTTTTTTAAAGGAGAGGCCGCTCTCCCTCTTAACCTTACTCTATTCATTCCACATGGACTACTGTCTGTGCGAGGAACTTATTCAGACAGAGTAAGGGGGCGAGCCATTACAGTAAACGGTGAGTGAATATTACTGATATATCTTCCAGTCCAAAACGGATTCGAACCAGCGCTATCTCTAACCCAAGCTCAAAGTCCTGATGCCTTAGACCGCTTGGCCACTGGCTCACCCAATTACTACCAGATGGTTCTACTCCCCCCTTTCTGATAATTTAGCCTAATTGAATCATCTTAATCGATGAGTTATAACTTAAACTATGAGACTACTCATCTGTCCAGGTCCACAAGGGCGATAGCGACAGCGACACTTCTACTCTGGGGCGGCGTAGGTGCATGACTCTGACGCGTCAACCTCACTTCCCTAAGTTTTGCGCATGCGCGAGCAATAGTTACAATTCTCATGACGTGTGGTTATCCACCACAATCTCCCCCCTTTAATTTTGTTATTTTTATAGGGGTGGAGTGTAAGGTAAGTGTAGGGTTCAGCTTAGGAGTGATTCAACCCCAAAGTGTACAACATGGCCGACTCGGAAGTTCGTAGCTACTCGAGCAGGGAGGTTGCTGCCTCTAATGCTGAGGATGGCACTTTATATTTAAAATTGGTGATATGAGTAGGTTGTTTATCGTTTGTACGTTGGTTGGAAGAAGCAGTGGTCGGTGTTTTTGAATTTTTGTCGTTGTTGTCATTTCCTGAAAGGTAAGTTTCGTGCAGCTAAGTATCTACTAAAGCTGCAATTATGACTAGTATCTACTAAATAATGGAAAAAAGGAGATAAAAAAATAAAAAAGCTAGTTAATTCCTTGAACCTAACCCTTAAAACGCTGAGTAATTTTCTGTAATTTTTCAATTAACGCTTAATTTTCTTGAATATATATAATTTTAGTTTTTGTAAAGTTATATTTTTTTAAAATCTAAACCAGGATAGTACAATGTAAAAAAAAAATAATAATAACGATATTGTATTTTTATATTCATTTTTTATTCATTACAAAGTTTTGTCAAAACTGTAAAAACGAAATATTATTGGATGCAATTAAAGAATTTTATACTTGCAAAAATAAATTTTTCAATTGAAATATGATTTTAGAATGACAATTTCTTCCTTAGAAAGTAGCAGCTGTATGAAAAACTTCAAAACTATAAATTGTATAGCCATTATAAAAATATATACAATATAACTCAATAAGACAACAGATTATACAAAGTTTATTATTTTGAATTTACTCTATATTTTTCATTGTGAAGTCTAGTTTTATTTTTGTTGTAAATAGTGTTTATTTTGTGTACATAATCTGTTTGTTTACACACCGGAGGTTAGCACAATGCACGAGACAGACAACAAATAACTGCAGACTGACGAGCGCCAGCCGGTCGCCGCGTCATGTGACTAGCAGATGCGTATATATTCGCTGCGAGCACTAGCGGTTACCTCGATAGAGGCAATAATGAATGAAAACTTCATATTATTTACATTCGTTGCCTAGTAACCAGTCCAAAGGTCTCGAAAATGAATAATAACCTGAAAATAGTCTTGACCTTGAATCTTAGAACTCGCTACGTTGTATTAGGCCTGTTCTAGGATTATTGTTATCAGCTCGCGAAATATTACGTATAACGCGTTACTGGCAATTGTAAACATGCGTATATATACGGATGCCGCGTTTTAAGGGCTAAAAATAAACTTAAACTATTATGGTTGAACTAAAAATAAGTCTGAAATGTGCGCGGGTACGTCAGTGAAGTGGTGGGTTTGATAAAATGGACATGGTTGGTATCACATCTTCCGCCTGCTCGGAATATTTATGTATGGCTATACTGCTCCTTGGTCGGTTTGAATTTAATTAAAAGGAGTGGTTGCCATATCTAATCGGCAAGCCATAAAAATTATTAAGGGAATATACCTGCTGCGATAGATGCAGCTGCCCCTTGTGCGGCAACCCATGCATCAAGAAAACTGAATGCGCTAATACCTGCCATAATAGGAGGTTAATATGTGGCAATCCATGCCGAAATATAGGTCGTTATGGCAATGTATGCCAAAATAGAAGGTTGTTATGGACCAATGGTGTTCGGACAGCTGATTGGTTGCCCCTCCTCAATCCAGGGCTCAGCGGATGGACGATAAGATTGATAAGGGCGGGTAGTTGTTATGGCGACGAGTTGCTGATGATATCATTAGTCAGATGATGTGACTGGAATTGATTTCCATGAATTCATTTGATAAGGTGAAGTAGTGTACTGGTTGCTTTTGACTTGATCGTCGCTGACACATGCCCGCATTGAACGCAAAATTCCCCTGCGACTATCTTAAACAGTAAGTTAATTCTAACTAGATTTTTTTGTATTTATTTGAAAAATTTAATGAGACTGGTTTGAATTTAAACGGCGTATTGACTATGGTTACATAAAGAATGGTGGATTGCAGTAAAATATTAATGTAATAAATGTTGAAAAATATTATAAACTTTATGAAATGTAATAGTTTTCTTAATACAATACTTACTTATTAATTTAACATGGTAAACCTGATTTTATTGTTTGACACACATTACACTTCTCTTTAATCTTTGCTTATTATTTGTATTAAAGTGTAAATCTTTGAGAGGAACACTGCTCTATCTGTTTATAAGTCTGTTTGTGAAAGTGGAGAAAAAAACTATTACTTGAAGTAGTTCATATTACGTCAGTTTGTTTGTGAAGTTTGTATTGGATGAACTTGTGGCTTCATATACATTGTGTGTTGACTGATTGCTCTTGGTGATAACTTGGGTGTGATAGTTAAACATTTCTAATTTTCGGGTTTTGCTGCATTTTTTTTATATTTTCAGAAGAGAGAGCCCATAAACATTGTCTCTTCTAAAATATAATGGTATACAGTAAAACTCGGATTATCGGAAATAAAGGGGGCTGAGACCGTTTCCAATAACGAAAATTTCTGATAATCCGAGGTTTCGTTTTATAGATGTTATTTTAACATAAAAAACTCATTTTTTTGTACAAATGTTTAATAAAAGGTACTGATATACATAACAATAATCTATATATAAATAAAAACTGTTTAAACAATCATTTAGTTACAAAATAATCGTCAGTCTTCTTTTGTCGTTTTTTGTCATGTCTTTTTCTGGCTGCGATGTCCTGCCCTCATTTAATTAATATTACATCAGTTGGTGTGGATTCCTCGCCAATGAACACTTATAACATACTGACAAAAACACTAAAATAACTGAGAATAAACTGACTTAAAATACTATTAAAATCATATACGAACTACTGAACTGAACACAAGTATTACCGCACTTCACTTGTCTGTTGGCAAAAATGAACTGATTGTTGACCAGTTGTATTGTTTTTATTTTCGGCCAGAAACTGTACTTTGACCTAGGACTATAGGGTGGTACAGTAATAGGCTATAGGGTAGTTGACTCATTCTATGTTAACCGCTTTTACTCCTCATAGCGCATACATCTTCTTGAGGGAAATAAACAAACAATTGACGGGCTAAATGTTTTTTCCTTGGTTCGTTTTCGATAATCCGAGTTTCCGATAACTGAAATTACGATATTCAAGGTTTTACTGTATTCAGATTTAGGAGATAAATACCTATAGTTTTATACCCTGCTTGGCTGATTTATTTTAGTACTAAATTTTTTTATTGTTGGCTAAATTTTTTTGTTTTTGGGGCTGAGGCCTCATAATATTATTTCTTTTTCAAATCTGATCGTATATTTAGATTCAAGAGAAAAATAGCTTTCATTTGATACTAAGTTTTATAGTGGATAATGTCAGTATGAAAAACTTAAAATTTTCAAAAATTGTGGTTTGTGGGCCCCAATACCTCAGAATGTTGAGTTTTTAGTCTGAAATTCATATGTAACTTGTGCATTTGTTACACTTGCATACCTGTTAAGTCAAGAAAATTTTACTTTAAGTACTTTTAGAGCTAGGTAAAAAAAAATATATTTTTGAAAAAACAATATTCCCATAAGAAATGCATTGGGGCCAAAAAAAGCTGCCATCTTTTTTATGAGTGAAAAAAGTGAAATTTAGTGATTTTTCCTGGTGGTTTCAGACCAAGAGCTTCAATTCAAGTAAACACATCATGGGAGTAGGACGTCGAGAAGTGAGCGATTTCATGTCAGTGAGTGAGCTTTACACAGGCGGATTAATATGGCATTGTCCTGATCGGAATTCCTATAAGTCAGCATAAAAAAGTCAGGATAAAATCAAATGTCGGTATGGAAGTGAATTGTCACTTCAGACAAGTGAAGTGAATCATGAAGCAATATATACATGACAGATGAGTAGAGAAAGTTCCGGTTCTGGCTTATATTATCAGCGGTGTCGCCTTGGAGACATCTCTTGCATCAAGTCTCTACACATAATTTTTCTTTCTTTCTTTAACAGCCACTCATAATCACTTATAAATGCTGTGTGACAAAACACAATCAATAAAAACTATACTACAATTAAAATGACTTCACTTAAAAATATTTTTCTATAAAAGCTTAATAGTTTACATACGTAACTCAATGGCCACCATAAGAAATAATGACAAGTGTGCAAAATGACAGATAACAACAGTAGCGCTCCTTGTGGATCGCAAAAAAACATTTAGTAATACACTTTTCACGTATTTGTGTAAAGTGCACTGCAATTTACTGTCCACTGCACCTGCAATGTTTGTGATACTATGCAAGCAACACAGCGACATCGCAAGCAACAGTAATTACGTCGTTCAGACAACCTGCATCATCTGGTATCTGGATGATTTGGGTCCGAATAAAGCGAAGTTCACTGTATATAGATAAATCACTCTACCTTAGAATAAGATTGTTGTATGTAAATTAATAACATCTGAAATCATTAATATATTAGGAGAGATGTGCATCAACAAACTTACCTAAGCAAACAAGTCCACCAACATCTTGTTAACTGAATCAATAACTTTATTTCTCATATTTAAACGTATATTGTGAAGCCATAGTTTCACATTTTTTTTACCCAAACAATCCTAAATTATTTTCGTCAGAAATCGATCTTGATGTTCCACTGAAATAACCGTATGTTGAATATGGATAAACATGAGAGTTGCATTTATCTCTGAATGTTCAAATGCCAGATTATTGGTTGAGATTTTTCATTACTTATTTATACACTTTGTTTTAGAGTAAGGCAGGCAGTAGTATGAGAGAAATGCATCTGGAGAAAGTGGTTCGCTGTAATGAAGAAGGTGAAATGAATTCTGTCAAAGCAAAATACATGGAGGATTTATACAGAAAAGGAAAATTGGAAATAAAATCTTTGGCACATTCTCTTTTAAAAATGAATTTGGATAACTATGAGGACTTCTATGTAAGTAAAAATTCATATTATGAACAGGATCACTTGTATTAAAGGAAGTAAATTGAACAAGAACATTTGTATTAAATATCAGTTCTAGACACACTATTTAGAGAAGTTTTATATTAATGGATTGGCAATGGCAAATATTGTAGTTTGAAAAATGAAAAAAAGGAATACTATTTGAAGAAAATAATGCTACTGAATATTTATGATCTTAGTACTTAGGTAGAATAGTGACCACTCCAACTTGCCAATATGCTCATCCACTCGTTCATGAGCCTCCCGTCCACCTACACTCATATCGTCCATGTTCCAACCAACCACTAACACATAGAACGTCATTCATTACCCACCTAGACACATATATTGTTAATGTCCACCCATACATGCACAGCATCTGCTATGATAAGTTAATACTAAGTGGTCACCACAATGTATAGTGATTTTTCTTTTCTTTTTTATTATTGACCCAAATGTCTTTTCTGCATGTTAAACCTCACAATTTGTTGCCGTTATAGGTGACAAAATCGTTACGTAGGTAGAAAACTGATTGATAATCACAAAACAATCTTTTTTTCTGCCATCCATTTAGGCATAATGATCACATCACTCTTTTATTTTAATTGTATTACATCTAAAACTTGCTTACAAGAGATTGATAAACATTTCACCAGTTTTGTTTTTATAAATTATCTTGTTATTTATAAACCTACATGATTAATTGACACTTCATGTTTCATTTAGCCATTTTTAGGTAAAACAGTAAAATTATCTGACACAGTGATTACTAAAGAAAGAGAAGAAGTCGCTACAATTATTATATTCACTCAGCTGTCAGAACACATTGATTACTTACATGGTGCCTTAGATTCAGCAAGAAAAGCGATTTCTGTTTTTGAAACTAAGGCTACTGAAATGGAAATGAAATGGAAAAGTCTAGAAAAATCATATAGTGAGCTAAGTGCACAAAGATCTACTGAGGTAGGTGTGATACTCTTTTAATTTATAAAATGTATTTACTCTCTAAAGTAGGGCTTGCAGAATTATTTTTTGGTAATTACATTGTTGTTACTATTGGCATTCATTTCTATTTTCATGGCAGTAAAACGTTGAGAGTATAGTGCAGTTAATGAATGAAAAACAGAATAAGGTATTTTTATTCAGTTTGTGAAAGACAATATTAATCAAATAAATCTATAAATTATAAAATCCAAATACCAGTGACTCACTCTCTTATCACTGTATTTCGTAACTCTTAAATGTTGTAGAATGATTGGTGTTTTGTTGCAATAAGAAGAGATTTTGAAAAATTCATCATACGAGGTCTGTAAATTAAGTAATGAGACTGGCAACGTTGCGTTTGATCTGGCAACACTGGAAGCGCGGGGCTTGGTGGGGCGGCAGAGGAACATGTTATCCACCTTCAGTACGAGTTTGACCTCGCTCGAGTCATTTGGTTGTGCGTAGCGATTGTTTTTGTGAAACAGTTTTTTCTGTTGTGTTCTAAAAATGAATGCCATCAATTTCGAGCAACGGTGTGCTATCAGGTTTTGCTTCAGACTAGGGCACAGTGCAACGGAAACTCTTCTTAAACTTCAGTAGGCCTACGGAGATAGTGTTTTGTCAAGAGCCCAGGTTTTTCGTTGGTTTAAGGCATTTTCGGAAGGAAGAAAGTCGATTGAAGATGAACCACGAAGCGGAAGGCCTTCATCTTCAAGAACCGATGAAAATGTCAACAGAATCCAGGATCTTGTGCGTTCAGATCGTCGGTTGACAGTCAGAATGATCGGGGAAGAGTTAAATTTGAGTCACACCACCATTCATCAAATTTTGACAAATGAATTGGGGATGAGGAAAATCTGTGCAAAAATGGTTCCAAAAAACCTTTCGCAATACCAGAAGAACATCAGGAAGGAAAGGTGCCTTGACTTTTTGGATTCAATTGAAAATGACCCCCATTTTCTGGAACGTCTCATTACTGGTGACGAGTCTTGGGTGTTTGAGTACGACCCAGAAACCAAGCGCCAGAGCATGGAGTGGCACACTTCAACCTCTCCGAGGCCAAAGAAGGCAAGGATGGCGAAGTCAAAGATCAAATCCATGCTGATTTGTTTTTTTGATATCCACGGAATCGTCCACAAAGAGTTTCTACCGAAAGGTCAAACGGTCAATCGACTCTTTTACCGAGAGGTTCTTGAAAGACTTCGAAAAAGGGTCATTCGTGTGAGACCAAACATCAAGAACAACTGGGTGTTGCATCACGATAATGCTCCTTGTCACACAGCAATTTCAATAAACGAGTATTTAGCCAGTAAAAACATTCCTGTGGCTCCTCAGCCTCCTTATTTGCCTGACTTGAGTCCTTGTGACTTTTTTCTCTTCCCAAAGTTGAAAAATCACCTCAAGAGAAATCATTTTGGGACAGTCGAAAACATTCAAACGGCTGTAACCGACCAGCTGAAGGTTATTCCAGTATCGGAGTTCCAGCACTGCTATGAGGAGTGGAAGAAACGTCTCCAGCGCTGTGTGGCCTCAGAAGGAAGTTATTTTGAAGGTGACAATATAGAATTGTAATTCTTTTTGAATAAAAAATTTTAAAAAAATCAGTCTCATTACTTAATTTACAGACCTCGTAGTTCCAAAACGACAGTTATTTTGTGCAGAAAACTGTGTTTTCTTATTTTTCTTGTTGTGGCTAATTGAAATTGAATTGAATTTAAATTGAAATTAATTGAATGGTCCCATTGAAAAATTAATATTACATTTAGTTTCAAATTTGAAAGAATCTACAATTTCATTCCTCAGTTTTTGCTCTATCTCACCTCCTTCACCCCTAGGTAGAGCTAGATTTTCAATTTAAAGGTGTGACTCAAAACAGCTACTTAACACACTCTGAAAGTAGACTTTTTTGGTTTTCTCGTCCAAAAACTCATAGATCCAATAGAACAAACATTATATTGCAGGAAAAGAAAAATCTGTAGAATTACAGCAATCTTTATATTGTAGATTGTAAACATGGTGAGAGATCACTTAATGAGGCAGAATTTTGATACTTACTGCCCTCTTAAAATAAACACTGATTTTTCTAGGCTAAGAAACTTTGTTTCTCAGTTGAACAAACGGATTTCAATGAAAAAAAATGTCAAACTAATTTAAATACAGCCATGGACTGCTTATATGACATGGCTAATCACGGTGAGAAACCCGATATTTCTCTGATTGAGACACATTAATACTACTTTGTACCTTCTAAAGTAGGGTTACTGATTTTTCTAGACTACACAAAACTTTTATATGTAGAAGAACAACCTGATTTCAATGAGAACATTTTAAAATTAAATTGAATACAGCAATAGCCTGATAATAGGACATGGCCAAACCCCGTTCTTTAACACTTATTTCCTCTGTGCCTGATCATTGTATTTCGAGATTATTAGAAATCATAAACTAAATATAAAACGACAAGTATTGTGCAGTTTGTTATATGGTAATAATGCAGGTTGAGCTTTTATTTATAAAGTGGCAAGGTTGCAGGTCAAACTGTTACATTGTTGTGATGGGTTAGAGGAAACCACAGAGGAAGGATAAGCAAGTGTATAGAACCAACCAGTTGTGAAGCATGGGCATCTGCTAGATTTATATCTGTAGTCACATTTTTATTTTAAAACTGAAGTTATTAATTAGGTATCTCATAAATGAAAAAAACCTATAGATCAATTCTCACTGGCAGTTTTGTATGATAGGTCTAAGCTTATAAAATGTTTCACAGTACTTCTCAGAACATTGTCTTCCCTCTTGACAGAAAGAACCAAAAAATGCTTTTCCAGTCTAAAATTTGTGACCATACACTTTTGTGTTGGAATTTCTTGTTTGAATTTTTATGATTTCATCAAGGAGTTAAAATTACTTGAATTGTTTTTTGATCTGTGAAGTGTACTCAATCTACTCAAGAACTCATCACCATCTTTGTTATAGCATTCCAAATTTGACAAAGTATGTGTGAAATGCTTTGTTTTGTTATTTTATGTCAACATTCTCAGTGTCGTTTATCAGTAAAATTTCATTCTTGTTCACTGAGCATGAAACCTGGGTAGCTATTTGATAAGCTCCTCCATAAGTTCCATCCTTTCTGATGGAAATATTGTCTCTCAAATAGAATTTGCTTTGACAAGTCTTAATTCATGAACAGTTTTCCTTCCTTCATTAAAATACCTGCACTAAGTACACATATTTATAACATTCATTACACCTTTACCATAAAAGAGTATAATTGGCTCTTACTTGAAAAATGATCCTCATATACACATAAAACTATAATATAACATGGGGCCTATAATGAATTAAAGCTTGAGATTTTTCTTTAATTTTACAATTAAAATTTTGATCCTGTAAGCTAATTTTCATATTAAAGTCATATTAGTATGCATTCTCAACAACGATAAATATCTAGATTTGTTGAGTTGATACAACTGGTCTAACCCATTAATATACAAGTGTGTCTCACCGCCACCACAATCGTTCTGTGACGAGAATCTCTTGTGTGACTTTATTACTGCTTTTGTTTTGACTAACTGCTAGATAGTAGCATAATTAAGTGGGTAAATGAATCATCACTTGTTTGAAAGATTGTTTAGCTGTTTGAGTTTGTATTACTGCTTTATTGCTTCTTACCACATCTGACAGATGTGTTGTAGTGCTGTTGAGTTTTAATGTTAACAAGGAATTTAATCTATATTAAGCTGTAGAAAGTAGAATGTTATTCAAGTCATCTTTATTTCAGCAAGCAGAGTGGGCTCAGCACCAAAAAGATCTCTTAGTTGCTGTAAGAATTGCTAGTGACATGTGTACAGAGAGTCAGCAAAAGTTTAAGACTGCAGAGGGACGAATTAAAGAACTGGAAGATGAAATTGCTTCGCTAAAAGCCCAGCGTAATAAAACCACTTGTAAGTAGGCTGAGTTGTACCTATGAATATAGATGTATAAGAAGTAAAAAGAGATAAGGAAATAGTCAACTTCCCGTAGCAAACGAAAAGAGCTTAGTGCAACTACTATTACGCAGCGCTGGTTTGCTCTCTCTCTCTCTCTCTCTCTCTCTCTCTCTCTCTCTCTCTCTCTCTCTCTCTCTCTCTCTCTCTCTCTCTCTCTCTCTCTCTCTCTCTCTCTCTCTCTCTCTCTCTCTCTCTCCTCTCTCCTCTCTCCTCTCTCTCCCTCTCTCTCCTCTCTCTCCTCTCTCTCTCCCTCTCACTCACTCACTCATTCTCATGGCAATTTGCAATCTTCCCTCTCACTCAAGGCTGGCGCGCCAGAAGCTCAACCTAGTAGGGAGCGTGCTATGATAGTAAAATTAGAAGAAAAGTAGTCTGACTTTTTAATATTGGCTTTTCGCTTCTTATAGATGTGCATTAATTGGTTGTACTTTGTAAAGACAATACACTTATTTAGTTTAAAAAATTGTTCATTCATGAAATGAATTCATTCCAAAATGAAGGTAGTTTGTATCAGACAAGGCAATTCATTAATTGCTAGGAAACTTGCGTGCGATGTTCTTGAGATTAATTGACAGACTTCAAAGTTCACATAATCTACATTAGCACGTATATCTGGTCGATGATGCAGAATAGGTTTCCCTGCTACTATAGTACATTTGTGTGTTTAGTTGAGTTTAGAACTTCTCTAAAATTATTTATTAAATATTCTTATTTGTTTAGGTTTTCATCATTGGAGCCCCCGATGATAACTACTGCATAATTTTTCGTTAAGTCTCTTCTTAAGCTGGCTAAATTTTCTATTACAATATCAACGGTCCGCCCTAGTTTAAAAAAACACTTGATATCATAATCATCACTTCCTCAAATGTCTTCAATATTATCTAATAGACGGCGGCTGTGGCTGTCAGCTAGAATAATAATACTAGGTTTATGCTTAATTTTGTTATGTATAAGTTTAGGCTTATACAGCGTTTCAGTTTGGCCAGAATTGGGTCTATATTAGCTTACTGTCTGATTTTCTCGTGGGCTTATACAATTTAGTATAAGCCACCTGGGCACTAATAAATGTTCAGATCTAGTATTAGAGGGTACATTTTTTACATTTACATATTTAACGGAGGAAAATCGTCCGAATTCATAATAGTTGTGTCACCACAGAGATTTCAAATGGGATGAAACTTACTATGAGAGATTAAGCTTAGGCTGATATCTCTCTCGCTTCGAAAGTCTACAGACTTACATTTTGCATACTTTTCTGGGTTTTCAAATTTGTTAGGTGACTCAACTAAAGTTACAACTTCATTTTGCTGTCGTAATAGCTTAATTATTACATTTTTAAAATCTATTTCTTCTTCCAGTTCAGTTATTTTACTTATAAAATCCAAGTTCAATTTACGTCTTACTTCAAATTCCTTTTGCACTGCACAGAGCTGTAACTTAATTCTTTCATTCACCTCCTTAAGAAATTCATAATTTTCAACAGATCTTACTAATGTTTCATGCTTAAGTCTCGGAGTTTCATGTTTGTTTTTATAATCATTTATCGTACCGTCGGCTTCACTTTCTAGCAATAAAATATTGTTTCTTAATTATTCATTTTCAAAATGTTAACTGGCTCATTCTATCACATACACTTTCAGTAAAATCATTACTTAACACATCCTGCTCAGCACTGGTGCTACTTTTTGTTATCAATGGTTTTTCCACTTCTTAATATCTTCCATGTTCAAAATTATAGAGGTTATATTTCAAGTTACTCACACAGTCCTAATTACAACAAAGAACAAAGAAAAATCAACCACTTGCCATTTTGACTAGAGTCATTCATTTGAGGTTGGGTTTGTAGCATTTTATTTTAATAATAGAGACCTTTAACTTGGTATGCAACTCGACCTATGCCTCTATTTAAACTTTTCCTCCCACTCCTTGTGGACCATACCCCTGGATACATAGGGGTCAACAAAATATGTGTTAAAATAGTTTCTGATGTCCCGTTAACAGCATGTAAAGTTTTGTTGCTCAATTCGTAACGGTTAAAATAATATCAAGCTGTCCTGGGACTTTATGTTTATTACTTTGTATTAATTATAAAGGGAATAAATTTATTATTTTGTTTTATTATTCTAATTATTGTGAATACATTACTTCTGTTGTATCGAACAATGAAACATATGTTTATGATTGAAAACAATTAATTATCAACTAATAATAATAATAATACAATTGTGCTTTATTTTGTTTCAGCTGTGAATGAAACTGTGGATGGTAACAGCACAAAAGACACAGCACCTTTACCCTTAAGGGACCAACAGTTGAAGTCCAACATGCAAAACATCCCCCCTGTCATTAATAGCCGAGGTGAGTTCTACAATGTATTAACAGTGCTTGGAACCATAAACTTAAGTGATTACTAAAACACAGCCAAGTGTTTGTGTTTTCATTATATTGCATACAATTTTTGTTTTTGTTTTTGCGTTACAACATTTTAAGTGAATTTAAAGCGAATATGGCCACAAAACTTGATCTAGATGTTGTGATCACACTAAACTGGATGAGGGATTGAGCAAAAAAAACTGCATTCTGAAGGATAATCGTATCGATCACTAACCAGATGTTTCCTTTGCTCAATTTAATGTTCCCAAAGCCTCATAATGTATAAAAAATCTTGTTTGCAGTGCAGTAGGAATAAGTAATTCAGTATAGTCAACAATTGTTTTGCATTGTTCTTGTCTTTCTTTTCTGTTTTTAACCTACAATTTGACTTCCTCCCAATGTGCTATTTTATTAGGTAATTCAAGAGACTAACTGTTATTAAAATTCCAAAATGAATAGGCAATTTTTCATAAGTATGTAAGGATATAAGTTGTTGGTTGCTGTGGTAAATTTTATTTTAATAATACAGTTTTTATATCAATTTGACCTGTAAATTTGCTTAATAATGTTGTTTGTTGTTGCAGTACAATTTTCCAAAATATTTGTCCTATAGAAAATGTAAGGAATAATAACTTAGCCCTTATAGTGCTGGGAGTCGCTGTGAGCGACGCGCCATGCTAGTGTGAAAAATGCCAGCGTCGCTGTGAGATATGCCGTGTTTGTTATAGTACATCACCATTTTCTTCAACCAAGCGCTGAAGTCATACCAGACAAATTGACAATAACCGCTGTTGTTAGTTTCGCACTTTTTTTGTGTATAGTCGCGCAGCTGATTGCAGTAAACATTAGATTACATAAGTAGTGAGTGCAGCTGAGTTCGTCTTTCACGCCAGTGTAGTGTATTGTTATAATGTTTATCTAGATTGTAAACAATAATTATTTGTTATGTATTTAGAAGTTTATCACAATGAATGACGATACACTTATTCCAGCAGAAGACAAAAGACGTTTGCTAAAGTTATTAGAAAACGTAAGTGATCCTTATAAATCAGTTGCTAGCACTAGTAGGTTAGGCCAAAACAATGTTGATGTAGATGACGAATTCTTTGCTGATATACCTTCATCTGACTAAAACTCATCTGTATCTGACAGTGAGCTATATTTTGTAACAATTAGAACATTACAGAGGTAAATCAACAGTCCCAGTTTTATTTTAGAAAAACTGTTTTGCAGATTTCAATAATTAGTCTCTATATTGCTGGGTAACCAAATTGCAGTACTTTATATATATTCTTACAAAACGAGAAAAAGTTTTTAACTATGGTAAATGAAATTATTTGCCTTTCAGTTTGAAATACCCTATAAAATGGTAAAGAGGGAACAATTCTAAAAATATTTTGTAAATATGTTGTGCACCTTCAAATAAGAAAAAAAACTTTAAAAAATTTAGGTATCAAAAATTTTGTTTTAATAAAAAAATTTTTTTAATTAGGAGTATATTTCATTAGAAAGAACACCATTATTTTCCTTCAGTTAAATAAAATTAACATAAATATGCAAAAACATAGATGCTGCGTAAGTTTGTTTGAAACCTTGCTATGTAAAAAAAATGGCCTGGCATTTTTCACATAGGAAATATGCACCAAAAGAGTTAAAATTAGCGAGAGTAACGAAAATTAAAAAATGAGATAGCCAATTTATAGTTCTATCTCATCTTATTGTACTGAATAATAAGATGAGATAGAATCTGTTTAGTTTTAGAAACAAGAGTTGTCTGTAAATTAAGATCTCCAATGTTTTTTCACAAGATATACATCATTTTATTGCAACACCAATTTCATTTTCTGAAATATTGGATATATAGCTACTTTTTAATGTTGTCCCTGTCATGATTAGTGAACTTTTGAAGTCTTAAGGAAGCTTTTTCATAATCACGTCATATCACTCTCCTATTGACTTGCGCGGTAAGGAATCAACAGCTGTATTCAGCTCTTTTCGCTTCACAATTCCATTCCCCTCAAGTTTGATTTAGTTGGGCAACAAATAGGAGTCACTGGGGGCCAAATAAGAGTTGTAAGGAGAATGGTTAATGACTTAGCACCGGAATTTGACAATAAGATGTGTGCTAAATCATTAGCACCCGAACTTGGTTCGTGTGACGTGAGGTCAGGCATTGTCATAGGGTGTGTAAACTGCAAATGAATGCTGATCCCTCATTTTATTCTTTATAGCCCAACAAAATTTGTTCACAGTATTCTAAAATATATCCTCTATCTGTTCAGAAATCTCTCACACAGTCATACGCCGACCCTGAAACTAAAGATTCTCAACTTTCGTACCTGTCTCCTCTGAAACTAATGGGCGGCAGGTTTGTTCGGCCTTCTGCAATATCTCTACACCACTTATAAATATTTTGTATGTCCATAAACTTATCTCCATACATATTGGTCAACTAGAGAAGAATATGAATAGCGGTGACCCCTTAAAAGAGAGAAATTTAGTTATGGACCGCAATTCACATTTGGTGGGAGTGTCGATTTTCCCTCTCATGATTAACAGCTGCTAAGCCAAGACTGAGCATCGCAGATAGGTGAAGACTGGCCAGAACATTGGTGGGGAAAGCAATGAACACGGCACTATTGTCAGGTTTACGCTAGTTTGTTCTGTTGCAATGGGAGCTCATTGGAGACCTTAATTTACAAACAACCCTCGTATATTCATATTTTTATAGAGTTAAAGAATATATCGTGTTTTGTATTGGTAAAAGCCCTAGTTCCTGAATGTTGTGTGGCTAGAAAAAACCGGACTGAGGCTGAAAATAAAATTTACGTACAAATATTCACAATTTGATGTTATCTCCTTCAATGTACTCCCCTCCTTGTTCTCTACACCGCTCCATGCAAGTTTTCCATTGGGTGTAGCACTGCTGGAAATCATTTTCTGTAAGCCCGTTCATGACTTCCATCGCTTTTTCTTTTACTTCCTCAACAGTCTCAAATCTCATTCCTTTCAATGCTTACTTGACTTTAGGAAATTAAAAAAGTCACAGGCGCCAAGTCAGGTGAGTATGGTGGATGGTCTAACACAGAAAATTGTGTTTTACCAAAAACATTTTCACTGACAAAGCGTTGAGCCAGGGCATTGTCCTGGTGGAGTATCCATGACTTGTTTTTTCACAAATCATTCCGCTTTCTCCGAAGTTAACTCAGACATTGTTCTGATAGTTAAACAGTGATCTTTCAAACAAGGTTACTGATTTTTTCAATGTTACCATCGGTTTTTGATGACGATTGTCTGCCAGTGCGTGCGTAAAAACTTGTGTCTTCACGCCCATCTTTAAATCGTTTGAACAACTCAAACATTTGTATTTGTGATAAACAATCATCACCGTACACTTGTTGTAACATTATAAATGTTTCACTTGCAGATTTTCCAAGTTTGTATACAAATTTAATGTTTACACGCTGTTTTTTCTGGACACTCAACATTTTTCCGACAGAGATAAAAGGTTATATGCTTATCACTGACGCTACAGGCAGAATAAGTGCGGTAGAGAGACGAAACTCAAGCAGCGGGTGGAGGGGGAGTCACGTGACCAGCCATACAATATTCAGCCTTATTGCATTCGTTCTGTGGCTAAGGCAGTACTAATCCGGTTTCTTTCTAGCCACACCTCGTAAAGTCAAAATCTTTATTGCTAGCTGGTAAAATAAATAAAAAAAAGATATTTATATTCCATGGAAACATTAATAAATAGCCTAAACACATGTCCTTTTAAAGATGACGAGTTTAAAATAAATATGAACAACTTTCTTTCCTTGATATTTCATGAATTTACTAATGAAAAATATATACGAGGTCTGACCAATAAATACGCTAACTGATACAGTCTGACGGCCATGACACAGACTATAGCCACTAATTGCATTAGTTGTCTGAGACCCAATGAGCTAGAAATGAGGAGAGATGTCGCCAATGAAATTATTGTAAATTGTTATATTCATTAGGAGAGATAGGATATCAGTAATAATAATAATAATAGTAAAATGAAATAATATTAATAGTAAACAATCTTACTGCTCTGTCCATGCTACACCTCTACGCCAAGTCCGCAAGCCGAGCCGCCATCCCCTTCACGCCATCCTTGCTAATCCACAGGATTCTGTTGTCGGATGTCCAGGTGTTCCTCAATCTGTTTCGCTCAACAACCTTGTGGTACAGCTCCACTCGACTCTTCGTGAGATCCTCTCGTATCGTCAGCCCGGAGTTCTTAAGAAGTTGCTTAGCCCGGTAAACTCGCTCCCGGTCCCGGTAGCTGGCGAATCTCATGATCACGGGACGAATCCACTTCTTGCTGTCACACCTGGCTGCTGCTTCCCAACACAGTGAGACCGACTGATGGCTTCAATAGGCAAGTTAATGCCAAGATAGTCCCGGCTCAACTTCACCACCTTTTCATCTGTGTTCTCCCCGGGGGTCTCTTGGACTCCGAAGATCCACAGATTCGTTCTTCTGAGCTCGTCCACTCAATCCAACAACTCGTCATCCGCCTCCTTGACCTTCTTCCTCAGTGAAGCCACTTCGGAGCGCAGGTCGACGAATTCGGCGTTGACAGCCTTAAGGGCAGATTTGACCGCTGCCTCAATCATGGGCTTCATTGCCTCACACAACCTGATGACAAGTTTCTGCATAAATGCTTCCCCTGACAGATAGGCGTCAACACAGTTTTCCACCTGTTTATCCGTCGGTGCCATAGTTGATGTTTGTTGTGGAGGACTAGCAAACGACGAGGCAGACAAGGAGCGAACGGGCCTACACTTATCACCAGCTGATAGAGGAACAGGCTGACCTTTACTCTGAGATCGTAACTGTGGTGGCGACCGGAACATGAACCGACGGACTTGTAAATTGGAATTGTACTAATTAAATGTAATGTTATTTAGATTCTTCTTTGCCAAAACGTCGGAAATACTAACCGGTATAACTGATAAAGAACAGAATTTAAAAATCATAAAAAATCTTAGCAAAAACAATAAAAGCTACAGAGCCGAAACGAAGCGTGACTATCCTTCCTGAGTCATTCTCTTATCTCCAATAATAATAAATTCCTCGGTTCATGGGAGCCAATTGCTCTGGCACCGTCCACTGGCCTAGACCCGAAGGTCAAACCTCTTCGGACATCCCTGAAGCCCACCTAGCACAGTCGCAGGCCCGGTGCATATGCCCATGGTTCTTCAACCAGTTTCCAAAAATTTTGAAGCATTGCTTTCCGCGTTGCGAGGCTGCTTACTCACAGTGGCCACCTGCCGAAGTCAATTTCACTTCGACAGCTGCCACAAGCTTTTGTCCGGAGTTCATATGTGAGGCGTCCCCTCTAAGCGTCCCCAGAGTGCAAGGGGAGGTCTCCTACCCTTGGCGAGGGTGGAGCTCAGACTGGGGCCATTTGCCTCAGCTGTATCACACAGAAGGAGTGATTCGTAAACTGCCTCCGTGGTTTTCTAAGACGACTGACATGCTACCTCTTTTTGACGGACGGCCACTTGCTTTGCCCTACGATGATGCTCCTGCCAGCAGGGGCAGGTAGGCTCAGTCTGCCAGCGAAGCTGGAACATCTTGATCACCAGTGACAGATCAAGTCAGGGTAATGCTGGCAGCAATGCCGCTGACAAACCCGTAGGACGTAAGCCTCCCATCAACAATCTATGGTTGACAGTACAAAAACATCCAAGTCCTTACAAATTGGCTTGAGGGGGGGAGAGCAAATTGGATGGGTGAGAATAGAAGAGAGTCTGGTATGGAGGAGAAGTAATACTAGACCCAGCTAGGGACCCCGTGGACGCCAGCCCATGTACTTAGAAGAGTAAGCCCCTGGGGAGAGAAACTGAGAGACTTAGCTTCCACTATTGCTGGGTAGGTGGCAGTGATGGAGGTTGTATATCCATAGAGCAACACTCGGGTTTAAATGCAGTTTATGCCTTCCTATATACAAAACTGCATTGAAACCTGAGTGTTGCTCTATGGATATACAACCCCCACCACTGTCACCTACCCAGCAATAGTGGAATCTAAGTCAGTCTTTCTCTCTATTCCACTGAATAAAGTGTCAGTGGTACTGAACATTCGTGCACATATGATTCTTTTGTATTTGCTTACTACTCCTGTTGTGTTAGTGGACTTGTCTTCTAAGGTAAGTTTGCTGATGTCCTATCTCTCCTAATGAATAGTCTAATTCCTTGCTTAGTGCCCTTTAACCTAACCTAAAATTACTATAGATTGTTAATTATTTCAATAAAGTATTATTGTTACCATAGCAATTAATTGTAAAATTATGTTGAATCATAAAGTAAAATATATTCTTTCAGAAGATAAGAAAAATCCTATCAGCAAAATAGAAGGTTCCAAAAGGAATGCACTTTTAAAGTGGTGCCAGATAAGAACTAAAGATTATCCAAATATAGATATTACAAACTTCAGCAGTTCATGGACCGATGGGTTGGCACTGTGTGCCCTTCTTCACACTTACCTACCAGAACAGATTCCATTTTCTCTGTTGTCTCCTAACAACAAAAACCATAACTTCCAAGTTGCTTTCAAGGCTGCTGAATCTGTTGGAATTCCAACCATTTTGGTGAGATTTATTTTAATTCATTAAACTTTACTCATTATTGCAAGGCATACACTGAATGTATCTATACATAACTAGCAAAATTAAGTTTCAGCGTTATACATTTAACAACCAGGAGACAAAGTGACTTCCTCATATGTACTGTAAGTGAAATCAATCAATATCAAAATTGTCTTGGCAAATAATGGCTATTACATTCACTTATGTTTTCTTCAAAACTATACCATATATCAGTTTAAATGCTAAGTTCACTTATGAGCACACAAAAAAATATGAATTGTTCAATATTCAATCCCGAACAATATCCATAGTAAAAATATGTTATTGCATACAAATTTATAAAAACTGGATTATCAATGATTATTGCTCAATTCAGAGCGAGGCGTCAAGGTCAGCTAACTTTAAAATGTTCCAGGAATTAAATTCTCAGTTAAACTTAAAAGTGTGCTGCACAAATACTTAAGTGATTTTCCTGGAAATGTTTTTAACATAATTTTAGATATAAATAATTTGAAATTATGGCCATTTTAGACTACCTGTACTTAACTGTTAAAATATAATGTTTGGTAAACTTGGAGGTTAATTACGTAAATTGAAAAAAATAGAGATTAAGTAACAATTCCCTAAAGAAAAAAAGTAATAAACAACCAGTCTTATATACCTATGGCTTTTTCTTGTCAGCCACCAAGAAAAGAATAAACTTATTTAAAAATTAAAAACAAAAATAAAATAAAGTACATAAACATTGATATGTCAAGTTAAAATTAACATTTACTTCATCAAAATAAATGTTGTGGTCTTTTATTTTTATTGCTTGTAAAAATTATGTAAGAGTTGACATTGCTGTTTTATTTGTATATTATTGACTATAAAAATATATAACATAAAGTATTCATTTTCAGGGTAAATGTGACAAAATTGAACCTCAATAATTTTTTTTAATTTTAATTGAATTATGAAGTATCATGTTTGTGTTTTTCCAGTAGGGTGCAATATATAACGATTTACTGCACTAACCTTTCCTATACAAATAGGTTTTAAGAAACATTTTATTTTTTTTCCAGAATGTAAATGATATGATCCAGCAAGAAAGGCCAGACTGGCAGAAAGTTATGTCGTATATAAGGAAAATTTATGAGCGTTTTGAATGCTAACTTCATTTAAGAAGAGAGTAAACTATAAAGATAATTCAACTAAACTACTTTACTTATCACTGCATTATTATATTACAAAATTTACATTGAAAAATGTCACTATTAATAAGGAATAACACATTTGCTTTAAGCAAATAATCATAACTATTTAAGTCTACAGGTTTAAACATAAAATTCTTAAAATTAATAAAAGGGATGTTGAATTAAGCATCGCATTTGTTTAAGATTGTTTGTTAAAAAGGTGTTTTTCTGTAACTTCTTCAAATACTGCGGTATTTGTAAAAACTTCTTGCCACTATAAGTAAGTTCCGAAAACAGATGCTTCACCATTTGTTTTAAATTCAAATTTAATATTACTCTGATAGCTTTTTTTTCATAGTTTAGTATTAAGAAATAATTTAGAAGTTGCACTTGTTTCAAAGATTCTCGATTGCATATCTTTTGCAAAAGGGCATGAAAACAGAACAATATTTTATCAGAATGATTTGTTCATGTTACTTCCAATTCAGATTTTGATCAATTATTAAGCCAAGAAATGCTGTACCACACTTCTGCAATACTATGATTTCATATACTTATATTGTATTAATAATTACATTTGGTTTAAAGATTTGTATGCATATTTTTCATTGACAGTCAGATCCTGACAATCGGAATTCCTGTTAAAATTGCAAACAAATTATTAGTTAAATCCTGAAACTGAGCACTATGAAACACATATTTTATGATGTTCTGGTTCAATACATATTTACTTCTATTTCCTTTATCTGTTTACATTGATTCAAAATATTGTATATGATTAGTTAAATATGAGCAACTAATTATTTACGTATAATGCCAAATTTTGAAAGAACATTGATCTATTTGTCATGGTCAACACTGTTGAATGGCCATGTTAAATCCATAAATATTCCCAAAGGCCTCTTTTCCTTATCGATTTCATTTATGGAATTTTTAGTAAAATCTATCATGACTGTGATTGTTGATCTCCCTTGCCGAAATCCATGTTGACTGTTGTTTAGAATATTGTTTCTCTGCAAGTAATTTAGAAGCTGTTTATTAAATAATCTCAAATATTTTGGAAAAAATTGATAGTATTATATTTTGGAAAAAAATGTATGCTAATGATACTGGTCTATGGCTTAAGAACACTCCTCTAGAACTTTCATTGAAGGTAATGATTTTGATGTTAGGAATTCTGTTATCCAGAGCCACAAACTGCTGGATAGATCTATGAACTCACGTACACAACCCTTTTTGAGAAAATCAATCGCTTCAACCTCCCCTCCTAAAATCATCGGGTAGTTTTTGGAATACGACTAACATAACACTAACGAACTAACTCATAACATTGTAATGAGTGGGCTTAGTTTAGTTATATGCATAATTGGTAACTAACCCATAAATAACAGGTTCCCTAGATATTTTCTGCTATTTAAAACACTCTACAAAAATCTGACTAAACAAGTTTTCCAAACTCCTCCTTAAAAATAACAGCAACCCAGCACTCACACTCTTCGTTATGTAGATCTGCTGAGAAAATGCAGTGAGCATAAATGAGCTGAGAAAATGCAGTAAACAAAAATTATTTCTTCTTCATTTTTAAATGTTCGATCAAAGCGTTTCATATTCGCTACTACCACTTGAATAGGTTCTTAAAAATTTAACTTGCCTCTCTTATTTTTATACAAGTTATTTTCAGTATTAGAAGATATATTTTCTATACTGTTACAACTTTCTGTGTTTTTTTGCTATTGTTGTTTACCAATAAGGTAAATTACTATGTTTAATGCATCAAAACGATGCCTCACAAATCAATTTGATGCAGTAGTTTTAAGTTTATAGCTTGAAATGAATGATCATTTTCTGATGGCTTATGGCCTTTATCAAATTAAATGTTTTCTTTTTCTTCTTTATTGTGATAAATTTTGTTTCTACATAATACTCGTCAACGCTTTCATCTAATGAATGTAAAACATTCAATACTTATTTACAGTAGCATCAAAGAGTTCATCAAATTCTGTGAAATTTACTTTTTAATTACTTATTTTTTTCTAATTAAAGAACTGCATGCTTGAAGTGGCATAACGTTTTCTTATGAATTAAGGTCTTTATCAAATGAACCGTTATCTCAATATTTTTCAATTTCTTCCTAATTGTTATAAAGGTCTTCATAATTTGGGCACTGGGTCCTCATTTTTAGGGCTTTCAATCTCTTTATCATAAAATTTGGATTTTGGTTGTGTATGGATTTTGGCATTTTATTCTTTCGATGTCAGTGCTTTTCTTGAGAATAGACCGGTGTCATGCAAGGACAATTGAAACTGTGACAGTGATATTTAAAAAGTGTTATCTTTATGAATATATTTAGTTAAATTATATTGAAATTGTGATATGATAGATTAAGTAGTTTTTAGTATGCAAAATGATAAATATTTTACGAATCAATCCAGATTTTCTGATAAGTTTCATTTTGAAGAGAGACTGACATTTTCCTGTAAAATATATATATGGTTCTTAAATATAAACAACATTTGAAAATGTGTGATGGTAATTTGTCAGCGTGTATTCTAGTTTTATTTGTATAATAGGGCATTGTTATGCCACCAGTGTGAAACAATAACACGAAAAGAAATTTCATCAAATAGGGCTCTACATGATGGTAGCAGGAAAATTTTGTTAACTGAACCATAAGCTTTTCTTTTGGATTTACTTAACAATTTTGCAAGGGACTTGAATTCTATAATGTATTGAATTCATTGCTCTCTCACTTGCCTCCTTATCAAGTTATATCCAAAGAAATGACTTTGTAAAATTAGTATTGTATGCATTTATTGCTATGTAAACACAATCTCAAAGTTATGTTATTTATTTGTATTGTACATTAAATTTGTTACCATCAATTTAAATTTGTTAAGTCATGTAGATATTTAGTGTAAGTCTCCATTACATTAGAAAAGATAGTGAATTGTTATCCTTAATGTGATTTGTAGGATACTAAAATTATTATTTGATGTTTTTAGGATAAGCAATATATGTTACTGGAGTGCATTTGCATTTATTTATTGACTTAACGATGGAGAATTTATTAATCACAGTTTGTAATATTCTTAATTTCTCTGTTCACATTAGATTTGAATTCTTTTGTAAAAGACAAGACCGAATCTTAGGCATATCATTCATTAAGCTAATACATGCAAAGTCGGGCTCGTAGTAACTTAATTAGCGCCATAACATCCTTTATATTTCTTTCAATATAAGACTCTTCAAGATCCTTTTGTGACTCCGTACTTAATGTTCATTTGTTAAGCAATGTTTGAAGTCATATTGTAATAACATATTCAAAGTTTTAACTGTCTAAAATCTTGCTCCTTTTAGTCCAGATTACACTTCTAGGCACATAAAAATATCATAAAGAGCAAGGTCTGTCTGTTAAGTAAGGTTGATGTTTTAACATAGGAATCCAACGCTTAGTCAAAAACAAATAACAAACATTTCAGTACGGCCCAAAGTGCTGAACAAATAGAGGTAACATTTTAGAACAAACTCATTTAAAAATATCCTTGTAAATATTTTAGAACTGTCTGTTTGTCAATTCTTACACTATTATCTAGTAACTGCAATAATACTCAACTGACAATACTCTCAAAGTTGTCGGCAGATTCGTGGAGCGTAGGCCTGGTTGTGGTGTTCCTTTTAGAGCTGACTATGATGTGTCTTTTTAGTAATTGAATTTAGAATAATTTTTTGCTCATGCATTGATTAAGACATGTTCACTGTAGAAGAATACAAGCGATTGGTGAACCATTTCTTGCGGGACACCACACATAAAGTGTGAGCTCCATCGGGTAACTGATGTATGCTGGATCCAGCAGCATATGACGATTAGATTTGTATACAATTCCGCTCTGATTGCCTGTTTCCTTCTGTTGTTGATATTGATGGTCACCCTGAATGTGAATCATCTTCTACCTATTTTCATTTATCTTTTAACTTCTTATAATTTAAAACAGATCCATGACAGATCAAATAAAACTTGTTTTAAGAAAGAATAGGCCTTTGTGAATTTCATTACGAAGTTTGGGCACAGGTAGATAGTGGTGATGTTTTATGACTACAGTATAGCGTTAGACCTTCAAACTTACACTTTTGTTTGGCCAAAATATCAGTCGGGTTATTTTTTTAGCAAGTCCTGAAATGTCAGAAACGTTATCTACCTATGCCTTTTTAGTATTGCCAGTTAGTATTAGTGAATTCATTTTATCACGTAATCTTACGGAATATTGATTTACTTTTTTCCATACTCAAAGTAAAATGAACATTAATAGCCTTTATTAATGCACACAAAGTAAACCGAATAATGATTGCCTTTAAAAATGTGATAATATGCTCTTCTTCCAATTTTCCATTCCTGATTGAAAGACTGATGATATTTGTGTATTTTTGTATTAATAAATTAATACTAGTGTAGTATAGGAATATAATCAATATATTTGATACACATTGAAACAATTTAATTGTTTAGAACTAGACATTTGAGTATGTACTATTAATATATGCAATGCACTGTTGAAAATGTAAATAGTTTTTAGGTTAAGCGCAATGACAAATGGTGATGTTTCACTCTGTAAACTTATTTAGTGTAAGCTGACTGAATATTGACTCATTGCCTTTGCTATGCTCCTCACTCACTTTCAATCCTCATTGCAAGACTGATGTTTGAGTGTCTTTGTATATATCTGATACATTTTATATGAGGTGAATGTTTAGCACTAAACAACCAACATTATTTAAAACTGTGTAAATTATTAATCTGTGTTATATATTGTTGACCAGTGTAAATAGTTTTAGTAAAGTGCAATAAACCGCTGGTATTGTTGTTGCACCTGTTTGTTCAGTGCTTGCATTTATATTTTCAATTTCCACTTGAGTTTAAAATAGCATTTGTTTCTTATTAAAGTGTAAGTTTAAGTTTATTTATTAAGTCTATTTTCATGTGGCACAGATGTGATGGAATGTTAAAGTAAAGACGTGGTTTATTCAGTTTTAGTGGGCTTTATTTAAAAGATATCGTCGGTGTTATCTAAGAAGTGTGAGTACCTAATTGGCAATTTAGAGATATTTCTCTTTTATGAATCTCCTATTAAAGATCTTAAGCTATCCAAAAGATGTGAATGACTATAACCATTAGCTATAAGCTAATACTTATAAACCAGTTTAATATCGGCGTATACCATTTTTGGCTAATATGTAATGTAAAATGAGCAAACGGTCAATTTACCTTTATTGCATATCAGATAGGCATGTTAACAATGGATATGTTGTGATGTAGGAAAGGTGCGCTGTCATTTCGCCCCTTTTTAAATACTAATATTTGCATAAAATGTCTGCTAAGCAGTTGTATCAAAGGGGCTAATATTATCATCCATTTTGTAGTAAACAACAATTTTCAACAATAATGTTCTCTTTTAATCTATAACTATGAAAGTAACAACTGTAGCAAAACGTGGAAGAAGAACAAGTTTGTTAGTATCCGGGAAATAGTACTACAATATGAAAGGGAGCACAGTAAAGAAAGGAAAAGAACAGCTTTAAATGCATACATTGTCTATTAAAGTGAAGTTAAAAGTTTTTCTGATGAGTAAAATTATTCTCTTTTTTTTCAAAAATTTGTGGAAAATGGGAAATGATGGCAGAGTCAAAACAGACAACGCCAGTTACAGCCAATCATATAGAACTAAGTTAGCTAGTGGCCCATCCTCTAAAATGGTAACTGTTCAGTACTATTTACAAAATGAACTAGGGTGTATGTGTGCTGATCATTTTTTTGCCACCTTTAATTTATTTGAAAAATTTATGAGTACCAGTTTAGAAATAAAAAAAGGCGAGACAAGAGTAATCATTCAGCCATATCAGAAAGGAAAACAACAATCTAAAAGTAAAACAGATTATATAATTGAACAAAATGCTTGTCAGCATATTTTGACCTTGTGTTTAATCTTATTACTGTAGAAAATCATCCAAAAACTTTTCATCTCAGGTCAGTCTTCAAGAACTTTATGATCTTCATCTAAAAAAGTGTGATTTAGACAGAAAAAATTATCTGAAAAAAAATGTATCCTCTTACTAAATAAAACCTCTTTCCTAAGCTTTGTACAAGTAATATATGTTCTCTTAAGACAATTTGGCGTTTCACAAACCCAAAAAGCATCAATGCAGTACTTGTAATCATTACTACCAACTCAGCGATGACATAAAGAAAGCTGAAGAAGGTTATCATTTGAAGCACAATGATAGTAGTAGAACATTATTTAATTTTTAGTTCCAAGCCGTATTGGTGTCTGAAAAAAAAATATTTTTCCATATTTTATAAACGGAAATCAGCAGTATGTAATCCAACAATCTATGATCTGATATCAAAAGAAGGTACAGTATCTGTAATTTGTGGAATGAGACAGAAGGAACACGAGGTTCGACTGAAATAGGCATTTGACTGTTCAATTACACCAAAAAATACCCTGAAACGAAAACTTCTTATTAATGAGTGATTGTTGTGGAGGAAAGAAGTTTAATTTTTTTGTGTTGTAGCTGAATTTCTTGTAAATATACAAAGTGTTCTTACCTTAACAATGAGATTCCAAGATCGATTATTTTCGATTTCAGGTCCATAGACCCATTATAAGTTCGATAGTAAGACAGTTTTATTACAAATGGCCTACTAAATCCATTCAACCGATTATGTTTCCAAAGGATGGAAAAAAAAATAAAAACCAATTATGATAAAGCTGTGATGATAAAAATTGCAATGCATTGCGTTACTTGCACACACCTAAACACCAACATGTCAATGCAGCCCAGACCATCGTCCACAGCAGACAGGCTATCTGCTGTTTGCCTGTATTATTTATTCCTTATTAAAGAAAAAAAACTGTGTCTTATTTTAATTGAATGAAGAAGAAGAAATGGGAAATAAAGATGTTTGTAGACATCTGTTGTTTAACAATTTAAAGATTTAGCCTTTATTTGCCGGTGTACACACGTTCCCTGAGATTTTATTGAAATATTCAAGCTACATGTAGAATAATCCAAACAATATAACCTGACATCTCAAGTTTCCAAACATAGTATTATATGTATGAACTTGAATTCAATGTAAATATATAATCAAACATCCAAATCAGATATATATCTTGATACTATAGATCTAGAATTAAAAATAAAACTGACGTTGCTCTGCTATTCAATTCTTGGATTTCAGAATACTGATTGATAAGTACAAACCACAATTTTTATTGGTTTGTTTACAATAAAATAATTTGTATTTCTATCCCAACTCAACTACTGCATTTATCATTATACAGTAAAACCTGCCATATCCAACCTAATATAGCACCAAGGTAGGCCGGATCTGGAATTAACGCAAGAAGTAAGAAAGACTTGACTTTTAATCTAACAAATGCATAGCGGTTATCTTTTCAATGTGCTACATAACTAATACATAAAAATGTCATATATATATATATATATATATATATATATATATATATATATATATATATATATATATATATATATATATATATATATATATATATATATGAAGCATGTTTATTTTAAAGTAAGAACTATTTTGGAATGAAACTAAGTTGACTTTTACGAACAAAGTTATTTTAATATGAAAGCCTGTACCTTAAACTATTTTTCAGCATAATTTCTATCAAAATATTGAGTCACTTGTCATATTGGACAACCAGCTTATGAAAACCCCTCTCAAATAAATCTGCCGCCTAACTGGACAACTGGTCGTTATGCTTCAGTCGTGACATTAACCTCCCAGATGCTTCTTCAAGTTTAAGAATAAAAGAAAGTCACTGGGAGCAAGATCGGGACTGTATGGTGGATGATCAATTTGTTCCCAACCAAATAATTGGATCAGTTCTTGTGTTTGATTTGCCATCTTTAAAAGCTCTCACCCATTTCTGTTCAATCCCATCACTCATTGTGTTTTCTCCATAAACTTTGCAGATCTCACGGTGAATGTCATCTGCTTTTTCACCTTTAGCATTAAGAAAACCTATCACAGCCCCATAGTTCACAGTCGGCAGCATTTTCAATCGAAGCAGGCATTTTAAACACTGATAAACAACCTTAACACTGTTAAGTGGATCTGTAATTGTGGCTGTGGATTTGCCAACATATAGTGTTACACAGCGTACATGCACCGAACGCTGATCGCGTCACTAAAATGGCGAGATTCCAAAACAGTATTTACTTTAAAAAACATGCCTTATATTTACCAATTCATACAAAACTTGTACTAATGCACTCGAAATGGTGGAACAGTGTTACCAACAGGCCAAGGTCATTGTCTCCTAAAATAAATGCCTGTTGAATGAGAACTTCTTTTTACACTTCACTCTTACTGCAAAATTTACTTTCCTTTATCTTTGTCACCAAGACGGATAACACAAAGTTTAATATGATAGGTTTTACTGTACTACGCAAACACGTGAACTAATTACTTATATAGCCATGGAAATCTTAAGTAATTGAATTAGACTAATTCTAATTCAATTACTTATAAACAAATTACTTATATTCAACTTACTTCAATTACTTGTAAACAAAACTGCGTATATTTTGCTTATGTATCAGTTGATGGTATGGCAGACAGTACCAAAGTACTCAGGTTAGAAGAGACATTGGACTTGAGAGATTTTGTTTTATACACACCAATCTCACTAAAAGCATAGCCTGCATAAAATTCATCTATTGATATAAAATTAATTTATTATTCATTGTAAGGACATGAAAGAGGTTAGTTGTTGTTTACTTAACTATTATAAAAATATCAGTAGTATGGTTACGATTGTGTTTTAAGTAATTTTTCCTTTAGTGCATATTTTTTGTCCTGGTGTTTCTTAATATTATTTACTCATATTGAAATAAAACGTCTTAATATAAGTCTACATTGCTGGCCAATGGTTGATCCACTCATATTTAAAAAACCCATATATTACTAAAAATGTTTTATAGAAACTCATTTTTGTCCCTATTCATAGTAGTAACAAATGCATTCAGCATAAGAGGTACAATTTTCTCAAATATACAGTATTTAGAAATGTTGTGTTTTTGTAATATATTAAAATTGTTCTCAAAAAGTAGTCTAAAATCATTTACATTTATTGGCTCTAGGAAGGATGTTCTCATGTGTGCTTTAGGCCTAATGTAAGAAATTAGTGTTTGTGTATGCTGACAGAAAAATCAGAAAATAATGTTGTATTTTTAATACTTATTGTAAATTTAAAGTGTAAACATTTAAATGATATATAGAATAATTATTTTGTTGTAAATATTTACATCCAAAGAAATTTAAATTAATTAGACTACATTGGAATAAAAATATCACATCATACTATTCTTATCATACTACTTAACAGATCCATGATTCTAGAGTAAGCGTTTCAATTTTATGACTGTCCCTTTTTGTATTTTAATGGCATATAATACACCCGTAATGATCTCTTTGTAGATTTAGCATTCAAATATGTTTGGTAAGAATCATTAAAGGGCTTTTAGCTGAAAGAATATTTAACCACCATCACAGGTTTTTTCCCCGAAGCATTGGCTCTCTCAACATTAATGAACCTTTTAAAGGATATTTAACCATTATGAATAGTGATTTTTCCAAAGATGAAGCTAGGCTTATTCATGAAACCTAATCTAGTCACTAGATTTTCCATTTAAACTTGTTTTTCGTGAATATGTTACAGCATATTTTCTGTGTCAATTTTTATGTAAGTCCATAAAAATAAAGTTAGTTGTCAATTTGGAGTTGTCTTATATTTATTCCCTAATTACTTACACCATTGATTTTATACACAAATGTTGTCCCATCCAAGGTTAAATTTTGAGTCTCAAAATATCAGCTGTTTTTGTGGTCCATTGTGGAGCGCTAGTTAAGTCCCATGTAAATGTAATGCAGTTTAAACCAGCTGAGGTTGCGGGCCTCACAAACTAACAAAATTACTGCCACAAATATTCCTATTAGATGGTTTATTTATTGTAGGTTTATATAATCAATGATTATACTAAATCCTTACTGTTTTATAGATGTTTCCTGTGTATTGTTCTCCAAATATTCATTATTAAGTAAAACAAATTTTTAAATGTTTACTAAAATGGTTGAAATTGAAATTCTATTTGAAAAATAAATTTGAACTAAAAATAAAATTTTGTATTCAAATGCAGCATAGAATTTGGTGTTAAAATTAACATGTGGTAAATGATTCCATTAAAACATTGAATTTAGGTTAATATTGAAGAAGATAGTATCAAATCATATTTTAATCTCTAAACTAAATACGTTATTCCAATAAACTTAGTAATAGTTTATTAAGATCACAGTACTTACTCTATTAATTGTTTATGTTAATAATATGTATGCTGATCCTGAAATAGGCACCTGTTTGTAGAGTGCTGACCCAATTTAGTGGTTTTTGAAAAATCAACTAGAAACTATTAAGTTTATAATAGCACAAATGGAGAGCCAGTGGCCGAGCGGTCTAAAGCGTCAGGACTTTGTACTTGAGTTCGAGATAGCACAGGTTCGAATCCTGGCCTCGACTGTTGGCTTTTACCAGTAATATTCCACCAGTACTGTACTGGTTCTCCACCTTACTCTATCTGATAAGTTCCCAGCACATATGAATTAGTCTATGGGGAATAGGTAGAGTAAGGGCAAAGAGGAGATTGCCCTCTCCTTTAAAAAAATGTAAATAGACAAATTCGAGGATCGTTCGGAAAGTAACCTTTGTTTTTTAAAATAAAATTATAAGTTGATACAAATATTTTATGGTCCATGTCTTAAAACTACAATTTTCCTTTACTTTGAATATAGAAGATGTCCTAAAAGTCCCAGACCGGTTAAATATTTTTGAATATTTTTAAGATAGAGCTAAAACAGTTGGTACCAAGTTACTGGACATAAAAACCTATTTTAATACATAATCAGTGACAAGCTACCTCCTTAGGGGGACGGCCCGCAAGGAGTCGGAAGAAAATCTTAAATGTAAGCATAGGTTGATATGCATACCATTTAAAAGGTATTAATTAGTAGAACATCATGCCGCAAATTATACCTGAAAAGGTTGATTCTAAACAAAATGGCAATGCTAAAAATGTTCAATAGTGACTTAATTTTACTGTAACAATATCAGATGAAGCTACAAAACTTCACACATGATTACTGTACACAAACACTTTAAGATTTACTCATTGTCCAGCTATTCTTCTATGGGACGGTCTACGAGAAGTCAGTTGAACATTTTTAATGTAAGCATATGTTGATATGCACATCATTTTAAAGGGCTTGTCAAGCAAAGAAGAATGCTGCAAATCACACTCAAAAGATTTATCTGTTACAAAAAGATGGTGGTTAAAAGACAATGTTGCTTGATGACTAAAAATTGAATGACAGCATTTACTTCATATTTAGTGGGATTTTCAATGCAGAACACAAGTAGATGGGCGACAAATAAATAATTATAACTCAAACAACCTTAACTGTACCATGGATGGAAGCCAGCTGATCTGATGTGCACATCGGCGCAAGAATGGCAACACTTTTAAATACTTTTGGCAAATTGCTTATAGCTAGTATCTAATTGTATTCTGTTTGAAGCTATTGTTTCAATTTGCTACTAGCATGCAACAGAAATTATGGAATGATACCGTTAAGACCAGACGATTTAAGGTTGAGTGGAAGAGAGGACTTAATAGTGCTAACTCCACCTAATAAAGTCACTTTTCATTTCATTTCAAGACTTGCTGCTTTCCCTGCTGGTATAGTGGAAATCGCCTTGTCCAACTCTTTTCTCCATGAAATTTCTGGAGACCTCCAGAAGTGCCAGTCGGCTGCTCTTTTTTATTTTATTGTGCTTGTAAAGCACAAGTTTGTCAGAAGGATGGTGGGCTGACTATCCATTTAGCTATATTAGAAACCTTCGGGCGGAGCACTTCTCTTTGATTTTGAGATTTACCAGTAGAGAGTTTCCTTAAAAGTAACCACGCTTTTATACTGCTGTGGGTAAAGTTTATATCTTCAACAGTTTTAACCTATTTTTCTCTCCTGGCACTGTCTATAGAGTGCAGCAGTAGATTACCTGTATTGGAATTTTCGGTAGCATTAAACTCTGAATGTCATCTGAATTCTTAATCCATCCTGGTATATTCTCCTTTCTGTATCCTCTTGGTACACACATTTTAGCAATGGACAGACGAGACTTGTGAAATATGCGTAATTTCTTTTAGGAGGAATGAAGCTAAACCATCAAGCCTGTTGGTAAAGGCCTCCCATTGTACTTTTTTAAAATTCCATTTAGGCCTTGGAAAAGGTCGAATTATGGGAATTTTGATCCCCAATGAAACCAGTTCTGGCCATTGTGAGAGTGGAAAAAAGCATCAAGAACTTTACTAATAATTGGTTTTGGTCTTAATGATCGTTCACATGAGCAGAAGCTTAAGTCTGGTGAATAACATCAACGCCAACAAGTTGAATATAAAGTAGCTGAATCTTTAGCATCAAAGATCAGAAAAGGTTGTTCATTTCAGCCCAGTTAGCAAGATTTCTGCCATTCTGATTGTCAGTGTTGTAGCTCCATTGGCTATGGTGACTGTTAAATTCCCCCACATAGAGAATAGTGTGTTCAAAACTTGGCAAAATCCTATCATCAGGTCACTTTATGTTAAGAGGCTTATAAACATTAACTATTGTAGTTCTTGATACTTGGATTGCCAAGAGCTTTACGTAAGTTGCAATGTTAACTATTTTTGCATGTGTTTGTTGCTTTTTAAATAGCCTATAAGCCAAATAGGAATCTGATCTCATTGAAAATGGACTTTGTATACATTTCGCTGCTGTTGTTGTTCATTGTTAAGATTTATTGAGTAGCATGCTGTAACTTGATTTATATTGTAATGCTGCATTGTAATTGGCATGAGCTGTTATGTAGCATGTAATAAATAAATAAATAAATACCATACACCCTATGCACAATGGAATCAATAAGTTTGTATCCAGGAATTTTGCCTCTTGCACTATTATTATCATCTTATATGTGTGTTTCTTGGAGTGCAAGGATATCTATCTACATTGTTTCCTAGTAAGGACGTAGCCAGGAGGTGTGCTCTAGCACCCCCGAAAGTCTCATCGTATTATGTTTTCATTTTTAACAATGACCAACAGAGGCTTCTTTAACCTAGGCCTACTTAATAAACTTAAGTGTTGCTGTCTTGTGTTACAAGTGGGCATTTATTCATGAATTCAACGTATTTAGTTACGATACAACAATGTTTATCAATTAGCGGAGTGAGTGAGGTTAGTTGGCGCCTAATACGATAGATTAAGGGTATGTTAGGTTAGTTGAGTTATTTGGGCTAACCAATGAACTAATGTAAACCATAACTGTTGTAGTATTTCCGTTGGTACTGTAGTACAAACGACGCCAAGGTCACGCTAGCTGCAGCATAGAACGGATATACAAAATTAGCAACTGTTCTTGACTGTTAACTGTCATTACGTTATGTTAGTTTAGTTTTTCCAAATAACTAAACAACCTAAAATATATTTAGGCGTTTAACTAACTTCACCAGGCCGATCTAGTATGTTACTACTCCGATGCCACTAAAGTGAATGGCTGCCATGCTAAAGAGACAGTTACGGTATGGTAGTTTATGGTTATATTAGTGTAGTCCAAAAAACTTAATTACTCTAACCTAACATGTTAACATAATAACAGTTCATCGGGTCAAATGAGCCGATCTCAGGCGTCAGTGTGGTGGAATGGTTCCTGGCCTTTCAGCTAAAAATATAAATATTCCCTTAAATTTCATATAGAATCTAAAAAAATAGTAATAAAATAAAGTCAATTGGATTAGTAGTTATTCAAGTCAATAATTACCGAAAAACTGTATAAAATACTGCTGGTGAGAAGCTGGCAACTGGCAAGAGCTACTTAAGAGGCATTCAGCCATGATGGTTTTAATCTCACAAGTACAACAATGTAATTTTCGAATCCATATTTTTTCATTATTTATTGAACAACAGTTGTGTATGAGCTGCCGTGTTAAACGTTATCATATTGTGCATTGGGTTTACTTTTTGATATTTTGAAAGCCAGCATCCTCCAAAATAAAATCCTGGCTATGTTCTTGTTTTCTAGAAAGACCCTACTGATCGCTCACTCTTCGCCTTGTTTAAGCCCTCAGCGTTAAAATCCACTACATTTAAACAGAACATATTATTTTTAAATTAGCTTGGTCCTCAAAAGGGCCTTTTTCATTTTGTGTGGTAGATGTCATAGCTGAGAAATCACAAATTTGTGACGGTCCAGCTACCAGGTTTGTTACTTGTTTAGAACTACCCAGGGGATACGTACAGCTTTAAAGATTTGCTGTAGACGCGAACAACATCAACTCCCATCGTTATGTAATAAGATGATTGTACATAGTTGATATATTCTGTAGTTATAAGATTTGATTTTTGATATTTCACATTTTCACTAAAGCCAAGAGAGAGAGAGAGGGTTATCTGCCCTTAGAATAAACATCACGCCACCCCAAATTCGAGCTCTCATTGGTGCTCCAGAATAAACTCTCCTCAGGCGACGGTTTCGCGCCCCACAACACACACACACGCTTAGTCTCTCAGAGTGTAAGGTCGCGGGTCTCGTTTATCCAACTCAATACTTAGTGATTGTGTGCCTCTTTAATTTTCATTGTACCTCTTTAACTCTCTCTAATTCTGTGCTGCTCGTCCAGACCTTCAAGAACCTTGTTTGTGCGGTACGTGGTCGGTCTTCTGGACTTTCGAAACGCTCGTACTTCCGCGACTACTCTTCAGTGCTTTAGAACAGTGACAAAGGAAGGTGAACTGGATTACCAAAGTGTCTCCAACTACTCCTGTTGGATATATGGTCAACCAATCTCTGTGGTGAGTCAATTCTCTCTAATTAATTATTTCCGTCCTTAGTGTATTCCCCCGTCTGCTCCGGAAAGCAGTGGTCCTCCATGTTCATTAAAACAGAAACACTAACATTCTCTACCCAACACCCATACACCTTCCCATGTTACAAATGAAAGGGTTTTGAAATGTTGTCAGTTGAAAACTCCGGTGGGTCAAAGATTGGTACAAGTTTTTCGACATTTTGAATGTAAGAACATTCCTCATCTTAATTAACGTTACATCTGCAAACTTCTTCTGTGTTTGCCAGGAACTAATTCTTCAGTTAAACGCATAATCAACCTTATGAACAGTATTTGGACTGAGAATAAATCTCAATTAAACATGGTAACAAAAAGAGCAATGCTCATATTAATGCACAAAAGAATTGTTGGACTAAACTGTGATAAATTTCATGAGAACATAAAAGGAGTGTAAAAAGGTATGTTAGTATATGAACATGTACAGAATAGCAAAAATATCTCATACAACTTTTTATGTTTAAATTCAATAATTAATATATTTAATTCTGCATATGCTTCATTACATTTATGGACTAGTATTTCCAATAAGGTTGTTTTCAAATAACTATTATTTCACTACTAAACTGTGGTGGTCTCATTTCTCTAAGTGTTTTACATTTATTGCCTGGTTTTTATTGTTTTCCTGTACTTTTTTGATCAATAATTTAGGTGTTAGAATAGTGTACCTAATATGTTATTTTCAGGTTTCATTTGTTTTAACTTTTTCTTAAACCTCCTGTACGTGGGGAGAAAACCCCCAAACTCCCCTTCGTGTGCCACTTAAGGTCACCTTGAATATGGTCACACAATTAAGTGGACCAAGAACAGAACCTATCGCCTATGAACTCTTCTACACTTTGTCCCGTAGTAACTGGATTGCAGCATTAAGCCAAAGTGGTGGTGTAAAATTCAACTTTAATTTATGTAGGGGTCAATTTAATTAACATTTTTGGTTGGCAATTCCTAAAAGGTGTAACTGCAGCACCAAAAAGTTCCTAATTATTGTGACAGCGGGCTGTATTGTCAGTGACAGTCCTTCTCATATCGCTCAAAAAAATATGCCTATGATCCCAAACATATCACTCGGTCACTTTATCTGCATGAAGTGGTCAGTCATAAATTTCTCTTGGATGTTCAGCTGACCAGTATCATGTATTTCGTTTGTTCACTTTACTTGAATGTTATATGACTGCAATGTTATCAGATAAGAAAAATCTATGCCTTACATAGATGAGTGGTTAGGTGGGTCTTATGATTTATACATTTATAATATTATTTACTATATATTACAAATGTAATGTTGAAAATATTACATATAATATATAATATTTGTAAAAAATTAATATATTTTATGAGAAACTCTATCAATAATTGCTTAAAGTAAATCTGAAATAGAAAGTAATACTTTTTAATCCTATGCAAAATTGGTCACACTTGGTCAGTTTTTGTATTGTATAATTTAAAAACTGTCATTTATAAAATATAAAAAGAAAAATGTGCCGAAATATTAAGCTTTCTTTAAATAACAGCTTATAATATGACCTCCCATGATTTGTTACATTACAAATTAAAAACTAAAATATAATTAAATTTTATTGCAGAATCCAAGTTGTATTAAATACACTCAAAACAACTTTAAATTTTTAAGTTTTGTATCTGTTATGCAATTTTATCTATCAGCAAGGCATAACGATTGGAAATAACCAGAATCAAAGTTCAAAAAGAACACTGACTATTATACAAGTGTCAATATGACAAACACCTAAAAGTAGATTAGATACACTGTGTTGTGGTACTGTCACCTATGAAGGAGAGTATGTCCGGTCAGCAGGCCTGTAACAGCCCTCACCTTGGCCCTATCACAGCTGAGCAAAGCTCGGCTGTAACTGCGATCCGGTCCTTGAATAAGTGCACCAGACTGCCTGAGCCTGGTGTCAGTATTCCGTTCATCAGTGTGTTCCTTAAAGGTCCACCGAAAAATTATTCTCTTAATCGTTTGTATTGGGATGCCAAGGGTCCCAGAAGGAGGCACTTTGCCCCCTCCTAGCCAGAGCCCTCTCATTTCTGTCAATGCCAGCATGTCCAGGGACCCATATGAGTCTCACCTGTTTACGCTGACAAAGGGTCTCTAGGATCTCCTGATACTCCCTTATCAACTTTGAGCCTTTATCGCCGCCTGACTATCCAAGCAGATGGAAATAACTCTTCCGGAGCCACCCCTACTCCCCTCCCGTACAATCCAGTAAGTGAGTTGTCCGTAAACGAGACGCTTTATTTGACATGTACTGGCTTGTCACTCCAACCATTCATCTCTGCTTGGAAGGAAACCCCTAACCTGCCTATCAAATCTATACCTAGGTATCATTGTCTGTCCCCATTCCTAGCAGTGGGTCCAGACTATTGTTCTTTGATGGTATTTTGACCTGGAGTCCCAGTTGGCCAATCTCCAGATGCCCTTATTATAAAGGCTGCTTTACAAGCTTCCTTAACAAACAGGTCCATTGGCTGGAGTCCAGTGAGGACCTCCATCGCCGCCAATGGGGTAGTTCTGATGGCACCTGTGATTCTCAGGCACGCCATTCTCTGGCACGTATCTAGTGCTAGCCTTGCACTGTTTTGTGCTATGGCCGGCCACCAGACAACTGCAGCATAACATAAGTAGAGCCGAAGCATATACGTGTACAGCCAGTATACCGTCATTGGTTTAAGGCTCCACGTTGTCCCAATGGCCCTCCGACACGCCCAAGAAGCCATTCTGAACTTTCTTGCTTTGTCCTGTATGTGCTTGAGCCAGTTCAGTTTAGCTCCGTGCCATCCATTGTGGCCATTTTTAGGCCGTCCAGCCTCCTCCTCATAGTGAAGAGTACAAGTTCGATCTTGTTTGAATTTACACAGAGCCCCTTGTTCCTACACCAGCTTTCTAAGAATCTCAGGGCAGACTGGACAATGTCCGACACTGTGCAAGCAAACTTATCAATGCCCAGTATACACACATTGTCCGCGTATGCCTGAGCATATACCCCCATCCCGTTTAGCTCCTGAGCAGTTTGTCAACCACTAGGGACCAAAGGAGAGGGGAGAGAACACCCCCTTGGGGGCAACCACTTCCTATTGAAACCTGGTCTTTCAGAATTGCCTTGATATTGATTCTGCTGCGTAGGTAGGCCTCGATCTATCTGGTGATGATACTACTGACACCCGTCCTAGCGACAGCAGTGATCATAGACTGCAGGGAGACATTGTTGAACGCCCCCTTTATGTCTGTGAAAACACCCATGGCTGCTTCCTTCTGCCGAATCATCTCCTCAACTCACGTGACGAGTCGATGGAGGGCCAACTCATCAGATCTCCCCGCCATGTATGCATGTTGATTCCTATGGAGTGGGTTATCTCTTAATACCCAGTCTCTCATGTGCCTGTCAATCAACCTCTCCAATGTCTTTAGTAGAAAAGACATGAGGTTGATCGGTCTGAAATCTTTAGGCCTGGAGTGTGTGCTCTTTCCAGGTTTGGGGATATAAATCACTTTTGAGGTCCTCCACAGCCTTGGAATGTGATCAAAGGCCAGGGAAGCCCTACATATAAGAGTCAGCTGGAGCAGGAGCGTCCCCAAGCCCCTCTGCCAGAGCACAGGCAGGATGCCATCCGGCCCCGCACTCTTGAAAGGAGCGAAGCACTCAACTGCCCACTTAATATTTTTGTCTGTGACAATCCTCTTTGCCTCAGTCCAGTCCGCATTCGAGGCTCTAGCGCACCCCCGCCCCCGTCAATGGGGGGGGGGGAGCCACCAGTTCCTCGGTGGAACCCAGAAAGTGAGTCTCAAAGAGGAGCTGCAAAGTCTCTTCTTCAGACTTGGTCCACTCCCAATCCTCTTTAATGAGGGGTCCCAATCTCCTCCTCAGTGTCCTTGGAGTTCGTGAAGCCCAGACATACTGAGGTCTTCTCTTTAGAGGTGTCTTAAGAGTCTCTCTAGAATTTTCTGGAGGACCTACGAACCTCCCATCTGTACTCTCTTTGTGACTCCTGGTAGACCAACCAGTCAGCATCAGCCCAGTCGAGCCATGTGGGCTTGAATGGCTTCCTCAAATTCAGAAAGATAATGAAGATTTGGAGCTCTGTAGCATACACTAGCAAGGATTTGCGTTCCATTAACGCTGATATCTAAGAACATTTATTCAGGCCTTCCTTCTCTAGAAGTGTCGGAGGCATGCAATATGTAACTAGACAGGTGAGACTGATGTAGAAGGCAACACCTCCACCCCCCTTGTGGAGATGATTGTTTCAATGAAGACAATAGCCTGATAATTAAACTGATTTATTGTTAATGTGAGGTTTCAGCTAATTCTCAGATATAGATGTAAGATCAATTAAATCATAATTAAAAATTGTTAAAAATTCATTAAATTGGTAAATAAAGATTGGGTATTAACACGAACTGCCTTTAGATGTTTATGATATGGTTGGAGTATGTGGCAGAGATTAGCTGTGAGAGGGGGAGGAGGAGTGTCCCCGCCTGAGGCGGGGTAGGGGTCATAGTTCAAGTGTGACAACAAGGTACCTACAGCAGCAGCGGTCAGCGGCGACCCAGGCACACGTAACAATGCCAGCAAACCACTCATACACGCAGACAAATACAGAAAAACTAACATTAACATTGTTACAAATTATTTACAACCAGCTCCTAAAAAAAAGAAATATTAAAAAACAAAACATATTATTAAATCTTATTGGTGGTGACAAAAAGCTTAACTAATTGATTAAAATAAAAATTAACAAAACCAATAATCTTTAAATTTCAATTTAAACTATGCACATTGTTCCTAGTTTAAGGGGACTGGATACAAAAAAAAATTTTTTTTATGTATATATTTTTTTATATATATATAATTTTGCTCTGGAATGTGCTGAATAACGTGGTATTTTTTGTTTTTTATAAATAGCTTGTTAATAGCTATTAATAGCTTGTTAATAGCTCCATGTTAAACAAAATAGTAAATAATAGTTGCCATTTTAATCCTAATACTACATAAATTAAAATTTACAATACTGTAGTATAAAATAACTTAAAAAACAAAAAGTTTATACTAATTCATGGTAATGAAATGCCCCAATCATGCCAAATCATCAAGTTTTCCCAAATTCGATGGTTTTTAAATCAAACACTTATTTAAAATAATTACTTAAAAGATAATGGGATAGTATTAGTAATTGTAAAATAGCTAACTAAATAATTTCCTTGTAAAATGTTAATATAAATAAAAATAAACTAGTTCAATATTTATCATTAAAGAAATAAAAAATTGCAAATTTTATGAATTTACGAATCATAATGTGTTAATGTAAAAGGAAACATATTTGTATAATAGTTAATACTGAAAAGAAGTAGAAGAGCCTTCCTGCAAGTAACAAATGGTTCTTTGTTTCTACAAGTGCAATTTTAGCATTTTACTAAACTTGTTATCTATTCATTTAAAGCAATTAACCAAAAAAACTCTATAAATAAATAAAAAGTAAGCCAAAAATAGTAATAATTGTAAGTAAATAAGAAATACAACAAAGCTTTCCCTTTCTGTAAGTAACTAAAATCTTATTAATGCTTTATTTAAAATTATAATCAAATTAAATCATACCCTAACTCAAATTGCGAAAAATAAACAAACTCAGATTAAATATTCATAATCACAAATAATTAGAAACAAAACAAACGAAAAAATGCCTTACTATCAAACAGTACAGTTCTCAAGCCTCGAGTAAGTCCTCCAGTTGAGTTGCGGATCCGTGCTTGCGGTCACTGTCGACCCACATCACTCGGCCGTCCATGGTCCAGGCATTCCGTCCTTCGTGTATTTCAGCTGCCCTCCTGAGAACCTCTACCCTCACCATCGTGAGGTCCTCTCTGATGACTATTCCAGTCCCTCTTAGCTTCTTCTTCTCTGCAAATACACGGCGCCGATCACAGTAGCTCACAAACCTCACGATGATGGGCCGGTGTCAAGGGGTGCCATCCTGTTGTTCTGCACTCTGGGCCCGATGCGGTGCCAACAGCAGATGGTGGTCACTGGAAGATCAACACTGAGATTCTCCCTGCAGAGATCCACAACCAACTTGTCGGTATCTTCACCCTGTTTCTCAGGCAAGCCAAACACCTTGACATTGTTCCGTTGCTAATATTGTTGCAAATCGTCTATTTTGCTTTTAATCTGTTTGTCCTGTCGCTTCATCAACTCTGTTAACTTGGTTATTAGCAACTTCAGCTTCTCAACATCCATCCTCAACGGTTTTAATGATGAGTCAACAGCCTCCTGGACTGCTACTTTAATGTGTTCTGAAAGTTTTGTCACCAACATAATTTTCACCTAAAACGAACTTTTTCACACAGTCTTCAATATATTTAACATTGACCTTGTCTTCAGCTGGAGCCATAGCAGTGGTTTGTTTACCAGTCTTATCAACTGGGTCAGAGTCCACAGATAACGAGCGTCCTGCCTTCTTCTTGTAAGATGTCTTGCCTCTTGCACGATTAGCTGGTGGCGAACTGAGCATGAAAACCTTTAGCTAAAACAGTGATTTTACACACTACGAAAAAGCAACCAAACAAGAATACTCACGCTTTAATTATGTGGTTTTTTTCAAAAATGCACTGAGTAAATTTAAAGTAAGTACTTAAAAAAAAACCATAAAATCAGACGTTTAAAGGCCAATGAAACACGTGCAGTCACTCTGAAGTCATATCTCCTATATCTATAGATACTATATCTCCTACATACTATAGCAGTGTTTGACACTGAAAGTTTTATTTTTGCAATTAAAATGTAATTTATCGTTATATGAATATTCAAATAGAATGTTAAAGAAGGAAATGTGGCCGAAGATTACAATGATGTTTGTAGGCAGTGAGTGCAGCTCATTAAAGGAGCAAGCTGATTCATGTAAATACAATTTTATTGTTTGTCATGTAATTTTTGCTTTGTTACTCCTTCAAAACGATTACATATATTTTGATTGTATGATTAAACAATGAAGGATATCTTTCAAACACATCAGGATCATTATGTTTTCATGATTCAGAATAAACATAATAATTTTGTTATACCCCAACTTAATGTATTAACGAAGGTAGTTAGTTGTAGTTTTAAGCTCAATATCTACTTACCATATTCATTTCCAAACGAAAGAGTGTAAGTAAATAAAATAACTATACCAGGTGTACTATTAGGATTATTTAATTTATTAATAATTTATTAGTTTATTAACTTTTATATTTTTATTCATCAACCGATAAAGTGTGTATTATTTATTTATGAAGTGTAAATTGTTTATTTAACATTCATTTCTCAACTGAAGCATTCAGAGTCGGTCGTGGTCGTATCGTACTCTTTGTCGGACAAGCCAATCCATGACCAAATTGTCGGTGTCGTGGTCGTGCTAGTGCGTGTTAGCTCTAAGGCATAGAGTAGGTCCCAGGTCGGTCATTTCTGGTGGGACCTTCCCTCCGCTCTTGGCTCAAACAGATGAGCAATTCTCAGGTAAAGTCGTGCCTTCTACTTTGTTCACCACAAAGTGGGTGGGAGACTAACATACATCAAGGTAATGAACACGGCGGTTTATGGTTCAAAAAGAATATCAAGAAATTCGGAAAAGTGTAGAATATTGCTACCTACGGATGCAATCTCTTGAATGTTAAAGTTTCAAGAGAAAAAGGAACATTGTTAAATAATAAAACTCATTACAGTAGAATGTTGTTATAGTGAATTTGATATACTATTATGAACATTGCCGAAATACATGTCCCTAATGTTTATAATATCAGATTTATAAAAATTATATTCTTTCAAATAGAGTATAGTTTTAAAATACCACTGTACGTGTATGTGAGGCCGGGTGGGTCAACACCACTGTACGTGTATGAGTGGGCAGGTGGGTCAGTACCACTGCACGTCTATGGGTGGGCGGGTGGGTCAATACCACTGCACGTGTATGGGTGGGCAAGTGGGTCAGTACCACTGCACGTGTATGGGTAGGCAAGTGGGTCAGTACCACTGCACGTCTATAGGTGGGCAGGTGGGTCAATACCACTGTACGTGTATGGGTGGGTGGGTGGGTCAATACCACTGTACGTGTATGGGTGGGCGGGTGGGTCAACACCACTGTACGTGTATGGATGGGCGGTTGGGTCAATATCACTGTACGTGTATGGGTGGGTGGGTTCATAACTAATTGTTATGAATAGAAAATAAATATAATAGTGTTTTATATGGGTATTTAATTTTTTAAATTCTTATACTTGTTTTAAAAATAAAGTTTCAATTTGCTAAAAATTTATATTTTAATTTTTGTTTTGTCAGATGTATAATGAGGGATTTATTTGAAAGTGAATTGGCTGATAAATCACAGTTCTTTTAAGTTTTAAGATGTTAAACAGTTAAAAAACATTATGATGCGTATGCAATTTTATTATGTTAGGTAATTGCTGAAAAAAAGTGGATCTTAGCAATATTCTTTAAAAAAATTTCATAGTAACACAACAAACAAGGTCCTCCCAACAAAGAGAAATTTAAGCCTCGCATCATAAAAAGACCACCATTATCAATCAAAATAAATCAGCTGTCTTAAAAAAAATAAATAATAGTTATTATTTTCCTGTGTTTGACACTTTCAAGAATATGAAAAGTGCCTATATATAGTAGATGTATATAAATAATATGTACATTTTATCAGTGGCAACAAAAAAAAAAAAAAAAATAAAAAGGAATTCGTCGAAAAATAAAAATTACAGTACAAAAGTACTTGTGTCTTATTGTTTAGCCCTATAATGGTAGACGTGAGTAAGTTTTATGCATATTACGTCAAGAAACACTATCTGCACCCCAGAGGAGTGGTTTTCGCTTAGCCAACCATATATGCTCCTCCAAGTCCCTCAGTCAGCTCTGAGTCTGAGTAGAGTTTGGACTTACATGTGTGCTGTCAGGATTAAAGATATTGAGTAACTTTTACACATATCCACAAATACAAGCAAATAGTTTGGCATATATTTTACGCATATCTACCAATAGTATACTGTCATCACGAAAGTATAAATAAAAAAAAAAAAAAAAACAAATAATTTTAAGTTCTGTGAAATTGCCTAAAACATAGCATACTGTTTTTTGTCAGCTATCATTTTTTAGTTTAAAATTATATAAAAGCTGTGTTATAAACTTGTAAAACTCCAAAAATGACTAGATATTAATACAAATTAAAAAAAAATTAATCAATTTAAATATATGAATTTCAACTTATTTTAAATTGATTTAAATCCCCTCCCCCCACTTAATGATAATAACAGTTTTTAATGTTAATAATGATGGTTAACGACTAAACTCATTAAGTTTATTGAAAGCCCACTTAAAAACACTCGTTATGTAATATATATATAATTAAATTTCTGTTGTGTTAACACTACATATCTATGGAAACCGGAATAAATTAACCAACACTTTTATGTTAGAAACTTTATTAAAAATAGAGTAGAGAGTAATGGTATATGCAAAGACAATGGTTATATGTAATTACAACTAACATTGTTAATCAAGTCGTCTGAGTTTATAAAAACAGTTTTGTATTCTTCGAAACATTCTTTGACAACAACTTAAAAAAACCAAAAATATATGTATACACTTAACACCAATCACCCGCAACAACTGAGACTGCCCCCCAGACCAGGCTCGCTACAGTCGCAAACTTCAGCCGCTAGCCGCATCAGTCGCGGTCATGTCAAGGACAATGGTCCCATTTGAAACAACGTTTGTCTCTAATGTAGCTGGTAGGTCATTCGCCAATCTCAGTCTCAGAGAAACCACTGATGATGCCAAATCACAGTATGGGCAAAACGTCTGGTTATCTTGTAAATATTGTATATAGTACCTTGACGCGGTTGTCACTGGAAAATGTAGACTAGTTATGCCACCAGCTGCTTCAGCCTAAGTTCTAAGAACGTTTATCAGTGCTGATCTACTGTAGCTCCACTACTATCGCAAGATCGCTCCTGGGACAATGCACCTTAAAACACGACCAGGCACATCTAGGAGGAAAAAGAGATTACCAAAGAAAAAAAAATACGTAGGACCAAGATCATATAAGAAAAGAACAGAGGGAGTAAACAGCACTACTGAAAGTCTACAGAAAAGAAAAGAACAGAAGAAGTCGTCAATCCTGAAGATATCAGTTTCAATATCATAGATTTTTCTTAGAAAAAAAAAAAAAAAAAAACTTAAGGTTTAGTGGAGCAAAGGTCAAAGTGAGTATGTTTGGAAATTGTAAAGCCCAGTGGAAAAATACCCCAAAAGAATGTATTGTGAATGTTATAATAGGACCTAATCTTGAAGCCAAAGAACAAAATTGAGCCCCTATCATGTTTTAGTATTTTTAACAGATGACATAATCAATATAATTATGCCTTGCTCTAACAGAGAATTCACACAACAAATGGGAAACTTCAAAGTAAAGAACAATTGTACTGTTTCAGACATGATTGTACCTGAACTGAAAGCATTTTAGGATTACGAGTGCTATTTGCAGCATTAAAATATAACCATGTTACTATGAATACCTACGTACTGTAGAAACAATTCTATAACAACAGTTCACAGAAGTGGGCCCAAGTTATGACAGATTAGCTTGGCTTTGATGACAAAGAAATAAGATAAGAGCGATTGTCTAGGAACTAACTGGCTCCTACTGTATATCTTGAATATAATACTTGATCTTGAAAAACTGTGAGAAATACTCACTGAGCATGTATATAACTATCTATGAACTGTAAGTGGGCTTTAGGGGTAGATACAAAACAAAGCCTCACAATAGCAGATTAAAGATGCTAGTAATTGTGATAATGATTCTAAGTACATGGTTAGCACAATGTTGCGTCTTGGCAAAGGCATGACACCAAGAGACCAACAAACAGCTGACTGCTTTGTTAAAAACTAAACTTTCTTTAATAACTTAAAATTATTTCTTCTGAATAATTACGTCTTTATTCTTCAAGAATAAAGACTCAAAGAATAAATACCTTTTCAAAGAACTGGAAAATAAAAGTCTAAAAATATGACACTTTCTTGAATGTTTTTCTATACTCATTATTCAGCCTATATAAAAATATTAAGAGTCTTAGGAGTGACAGGACAAGATAACAAACATAAGAAGTGTGAAGAAGGAGAAAGATTGGTGTCGCCATCATATATTTATATATTTATGAACCCATAAAAACGCTGCAAATTTTGTAGATAAGTCTTTGAATGTCTGTTCCTTTAACTTTTTGATTGTTATAGTTTTTTTTATAATTCCAACAGGCTTAGCATTCTGCAAGAGGTATTTTTCATGTTTGCAGCAATAGAAAAGCATTTACAAGAACTAATTGGAGAAGTTGTCCTTTTTGGCTATTGAAAGAGACTTTATGAAGACGGTACCAAAGTTAGTAGTGGCTTTAAATAAATAATAATTTTTTGAAATTGCTGTGTAATGTAAGAAAATGATTTATTTTTAATGATGTTTCAGATTTTGTATTATTTATATGTAAGTTGTGAATTGATAAAAAAGAACAAAAATATGGACCCAATAGATTAAAATAAAAATTTTCCTATTCTTAAGTTGTGGGTGAACAATGTTCATTTTACAGAATTCATTATTAATTAATATTATTAACAATAAATATTTCATGGTAAATAGAAGAATGTTAGTATTTATTTTGTACTAAAAATGGTTGAAAACTAAATAGCTGTCAAATTTTCACTAGTTCTTTTTTTAATTTACACCTAGACAAACTCTAGCCCTTGAGAAAAAGTCATACGTTTGTAAACATCAGAAATCTAAATTAAACAACTTCATACTGAATTGACAATCTTTTTAACAATGAGGTTAGGATAAGTTAGATATGCTATTTGAGAGTTTACACTATCAAGCAAGATAAGAGATCAGCAATCTATTTTGAAAAGTAAAAGCACTAAGAACATATTAAAGGCCAACAATTGTAATACTAGAGCTTAGTTTAAATTTTTTTGTTTTAGTAGAAGAAATACTCGTGGCTATGAAAGTTTCTTTAGTGCTGTGACATGTCATCAGGTAGGTTTGTGATTTCTTATTATGTTTTGAATAAATCATTTTAAAAATATTTAAAAGTAAATTTTAAACATTTTAAAATCATTTCATTTGAGTAAAGTTCTGTTTCCTCCTGTGCAAATGCTATACTTAACATACTGCCTGAAAAGTCATGGCATAAAGTAAAATGTTAACGTTAGATATCAGCAGAGACAAGAGACTTTTCAGTATCAAGGTAGCCCACCCAGCTTTGTAACAGGAAGTGGCCCAACATATGATTAGCGAATGAGATAAAGTGAAACAATAGATTGTGTTAAGTCAGGGTCAGACCTTTACCCTGAATCATTAATCAATTGATGTAACTTACCACAAAACTTTTTTGCATATTTAGTTAATTTTTGAAAGGGTTCCAAGGTCTTAGGCTCATTATTAGGTTGAATTTGTTTTATTAGAAGTCAGAGTTTAAATGAATATTTATCAATCAAGTAGAACTCATGTGTGTGCCTTTGTATAAATCACTATAAAAAGTGATATTCAAAATTGATTAAAAACTGTCAATTTGATGTACCACAAAAAATATAAAGGGTCAGTAAAAGATTTTATGCTAACTTTTAATTAATTCAATGAATTCATATTTTAATCTGAAAATTTCTCTTGATCATAAAACTGTGTAAGTACATTTGACATGAATTTATTGTCAAATTGATATTAAGCTCATGTTCAGTTGTGTACATACACTTTTCATTCACATTTGTAGCGTGTAACACTAGGTTTGTGAGAAGTGCATTTATGCCCCTCTCATACAATGATGGCTAGTGTTCAGAAATTTGTTTTACTTCTTATTTTAAAAAAGTTCTTAATTCCTTTAGAATAGTTATTAATGGAATAGTTTTTATATATGCAGCGTTACAGTGTGATTTGAAAGAGGGGGGACAACTTAGGCTAATTGGTTCTAGTTTAGTTTTCATTCCAATTTGTTAACAATAAGCCTTATTGGGATGTGTACTTCCATAATCAATTCCAGTTCATTTGTTGAAGATGCTTAAAGAATATTGTGGGAGATGTGGTTCAGACTAAACAATTATATGTACTGGGTGATTCAGGAAGTGCTTGTTATTCTGTATACATTTTCTGCTTGTTTTTGTGTAGACTAGCATTTCCCAAAGTTGTGCCCACTTCTCTTGAAACACCCTGAATAATTTTTTAGCCTGAACCCCCTTTCCCACAAGATTATTTAAGCTTCTTCAACAAGTGAACTCGAAGGAATTACACATCAAATTAAGATTTATTGTTAACAAATTGGAATGAAAACTAAACTAGATCCAGACTTTATTTTTCTAAATGAAGTGTGTTCCTTCTCACAGTTATCATACAACCGATTATTACAGAATGTTGTTGGAAAATCACGTTATCCTGTTACACTAATGTATTATAAGCCTTACTATCTAAGCTGGAGAAAATAAATATAATTTTCTTTAAATATAAAAACAAGCTATCATCTTTTTATAGTTGTCACATTTTTGTTTGCTACCAGTTATTTTAAAATAAGCCAAACAAATAAGAATAGATAAGAAGAGCATTAGTGACAAATGACTCAACTGCCTTACAGGGGACCTAAATGTTAAGCACTGGGATAAGGAAATGGGATAAGAATGCTGAAATGGAATAAGAATATGCTCCATTTGTAACATCATATAAACCAGAATTATTTTATCAACCTGAGCAGCTGATTGAATGATTGATGACTTTAAAAGGTCAGTATGTCATTGTCACTGCTATTGTTGATAAAATGTATGTGTCTGCATGTTTTTACACTCATACATGTTACATCTAACGCTCTTCTTCCGTTCACTCCAGGTCACTTTGGTCTTCTTCTGCAGTCCACTATGCCATCTCAGTGGCTAAGGTCTATCCCCTCCCCACCATGTCTTGAAGTGTTCCTTAGAGCCATTATCCAGTATGACACTCCCTCTCCCCTCCAGCTAAAGTCTTATGCATCAACTCTAACCATCTGGATGCTTCTCGTAGACATAATTTTGTCATAATGTTTAAATATCAATCTACCATCACATAGCCAAATCCGGGTTTCGTAACCATTCAACACTCTGAATGAAGACTAGCTAATCCCGCTTGAAGAGAACTCTGTGGGTACTCATTAACTATGTGATCCATAGTTTGAACTTTGACTTCTCAATCACATGCCATGCTCAATCATTTGCCATTCCCCACTTATGTTTCCAGAAGTCACATCTTCCCACACCCCTGCATAAGCATTCCTTACGAAGAAGGTTCATTCCACTGGAGGATGACGGCCATAAGGTCTGATACCAAAAACTTGTTTCAACCGTCAAACATATCTCAAGTTAACGCCCAGTTCGTTTTTGGCGAAAATTAGTTTGAGATTAACTAGGAAGCTAGTCAAAAAGGTGGCTTTCCAGGTTTAATTCATACTGCACATTGTTGGATATATTGCAAAATGGGGAGATTCTGAGTAGATAGGATCTTTTTGAACTCTCTTAGAAGTAATTCTTTGCGTCTCATATCCGGAGGAGTTATGTTGCAAACTACTTGAAGCCATGGTAGAGCGAACGGTGATAACCCTCATCGCCCTATTTAGTTGTATATCAATCTTTCGCTCATGTGAACTGTTATGCCACACAGGAGCAGAATATTCAGCAGTGGAAAAAACCAAAGAGTAAGCTGTAGTATGCAGGACTTGTGCGTTGGCTCCCCATAATGATTCAGTATGTTGCTGCACAATGTTGGTACAACAACATTCAATTGAACAAGTTGTAATAATTCATCCCTTATCCAAACATTCAACAGGCGTAGATTAGAATTTTAAAAATTCAACATATAAGCTTTATTTGTCATTAAATTTAGTCATATAAATGTCCTCCTTCTTGGATGAGTTTTATTAGAAAAAGTAGACAAATAAAATTTGAAAAACTCTCCATGGAACAGAAATAAACTGACAACAACTTACAAAATTCAGTACAGCTTTCTTTAATATTATAATATACCTAAGAATCTCTAATACTCGATTTTAATACCTGACTAATAAATAAATTAATATTAGGATGATTTATTCAAAATAAATCACTGTTGCTTGAAAAGGTTCCTGTTATTGTTTTACTATTTATCATATTTCTGTATGAATTTATTAGATGGAGAGATATTTAAATGATGATTTAAATAATTTAGAGTAGAAAAAAAATTATGGAAACACTTTGATTTTTTTTAAGTGAGATGACTCAAGCACATGAAATGTTGCACCAGTGTTATTAAGAGTTCATTACACTCTTCATTGATTTTTATTATTTAGGGTATGTCCCATCTAGGGTCGGTTGAAATTCTTCATTTGAAGCATAGATTGAGTTTGATATAAAATTAAAGGTTCATTAAAATGCCGCAAACCGTGTCTCAAAAGTTTTACTCTGTCCAGAGTTATCGCCATTTGAATTCAATAACTGAGTACAAGGACAGTACAGGAAATAAAGTGATTTAAGACATAAAAAATAACACAATGAAATCAGTGTTAGAAAAACAATGTTTGTCTTACGTTTTCGTAACAGATGTTCAAAGTGAGCTCCTAATACCTGTTGGCAGCGAGCTAACCTTTCATAAATAGACAATAGCTTTATTTTCATATTCATCAAGAACAGAATTGGCATCAAGTATTACAATTTATAAAGTTTATGAGTCAAATAATAAAATTATTACATTAGTGTCAATAGGTAACAATGAGTACATAAGTGATCAAAAGTGTTCATATCTTGCACCTGCAATGTTTTTGAACTCTTCAACGGTGTAGATAGACTCTCTTACTAGCCAATTGAGTAAGTTCTTTTTTAGAGTCACTGGAAGGCAGGCCTTAAGATCTCTTGGAAGCATATTAAAAAGCAGTGCTCCAGCATATGAAGGTTTCTTGCTAAATAAGGTGGAGCGATGTCCTGGGATATTAATGTCAGCTGCTTGCCTTGTTGGGTAGCCATGGATATCATTATTCCTCAAGAGATCATGAGTGGAGGCATGTAGGATTACTTCAATGATGTACAGTGCTGTCACAGTTGGTATTTTCATAGTTTTAAAGGCACCCCTACAGCTGTCCTAGTGCCCCAGATCAGCCATGATTCGTATTGCCTTTTTTTTCATAACAAGCACTCTGTGGAGGTTGCCAGCTGATGCTCCACCCCAAAGCACCACACCGTACCGAATATGGCTCTCAAACAAGGCATGGTAGGCTGTTCTAATTGCTACAGGTGTACCAATTGCTTTTAATCTTCGTAGTACAAACAGTGCTGAGCTGAGTTTTTTGCAAAGCATATCTATGTGACACTTCCAAGTAAGACTATCATCGATCATCACCTCCAGATGAATTATTATCTGAACCTTCTCCAGATTCGGTGGTGTCAGAGCTTTCTTTTTATGTCTTCCGAGAGTGACATTTAGTTTTTGATGAGTTGAAAACTAAGTCGTTGTTTAGACAGTACTATTGAGCCATTTTTACAGAGGTCAGGGTATTAAATTCTAGTTCTTGTACTTTCTTACTCCAGGTGATCAGAACTGTGTCGTCTGCATAAGACACAGGGTAGCAGTAATTTTCTACATAGTCAGGGAAGTCACTAGTGAAAAGTATGAAGAGCACAGGACCCAGGACCGAGTCCTGAGGAACTCCTCTTCTCATTGTCATTGGCTTCGATTTTCCCTTTACCAGAGCTCCATCTCTGACTTGCTTAACCTCCACAATTTGTTTTCTTTCTTGCAGATAGCTCGCAAACCATTTAAGCGGTGTTCCGGTAACACCAAGAGAATTGATCTTTGCTAGAAGCATTTTTTGGTTAAGACTATCAAATGCCTTACTTAAATCCAAGAAGATGCCAACAGTGGTATTTCCATCATCCAAGTTATCGATCAGGTGTTCGATTAAATCAGTAAGGGCACTTGTAGTCGATCTCCCTGACATGAAACCATGCTGTCTTGGTGGTAGGAGATTGTTTTTGGAGAGGTGTTGAAGCAGACGAGTTTGTATGACTTTCTCAAAGATCTTTGACATTGTTGGAACCAAGGATATTGGCCTATAGTTCTGTAATTCATTTCTGCTGCCTTGTTTGTGTAACGGGAAAATTTTGGAAATTTTGAGTTTTGATGAAAAACACCTTGAGACAGTGACTTATTCATGATATTAACAAGGGGATATTTCAGTTCATGCTTGCAAAATTTCAACACTTTTGCACTTATCTCATCTACTCCACAAGACGTTTTGGGTTTCAGCGATGTGATGAATCTTAGGATCTCTTCTACTGTTGCTGGCTGAAACTCAAGTAATATGTTTACATATCGTCTAGGAACATCCGTGATTGTGGCTCTTACTGGACTATTACTGAGCAAGGTTTTGTCAGCTACATTTATGAAAAAGTCATTGAAATGCTCTGCTATCTGTTCCAGGTCTAAAACAGTCATTCCTCCAATATTCAACTGCCAGGATGTATTTAAGTCACTATTTTTTTATGCTCTTTCATGGTTAATGACATTCCAGATGGCCTTGCATTTATTGTTAGATTGTGCTATAGACTGTTCATTTGCTTCCTTCCTCAGTATTTTTAACTTCATGTCATAAGCCTTTTTCTTGTTGAATACTCCTCCCACGCCCACCCCCTCCCATGTCATGACCAAAGAGAGCTGCTGCGTTATGAAAGCCAACTCTTCTCTGCGTCTGGCGAATCGGTTCTACGTTTGGCTCCTTCCGGTTATTATTGGCTGCATTCCCCTATAGTAATAAGCTATTGTCGACCTTATTTCTTTTGACTTCACGCTGCAATGCTTTCTTTGTTTTATTCCTTTAGTGATATATCGAATGGGAAAGTGCTAATTTTAGTGAAATTATAGTTTACATGTATATAATTATGTAAAATCAATAAGATGTAGCAATGACTAAGGCAAATAATTGAATTAATTCAGATATAAATATAAATAAAAACTATATGGATTATTTTTCCTTTGAGGATAAGCTGACAATACAGAACAACCGTCCTTGTCCACTACTTAAAAATTTGACTTGAAAGGTCTCTGAAAAAAAATCTCGATCTTGCAATAGGCACATTTCTAACTATGAGTATCATAACTGGATGTGTGGTAGTGATAGTTTGTCAAAATAACATTTTTGGCCTTTTTTTGTTGCAGGGTCTCCATGAGGCACAAATATAAGTATAAGTAAGTAAATTAATAAATAAAATTGTACTGACATCAAGCAACAAACATGGGCAATAGACATCGTCAACTTACTACTAACTATTTGCTAAGCTATATCAAGGATTATTAAGTAAGTATAACCATGTAAATTACATTTTTATTAAGCTACTTAAGAGTTGTGAATTTACCGAGAAAATTGGAAAATGAACTTTCCACACACAAACACAGTAATCATGGCCTACATTGCTTTTTTTCCCAAAGGCTGTAACTATGGGGTCAAATGAGTACAGTACAATCTTTGTAACTGTAGACTCGGCCGTGCACTACTAATCTGAACTAATAAATTCAGTCAGATGAGTCAGTCCTTCATCGAGTGACCTAATTTGAGCGAATGTTTGTAAAATGCTCTTTACAATAATACTTTTCCTCGTCTACCGCCACTTCCGGAGCCTGAGTCTACCAACATAAAAATTGATCTCTATAGTGTTCTTGTTAAAAAGAGCTATTAGGCTACTTTGTAATGCTAGACTAATATAACACTATACACAACTATCTGTATTCGCTAGACAAGCACAACACTGGTTTGGGAATGCTGACTATCATTTTGTAAGACTGTTGCCATTCGTTATTGTTCATCTTTATGTTGTAAATGTGTGATGTACTTGAGGTTTTCATGTTGGCAGCAGTATCATATGTTCAGTTTATAATAGTAATTACTGATGGTTACTGTGATAAGGCTGTTGTGTTTTGTTGTCATACAGACCCTTCAATCAAGATTCAATGGGGGACTATGCAGGGAAAAACCTCAAAACTACACTTAATATTTGGCTGGTGGTGAGACCTTTCTACACCATGTATACATTTCTATACAGAGATGAATGACACAGCCATAATAGACTTAATTGTACTTTTTGTTTCTTTTATATTGTAAACTTTAATGCCAATATATTTATGAAATCAAAAACATAGCATTTATTTTGACTTGAGGAAAGATGTAAGTAAACCCAGCACAAGAACACACATGGGAGTACTAGGCCTTTTCAGCCTGTTATATAATCAAACCCAAAAGCTAAAACTGAGAAATAATCTTAAGTGTTACAGAACAAAAAAGGAGACAAAAAAATATATAAAGGATTTAAACCTTAATTGGTAAGGTTGGGTCATGGGTTATCCAAATGCCACTAAATATGGGATGGATAATGCTGCCTGTTGGTACCGTAATTCATTGTAATCTATTCTCCTCCTCAGACTTCCTCTACTCAAAGTTTATTCAGTGTCCATCATTTGGCTTTGATGCATCCAATTGTATTTCATTATACTTTTGGGTATTGAAAGACCCAACCCTAGAGAGAACGTATTTTTTTTTTTACTGCTCCATCTGTGATTCAATAATATGGCTGAACATAATCGTGAAATAACATTAGAAATATGTTACTACAAAACAACAATGTGTCTGGAACTATTCTGATGCTTCATCTTATCATTCTGAACATAATATGAACATTGATGAGTGTGTATTTAGATCCCACTATAACATTTCCGGTTTACATCTGTTATAACATTATCACAAATAACTGCTTTGCGTCTATTGAGTTGGTTGATAAATTAGCAGGAAATAATCCTACATATGTTGGAACGATAAAGTTAAACAAAAGGACTTGCATTTCATACAAACAAACGAAAAAATCTGCTTAGAGACAAATTTTTACACACAAATACCCATAAAAGTGCTATAGTTCTTTCAACAATCCACAATGACAATAAAAGACAAAGTTAAAAGTTAAAACCTTATACAATAGAGTTCTGTAATAAGACAACACTATGAGTTTTAATTGTCTCTAAAAACAAGATAAGGTTCCCCATTTAAAGTTTTTTTGTCAGACTTATGGTTTCCAAGATCACATTGGTGACCCATTTAAAAAAGACATCCTGAATATTTGGATCAAGACCTAAAAGTCATGTTGTGTATTAATTAAAATAAAAATATAAAGTGATATCTTGTCCACAAAACAATCTTAATCACAAAACAAAGTCCAATCCAACAAATATTCATGACTAGTAAGTCTTTGTATACCTTAGAGGAATTTTCTATTGGGTAGTGATAGTCACAATCTGTTTTAGTGTAATAATATACATTATTGATGTTTTTTTCTCTTTAATATTTATTGACTAAATCTAGATTTTTGACCATTTACATTGTAATGTCTGATGCCATTCTATACATATTGTAATAATGTATTATGAATAAAGAATTATCTGAATCAATTAATCGAAGACCTGCCTCACTGATTCTGTTTATACTGGCTAATACCTGCATAAAACAGTGCATGGAGCAATCAGTAACTATGTGATCTATTGTTTGGATACACTCCCTGCAAAGACATGACTAATCTGGTGTCAATACCCATTTATACTTCTAGTAGTTATATCTGCCTCCGCCAGTTCGGAACAGATTCAACAGGGTCTATTCCGTATGAGGGAGGGTCAACCCACCTACAGGTATTGACGGATCGTTAATAAGAAACTTATTTTGTCTATCAAAATTGTTCCACAACATGGACCAGCTAATATAAGTTGAGAAATATGAAAATAAAACAAAAAATCCAAGTTACAGTTTGTATCATTCTTCAAGCTCGTTTCTTACTGGATATATAATTAAATGTTATAAGATGAAACAAACACTCCAGTAAATAGTTTTTTTTATTTTGTTAGGTCTTTCGTTAACACAATTACCATCTTCAGACACACAAACTAAATTAATATTGTTTACATTTGATTGATTTGAAAAACACATGGTAAAATAAAAATATAACATATGGAATAATTTAAATAAGAAAATAAGAAATATATATATATATATATATATATATATATATATATATATATATATATATATATATATATATATATAGAGAGAGAGAGAGAGAGAGAGAGAAATGTAAAAATTGTGTACATTTAAAATAATAGTGGTGAGTTTTCAAACGATCCTGGCTTGTTATTAACAAGAATTTCTTTGAATTTTTATATATAAGCTTTCATAAGCATCTAATTGTTCTTTATTTTGGACTTTTTTGGTAAATTACATTTTGTAAAATTATGGTTGAAATTGATGTAGGTGTTTTGCTATAACTGATTTCTCCTCTTGATAATTTTTAAAATGATATTTGTGTTCTTTTAATCTTGTTGAAATGTTCTTTTGGTTTTTTTTTATTGCAATTGTCATATTCAATTTATTAAATTCCAGACTTTTCTTCATTTAATTTTGTTCTTTAGATTTCCAAGTAAATATTTTAATTTTGATGTACATTTTACAATAAATTTACGTTAGAGTGTTTTTTTTTTTTTAACATTTTTGCATTACATTTGAAAAATATCCATACTTCTCCAAACAGACTTTTCTTTTTTTGGTAATAGTGTTGTTCGGTTTTGTTTTTCAATTTGTTTTCTTTTCTTATTTATCATTCTTGTAATAATATACGGGTTGTAGCCATTAAAAATTGTGGTTCTTTGATTTTTGTAATTTCTTTATTAAAATTTGTAGTAGATAAAGGTGTATTAAATAAACGATGAATTAATGAATGGTATGTAGTTCTTTTTTGAGATGCTAGATGGAATGAATCAATTGGTATGAATCTTAAATTTTATGTTGGTTTTCTATGAATATCAAATTCAATATGACCAGATGCTTAGTTTCTTTTTAGAAGGATATCTAAAAAGGGAATGGAATAGTTGTTTTCAGTTTCATAAGTAAATTTTATGATTGGATAGAATGCATTTATATCTTTAATAAAATTTGGAAGATTCTCATTACTATTAAAAACTTCAAAAATATCATCTACATATCGAATCTAAATTCTAGGGAAGTAATTTAACGTATATTTTGCATGTTGTTCTAAATTGCTTAAAAATATATAGGCAATGAAACAAGATGAAGGTTGCCCATAGGTGGTCCTTCTGTTTGGTTGTTATATTTATCATATATTTGAAAAGTATTTTGTAACATGCAGAGGTTTATTAGTAATATATATTCATAAATGTTTACTTGTTCAATGTTTATGGAAATTAACCAGTTTTTTAATTATATTGATAATTTCTTTTGTAGGTACATTTGGGTAAAGTGAGATTACATCAAAAGAAATTAAATATTCATTAACTTCAAGTTTTAAATTTTTGGTCTTATTCAAAAATTCAAATCTATCTTTAAAGAAAATGTTGCTGGAATTGTATATTGTTGTAGTTCTTGAACTAACCATTTTGATAGTAAGTATGTAGGACTATTAATACATGAAACTATTGGACGCATTTTATTGCCAGGTTTGTGAATTTTTGGTAGGCAATAAAGTCTTGGAATGTTTGGATTAGAAACAGTTAATTTTTTTGACACTTCTTTTATAATGATATTCTTGCATTGTTTTAAAGTAGATGATGTTCATGATATATACTTCATCAGAGGATTTTTTTCATTTTTAATATGTGGACCTTCATTTAACATTTCATTAACTCTACTAAAATATTAATTTTTATCAAGTATCACAATTGTATTACTTTTATCAGCTTTTAAATAAAAAAAAAACATATTTTTCTTTTAAATGTTTCACAATATTTGTATATTTATTCTTTACTTCCTTTGTATTGAGATTGTTGTTTTATAGCATTTAAAACATCATATGTAATTGCTGATTTTTCATTATGTTTTAGATATTTCATTATGTATTTGATTCTACATTGATAAATATGTTTTCTTTTTCTTTTCCTTTTGTTGATTGAATATTAAAATTTATACCTTTTTGTAAGAGATTGATTTCATCTTCATTGAAAGATTGGGAAGATAAATTTTGAATTAATAGATTTGATGAGTAGACAAATCAATCGGTAATATATTTTCATTTGTAACTGAATAATTTATGATTAGGTTATTGAACTTATTTTTTAGTTTATGTAGTTTGTGTTCATGTTTACTTTGTAAAATTGAAATATATTTTTATTGAAAATTTGTATAGTTAGCATAATTAAGTTGTTTAGGGATTTTAAGGTGTAATTCCATGGCTTGTAATTCAAAGTTTGCTTGTATTGAGTATAAATATTTAATTTATACTCAATTTCAACCATCATTTTACAAAATGTAATTTACTAAAAGAAGTTCAAAATAAAGAACAGTTAGATGCTTATGAAAGCTATATATAAAAAAGTTCAAAGAAATTCTTGTTAATAACAAGCCAGGTACAATTGAAAACTCACCATTATTATTTTTAATTTATATAATTTTTACATTTTTATACATATTTTTTATTATTTTCTTATTTAAATTATTCCATGTTTCAATTTTATTTTACCGTGTGTTTTTCAAATCAGTCAAATGTAAATAATATTAATTTAGTTTGTGTGTCTGAAGATGGTAACTTTGTTACCGAAAGGCCTAACAAAATTAAAAAAAACTATTTACTGGAGTGTTTGTTTCATCTTATAACATTAAATTACAGTTTTTACACAGTAATTCAAGAAGGTGAGCACAAATTTGGGAAATTATGGTATACACAAAACAAACAAAAAGTTTACAAGAGTGTACATTTTGTCTATATTAGTTTAGTATCTGTATATTTAATAAAAAATGATCATAGATCAAGCACCATTCATGTTAATGAATTGAAACTTGTTAAGGGGGTTAAGATAATTATGGGTAAATCTAAAAAGAAAATATAAAATATAATTTTCTGTTTCTAAATGACTGTATTTTAAAATGTTGAAAAAAATGAAATAACTTCAAAAACACATGCTCGCAAATATGTGTGTGCAAGTGTTTTAAACTATGTCTTAGTGATTGTATGAATCAAATTCCATCATTTATATCTATGGAAAACTTAGTTCAAAATGTTTCATAAAATTACATTAAATAGAAAATACATATACTGTGTAACATTTTATTCTCAAGACAAATAATATAACTCATAATACTTTTAATAATTTATTTAATATCATGTAGTATACATATAAACGCTTATGACTAGTAACACTAAACACAGAGGATATAGCAGTGAGATTACAGATTGAACAAATAAAGTTGACAAAAAGAAAAGATGTAATTTTGGAGTCATCAACTGTGTGATTGTTGCCCATAAGATAAAATAATACAATAATTTGATTTGTCGTATTTCAAGTAGTGTATGGATTGTTTTGATGTTCAACATGTATGAAAATAATTGAGAAGTTGGACTCACGTAGGATCAACGCTCTTGTAAGGCAGCAGCATGCAGTGGACTACCAGATTTAGGTTTAGAAAAGGTAAAAAATCACTTTCAGTAAAGCCTAATTTTTCAGTTTTGTTTTTTAGATGGTTGGGGCCAGAAGTTGCCTCTTTTATGACATTAGTTATGAGATATATTTAAAAAAAATTTTAATGTATTATTTTAACAACTTTACTGATTGATCAAATGCCTGTGTTAATCTATATTGTGCTAGGTAAATGATCGAGTGATTGATGGAATCAGCATTTCGTAGTTGGAAATGGTTGTTAAATCAATTTTTAAAGCCAATTGCACCAGTAAATGTTTACCATAATTTTGTTCCTTGAATATGATTTAGCTGTAAGCCTATATGCTGTGTCCTATTTCGAATTTGATATGGGGGAATCCTTTATCATCTATTCAAATTTATAGGCAAGTTAATGATTGTAGTGATTTTGTTGTTACTCTAATACAAGTACCGTACCGAAATAAAAAAAATAGATTCTTAATTGGCATGTTACGTTTTCACATAGAAATGCAAGTGAACATCACAGAACACAAATTTATTACAATTACTAATATTGCACATTTTGTAGTTATGATACGGTAAATGTTGTTGAGTGACGCCCACTTGTATTGTAAGAAAAAGAATACCTATCTTTATTTTAATAAAGATAGGTATTAGTAAAATAACTGTACAGCTACCCCCAACTGTACGTGTATGGGTGGGTCGATACAACTGTACATATATGGGTGGGTGGGTGGGTCAATACCACTGTACGTGTATGGGTGGGCGGGTGGGTCAATACCACTGTACGTGTATGGGTGGGTGGGTGGGTTAATACCACTGTATGTGTATGGGTGGGTCAGTATCACTTTACTTGTATGAACGGGGGCGGGTGGGTCATTGTATCATTGTACATTATTATGAAATTGTCATGTATGTAAGTTTTGACCATCAATTTTTTAAAACTAATTCTAATATGCTCTTGCTTTATACTTTTCTTCATTACCCTTGAAGCACTTCTATTCACACCTCATCCACTTGAGATATTTGAAAATTATGATTGCTAAACAATTTATGGATTGATAACTGACGTTCGTCAAAATTAACGAGGTTAAACTTAAGATTTTTTTGTGAGAAAATTGTTATAACATATTTGTTAGTTGTTGAGGTAGCACAGTTATGCAATTGATTATTGGGAATTAACACAATAAATGTAAACAGAAGAGAGTGATAGTTCATTAACTTGTGCTTCGGTCAGTAATGAATGTGCTAACTGAATTGAAGACAATGGGCTTTGTAGCATCAGTTCCTGTTTTGTCTGTGGGAGGGGGAGTTGTGAAATAAAACTACTTGAAATTTTGAGCTCTTCCTCAGTTGAGTTCCAGGTTGGCCAGCAATACAAGTGCGTTTATATTGAAAGTGAGTTAGTGGTGAAGTGTTAGTTATGAGCAGATAAGTGTATATACTATTTGCGGGCATATTCTTTCAATTTCTACTGTATTATTTGTTATTATATCAGTTTACCTATACAAAAAATTTTTTTAGGAATCAATTTTAGATTATTTGGAAACTTCGTTGATTAAACAGTAGTTAACAATTTTTCATTTTCAGCCTACCGTAACGTGATGAAAGTAAACAGTTATTTCAGTAAAATAACCATCATTAAAGAAATAATCTGAATCAAAACAATAAAATGAATTCTTGTTTATTTTTTCAGTGTTTATAAATCATACTGATAATATACAATTCTCTGTTGAAATGTTCTGTTTTAGAAAGTTTTAAATTATTTTGAACTTAATGGTCACTTGTAATTGTACAATATTCCGGTCTTTTTATATGGCGCCTTTTTTTATGTGAATCTCTTTGATCGTGCTTACATACATCCTTCAATGACACTCTTTTCCAAGAGTTAACTCTGCCTTATTTATTTTTAATCAAATTGGAATTTCGGTCTTTATTAGTTTTTTTTCAATATAAGTCTGACTTCACTTTAGAATATGTTATTGTCCTATAAAATATAATTTAACTCACTCTAATGAAAAACTCAATGTGTGTGTTTAGAACTTGTTAAAACATACTAACAAGATTATATTTTGTTCCCATTTGTTTATTGGTTTATTTTTCAATTAAACCAAGATCTGCAAGTATAAGTCATTTACTTTATTTGCATTTTTTAAGAGTTGTTTAGACAAATTTACATCAAATTCATGTTCAAACATACAAATCAGGTATATTCTCAAATTCTAAATCAAGGGCGATGAGTCCAATTTTTCCCCCCCTTATATCAGTAAGTTTTTTTCAGTCTATCTGAATATCTTTTTTAATTTATTTTAGATTTATTACCAAACAGTAATAAAAGATATTAACAATTATTTATTGGTAAACTATCACTGAATGATCGTTGATAATTAGAGAAATAGTAAACTTAACTGAGAAGATAAGTTTACTATTTCAAGTTTACCTAGTGAAAAACATCTTTGTGATTAGTGGTTTGAATGGCCGATTAATAGTTAAATGTTATAGTACTGTTCATACATCATATAAATTCTTCATGTGTATTTACCAGAATAATAAAATGAATAGATACATTTTAGAAATATGATTGTCTATTAGTGTTCTGTTAATACTATCGTAGTTCCCGTTATCAGCAGTGATTGTTAAAATTCGCTCTGCTTTGCCCGGATAGCAAAGGTCCGTACGTTCTCCCAGACAAAGACGAGCGGTTGATTGAGTAGCTAGGCAAAGTTAGGACTTTGTTCTTACTCTGAACCCTAATAAATTATGTTAAATAATACAGCTATCAATATTTGAATTAATCCTAGATCTATAACTGGTAATAGATTGGTAGTTTCATATTTACTTCATATATACATATATGTCAGCATTAATGGAGCAGTGCTGTAATCCAGCTATTTGGTGACAAAGTGTTGAGGAAGTTGCAGGTGATAGTTCTATGCTTGGCCCTCTTAATACTGACATGGTCCGTTCAATGGTTGCCATTGACGTGAATACTACTAGAGAAGCCTGGTATTTCCATGTTGAGTGGTATTCAAGGTCCGGATGTTGTGTGATTTAGAGAACTGAGTATTAGGCTAATCAATCAGATGAAAATCAGATCAATACTACGTGGTTTGTATAATCAGATCAACCTACTAAGCTGTAGGTCCCTTAGTTTCCCTGGCTATTGGACTATTAATTAACTGTTCTTTCTAAGGAACAGTCGACCTTCGTTAGTAACAATGACTAAACTCATTCTTTACACTCATTTGCACCTCATATTTGAGATCATTAGTGTGAATGAAAATAAAAATTTAGAATGTTCATCATTCATGTTATTTTAAAGTCTCTTTCAAAGTAAAAAATATCATAAAATCTGATTAAATTAATGAAATTGAATTGTTTAATCATTCAATTTAATGAAAAACTAACTCTAGTGGTCACTTATTATCAGGCACTTTATTACAAAAATAAATAAATAAAAAATAGTAATAAAAGTTACTTTTTTCTGTCATACAGTTTGTATTAAAATTCTTAAACTATCATAATTTAAAATGTAAAATGACTCTTGGTAAGTTTTGCTTTCAGGAAGACCTTATTTCCCACGCAAGTTTTCAACAGCTGCAACATCTCTTGTTTCATATTAGTTTGGGTAGAATTAATTGTTTAGCTCAGTATGAAATATTGTTCCTTTTTATTTATATTAAAAGTCACATAAAAGAATATTCAGTCAAAATTATACCCAGATAATATGCCTAATGCCCAACATTCTAAATAACCAAACATTCTAAATGTTGCCAACTTTAACAGGGTAAACAGACTTTAAAGTTTTTTTTATGTATATATGAATAAAAATTAACTAGGAATATAATATTATATCCAATTTAATGATAGTTGAAGAAAAGGTATTAGACAAGTTATAGGAACAAAGTCTAAATTCTATATGTGATACTCATTTCCATTTTTAAGTGTCTGTTAGAGGTTAACATCTGAACTTTTATGAGTTTCAGTATAAATAGAACTAAAATTTTGTATAAATTGAATGTTAAAATTATACGAATACAAATTTTTAATATTTTGAGGAAATAGTACCTTTGTTTTAAAAGTTAAGATTGGACCTAAGTTAGTCTCTATTCTTATAAACTGAATCTATATTATTAAGTGGTCACTCTCCTTCAGGGGTGATTTTAATAGGTTTCACACCTATTTAGATAGATAATTCATATTTGGGGATAGCGAAGTTGTTGTCATTCACTGAGAACTTTTTTGAGCTTTCCTGTTTAATGTTTAATGTGACATCAGTGTTAAGAATGGGTATTTCTTATAAGATCAATGTTAATGGAATAGATTAGATAGTGTTAAGTTGAAGAAGTCCCATGGGTTTATGTAAAGGTGTGTGAGGCCTCACCAGTGAGTGCATTCCAGATGTCTCAGTGGTAGTAACTAGGATTCATTCATCAAACAAGAAGAAAATAATCATTTTTCTAGTTCAATATTTTAATTAATAAGAAAAAATCGAGGTAACTGTAAACTTGTTCTTTATTAAAACATTGATGGTTTAAAAAAATATTATATATATATATTAAAGAAACTTGATTTTGACAAGTAAAAATAAGAATTTGTGCCAAACATATATGGTATACAGTTTAAAACCTAACTTGTATTGTTAAAATTGTTCATTTCTGACATTTTTTAAGTTTTTAATTTATTTATTTTAAAGCCAATGACATTGTGGTATTAATGATATTAGTGAAATACATATAACATTGTGTTTAAAAATTTGTTGGTAAAGTTCTGTTATAAATCTAGCTCATCTGTAAAAGATTTAACAATGTAAGAATGTAATAATCAATCACACGGAGTAGCCTGAATTCATTGACTCTTGACATGAAGATGTTAATTGTATTCTGTCATGCCATTGTTCTTTAAAGTTTCATTGTTAACAAATTTAATTAATAAAAATATACATAGGCTTTGACCTTTGCATCCTTTTAGGTGCATGTGGCTTGACATTAGTATTGTCCGATTGTTTTTAAAACTGCTGAAAGTGTCTAAATGGCATAAATTACCAACATCATTTATTAGCGCTTTTAGTGCTTCTTTAATGTGACATTTATGATGCAGGTGTCTTGAGGAAAATTCAATGTCATAAAATGCCTAAATTATACTGTACTGAAAAGACTGAATGCTTAAATGATTTTTGTTAAATCATAGGTACAGTGATTATAACATATAAGGGCAGGTAGAAGGATTGCCACATTACAATGTCTTTATTAGCACAATTTTTAAAATTAAATGTTAAACAAGCTTATCTTTTTTAGTCAATATATTTAAATACTATAACAATTAATATGGAAGTTAATTATACTGTACTTAGAAATTTTTATCAGCATAAAATATATTGGGTACCAAATATTTCAAAACATATTAACAGTACTAGTGTTACATTTTAATTTAAAATTTTAAAAAGTAGAGCAAGAATAAAAAAAAACAAAAACTTTTATTTGCAGTGAAAATGTATATCTCTGTAATTTAAATCTGTAATATTTTGAAGTTTAAATTTTAATGATAAAACATATTCTGCTGTTTGGTTAAGCAGTGTTTTTATTTAGGAGTGTGGCCAAATATATTACGTGTAATAATTTTGTATTGGGAAATACTGTCTATTAAACAGAGGTTTTATTTTTCAAGTTAATTAAATTACATATTACAGCAAGGTAATTTAATTGAATGGATAAAGTTTAGATTTATAAAATGACATATCTCTCTCTTTTATAAAACCCATAGTTGAATGTTTCTTTTAACACGTTCACTGCTGATGACACGGTTCTGTGCCATGCCCTGTGTTCTGTGCATGCGCATGGCGCGGGTCTGTGCCATATTGTTAGTTTTGTGTTATGTGTTATTGCCTCAGTGTTCCCAGCATTTGTTGGAGCGCTGTGATTCGTTGTGAGTACTTCAAACGTCCTGTTGAACCATTACCGTTTGTTATATTTGAATATCATTTGTTATATTTCACCGTTCCAGTGAAGGGTATCACTTCTAGGTTAGTAGCGAACGTGTTAGGCTTTTAGGAAGTGTAATGTAATAAATGTATCAACACTAAACAAAAATGTTGCCTAACAATAAATAAAAACACCAATGTGGCATTGAAATTTAAGTAATTTACTACCTTTAAATGTTATAAAGACTGCGTCCTGTACGTTAATTTAATCCACACAACCAACAGCAATAAACAAAATGAATACGCTTATAAAAATTATTAGTGGATATTAACAACCACTACATGGAACAACACCTGTTTTGCTACTTTTTACTCAAGAGGAGGATATGTGTTTTCTTTTTTATTAGTTGCAAATAGATTTAATTTTTAAAATGATAAAAAAGGGCATGGTTATCTCAAAGGACAAGTTCATAAGACTAATAATAACTAATTTCAAAATTGACAAGCAAAAATGAAAAATTTGTCAATCAAAGTATGAATTCATAGAAAAATAAACATTGACAAAATTTGGGTATATACAGGCTAAAAGATCCTTGTGAGTATATTTTGCTGCTTGATAACTCACAGTTATATATAAAATTCAGTAGTTGATAGTTGTCAGTTTTATCAGGACTGTTAGAATCAACCCGGGAGGATATTATAATTTGTTGCAAGATGGCAGTTTTGTTCGTATTGGCATACACTCTACTCAAGTCTGTACTGTTATGTTAGCTTTGGGGTTTTTGTATCTTCTACCTGGTACAGGAGAACCTGGTGCAGGTTGACAGATGCCATTTAAGAACTATTCAGATCCCTGATAAAAAATACTTTATTTGCTGATAGTTTTTATTTTACACTGGGCTTAGTCTCAATATTCATCCATGTACAATTACGCAGGTTGGTGGTAACTGTCAATAAAAGCAGACAATGTTAGTTATTTATTCAGCAATACAAATCAAAAGCTTAAACCCATACTAACCAATTATTGGGAAAGTTAACTCTCATAGCTGTTGGCCTCTGCTACTTGGTTGAGTGTTTTGAAATACATATTTATCTCAGGTTTAATCAGTTGGTAATATCACTCCTCTATCTTATCTGTTGGCCAAATAACTCTCTGCTACTTGGTTATATGTTTTGAAAAACATATTTATCTCAGGTTTAATCAGTTGGTAATATCACTCCTCTATCTTATCTGTTGGCCAAATAACTTTCTGCTTCTTGGTTGTATGTTTTGAAAAACACATTTATCTCAGGTTTAATCAGTTGGTAATATCACTCCTCTGTCTTACCTTAAATAACAGCTGCGTTTGTCAAAGAAATATTCACTGGGTGTACCATTCAATTATTTTATTTTAAATTTGTATTTATTGTTTTTTTGTATTAATGTAAAACAAATTGGTTAAAAAAAACTACAATTCAATGGTTTAATTGTACTGACCTGTACTTTTTTTCCGTTTCTTTACATTTACAATATTTCTACGTAAATTATAGTAGGTAGTAATTTTTAATGTTTTCCTTTGCTTTTAACCATTCCCCCGTATTTTCCCTTTTATTCCTTATTTTATCATATATTGTTTCATTATTTTCATTGGTTGCCTTTCTCCTCTTTAAAATATTTATGATTGTCTTGAGTAGTAAATTAATTATATACTCCAACTGAAGCAATGAGTATTTATATATTTGTTTTTTAAACCTATTTCTTCGCTAGGCTAGAGGGGTTAAAGTAGAAAGAAAAATAAATCGGCAACTGCTCTTGCGGAGTACTTGTCCACAGCAATAGGTTAATTTTATACAAAACTAGTGAATACAATAGTTATCAGACAGTACAGATTTATTACAATATAAGTTCAAAATGTACAAATATTATGGTTATCGATTTTGTTTAAGCACGTTTATCATCCTCAAACTAGAAGCAGGTTTCAAAAAGGAAAAATGACGATGATAAACGTGGTTTACCAAATTTGATCACCATAATATTGGTACATTTTATACTTATTCTGTAATAAATTTGTTTTGGCGTTCTCTTGTTTTGCATTTCTACCAATATTTAATATGTTAATTGAGAAACTTTTAGTTTAATATATAGGCCTAAACCCAATTGCAGCTGTGAGCAGTCCTATACTTGTTTCTTAGCCCTAGTCTTTAGCTAGGCAAGAGAGCACTTGGGGAAAGAAGTTACATTATGTTAGAGGACACTTTTCCAAGGATTAATAAAGTGGACAAGATAAAAAGTCAGCAAGCACATCTAGATAATTATTTACATTAGGTTAGGGGCAGACATAAGTAAGAATATGTATACATAAAGTAGATTGAATCATCAACAAATAAGTTGATGATATAATTCAGAACAATTAAGTTGCCACTGGCCAGGGGTTTTAAAATTATTTATGTAATTATTTTATGAATTTAAGTTGATGAATAAAAATAAACTTATCGATCTCTACATGCTTATAGTTTGTTATTGGTTTGGTTAGTATTATTTTATGTGTTTTCTTAATGTTAATATAGAAATCTGAATCTTTAATTTATTATTGCATGTATTTTGCAGATGGATACTAAAAAAAATTTGGCAGACCGGTCTCTCGCATTAGAGGCAGGACGTCGTCTGGCGCAACCAGACAAAGGAGATGAAGTAGTTATCACTGGAATTGCTGGATTTTATCCTGACTCTGAAAACGTTGTAGATTTTGGAGAGAAATTATTCAACAAAGTAGACTTGATATCAGATGATGACCGCCGCTGGAAGCTAGGTAACTGAGACAAAATTGAATTAGGATAAAGGTTTAGCAGATCTGCTTGTGTTTATTTACAGTTTGTACAGAACAAAAAATTTATTCATTTGAGCTCTAGCAAATAAACCTTGGAAGCTGCACAGGAGTAAACATTTGGTTTTCATATCGGGAGTCAGACCTAAGTCGGCTGTGTGGTAATCCTCTTTAGCTCCTTTGCTAAGGCTGATACAATATTTTATTGAAATATTTGTTTTGATTTTGTATATATTGTTATCACAATATCTAGTCAAATATTTAAAATTCTTCTCAGTATTTACCTGAATATATTATAATTAATATAAAAAATATTAAGGTGATTAATTTCGGTGCACAACATTTACTTTCCTCAGACTATAAGGATTCACAAAGGTCTTTCCTTTCTGAATCTTTCTGGTCTGATGAAGATAAATGTGGTTTATCAAAATTAATCACGATAATACTTTATACTTATAATAAATTTATGTTGTGAAATGTTCACTTGTTTTCTATTTCTACCAACAAGTAGTTTGCTAACTAAGACATACTTGTTGTGGCTTGTGAATGTCCCTGATCAAGGTTATTAGATTTTTGAAGTTTCAGCTTAGATGCTGTCCGTATATAAATAAACATTTAATTTTCATAAAAGTAAACTATTTAATTTTCAAATGACTGCTCAATTTATAACGAATCATTGCTTTTTAGAACATCCTGAGATTCCACAAAGGACAGGAAAACTAATTGAAGTGAACAGGTTTGATGCTCCATTTTTTGGTATCCACTACAAACAAGCCCATATGATGGATCCAATGTGTCGGATACTTCTAGAGAAATCTTATGAGGCTGTTGTGGACTCAGGTAAGCTTTTGACAGAATAATTCTAACAAGAGTCAAGTCACACAATCAACATTGTATAATTTAGATATAAATAAGATCCACATTCTGTTAATCAGTCCTGTTCCTAAATGCTTTAAATTGTGAGAAGGGTGTCCCTCAGGGTTAATTTTTTGTACCTGTTCTGTTTCTTTTATTCTTAAGTTATGTAAGGATTTTGATTTATCATGGCTGTATCATTCAATATACTTGTTAAAATATAAATCTACTTTGTTTTTAAATTTATTTATTGGAGTATTTGTTGATGATAATTTAATCGTAAACCAATTGAAAACTAGTATTTCTCTCTAAAAAAAATCATAACTCACACTAAAAAACATCAATTGTCTTCGATAATGCTCTCCTAGAAAGATCTAGTTCAATATTATGTTTGAGAATACTCATGAATAAAGCATTGAATTGAAATAAATTCATTAACTCATTCAGGTTTTACCAGTTTCTGAGTAAACCTGGTCCAAAATTTCCAGCAAAAAGTAGCCATTTTGTAAGGGTTTACCAAAAAAAATGTAAAATTTGTAAATACATTACAATCTCTATTATTTGGCTGTCCAGTATGGACACATCCGGCTTGACAATCAGATGAAAATAATTTTGTTTTAAATAAAATCATAACTACACGATAAATTACGGTATGCATTGTTCAGCCTTGCAACGCAAATCTCAATCTCAGACACATCATTACAGTATTAGATTATTTTATGTGTGTAATTTGAGAGAGATAAAACCCTTTGTTGTTTTTCCATTGATACAACCAGAATATATGTTTTAATTACAGATTTGTACATATATACATTTACATCTACACCAAGATAACACCCTTATATTGAGATTTGCGTCAGGTGTTGTTCTTTTAGTTTGTTGTGAATTACTGGTTGTCACTGCGTAATGCACCTGAAGATCTGAGCTGTTTTTATAGATCAGCAGGAAGAGTCCATTTCTCATATGGGGATGTGAAAGAGTTCATATGTACGGACCCTCGGAATCTTAGTCTTTTTTCTTGTTAATTTAAAGAATGTAGTTACTGTAATTTGTTTTACACTGTATAGCAAGTTTTTATGTACGTACTATACAGTCACTCAGTATATGATATTAGAATTTTAAATGGATTTTTTATAATGTGTTGTTTATGTTTTTAGGCTGCAATCCAAGAACTTTACGTGGAGCTCGTTGTGGAGTTTTTGTGGGAGCTTGCTTTAGTGAATCTGAGAAGACTTGGTTTTATGAGAAAGTGCAAGTAAATGGTTTTGGAATAACAGGCTGCTCTAGAGCTATGCTAGCCAATAGAATCTCATATTGGTTAGGAATTAATGGTTTGTTTCTTTTATTTATTTGGCTTTTGCAATAAATACATACTTAATAATATGTTGCAGACCATGATTCTTTCTTCTCAGCTTAAATTTATAAAAATATATGTAAAAGAAAACATCTTTACTTACTGGGTGATTCACCAACATCCAGAAAAAAAACTGTAATGCATAGAGTTATACATAATAAGTACAGATTTTTTCTCTTTCTACAGCTGAAACATTCCTATAAGAAATGTATTGATGCAAATACTTTCGATTTATAAAAAATTGTGTGAAATGTTTTAAGTTGTTTTATGAAAATAATGTAACATTGACTAGAATAATTACAAAAAATCACAGCTTTAATAACAACAGTTGAAGTGTGATGCTAAAGATTAAATCTTGGAACATTGTTCCTGTTCATATTAAATCTTGGAATATTGTTTCTGTTCATATTAAATCTTGGAATATTGTTTCTGTTCATATTAAATCTTGGAATATTGTTTCTGTTCATATTAAATCTTGGAATATTGTTTCTGTTCATATTATCTTATTATGATTTTATAGAATTTCAACATTGAAGGAATAATTCAAATATTGTTGAAGATCTTATATAAAGAATTTTTCTGTTTACATTAGCAAGGGAAAGCAATACATAAATATTCAAACTGTAGACGGATAATTTTAGTAAATAGAAAATTTTTAGTAAATCTATAAATTAAAATCTCTAATTAATACAAAACACCAATATGATTATTTTTCCAAGTTAAGTAAGGGCTGCTTTTTAGGTTTAAGCTAGAGTACACCATATAAAAGGTGAAGAAACCAATTCTTTATTTTTTGAATCTCATTACTTAACAGAAATATTAGGTTATTTTAATTATTATATGTGTGTAACTTGAAAGAGTAAAAACCCTTGTTGTTTTTCCTTTGATACAACTGGAAAGTATATTTTAATTACATATTTGTACATATATATCTTTACATATACATCAAGACAACACCCATATATTGTTTAAAGTTTATATACAATTAGTATATTAGAGAGATAGGACATCAGCAAACTTACCTTAAAAGACAAGTTCACTAACACCAGAGTAGTAGTAAAAAACACAAAATAAACACAATCACACAAATTGTCAACACCACTGGTATTTTCTTCAGGTGAGTAGAGAGAGAGAGAGAGGGATATATATATATATATATATATATATATATATATATATATAGAGAGAGAGAGAGAGAGAGAGAGAGAGAGGGAGCTCTGGTGTTAGTAGACTTGTCTTTTAAGGTAAGTTTGCTGATGTCCATCTCTCCAATATACTAATTCCTGGCCTAGTGCCCTTAAACCTAACCTAAAAGTTTATATACAATAAAATAGAAGGATGATTTATAACTTTGCATTAGTTAATTACTTCAAGATGTTACTGTTCATATCATGTTTTACATGTCTCATGTATGTAATGGAGATTAAGTACGGTAATAGAGTGGGCGTAGGTGCCAATATGGTCCCACATCGCAACTTTCTGTCCCAATGCCAAGAGTTGAATGCACCATGCTGCTAATATTGATATACTGTTCACCCATAGACTAAATTGTGATCTCGTATTTGAGATACCAATATTTACTATGGTATAGGATAAAAATACAATTAATAAAATTCATTATGAACTAGCAGCGAAACATTCAGCCCAATATCAAACTTTCTACTGTATTTGATCATATAAAGAAATCTAAAAATTCTAAAAACAGATTATTTAATTAGTAATAAAAATTTTTTGAATGAAATATTTATTGAGCCTTTTTTCTACAATGTTTACAATTTTTATACAAATTGCTACTATAAAAATGAATACATTAATTTTATTACTTAAAAATACTTAAACTAATTATTGTAGGGAAAAGTAAGATTGATCCCGAGGTTAATACCTTTGTGGGATGGTTCACATTACATTGAACTAAAATACAGTAAATACACGAAGCGTGCGGAAGTGATGGTGTGGCTGACCAGACTGAAACATAGAATCAAACTAAATGACAACAATATTTTTTAATAAAAAAACGTCCTATCTATCTATCAAACGAAATGAATATACAATAAGTATAACATTTAATTCCTATTTATTTTCACTATTTAGAATTGAAAAAAAAACGAACAATATTTATGTACAACTAGCTTCTCATAATTGAACATAGGATAACAAAAACATACCACCATTTGATTAATTTTTATGAATATTTTGTTTTTTTTTTTACATATGGTAGTATGACAAGAAGTTTTCAGATGAGCTAAGAAATTCAATTAGAAAACTCAAACTTTCACCTGATGAAAATTCTGTGACAAAATATTGTTGCTTTCTAATTTTTTTCAGAGTTTGTAAGTATTTTGCAACAGTTGGACAATTTTTACTTGTAATATATTGCTATAATTTATGTTTTATCTGTTTTACATCAAATACTCTTAACTAAAAGTGTGCAGTTTCAAAATTGTAAACTGTCTTTAATTGTTGCGTTGCCAAATTCATGCAAAAATCATATTCTTTTAATTTTTTGCCATAGATACTGTGAATATAAGAAGAATGAAATAATAAATATGCACTATCCAGCTTTAACTTATTTTACTGAACTTCTTCTTTGTAATAACGCCTCCATATGTATTACTTGCTTTGCTCTACGGAAGTATTACAACAGTTTCAATATAATATTAAGTTTAATATGAAGTGTTTTAGCTTTGAGTATTTAACATCTCTCATTTGAATAATTTGTTAAATATCATTGGTATACTTAGTAAAATAAAATTTAGTTCCTAATAATGTACTTTGTAATATTTGCTTTGGTGAAAACCAAACATTAATAAGAAACTAATGCAATGTATGCCAACGAAGCTAGTTGGCATAGTGATTATTATAATATGTAAGCGTTTATTTAAACCTATATCTTTATAATTTTGCTGACCCTGAGAAGGACTGATTGTTTTGTTGGTAATTCAGCTACTAAAATTGCCGTGTGTAGCACACCTAGGGGACACGTACAGCTTAAGGATTGATGCGGGTAAACAAAATCACTCCCAATGGAATATGTTGAGTTGCTTTTACAAGAGTGTAGTGAAGGTACAAATATTGTTAATATAAGTGAGGAATAGCAAATGATCTGTCATGTGATTCGGAATCAGTTCTTTTCAGGGGTATTAACTGGTCTTCATTCAATCGGAAAAGTAGGTGTTGAATGGTCATGAAACCTGGATTGAGCACAGTGACGGAAGATCAATATTTAAACTAGTATTGCATATTTAAACTATGATGTACAATTTTTTTTAAAGTTATTATTAAATGATTTTTTTCACATATACAAATTTGTATGTTGTTTGAAACATTTTTAACAAAGCGTGGTAACAAATAAATATCACTGACGGAAATAATTGATAAACTCAAAAGATATTTCTGTAAGCTGGATGCTATCCGGACATCACTATGTAAATAGAGTAAAATATTTTACAAGTGAGCATGCATTGTAAATGATGATAGAATATGAATATGATATATTATTTTTGGGTTACTTCAGCCAAATTATAAACAAGACTGCTCGTATTCATGGATTTTGCTGTAAATAGTTTATTGTAATATGTGAATACTTTATTTACAATCTGTTCATAGATAAGTCATACCAGAGATCAATTAAATATATAGAGGTGTCACTCTGATGTATCAGAGCGTGCACATTTTTGTTAAGGCGCCTTCAGTCAGTTGGGTGCCCTGAAGTAGATCACGTTAGTGACTGCCACACCTCTGTAGACGATCCTAACACGTCTAAACGGAGAACTCATTTCCAATTAGGTTTTATCATCGATTTTACTATATAAATGACTGTACAGTAAAATCAATGGTCTTATTTTATAATTTTAACCAACATTGATTAAGTGAATCAAATTAGAACATTATAAGATTGAAATAAAACAAGGATACATTGATCATTTTGAAATCATTTACTTGTACTTTAGACAGACACAAGTACTTTGTACTTTAGATTTTATTTAGATACCGTACTATTTATTTGTCTAATTAAAAACTATTTTTGTTTCTTCTTCTTTTAGTTTGGTGGCTTTGAAATCCATAGGATATATATTTTTAAAAAATAACAAAAAACCAATGTAAATATACAATCAATAGTAAAATTTATTATATATCCATTTCTAATAATGTTAAAATGTTGAGATTATCTGAAAACTAAATTAAATATGAGATATTAAATATTTTCATAGAATAGATACATTTTTACATAAGCAAATTAAATGTTATTTTCAATCTATTCTGATATAATCATGTATCCATGTAACTATTCTGTTTCTGGTTATGAATGCGCTTATTTTATTTACATTTGTGATTGCAGGACCTAGCTACACAGTGGACTCGGCCTGTTCTTCGAGTCTGTATGCACTAGAGCATGCATACAAGGCTATACGAGACAACCAGTGTGACAGTGCTATAGTAGGAGGTTGTAATCTTTGTCTCCATCCTTATGTTTCACTTCAGTTTGCTCGTTTGGGAGTCCTGTCCCTAGATGGCCGTTGCAAATCTTTTGATGAATCAGGTATGACTTATGCTAAACTAAACAGTGATCTTAATTGAGAACAGCTTTGCAAGGGTCGATTAGTACTGTAGATTTGCAATTTAATGAAGTAAATACGAATCACTTAACATTTAAAACTATAGGCTTTATTTTCAAGTACAGCCCGGCGAGCAAGCTGTAGCTGAGCTGTCCAAGGTGTCAAGACTTTTAAACCCCGGCTGGAATATTTAAACCCTCCCAAGTATATCTGAGCTGAGATTCTGAGGATCACTGGGTTTTTTGTAATAACTCCATTAATCTAAAATCAGATTTAAAAAAATGAGCTGGAAGGAATCTCACTATTGTTGTTGTATAACATTGGTTACATTTTGGCTACAGAAAAAGGTGCAGGAGGTGATAGGCCACTTATATGTTCATGGCGTTAAAGTGATGATTGATTTATTGTTCTGGGCTGTGTAAATGAAAAGGCTAAGATGCATAGGACAGTTTTGGCATGATTTTTATTTTATTGCAAATATTATTTTTGAAATTTTGTCTTTTGAATAAATCAAATTGTTATGATCAGGTAACTGAGCATGAACCATGAAGGATGTTTTTGATTTCTCAGAAAGTGACAGTGGGAGAGTTTATCTATATCTTTGAAATGAGGAAAAGCTTTTAAGTTTTTAACCCTAATTGAAGATATGTACTTGACTTGAACATGAATTTAAAGTACATTTACGTGAAATTCACGTTAAAATGTTGAGATATGGTGTATGTCTTGAACTAGTAAATCAAAGGTTAAAACCATCCTTTAGGGTATGGTTAATTAATTATTTTTAATTTGAACATTATTTTTAATTTGAGGTTTTGTTTTGGGATTAGGTTAAATGGATTTGGTTTTTGATTATATGGGATGGGTAAACCTCTCTTTTTTAAAGCATGTATGAATCAGTTTTGTTTGTATAAATTTCCAGGAGAAAAAATTAGGGGTTTGCTTATGTGACTGGCTTAGAAGAACTTGGTATTATTGAGGTTATTATGATGTAATGAAGAAATTGCTGTACATTGGTAATTTGATGAAAATATTGGTTTGAAGGGCACCACCCTCCAGTCCAATTTAAACGTAAAGGAAGACAGTGAAGTGAAATTCAAGTTTTTGTGTGCTATGGAGAAAAGATTTAAAATTTGTTTTGGGAACAATCAAACAAAAACATATCAATTAAGAAAAGCCAGCTGAGGGGTTGATCCGGTTGTTTTTGAAAAAGTCTTCTTCAGTTTGTTAACACATTCAGTGCTACGTGGCCGTAAAGTCGGCCACGCCGTCCGACTGCTAGTGGCTGCGTGGCCGTCTAGTCGGCCAAGCTCTTGTCACCGGTGGTGGCTGATGGCTCTCTGTCAGCCATACTGCCTCACTCTTATTATTGAATCAGTCTTTGCCCAGCCTTTGCTGGGTTCGCTTGCTAGTAGGTCCCGCACTTCTTCAGTATCCTACGAGTAGGATGTGGTTTTCAATTTGGGGTTACGGTTATTTTTAGAGTTTCTATTACTGTTTTTAATTTGTTTTTTTCGATAAATTAGGAATAAAATTAAGCGAAGAAGATTTAGAATGTACTACAAAGAAGGAAAAATTAAAAATACTAAATTTATGGTCTACAAATGCCCTGACCAATCTGTATTGTGTTCTGTAGCATGTTTTTAAAAATTTATTTCAGATTAGACTTATTTTTAAAAATTTTTGGAAAGGGACCTGATAATAGTAGTTTTTTTTTATCTTTTTCATTTGTTTTACTTAATTCCTTATAGTACTAACTAGTTTATTACAAAATACAGTGGTGTAACAAATATTGTACAGTAATTTTTTGGCAAAGTCCTTCACCAGGAGCTGATGGCTGACTAGTCGGCCATACATAACAATTAATTTTTTTGAGCATTCCACATGAACAAAATACTTCTGACAGTAAAAATCCTACACTACAAAATCACAGAAATGAGTTGTTGAAAAAAAAATTCAGCCATTCAGGTAAGTTTTTAATTTATATATGCAGCCACACATAGTGAAAACAAAAATATGGCCTGAGCACTGAATAATACAATAATAAGAGGCCATGAGAGTTAATACCCACTGCGGCACTCTTGATCTGAAGGTAGTTGATGCCAGACTTTAGAAGTGATTCTTTTTAGGGATTAACTGGGTAAGCTAAATAAGGAAAGGGCTACTTAGTTTGGTGTTGGGATGTTGTTTGTGGAGGAAGTGCTCAATACTGACTAGCCTATGAGACTGGGATATGTTGGTGTTAAGAAAAGTAGCATCTCTATAGCTACAAAGTTTGGTACTTTGAGACGAAGGTTGGATTAGATTAGAAAGAAAATGGATCAATTATTGGCATCTTAAATATGAGAAGCAATCTCTTATTTGAGTTGTTTAATGAGCCTACTTCCTTAGGTAAGCTTGATTACTCCCTGTTGAATATTGATCTATTGCCCTATATCCAAATGATATTTTATATTTATAATTATAAATTAATTATATAATTTTATACTTATATTATGTTTTATAGTCAAATAAGAAAGAATAAGTTAAACTTCAAATCGATAGCTCTTTTTAAAAAATCAATGAAGGAGGTACTTAAGAAAATGTCTTTGAACAAAATAAACAAATGTATGAAATTGTACAATAAAATGTAACAAAATATCTTGTGATAGGAGGAACTCAATTGAAAGTGTTATTTAAGTAGTCTGGCACATATGTTATGAAGTATGCACCACTTCAAGTGATTAGAATAATCTTATATTACAATATTTAATATTATCTATTAATGGGAAACATCAGCTTTTTGTTATTTTGTATGTCGGATCAAACTGTTTGACTCCATGATGTGGTCAGAGAATATCATTACCTTTCTTGATGTATTTAATTTCAGAATTAAAGGTTATTTTGATATTCTTACTTAAGATATTTTAAAGTTGAGAGGACCTTATTACTTTAGTAGATTACTTGTTATCAAAATGTTCTACTAAGACTACTTGGCTGTGTGAGAGGCTGTTACCAAAGACGTGTTTTTCAAGATTTTATGAAGTACATTCTGCCTGTATTTATGAACGGTTGCTGTGGAGATGACCGGTACATTGGGTGGAGCAGTGTTGGTACTGAAGTTGGTTAAGTCGCAAGTGTGTTTCCCAGCGATTCTATATAAATTGTGAACTGCTGAATAAGGAGCATATGTGATAAGAGCGCTGTTTTATAAGTCAGTGACTTTTTCAATAAAACACTTTTTTCTGCTAATAAGCACATTATTACATTTATTACCTTTCAGCTCAATACATTTAGTCCTATATTTTTCCAATATTTTTCATTCTCTCCAAGTAATAAGTTTTATCAAGGCCCTCAAAATAGAAGTATGTTTCAGTGATGACCTCTTCATTCTACCTAATTCTCTTTCTACCCAGCAATTTCTTTAGGCATGGAAACAGGAAACGTCATAAGGGGCTAAATCTGGGGAGTATGCTGGACGGGATAACAGTTTGTAGCCCAGTTTATGGATTTTTGCTATCGTGACTAGACACATATGCACTCTTGCATTGTCTTGATGGAACAGCACTTTCTTCTTTGCCAAGTGCGGTTGTTTTTTACTCAAACGAATGTCGAATCTGTACAAAAGCTCTGAATAATATTCTCAAGTGATCATTTTGCCCTTCACAATGTAATCAATGTGAATAACACTGTGTGCATCCCAAAATAAATTGTCCATGACCTTGTTGGCTGACAGACTCACTTTAGCTTTCTTTCGTCCACGTTCTCCCTTAGAAACCCACTGTTTTGATTTTTCCCTGGTCTCTGGTGTATTGTGATGGATCCATGTTTCAACCACGATGTCAAAATGGTGCAAAAACTCGTATGAATTACGGCTCTACGTCTCTAAACATTCCTTTAATCTTGTCACACGGTTGCACTTCTGCTTGAGTGTAAGCAATCGCAGCACCCATCTTGCGGATAGTTTTTCATATCTGAATGTTGATGTACCTATTCAGTTGAGGTACCTACAGTATCAGCCACCTAATGAACTTTAATTCTCCAATCATTCAATATCAATCAATAGATTTATCAATGATATTTGGGGTGATGACCTCTTTTGGGTGACCTGAACGTTTGGCGTCACTTCTGCTAGTCTTACCACATCAGAATTCTGTAAACCACTCCTTAACCATTGAAATAGATGGTGTAGAGTCTGTAGTATTTATGAAGTCTTTCCTTGGTTTCAGTGATGGTTAAAAAAAAAAAATAAAAAAAAATAAAAAATGCTTATAAATAAAATTGAATATCTGGCTTTCAGTTGTATTATCAGTAAGCTATGCAGGAACCCATTATAGCAGGCAGTCTACCATGTACAAATTCTTTAGTTCCCTTTGTGTATGTGCCTAAGAATTGTAGATAGTCCTTGTTAAATATATTCTTACCAACATTCATTTATTCCCTAAATTACCACTTATAGTCTAATTATGATTGGGAACAAATGTGAGTAGAGCTGATAACAAAATACTACCTTTCCTGATAAAAAGCATGATGCATTGAAATTCCTGCCATGTTTAAAGTGGCTGGGCGAGTTTTCATTTGCATTACATCCATGCGATTGTAAGATAAGTACAATATCTCAAGTTGTGTATGTAGTCCTAACTACTTGTAGTTGTAGTTGTACTTGTATATGTCTGGCAGTAGTTGTATGTTAGGGGTTTCTATGGTTCTTATAAATCATCTCTTAAACTCCGTTTATTAAGTAATGGTGTTAAATAAACATTTTATTTTCCTTTCAGTGAAAATTGAAGAGCTAAGTGGATGAAGGAGGTATGTGACATTTTTGAAAATTTTCAGATTTCATCATGGAAGAAGGTGGTATGTGCTAATTTAAGTAATGGCATTTATTCTGAATGCCTAACATGCTTAACAACTGATATTTTTAGTTGATGAAGGAGGTATGTACAATTAGAAACAGTGTATCAAATGGAAGAAGGAGGTATGACGTAAGTATGTGCACATACCACCATCTTCCATTCAAAACCTAACAAAAAGTGTAACATACTACCTTCATCCATTAAATAGCTGTAACAAACAGAGAAGCATAGAGTGTTTGTGTTCCTACTATTTTTGATTATAGTTCTGTGTAAACATGATGATTTGTTATTAAAATGGAGTCAAGAGGGAAGAGGATTTTGAATTTAGCTTTGCAAGCTGCAAAACATGAAGATAATGAAAACAAAGGTAAGCTAAAACCTTGTTATTAGTGTTTTTGTAACCTAACCTAAAAATGTTTGGTTATATCATAGTGCTATAAACCTGTAATATTAAGCTTAACTTTGTGACATTTGAAGCAAATCACTTCTGTAATACTGAGTGTACTATCTCCTTTAAGTTTATAATGACAAATTTTAAACAATGCCCTAGACTAGATTGAAAAAAACACTGTAAAAGTGAAATTAACATAGGGCAATTAAGGCTAGCCTAGATTGTATTCTAAAAAGTTGCATGAACGGAAATAAAGTTTTCAAGTGTACTGATCAAGGTTTTTTTACCTCTCATACCCTGAACGGTATAGTTAGCACACCACATATTCTTAAAATAGGCTACCAAATTAAACGATAGCCTAACAATCTTAACCTAACTTCACGAGCCCAAGCCTTTACCGTACTCAAACCTATTCACTAACCTATTAAAGATTACCTAACCCAAAACCTATATCGTTTTGACCTATACCTATTAGTTTTGACCAATTTGTTTTATTTCCTATAACTAGGCTACATGTGATGGTTTGTTTTCAGCGTCTGGATCCGAGAGTGAGTCAGATACCAGCTGCTTGTTCGGGGATCCTTCAAGTGACGAGTACCAGCCTGATTTTGAGGATCTAAGCGATTCTGACCCCGGATTTCCAGAATCTTCACCATTAAGGGTAAATAATGGCAATTCTGGAAATGAACTAGTAATCGGTCCAAGTGATGAAGATGAAGTTCCAAGTGCTGGAGCTGAGACTTCAAACAACTCTGAAGAAGAAGACGATTTTGTGGGACCAAGTGATGACGATGAAAACAATAGCAATAGAATAAGAATGAATGCCATCCCCTTTAACCAGGGACCAAGGCAGCCGATACCAAGCCAAACATTTAGGCCTGATACAAAGAAGAAACACTTTTCACCGAGAGACAAGTCGTCAAGAAAGCGGAAAAGAAATCCTGATGAGTGGGCAAAACGTAAAGCTGCAATCGCAAGGCAGAAAGGAGAAGCGTATACAGACTACAAAGGAAGAGAAGTGCAAGCTAAGTCTTTTCATACACAAGAAATATTATGTAAGAAGAAATGTCGATTAAAATGTAATGAAGCGTTTACGGTTGCTGATCGAAAAAGCATTTTTAATCAATTTTACAAGTTGGACATAAATGCAAAGAATTCATTGTTGTTTGGTTCCATTAAGATACACCCTGTTAGCAGATCAAGGAAAGGTGCCATAAAACATAAATCAGCATCGTTTAAATATGTAATAACCTTTGATGGAAAACAGACATTTGTTTGCAAAACTGCTTTTGCTAATCTCTATTGTATAAGTTTGAAAAAGATAGATTTAATCCAAAAGTCTATAAAGGCTGGGCGATCTGCCCCTGAGTTGGATAAAGGAGGCAAACACAAGAACAGGCCACATAAGCTTCCTGATCAAGTCAGAGAGTATGTCAAACAACACATTGCCCAATTTCCAGCCGAAGAGTCGCACTACTCTCGAACCAAAAATATTAACAAAAAGTACCTTTCACCTTTGTTATCGATTGCAAAAATGCATAAACTGTATTTGGAAAAGTGTACCCAAGACAATGTTGCTCCCAACTTCCATATCAAAGAATGTACATATAGAAACGTGTTTGTTTCTGAATTCAATCTGTCATTCGGCTACCCTAAAAGCGACACGTGCAGCACGTGTGATGCTGGAGATTCTAATGATGAGCATGTTGCAAACTATCAGGAAGCGTATGATGCGTTAAAAGCTGATCGGGAGAAGGCCAAAAGTTCGGAAAATTTGGCTTACATGACAATGGATTTGCAACAGACGATGCCACTACCTAGGCTGAGAACGTCTAAAGCATTTTACTTGCGGCAACTGTGGATGTACAATTTTGGTGTTCATTTAACTACCAAAAAAGGAGACAAAGCAGTTTTTTGTTGCTGGACTGAAGATCAAGCTTCAAGAGGAAGCTCAGAAATATTAAGCTGCCTTCTTACATTTTTAGAGCTAGAAGAAGCTGTAAAAGAGAAAGACCACCTCATCATCTGGTCAGACTCATGTTCTGGTCAGAACAAAAACTTCCTTTTGGTTTGCTTGTACCAATACCTTATTCAAAAAGGAGTTTTCAAGGTGATAGACCATAAATTCCTAGAGGTTGGCCACACCTACCTTGATTCAGATCGGGATTTTGGCCGTATTGAAAAAAACCTGCGCAAACATCAAAACATATACTCCCCTGATGAGTATCGAGAGATCATTGTCAAATCATGTTCCAAAAACAAAATCATTGACATGACTCAGCATTTTAGAGCAACTGATTCTCTTGAGCGTGACATGAAATTGTACAACAGAAAGAAAGATGAAAACAAGAACAAAGTTTACTTTCGTGACAGTATCAAATGGATACGGGTTGAGGAATACGGATCTTATCTGTTCAAAACCAACTACGATGAATACACACCTTTCCAGAAGGTGAACATCTACCACAAATTGCATGAAGAGCCAAAACTGGAGGAACCGATCACCATACCACGATTGATGAGAAAAACAGGTTCTTTGAAGCAACCTAAAGTAGAAAACCTGAAAGAGCAGCTGATCTTCATTCCAGACCATCATAAGTGGTGGTATCAGCAAATCTTGAGTGACTATCAGTAACTTGATGCTTTATGTTGCAAAAGAGTTGTTTGAAATAAATAATATTGTGTATTACTGGCAAAATCAGTGATTTTGATTAACATAACCCCTTCATCCATTCTATTCATTATCAAGTCTAAATCAATAATTTGTGAAAGAAGGAGGTATGTACTTTTTTTATTAAAAATTATGTACTAAATAAAATTTTAAAAAATTAATACTATTATTAGTTAAAACTATGTACTTGTAGTAAAAGAAATATAACTAAAAAATATGAAATATTTGCCTACGGTAAAAGTAGACAGTTAAAAACTTTAAGCGCTGATATCTCAAAACTTAGATTTCGTCACATACCCCCTTCATCCACTTAGCTCTTCAATTATGTTTTGAAGTAATTTATTCCATTCATCATTTCATTTGCTTTATCATTTTTTTATATTTATTTATAATTTATTGACTAGAATAATATAAACTGTTAATATTTTGTATTTCACTTGCAACTAGCCGCACTACTTGTTTAAGTGGTCAGTAAATTTTCAAGTAATATATTTGGTGGGTAATGTATTTTTTTTTTTTTTGGAAATAAATTATTATTTTTATATTGTTTAGAGTGGGCTGGAAAGTCCTTAAGGAGTCCTACATTGCATAGCTTTATTCATAAAACAAACTAGTATTTCGTTGTTTAATTACTGTTTGAAATTATATCATAGATAAGATTTGACCAAAAATGTATAAGTATTTTATGTACTTGATAATTTTTTCTGTTCACAGCTAATGGTTACTGCAGATCAGAGGCAATAAGTGTAGTTTACCTTCAGAAACAGAAGGATGCAAAGAGAATCTACGCAACAGTTATTCATGCCAAAACCAACTGTGATGGATATAAGGAGCAAGGGATCACATTCCCTTCAGGACCTTTACAACAAAGGCTTTTGGAGGAGTTCTATGAGGAATGTCAGCTCAGCCCATCGTCCCTTGCGTGGATAGAGGCCCATGGTACTGGAACTCGGGTAAGATTAAACAACTCATGGAATCACTTAGTTAGATGAGGCTTGACAATATGTATAGTTTCTTGCCTAATCAGATCATTGAAGGGGTTATCACAGTTCATTGTGTTACAAAAGAAGAAAATCTGCTTTGTAATGTTATTTAAAAACTAAATGATAGGACAATTTAAATATCAAAATTAGAGATTACTGGTCTTATTGCCATTTGTATTTTTCTGGTGTTTTGTAAGCGCATCAAAATAATAAAACTAATTTTACAATTTTGTATGCATGAAACAAATGTAATGTATTTTTATTTAAAAGATAACCCCTTATTTAAAATTATTGAGTTCAGAGTTTAAAGAAACGGTTAAATAATTATTCACAACTAAATCTTTGTGATTTTTTTAGGTAATGACAACTAATATTATTTTGAATCTCATTTCATTAGTATTGTATTAAGTTTCAAACTTTGGCTTTTTATTTATAATATTTTTCCTATGGAAAATACTAAATTTAAAAATATTTATAATAGGAAATGTAGGATTTATTTTGTATTTGATTGCTATTGCCTTGTTTTATGGTTGAAAATAAATAATATGTCCACTTTTATTGAATTATGAAGTTTTAATATCTATGAAACAATCTTTTGTTGAGGGATCGGAGACAAAGTCCCATTAGAAAACTGCTGCACCCACTAAAGTATAGGATGCAGATATTAGCGTAACTTTCTTATCTGTAGTAGAAGTGTGACTTCTAAATGTCCAAATACAGAGGTTATCCAGAAAGTAAAGGTACAATATTTGTTTTAAATATAAAAAATTATTGTTTTTTTAAACATTAAATGGTTTTTAATGCAGGAATTACAATATTTTTTCACATAATCACTTTGTAGTTCAATACGTTTTGTCATTCATGGTACAAGTTTTTTGATTTCTGTGTTGAATCATTCAATCGCCACCTTCTTGAGCCAGTTTTCAGTTCAATTTTCACTTTGTCTTTGTCTGGAAAATGTTAACTGCCAAGACATTCCTTCAACTTAGTGAGTTGATCTTGGCAAGCTTGAGCGAGCCGGTGGCCGAGCGGTCTAAGGCGTCAGGACTTTGAGCTTGGGTTAGAGATAGCGCTGATTCGAATCCGGCCTATACTGGAAATATTTATCAGTAATAGTAACCTACTCCGAAAGAGTCAATGAGCAGAACACCTTTCCTTTCTCAGAACACTGAAACCACAATAAGTAGAAAGCTCATTTTTGAATTATTTTTCTGAAGGAAATTTTGTATGGTGCCACTGAATTAATTGAGATTTGCTTTCTTGGGTATGGTGATAAGCCCAAGTTTCATCACCCATCACAAGAGAGTTAAGAAAATGGTTGCCTTCAGTCAGAAAAAGTTCAAGATATTCTCGGGCAGCACCAATTCTGTTTATTTTGTTTTCTTACGTAAGCATTTTGGGGTCTTTTGCAGAAGAGGGCCACCAGTCTTGAAATATGTTCTATAGCAATGTCATATTGTTTGAAGGGTCTTATTCTGATTGTTAATGTTAGAGGCACTTACTTGAAACACGGAAGGCCTGTAGTAGGCAAGATTCACTAACCTAACCTAACCTAACCTTACACTCAAATTTTGTCCAATACATATATACTGAGTGTACAATGTGTTTTTGTTGGTCCTGTATCCATAGAAAATATTTCAAGACTGGTGGCCCTCTTCTACAAAAGACCCGCATTTTGGCCTACTATTATGCAAATAAAATGGGCTATTTTAATCATTCAGTGAACATTTCATGATTCTTCTGTACTCTGATTTATTTCCAACTAGAACTTACATTAAATTAAATTAACCCTATAACTTGAGCTATATGGAGCTATTAACCTAAATATTTTCTTATTTTGCATTAAATTAACTTGTGAGTCTTTTAAGATAAATAAATAAAAATATATCAAAATAGATCTATTTTATTTGAAGATAAACTATAAAAATGTTGAAGGGAAAATGGGAATCTGGTCTAGCTCAGGCCGTCGAGCTGATAAAGATATCCTGTCCATCGTTCTGCCGCCCGCTTGCTCCGTACACGTCATTTCTTGCTTACGTATTTGTTCCACGCTTATAATCTGAGTCAATTTTTCATTTACTTTTTCTTTCTTTTAATTTTATGTGGTGAAATATAATGTCTCCAATCTGTGGCATCTGCAATGTATCCTGTGTTGGTGAGGAAAGTGATAATTTAGTGAAGTGTGAAGGAGGTTGTGATAGATCCTTCCATGTGTGATGTGTAAGGGAAGATACTGAAAGTAAAATAAACCACCCGATCTTTCAAGAATTGGAGGTGCAAGGACTGCAGTAACACAACATCCACTCACAGCAGTGTGCAGTCTTCCGGTAGTACCTCGGCGACTAAGGACTTCTTAGTACATGTCCTGGAGGATTTAAAAAAGAAGTATTTGGTGAGCTTTGTTCTTTTAAGACTGAAATGACAGAGCTCCAAAAGTCAGTTCAGTTCGTATCTGACAAGCTAGATGAGTCCACCAACACCTCGTGGGAGATTAGAGAAGAGCTGGATTCTGTGAAAAAGATCAACGAAGAACTTCGAGTGAAAAGTCTTGCCCTATCCTGTGAAATGTCGATGCTGAATAATAGAGTTAGATCCTTAGAACAGTACTCCAGGAGGTGCAACATTGAGATGAGCGGAATACCTGTCACGAAGAACAAGGGTGCTATGACGCTGGTCGCGGATGTGGGGACTGCCCTGGTAGTCAAGGTCGAAAAAGAATAAATAACCGCTGCCCATTGAGTTCCATCATTCAAGAAGAACCGTCCGCCACCTTTCATCGTCCAGTTCCTGAGTCGATCGTTGAGAAACGCCTGGTTCACCAAGTTCAGAGAAAGGAGAGGGACACATCTACAGGCCAAGCAGATTAACGCTGCATTTCCTCAGCAAAATGTCTACATAAACGAACATCTGTCTCCTGAGAATAAGATTTACCTAACCTAACCTAACCTAACCATGCTGGGGTATGAGCATGCCTGGTGCAGAGAGGGCAACTTCTTTATGAGGAAGTGTCAGGGTAAGAAATTCATTAGAATTTATTCAATTGAAGACTTGAATAAGCTATCATAAAGCAATATACAAATGTATTTTCAGTAATCTATTTCCTACATCTTATACTTTTCCATTTAATTAATTTACATTTTGAAATATATTCCCTTTCTACCTTTACAAATGTCTAATCAATCAATAACTTTTTCAAGTCAAAATATAAATATTTTTTTTCAGCCCTCAAACAAAAATAATTCATGTAATTTTTATATACAAATATCAGAAGTATGAAAAAAACTTTAATACCTTTCTATTGGAGCTTAGTGATGGTAAATATATTGTTCATATCATTGTACTCATTGAAATATGGATTGAAGATAACGAAATCGATTTGTACATAATTCCTGGTCATGATATTTTTTCAAAATGTAACAATTCTTATAGAGCAGGAGGAGTGTTATGCTACGTTTCTTGTAACTCCATAGACTGTAATAAAATAAACATTGAATTAAATTTATTATCTGTAGATGCACTGTTTTTGATTATAAAACTAAGCAATGACTATTTTAAATTAATATGTCTATATAGGCTGCAAAGTATTAATGAAACAATCTTTTTACAAGAACTTGAAACTATGTGATCAAATGTAAAAAAACAACGTGGTTTTCATTGGTGATATTAATATTAATCTATTGAACCTCAATAATATCACACAAAATTATTTAAATATTCTTAGTAATAACGGTTTTTCATCTTTTATCAACTCTCCTACTAGAATAACAAATGCATCAAAAAGTTGTATAGACCATATTGTTATTAGAAGTAGATTAAGAGATTGTTTTCATACTGCCATTTTTGATGAAGTCATCACTGATCATTGTTTCTAGTCCTCAAGTTTAATTGTAATTGAAATAACAAATAATATTGATTATGGCAATGAAAATAATAAGTTTATTTTAGATATTAATCTGTTTAAAGTTAAATTAGCTATAGTTGATTGGAAATCAATTTACGATGTTAAGGATGTTAGTGTTTGTTTTAATAATATAAATTTCTTGAATTGATGCACCACACTTTGGAATGTAGTAAACAGATGATTAGTGTAATAGTAATAGTTTAAGTAAAGCTAAATTACGAAGTCCCTGGACAAATGCTAATTTACTAAATAAAATGAAAAAGAGAAAAAAGTTATACTACATTTTAAAAAGAAGGCCTTATGATATAAACTTTTCCAATTATTTTAATATGTATTGTATTAATGTAAAAAAATGAAATTGAACGTACAAAAATAGCTTTTATTGTAATAAATTTGAAAGTTGCAAGGGTGATGTTTCCCAACAATGGAAGCTTATTAATTAACTCACTGGAAGTGGAAAAGGCAATAGAACTAGTCAATTTGAACTGAATAACGGAACCTGTATTTCTGAGGCAGCTGACGTGGCAAATATTATCAATAACCATCTTATCTCTGTACAGTCAAACGATTCCAGTACAGTCTCGTCTAACAACCTCTTGCCTAATGTTTTGCACTCTACAGTTAATAACTCTTTCTTCTTATCTCCTACTTCCGACGATGAATTGAAATTAGTTGTAAAATCTCTAAAAAATAAAAAATCTACTGGTTTTGACAGTATTAATGTGGCTGTTCTGAAACATGTAATTGATGTTATTTCTCCAATTTTAGTTTTTATCATAAATAAAAGTGTCATTGAAGGTGTCTTTCCTGAAAAGTTAAAACTTAGCATTGCGATACCAATTCTAAAAAACAAACTTCTTTTAAATTGGACAATCTGAGACCAATCAGTCTGTTATCAGTATTCTCTAAAGTGTTTGAGAAATTAATTCTCATAAGACTTGAGATATACTTGACCTCTTTGAATTATTTTAGTTGTAAACAACATGGGTTTGTTAAAAGTAAATCTACCGAAGACGCATTGCTTTCAGTGACTGAGAGAATATATGATAGTTTGAATAATAAATTAAAATCCACTGGTTTGTTTATCAATTTCAAAAAAAGCTTTTGATCTGGTCGATCACCAAATACTTTTGTATAAACTTGAGCTCTTGGGTATTAGGGGAAACGTGCTGTCTTGGTTTAAAAGCTTTTTAATAGGAAGAAACCAAATGGTAAAAATCAACAATGTGGTTAATGACCCTCTCTATCAGTACAATCTTGAATCCACAAGGATCCATGTTATCTGCTAAATTATTTTTCATTTTCATAAATGACTTGCTAGAACTTCCATTTCATGTGTAAGTCAGTGTATTTGCGGATGATGTTGTATTATTTTATTCTGGAAAAGATTCTGAAACAATTGGTAATTACATTAACTTTGACCTTCTTTTATTGAGAGAGTGGTGTATTTTGTCAATTTTGATTTTGTTGGCTTCAACATTCCTTTCCCATTGACATACCATTTGCCTTCGTGTGACTTAGTTATATGTAACTGTGAGGCTCTGAAGCAGGTTCAACATTTTAAAAATTTGGGCATCGTTCTTGATGAAAAATTTACTTTTGAAAATCACGTAACTCAGCTCCATTCTAAAATACAAACTTCTATTAGGAAATTTTATTTCTTGAGAAAGTTTTGTGATACTCAATTGTTGCATACTCTTTATTTCGCTTTGATCAATTCAACGATTCAATAGGGTTTGTTATGTTGGGGCGGCTCTTTCAAAACTTTAATTAACAGGTTGAGAGTAACACAACATTATTTTTTACGTATTATCCTCAAGAAGAGTAGACGTGAGAGCTATTCCCCCTTTATAAATCTTTAAACGTCCTCCCAATCCAACACCTTTTCATTTTCAAGGCTTTAAGGTTGTTTTACATTAGGAGTGGTAATCGAGAGACACTTTTAAGTATGTTTTATTGTACAAGATTTGCTATAAGTGGTCTATTAAGGTTGTCCAAAGTCAATAAATCAATTTTCAAACGTTCTTTTCAGTACTTGGGACCTAAATTTTTTAATTACATTCCTAGTGATATAAGAAGTATTTCTTTCTTAAGACTTTTTTGCAAAACTCTTTCTAACTGGTTATTGACAAATCCGGATATTGATTTTCTTAACTTCAGCTTAATATGAAAATATTGAAATTGTTAATCTTGCCTCTTCCACATCATAATTCTTTTTTAACTTTGTTTATAATTATAATACTCTAAATCTTTTTTCAACGTTTTAAGTTAGTCAAGAAAATGTTACTTTTAAAGCAGGTGCTTCAGGTTGGCGGCTAATTAATTATGATTGTGTCCATATTTTATGTTCTATTGTAATCAGTTGTTTATTTTACAATCAAACGAGCTAGACTCAATTTTTTTTCTTTTAATTGTAAGTTAAATTAAGTGTTATCTTTTCTAGTGGCCACATTACTAGCAACAGTGGCTACTCAATTTCCATATTTTACTTTGTAAAAATTGTTATGTTTCTTTGAAGCAAAATAAATTTATTTATTCATTTAAATTTTGTTAAAGTATTACACTCTACAGCCACTAACAAAATCATAAACAGTCTGGGGCTACTGAAAACTTATACAAAAATTAGTTTTTATAATTCTTCTTTAATGTAAGTCAATACAAATGTTAATTATTTTTATTTATTTTACTTTCTAAACACAGTGAAAGGTTTCCAGGCTGTATTTATTTAGGTTTAATATACAAGAAGGTGAACAATTTATTTTTAGAACTTTTATCTATAACACTATTAGTTTTAAGTTGTTACTAGAACTAGAAAACAGAACTAGAGACAACAAAATAATATTGGATACTGACATTATTGGTGTAATATTTAATGAAGTTTTCTCACTAAATATGATTAATATGTAACCTAAAACAACTAGAACAATAATAATCACACGAAAAAAACTTTAGACAGTCACAATAAACAGTAACACCACTAACAACGTATAACAGCTGGCAAAATGTGTGTAAGCAAAGTAATGATGAGCTGTGAAATATACTGTAATAGTAATATGTCATTTGCAGTTGTATTACTATTTCATAAAACTGCTTTATTGACATAGTTTGAATTTTTGACAAAAGATCGTAGCACGATTTGAGTGCTCGGAACCTGACTTATCAACACTATTATAAAATAATTTAAAAGCCATATCAGACAACCAAGGTTGGACGTTCGCATTGTCTGCTCCTGTAGACTCAGGCTCGACTAACAATTAGAAAGGGTTAAAGATGATTAAGCTTATATACATAGAAAATTGAGTTTTTTTTATTATCATAAGAGGTTGTTATGTTGCTTTATTGTGTAATGATAACCATAAGGGATTTTTTACTTATGAATTGTCTGTTTTGAGACATAAATAAATGGTTTTCTCTATGCAAAGGAAAATTCTTTGCATTTTCTTACCAATATGCACATTCTTAGCAAAACAACTGTACGTGTATGGGTGGGCGGGTGGGTCAATAGCACTGTACGTGTGTGGGTGGGCGGGTGGGTCAATAGCACTGTACGTGTGTGGGTGGGTGGGTCAATAGCACTGTACGTGTGTGGGTGGGTCAATAGCACTGTACACGTAGAGTGGGCGGGTGGGTCAATAGTATCAATGTATCCTTCGTGCTTATCCAAGAGCTATGTGAAAAATAATATTTCTAGTTAATACGAGTAGATAAATGATTCTAGTTAATAATCATCAAAAGAATAGGATTAGTTCAAAATTATTAATATTGGCTGTTGCAACTAAGTACTGTATTAACATTATTTGGTGCAAAGAGTATATGTTAACATTATTTTGTCCTGTAATATTCAATGTGTTCAACAACTCTATCAGTAAAAAAAATTGACTAAAAAAGCAAAATTCACAATTTTGAAACCTCTGATGTATTTCATATTGATCAAGTAGCTCTATTCTCTCCAGGTAGGAGATCCAGAAGAAGTGAAAGCACTAGAGAATGTATTCTGCCCTGGCCGTACTACTCCACTGAGGATAGGCTCTGTAAAATCAAACATCGGCCATTCTGAGCCTGCTTCTGGTCTCTGCTCTGTCACCAAAGTCCTCATTGCTATGGAAACAGGCTTTATTCCACCCAACATCAATTTTAAAGCACCCCGAAAAGACATTGATGCATTCTTCAATGGAAAAATTGAAGTAAGTACCCTATATCTAAACAAATAACACTTTGTTACTTTTAGTTTTATGTTTGTATGTTGTACCGGGTCGTTTTGACCGGTACATTTTTTTTTTTTTTGCAGCCCGGCAGACCACGACGAACCGGTCAAAACGAACTGGTACAATGTCCAGCCTTGAAATAGTTTTCAGGTGTAGCACGTATAAGAAAATTTCACGTTTTCTTGAAATGAGGTCAGAAAACACATGAAGAAAATCTCAACAATTTTGGTTTACTTTTGGTATTTTTGAAGATTTAAGCAAATCTGAGTTTTTATCAAATATCGATTTTATCAGTGAACCATACGATTTTTTCTAACGCTTCTCTTTCTATGCCCAAATGTCACCAGCCCAGCCATGATAAACCAATACCACTATACTTGTATGGGTGCATACTCTAGTGCCCTTCAGTAGTTTATTTTGTATACAGCACAAGTTATTTTCATAAGATGACACTACAGTCCACAAGCCCTTTAACCATGCGTACAAAGTAAATTGTGTGGTATGTTCTGTAGCCTATATTTAAGCTACTATTTATTTTTGATATGTTGAACAAGTTAAATGAGAGATTAAAATAAAACTTCTTCAATGATAAACAATTTTTCTTTATTTTTCTTCTCCTAAATTACTTCAAAACATTAAACTGGTATCTTCTAAAAATAATAATAAAAATGAAAATAAAAAAATCTCTTCTTTTATTGACTCAAATGGAACATAAATAAAAACAACTCTTCCAAAATAATAAATTAAATATCTTCAGACCAGAACCTTTTTTATTAATTTAACTTTTTCAATAAATTTCTTTGAACTATTAACTCAAAAAATTTCAAAATTCAAAATTGTAATAAATTGCTTTAAATTCAAAATTTCAAAATTGCTTAAAATTCTTTTAATTGAAATTGCCTTAAAATTCCAAATTGCTTTAAAATTGCAAAATTTCAAATTGCTTTAAAATTGCCAAATTTCAAAATTCTTTAAAAATTCAAAATTTCTTTAAATTGAAAATTCTTTAAATTGCTTTAAAAATTGAAAATTGCTTTAAAATTGCCTCCGGGAGATCTGGAACCAAAAGAAATAACCAGCTTTTAGTGACTTGAAACATTTTTCTTTTTACTTACAAAATTTAAAAGCAAAACCAAGAAAATCAAAACACTCTAAAAACTGTCACTAGAAGAGTGACTTCAAACCAGAAACAAGTTTAACCGCGCATGCTTGGTGGATCTTACCCTATCTACTGAAACCCTACTGAAAAATCTAACTAAAGAAAACTTGTAAAAATTACTTACGTAGCTGTCCTGGAGGTTTAAATCCCAAACGTGACCACAACAAAGCTCGACCGGCATACACTCTCTCACTCACTCGCGAACAAGAAAAATTGCCGTACCGGAAAGAAGACCGAATACGGTTAAAATCGCTGTGTAGAACAAACGTGGTCACTTAACGAAAGAAATCTTCAAACTGACGGAACGCTCGCAACCCTTCCACCAACGGACTTACCCCCTCTTGACTCTAGAAGCTAAACCAACCAATTAGAACCCTCTAAACCAGGACATCTGAACAGGTAAGGCTCACCAAACATGTTGACTTCAGGAAACATGTCGCATGAAATTGACAGGAAATTAACAAACGTGAATATACTGGTTATTTAGCTAATTTAAATGGGAAAAAAACTACTTTTTTATTTGAAAGGGGAAGATTCTGAATTTTTCTCAAAACTTGGAGAATTTATATTGAAAACTTTTGGTAAAAGAACCAAAGTCCTAAACCTCTCAGTTCTTACAAAATTTAACATTTTCTAAATTACAATCTTCTAAAATAATTATAATGAAACAATTAACAACTGTTACAGTTCCCGTGATGTTTGTTGTCTTTGTTAAAAAATTAATCTGGATGTAGTTTTGAATTTGTTAACAGAACTTAAAATTATAAAAATTGAATCCATTCTGTAAAGTAATACATATTGGATTTCAAATTGTTGTTAAGTAAACAAGCAAATGAATCCTCTAATTTTCATTGCAGAGGTGTTTGCACTTACAACTCATGAAAACTCACTTCATCTGCGTTACCTATAAGAAAATTACATCCTGAAAATAAATTTCATGTCTGAAATAATTAGTAATTTAAATATTTCAAAACATAATGAATAAATTCATTTTAGTTAATATTAAACAGCCCTTATATAACACTTCAGTAATTTGTAGTCCTATTTATAGCAAAAAGAATCAAAGAATTCAAATTAATTAAGGTTTATGGAATTAATGATTTATCTCTATAACAAAGTACTTAAATTATATTGTAATGAAAGTACAATTTCTAAATAAAGTATCAATAATGGCATAAAATGTAGGCCTAATAAATTTAATTAAAACAATAAAATCTAAAAAAGCTGACAGGATAACTTGACTTAAAGATGGCTAGAAAACGCACATTTTTAAAAAAAAGGAGTAAAAATTCCCCTTCATTTGGGATCTGGTACAACATTTCCAAACCCCCCCTCCCGAATCTTGGACCCTCTCCTTAGGTATTTTCTAGCTATGCCCCTGGAGACATGTTATACTTTATTTACTTCCTTCCACTTTGAAACTAAAAGGTTTGTTGAATTATAGAATAGTAGTCTCGTTGTATTGCTCAATATGAGCAGGTGAATTCACTATTTATGTAATTTAATTGTGATTTTATGTTAGTTACATAATATTATGTTCGTTTACAACATAAAGAAAAGCAAGTTTAAATTCCTGGATATTTGGTGTACTTTTTGTTAATTTTCAAAAAGTCATGGAAACCTGTTTGTACTTCAGTCTATGATTGATGGCTCCAATTGTACATGGCAATGTATTTGAACTGGATAATGCAAGAAGCCCACTTCATTCATTGCCACACTTAATTATTTAACATGTAATTTTTTACTATTATTTTTATGCAGCAGTGTTGTAAGAAAATTTATGTTACACCTCAATAAATTTCGATTGTTTGCCACAATAGTAACTATATTTTTCAAAAAGAAATATTGTGCATTTGTTCTTCCAGTTTAAGCAAATCCATAGAAATTATTTTGTTGTCTAATTAATTAATCACATTTACATTCAATCAACTTCATAATTTAAACTACATCAGTTACCAACATCTTAGGTTGTTTTCAATAACTAAAATAATCAGAATTAAAGCTATTCAATTGTTTTACAAGCTCAAATTAAAGCCATGGTAAATATTTCCTTGTAACAAATCCATAAAATAGTAGTTCGGCATTCCTGTTAGAATATTATAAAATGTTAAATTAACTCATAATGCAAGTTATGTATTAGGCACTAAATATAATATTAATATATAGTACATTTATAATTTTATAAAATGAAAGGTCCAGATATAAAAAATAATGTCACACTTTATTTATCTCAATTAATAATAAAGATAACCAGTGAACAACATAAAAATTAGCTAGATGAAGAACACTTACGAAAAGAAATGATTTTTTTAATTGCAAATAAATTATCATGTACATAAATTATGTACGCTTGCTGTACAAGAGACGTTCTTGGATCTATAAACTGGTAGTTATTTTGGAGTGAGCCTCGTAAGCAATATTAATTCCTGTTTATAGCCCCATTTTAACTTCTTCAGCTTCTGAAAATGAAATGCTGGTATGTTGGGAAAATAGTAACTCAATTCAACTTAGCTAAATGTAACATATCTAATATGAAGTTGGCCCTGGTGACGCAGTGCTATAACCCAGCTACTTGGGGACAACAAAGTGTTGAGGAGATTGTCGGCGATAGGCTCTATGCTCAGCCCTCTTAATAACGATACGGCATCCGCTCAATGGTTGCCATTAGTGTGGACACTACTAGAGAAGTCTGGGGTGTCCATGTTGGATGGTAATCAAGGTTCAGATATTGTGTAGGGAGGAGAACTGAGTGTCAGGATTGTCAGTTAGCTGAAATTCAGACCAACACTATGTGGTTCGGATTCCACATAAAGCTGTAGGTCCCTTAGTTGCCCTGGCTATTGGGCTATTAATAAACATTCGACTAACAGGGTAATAAACAGGGCTATTAATAACAGTTGGGCTTTCTAAAGAACAGTCGACCTTTCTTAGTAACAATGACTACACTCATCACATTAATTCGCCCCTCATATTCGCCCATATCTTGACGATCGGTGTCTTATGAATGAATAATGAACATGTTATATTAACCCTTTTAGTGCTATGCCGCCTGGCCTATGGATATACCCAAAAGTGCTAAGCAGTTTTGTGTGAAAAAGTAAAGTGTTGGTAAAACACTCATAGATTCGTTATTTGTTTTGTTTGTATTGTTTTATTATTTTGTTTTGTATTGTAAGGAAATAAACAGCCCTATAACAAGAAAATACATATAAAAGTATTTTTTGTTTATAAAAAATAAATAACTTTTGTTTTAATTTTTTTAGTTTTGTAATTACGAATAAAATAAGAGTGCCTATATATTTTGTTGTATTTTGTTTACCTATTCCACTGTAAAGAGCATATAATGAAGAACAAATTCCATATATTTTCAGTTCATTTTTATAAACAAATAAGGAGTATAGAGGAAATATAAAAAATATTGTCCTCGCAAAAATTAGTTGCCATCTTCCCTAGCGTGAAAAAAATATAAAAAGTCGATTGTCGGCAATCGAATGGCTATATATCGATTCTCTAATACCTTTGGAATAAAATTATATAGATAGTGGCCAGTATAATAAATAAGCCTGTTGTACATACATAAAATACATGGCGTCCACTATGTAGATGCTTGCACTTTTAGACATAAATACAGCGTCTATTATGTAGACGCTCTAGCACTAAACTTAATAGGTTAATTTGATATAAAACTGTAATTGTGTGTAATAGATTGTAAAAGCAGTTTATCTTATAATGGTATCCAATATTAAATTCTTTATGAAGATTGGTACAAGTCAACAATGAAAACAATATGTTCACGTTATTATATCATAAAAACTGACATGAAATATCGCAATATTTTATAAAAGCTCAAATTTATATTTTAATAAGAACAAACACACATTTCCAAGGTTTCAGTAGAAGGAGGGATAGAGAAACTCAACTTACTCGTGAGTAGTTTTTAAAATAATAAACCCCTTTTTTAAAATGGAATTTTTTAAATTCCTAATTTCCTTTGATATATTTTTCAAGAACTTCCAATTTATGTCAGTGTTTTTGTCAAAAAGTGTTCTGTGATGATTTGTTAGATTCCTCTTCATTTATTGTAATATAACAATGAGTTGAATGGCAGGTTTCTAATTTCATTTCTTTATTTTAACGGTACAAATTATATTTGATTAGGTTGTATTGTTGATAAAATCTTAACATTTATATTAATTGACACCTTATGTTTAAATAAGGTCCAATCCATGGAGGACCTTAAAGGTTTAAAATCCACGTATAGTTCAAATTATTCTATTTTGTTGTTTTTGGAAATTGTCCTTTTTAACCTTGTAGTCGCTCCAAAAAGGCAAATACCAAAAGTTTCATGAAAATGTTTGCAAAAGAAACAATTTGTACTGTTGAGTACTAAACAATTAGGTATAGACCGCGCGGCGAAGGTCCGGCCTCGAGCCCGCCGAGCGGTGATAGGGAAGAGACGGGTGGAGGGCCCAATATGCCTGCAGTCCTGGAAACATTCGCTACTGTCAGACTTTCCCACGCTTGCTTCTAAAATAAGTTACGTTAATTGTTACCTACGGATGCACAATCAGTACGTTTCCAGACTGCTTGCGATATATTTGCTTGTGGTTTAGCGTGTTAGGAATGTTTACTCAAGTGTACGATAAACAATTATTTAGTTGGTTATATGTTTGTTTTTATCTAACTACTGTAGTCTAATAAGTCAGTTTGTGTTTATCTTTTGTGTCCCTTAAGTGTGTTAAGAGTCTGCAGAGCCATACTGGTTTAATTCTCATAAAAACAACGTTATTTTGAATCCATATTTTTATCATTATTTATTTACCAAACGTTGTGTATGAGGTGTCATTTAAAATGCTATCATATTGCGCATTGGGTTTGCTTTTAATATTATGAATACATACGCCTAGTTTTGAAAAATAGGTGAAAATAAAAACTTCAAACTAAATAATTTTTATATTTATTCTATTAAACTAATTATGAATCCACAAAGCAGTTCAATGAATAATTTCACTCTTGATCAAATGCAATTTGTTTGGAAAAGACCGTTTAAAAATAACTGTTAAATTTTGACACACGTGATCATTTGTCCGGTTCGAAAAAAACATAGTTCTAATGAGATTTAAACCAACATGGCCGACAGCCTCTGCAGACTCTTAAGGTTGTAAAATTAGTGAACGTAAATCCTAAATATTTTATTCCTTTAGTGGTTCCTACCTCAACTATGGCTCGCTTTATTCTTAATGTAGCCCAAGGAAAAACTACTAGAAGTCAGGCTAGGAAATTATTTGGAGAGAAAGTGAGTTCATGGCGAATGGGGCCAAATTAAGAGATGAACAACGAATCCCCGTAAAAAAATCGTTAGAACGAACTGCAGTTGCATGTAGCATTTCAAAGACTCTTATAAAGGAAATTCGTCGTGAAAAGTGTTTATTGGACACTTCAGCGGAAGGAGAGTGTTCGTTCACAACTCCCAAAAAATATAAGAGAAAAACAACAGCGACAGAACTAGACGATTTCGACAAATGTGTCGTTAGAAAAACCGTCCATGAGTTTTATAAAACTGACGAGTCACTCCCAATTCGTCATTTTTATTTTAAACCAATTTAAATAAAAATTATATCAATGTTAACGATACGGGAAATCACCGAAATATATTTCTTAGTTACAGTAAGAAGTATATATTTCTTAGTTACTTAATTTCAATTAAAGTTATTAACCGATTTATAATTTTTTATGATATATTTAATTGTTGTTATTGATATACATTTTAATTTGTTAACTTTCAAACTCTTAACCTATTTGATGTTTTTATTTTAAATACTGGTCTAATTATAAGAGATACCAAAATACAAATAATCCGTAAACAATCAGCCTTTACGATCTGTCTGTGACCACCTCGCTCAGAGCCGATGTTTTTATATGACTAGTAGGCCAGCCAGGAGGCCGGACCTTCAGCGCGCGTACTATAACATTTCTTTTATGCTGGTTTTATGAACCATGTTTGGCGTCGCATGTTCCGCAATTCATATATTGAATTATTTTCTGAATCTCTTTGCTATTTACTTGTTTCATACTAAAAGGGTGTTGTAATCTTTTTCAATGTGACATTTTGATGTCACTGTGTGATAGTAAAATGTATAGTTCAGGTCTTATACAGTTGAAATTACAAATAACTGTTACAACTTTATCAAATAATTATCAAATTAAAATATTAAAAGTTCGGGTTCACAAGTGGGTTTCCTTTATATATAAAACTGTATAGAAATGAATTTTATAGGACCTTCATTTTATCTGAAAAATGCATTGTTCGATCTTATCTTATTATGTATTCTTTTAGTGGACCGTTTCAGAAAAAGTTTTGTTACACTAGGTCATCACGGAGAAGACACCATGGGATGGAGGAATGGTTGGAATAAATTCTTTTGGATTTGGAGGAGCCAACTGTCATGTGTTGCTAAAGTGGAATGAGAAGAGCAAAATCAATGGGGGAGCTCCTAATGATGACATTCCACGTATAGTTCCAGCATCTGGTAGAACAGAAGTTGCTGTTGAGACACTCTTGAACGATGTAAGCTTTTATTTTAATTCATTTATTTGTTTCTTCAAACTTCACTTTTTAATTCATATGGTCCTGCAGACTAGTGATCTTGTGATCTTTAGTCAACGTGATGTAATGACTGTCTACTCAGTGGGTGTTCGAACCTTAGACCTCACATTCCACTGAGTCCAGACTAGCAGACGTGACTTTAGCAATTAATTTAGTTTTAACTTAGTCATAAATAAACTGTGTGATAGACATATTAATGAGAAATATTGATCAATTACATCTTGCTAGACAATATCAAACAAGTACATACTATATTATTTAAATTAAAAATGCATAATGAAATAAATATTTTGTATAGAGAGTTGTGAATTAATTAATTAATTATTTTTAAAATGTATATGGTATCTCCTAATTACATTTATAAAACATGTTTTCTTAATTTTTATTGCAGGTAGAATCAAGAAGTGTAGATGTTGAATATATCAAATTGTTTCATGAAATTCATGCACAGGAAATACCAGGTCATATTTATAGAGGGTTTGCCATCATGAATACCAATACTTCAACCAGAATGCGCTCAGTACAGGTGATTATTGTAGTATATACATATGACTACTATACAGAAAAGTACTTAAATAAATAATAAGGGTTGTTATAGTGTTTTTAAATATAACATCTACTTATTTTCAGACTTCAAATATCAAAACAATTCTACAGAATATTTTAATGTTATAAAAAAGCTCCTAAGTTACAAATAAATCATTTTGGTGCAGTTAATTATCTTGGGATGATGTGTTCTTGAAATTGTAATATGTTCAGAAAAGAATTGCTACTTAGAAACACCTATTAGCAATTTAACCCAACTAAAATAGATGGGAATCTTCATTTACAATGGATCTGAGAGAAGCCTTTCAAAAATCAGTTCCCAAGTGGGAAAGTTTAATAATATTCAATTTCATGTTTATTTCTGATATTTGTATGAGGTAAAACATACCGTAAGACAGTTCTATACAACCTCAGTGCTAAAACTGTTACAAAATGCCTGTGTTTCAGTTTTATCCAGGAGACAAGAGGCCTCTATGGTTCGTATTCACTGGAATGGGATCTCAATGGGTAGGAATGGGCAAGACTCTTATGAAGATTCCTATATTTGCTGCAGCAATCCAAAAATGTCACAATGTGTTGAAACCCAAAGGAGTGGACCTTATCAAAATTATTACAGATACTGATCCAAAAATATTTGACAATGTTTTCAATTCTTTTATTGGCATAACTGCAATACAAGTAAGTCACAAATTCAATATTTCCTGATTTTGTGATAGTTTTTAGTCTCACTAGAATATTTTTTCAATGTTGTACTACTTCTGCACTAGCCTAACATATTGCACTGTTTGTTAGTACGATTGCATACTAATTAAATTAACATAACAATTTTGGAAATATAGCTGTCAACAAAATTATGGCACGCAACTAGAATCTTTGTTTTACCAGGACATTATAAGATTGAACAAAGTAGCTAAACGATAGTTTTTACTTTTTAGTGGCTTTACGATGGTTCATGAACTGAATGATCTATATGAAGTATAGTGATATTTTGAATTAAACATTTATTGACAGTTAAATTTGAATTTAATTTAAGCAGAAAATTGAATTCAATACTTGTGCAGTGATGGAATTTGTATTTAGCTCTATGAAGCACACAATGGTTTTAATAAACATTATAAAATAATTGTATGAATCTGAACTAAATGATAAAACTTTTTGTGCAGATTGGATTAATGGATGTATTGAGCGCAGTTGGTGTAGTGCCAGACCATATAATTGGTCATTCCATGGGTGAGTTGGGATGTGCTTACGCAGATGGTTGCTTGACAGCAGAACAAACAATCCTTGCTACGTATTATAGAGGTCTTGCATCTCTTGAGGCCCAACTGATCAAAGGAGCAATGGTTGCTATCGGTAGGTTCACCTTTTGTAAGCTTATTAGATTTTAAATTTTATTGTAATCTTAGTCGATCTTATAAAATTAATTAAAAATTATGATAAATTATTGAAAAAATAGTGTTGGAAAGACTAACAATACCTTGAGCATAATTAACCAAGCATCACCATGGGTGCTCCAAAACCATGGTCCCGATACAATTTGTAGAGCATGTAATTGACGAATTAGGAGAAGGCTTCATTCCTACTAATCTATTCTTGGATTTTACAAAAGCTTTTGACTGCTTGAACCTAAAACTTCTCCTTCAAAAACTAAAGAGCATGAGTGTAAAAGAGAAATCAAAAGAATGGTTCTGAAATTATTATAATGATGGAAAAAAATTAATGCAATACACCAAAAACAACTTATTACAAAAAGCTCAATACAAAATTGCTAACATTCAGATGGGAGTGCCGCAATGATCAGTGCTTGGTCCGGTCCTATTCCTGCTGCACACAAACGATCTGCCCAACTTTTTGGAACATGTCTGCCACATAACCATACATGAAGATGATATTGTCACTACTATATCCAGTAAAACCCCTCATCAACTTGCCAGAAATCTAACCACCACTATAAACACAACAAAACAATGCTTTATTTCAAACAGTTTAGTACTGAATGATAGTAAAATTAGTCAAATAAACTAGTCTCCACCAAGCATAAAAACGCATCTTTTCCAGTAACTAACCTAGAAGTGAAAAAAAACAAACAAAAAACCCTTGTTTTAGTAGTTGATGAACACTTAATATGGAAAGCACTCACTGAACAGCTCTATAAAAAACTAAGCACCAACATCTTTTTAATAAGACAAATAAAACAAATTAGTAGTAAAGAGATGGTTAAAATGACTTCTAAATACTACTTCTCATTATTTGAGACACATCTTAGATACGGTCCACCACTATGCGGAGGCATGGTCAATGGCAACATAGAAAGGGTTTTTAAGCAGTGAAAAATAGTAACAAGATGCCTAGAAGGACTCCAATTTCAAGAAAGCCATCGAGAATCGTTAAAGAAATTGAAGATCCTCACCGTAGTAAACCTCCATGTCATAGAAGTAATCCCCCATGCATTACACTCAGGACAAACTAGAAAATGAGATCTTCATCAGCACCACACATGAAACGCCTTAAATATCACACTTCCCCTCCAACATTTTAGCCTATCAGAAAAGAAACCATCTTACAAGGGAAGTATTATATTAACATACTTTTAGAATTCCTACGGAAGGAACCACCTCAACTTCTCAACAATGCATTGAGCTCACTTGGCTACAAGAGAAACCATTCTACTTAACAAATGAATGTTTAAATATGTTATTTAAAACAAACTATGAAATTTACTGCTTAATTTTCATTTATTGAATGACGACGTATACGTATTCTCAATGAACATTTCAATAAAGAATTTGTCTATTGTCTATACTATTATATCCTTACAGAAACTAATAAAAAAGATTTATCTGCTATATTTTTTTTAGAGGTAATATTATGTTGAAACATCATAACTATAATTTTTCTTAAATAATACATGTACATAAAATCTTACAACACGATTCTTCCTCACTTGTGTTGAATAATAAGGGTTCAAATGTGTCAATTCTGTACACTTGAACATTGACACATTCGAGTGTATGTTGGGGTTGAAAAAAACATGAACTTTAACTACAAGCTAGGTGTCGAGTCTCCTGGCATATATAAATGATGCTGTTTTTTTTATAGAACGATTTTTATCCTATGTAATATTCTAGAGATCAGTTTTCAAAACAAGGTTTATTAAGCACCTAAAATTCACCTGTCTTATTCTTAATGCAGTTATTTAACTATAGCGTAGAATCCTTTCTGTAATTTCCAGTTTAGGAACTGTTAAAAGGATTTATTATTTGTATCTGTAGGAATGGGCTATCAGGACGTTAAGGATATTTTACCACCAGAGATAGATGTAGCTTACCACAATTCTAGTGGAAGTTGCATAATCTCAGGCCCTGCCCAAATTGTCCATGACTTTATGGCCAAGATGCAAGCTCAGAACATATTTGTGCAGGAATTAAATATATCCAACATCGCTTACCACAGCCGGTACATCGCCCCTGCTGGACCGAAACTTCTTTCCTATCTAAAGCAGGTAATTTTAAATTAATAAATCCAATAACTATGAGAATTGAAAAAATAAAATAAAAATAGTCTTGGGAAAAACAAGACTATTGTACAATCAGTAACATTACTCTGAGTATGAAGTTCCCAAACTAAGTTCTGAAACTTCAGGTTATGGTTCGTTGGATAAAAATAAGTAAAAATGTTCCTATACATATAAGTCCGAATATGCTTTGATTTAAATATGGCGGCCATTTTCATATTTTTACTAAATTATTAGTAATTTCATAACCCTTTACAATAAGGTGCTCAAATTTGTACGAAGGTACCTGTTCTGCTTTATTTAAGGTTGTGATGATATTATTTTATTATATTCAATATTTTCAAAATGGCAGCACTTAAAAACTTTTAATTGTAAATTGCGCAAAAACGTGCAATCTTAGAAAAAATGCACAAGAAATAAAAAAGTTGCCAAATGTAATAAAAAAACCTAACAAGTTCCAATTGAATAAAATCAGTTCATAAATAAAGGAGTAACACCAATTTAGACAGTACAATGTATGCTCTGTTTCATTTTATTAGACGTTGAATTGCTGGTGTTGAATGCATTTCATATCAGCTGATGAAGTAAATATATATTAAAGCCCAATTACACATAAATAATCAAAGCTAAACAACTGTAAAATTTAATAAATACAAGAGAAGTTAGCTTGAAATAAATTCGACAGTTTATTTATTCGTAAATGAAAGGAAAATTGAAAACTTCCTAGGTTAGGTTAGATTAGGTTAGGTTAGGTTAGGTTAGGTTAGGACAAAAGTTGTAAATTGTGATAAAAGTTGAAAGTTTTTACAAAAGTTGAGTATTTTGTCAAAAGTTTAAAATTTTGACAAAAGTTGAAAATACAGTAACAAGTAAAATACAGATTAATAACTGAGAGAAAAAAATATTTTTCACGCACCATTTGAAAACACTAGACCTAATATATAAAAAACTTTAAATATAAAAATTGCTTTATATTTAGAGGCCTTTATTTTGATATGTGGTAAGGACATAGTTTAATATTACAAATATGTACTTAACCTCATTCTCATAGTAAAAATCGGTTTTCGTCCACTATTTAAAAACCAATAGAGATGTGGCAAAAACTTTACATAAAAAAGGTTTGCTTTTTAAAGACTTTTAATTTGATGTGCTACATGGCAAATTGTCCTATTTAAATCTTTTCACTTAGATCTGTTTTTATTTTTTTTATCTAAACGATTTTTGCAATTTTGAAAATAGGGAGGTTCTTATTGTTAATTAAAAGGACAAGTCATTGGTAGTGTTGGCTAATAATGTACATCCTTATGATATACAGAAGAGTTACAGTATCGTCAACTACATTTACATATAGGGCCGGCAGGGCCTACGGATAACAATAATTTGAAAATGTTTTTATCAAAATAATGAGGCTTCAAAGGCCTTAAAAATGAGGTCCGAAACGACCTATGGTCCTACTTGAAAATTTCCTAACAACTACACTTACTCTACTCTATGCCTTTTTGGTGATTAAATATATTGTTACTGAATTTTTTGGGGTTAAAGATGGGGGTTTCAGTTGAAACAAAATATGTAGTTTGTTTAGCTGCAACAGATACTGCATGGTTGATCTGCAAACCCTGTAGCACAATTAAATATCCAATATCTATTTATGAATAAATAAATAATGTAGGCCTGTAAACAGGCTACTTATATTTATAAACACTGCACTGTGAGTATAATGTACCAGGTTGTTTATGTTTACGTATTATTATTATATCATGTTCTGTTACTTTCCTAGGTCAATAATTGTTATTCAAAGCAAGTTAAGTAAAAATGTGCAATTTTGTTTAAAATTTTAAACTATCATGTCTAATGATTTACTCAGTAAAAATGTTTTTTTAGATCAATACACGATTTATACAACTTCAGAAGTTATACGTTTGCTTTCAAGAAGTGTTTTATACTAACCAATCTGATACATAAAACATTGACAAAGAAATGTTTTTTTACTTTGTAAGCATTAAATATGACAAATTTGATTATAGTTGTTGAATTAAATATAATTCCTTAGTAAACTACTGTTGCCCATGAAGTACTGAATGGTGATTGACTGAGTCTTCTCTTATGTGGGGTTTTATAGATTTTAATAGGCATCTTAAATTTGTGATTGAATTGTTGTATCTGCTACAAATTGCCGTAAGCGAATTAGAAATTAATAAACGATTTCAGACGATGTATTGTTGAGCGGTGAACATCTCGTCTCGTAACATTTTGGCTGAACCACAACTCTGGGAAACTTCATCGATTAAGTGATTGTAATGATTGTTATGAACTAAATTCCATGAGACAGTGCAGCTTTTGCAACCCTCGATAAACATCTTTGTATCTTCTTAACTACAATCCATCGCTGAACTATCACAACCACACTAAACTCATTACAGCTACAGTTATAGCAAATGGACTACCATACAACACTTACTGACAGTAAACCACAAGCTAGATGTAGCGTGAGACTTTTACCAGAACTTCGAACTGTAACATTCATTTGATGCGTCGGGGAAAAATTTACAACTGATAGTTCAGGGATCTGCTTGCCACAACGCTCAATTCGGCACTTGGATCCACTACACACTACCGTAACATGTCAAAATGTTGCACTTCGGTGTTACGGTTCGGCACTCGGCTCGGTAATGTGTGGCAGGCTTTGCTTACACCTTAAACCGGCCCTTATGGTGGCTTTGACATGTTCAACCTTAGGGTCCGGGACTCACTTAAGACTAGTGAGCTTTTAGTTGCTTCACCAATATCATGTGTTCTGTTAATACACGGACAATACCACTGTACGTGTAGGGGTGGGTGGGTGGGTAAATACTACTACGTGTATGGGTGGGTAAATACTACTACGTGTATGGGTGGGTGGGTGGGTCAATACCACTGTACGTGTATGGGTGGGTATGGTGGGCTTGTATTGACCCGCTCATCCACCCACTCAAGTGGGGGAAACGTAGTTTTTCACCTAAATAGGTTTCACAGGTATAAAAATATTTTGCAACTGACTAAAGTGATTACTAGATTTAAAAAAAACTCTTGTACTATGTATAGTTTTTTTTAGGATACAGAATAAAAGTATTTATTTTGCTCAATATAATTAATCAAGCCACCGGCTTAGACACATACTTTGACTGGCAGCCAACTTAGCCATCCTATACACATTCTCATATTTTTACATTTGTTATTGCACAATGCAACTGTTTTCTTATGATAGATGTATGTACGCTATCATTGCAAAGTGTCCTTGATGAATAGTTACAGAATACTTGAGGGTCAAATAAATGTAAGGAATGGAAATCCTTGGTGCAGCTTGCAAAATCTTGAAAGAAGGCTGGTACAATCATCTGAGCATGCTTAAGTCCGACAGGAAATCAGCAAACATTGGGCTAGATAATTATCAGCAGTCCTTGGCTCTCAATTTATTAATTTTTTTACCATAGTATTTTACATTTAATGGCAATAATACATAAACGTTTTGAAGATAAAAACACATCGTAAGAACAAATCATTATAAATAAAAACAACAGTAGCAAATTTGTGTAAAAATAGAAACAAGGAAATATACTATTTATAACAATGGAATAATGATATATTTAGAACCAACCAAATAGAATTGATGTATTTTGTATTTTTTAGTTAACAAATTAAAAAAAAAAAAAAAATTAGTCTTCTTCGTCAAGAATTTCAATAAAAAAAAAATCATAAAACAATATTAACTATAAAAGTCAACAGGCTATAAAATAACAATAATAAAAAATTATAGAAAAAATGTAATAGATTATATAATGACAGTAACATTATCTTATATAAAAAATTAAAGGTATAGTCTTGATACATAGTAATAAGACCATGTGCACTATAGATACTTTTGTCCTTTGTCCTCCAACAGGATATGTAAAAGCGTTATGTTATTCTGAATTTCATAACAATCCTTATAAATTATAGTAACAGGAAAGAGATTAGAGAAATGATAAAGTAACTTACAAAGTTGTAGATGAAGTCTAATGAAAGAGAATATAATTACTAATAATATGTCATTAAAATAAGAATCAATCACGCTTTATGTACTGTACAGTGCATTACCACTTTTGACACCTATAATCACCAGTCCAGCTATACGTAACAATGGAATGATTTTTTTAAATTGTAATTTATAATTAATATTATTGATTTGTTTAAATTTCTCAATGAAGCGGTCCTACTAGGAAATGTTGTAACCTTTTAAACATGACTTCAATATTTTTAATTATATTTATAAGGTAGTGATTTATTTTTAAAATTTAAAATTGAAATTGCTAGTAACTCTGGAGTTAACTTAAAATTTTATTACAGGTCATACCCAATCCGAAGGAAAGATCAGCCAAGTGGGTGAGCACTTCAGTTGCAGAACGTAATTGGGACACTCCACAGGCTAAGCTATGCTCTGCGGAGTACCTCACTTATAACCTACTCAACTCAGTTCTGTTCGAAGAGGCTTCTCGTCACATCCATTCCAATGCCATCACTGTAGAGATTGCACCGCATGGTCTGTTACAGTCCATACTGCGGCGTTCTCTAAGCAAACACACTATCAACATACCATTGACACAAAAGTCCCACGCAGATAATTCTGTAGTCCTTATCACAGCCTTGGGCAAGTGAGTAACACTTCAGTCATATATTACAATTATTGTAAATTTTTGCTCTAATTTTATACTAATATTGGACAGATTTGAAAATGACAATATACAGTTACATTTTTTAGACTGTAAGTCAGTGGTGAAAATAGTCCCATCTTTTTTAATCATACAATATTTAAAAATTTAACCTTTTAAAACTACAAACATTTCACGGCTTTTAAACTAAAAAATCCAAGTTGGTATTTGAAAAGCATTGTCATATTGTATGATATGTTTACATGAATTATCATAATTATGTTATAAGTAGATAGTATTAGACTTTTTCCTTGTCAAATTTTACTTCTTTACAGCACAATAGCTTCTATTGTTCGTAATCAAATTTTAATTGTTTAGAGCACAATAGCTTCTATTGTAGGCCAGATGCAAATTATTCCATCAATAAATCTTGTAGAATGTGTATTCTGAGCATCATATTATCATCAATCACATATTTGTTGAGTGACCATTTTTTAACTGGACATGCAAATTCAGCTGGTGAGAATATGGGAAATTTAATGTTTTAGGGGGTTGCAAGTCTAGCTAACTTTAGATTATGTGTATTTCCGACTTGAAGGAATGTAGAAGCTAAGGGTATATGGTACAGAGTATATGATAAATTATCTTTGTACTCTGTGATATAAGACTTTAGATTATGTGTCAAATACATTGAAGGAACATTGTGTTACGTGGAACAACAAGAATCGTATGCAATGAGTATTTTATTCCTAAGGTGACTCTGTGTGGAAGCAGCCAGGTACCAAATTAAGAAAAACAATCTTCAATTAAACAAAAATTGCAGCACATTTAGCTGCACTGAATTATTGGATAATTGAGATTTATTTACAGATACAATAACTATAAACATGTAAGTAATAAATTTATGGTCTAACTCAAGTCTGTTGTTGTAATTAATAAAACCCATTAAAAATTACAAAGTTCTGGAGAACTCGACAATCCCCCATACTCAACACTCTGAGGTCACAAAGAGTCAAATTAGTGAGGTTTTACTGTACTTTATACCTTTTTTACTCTCGATTTATAATTTAAAGTGTGCATTTTATTACGTTTGGAGTGACGATAACATATTGATTTAAATAAATATTAAGAAACTACGTAGTAATATTAAAATTTAAAAATTAGTTAATAATTTTAAAATATAAAAGCATGAATGTTGTCTTTAAAATCCTTTCTACTACAACTTCAAATAATAACATGTATGTTAGTTGAAATTAATTGGTTTAAAGTTTATGGTAATATATTCAGGTTGTTTGAGGCTGGTGTGAATCCGCAGTTCGCAGCTCTATACCCTGAGGTCAGCTTGCCTGTATCCCGAGGTACACCCATGATTGCGCCGTTGGTACGCTGGGATCACTCTGAAGATTGGTATGTCACATCCTATCGCATGCAGGAGAAGATTAAATCTGGGGAGCGCACAGTTAACATCAATCTTAAGGATGATGATCTTGAGTACTTGAGTGGTCATGTAATCGACGGACGTAACCTTTACCCAGCAACTGGTTATTTAGTAAGTTAATTTTATCAGCCCCATTCATTACTGAATAAATACAGCAATCTCAGTAAGTTAATTTATTTCTACATAAGTATTAAATTAACTTTTCTGAAAAATATATTTTGAACATTTTACGCCTCATCCCTCTGGTGCTTTTGTCTCGGAAAGTTGTTTCTTTAGTCAGCCACTGTTGACCCAGTAGGGTATCTATGACTGCAGTAGTGAATCCTGGTAACAAATGTTAGAACTTCTAGGTTACAAATGTTAGAAGAATGTTACAACTTCTAACAAATGTTAGAAGTTGTGAGCAGTAGTGTCAACCACACATTCCTAAGCAAAAGCACCTGCCAGCTGTGTATATGATCTTTGTGGACCTATTCTTGGGTTATGAAATATATATAAACATGAACACCTTAATGCACAACATGTTCAACACATGATATAGTTCTTCATTGTTCTAATAACCCATGTATTATAATAAATACTATTATGCGCAGGAAGCCTGTTCTAGTGAATTCTAAATTTAAACATAACCATAATTTTATAAATCCATTTAAATTTATGAGGGATTTTAAGCCTCCACATGGCAAAAGTCGCTGTAGCATCTTTTGACCCCTTCCATTGTGTGGCAAAGACGCTGCAGTGTCTCATTATGTAAGCCTTCTTGTTAAACGTGTTCCCTCATAAATCAAAATAAATACCAAAGTATTTGGTACTATTCAAAAGAGCAGATTGTAAAGTTTAATTTCTAATAGTAATCATTATTTATATGAGCTGTCTTCATAAACTTGTTTGTTTTGGTTGTGATTGTACTTTTTGTTTGTGGCTTTATTTCGCACCGTCAGCTGTTTACATAGTTACTTTCAATACTATTTTATGGTTTCTGTTTATTAAATTAGTATAAGTAAACTGTAAATTTTTTCTTCTTTGTGGAAAAAAACAAAATGGCTATTTCAGTTTTTTTATGTGGTGATTTTTTACTGACTGAAAACAGACAAAACATTTTTAAAAATTTGAAAAAAAAATATTTTGAATTCACTGAATAGTTACAAAAGAAAAATAATTGTGGTAAGTGATTTATTTTACTTCTAATGCATTCTACAGTTAATTACCTTTATTTTGGTATATCTATGTATACATAGATTTGTATATAATTTATAAATAATTTAGTCATACTATGTACAGCTGGTCAAATTTCTCTGCCAAATTAGGCATTTAGTACCACCACTAATGCCTAAGGGAGGGTTAAAGTAAGTACTGTATTAGAATTCCGCCGTTGTATCACTGCATTTGGGGCATATGCGCATATGTATTGCTCTCTATTGGCAAGAAACAGCTGCCATTATGGATCCATTCAAAAGTGTTCAAGGCTGCTTATAACTTTTTAAAATGCTTCCTCCGATTGAAAATGCTGCCACTGTGAAGTACACGCTGTAATACATTTTCTTAATGCAAAAAGCATGAAAGCAGCTGACATTCCGTGCGAGATCAGTCACAGTGACAATCTGGTTTAAGAAATTGTCACCATCCCGATTGTAAAGCTCTACAGATATAAACTGGCCAAACGTTTGTTTTTTGTGATTGGTGCTAAATATTTGTTTTCCTGATTCTTCGTCAGCATTTTCAGAACTCAGGGTGAGAATAACTTTCGGTACTTCAAACAGTCTGTCACAATTTCATAAATCACACTTCTTGACACACTTGAGGGAACTCTTTAGATGACGATGAAATTGTAAAGCGGCTCTTCTCTTTTCCTTATTTTTTTATTAACTTTTTGTGCCAAGTCAACAGTAATGGTAAAGTAATGGTGTAATAATAATAGTGAAGGCCGTCCACTTCTTTCCTCATCATGCATATTCTTAAGTACATGCTTAAAAGCTCACACCAATTTTCATACTATCCCATCACTCATTGTGTTTTCTCAAAAGAACTTCATAGATCTCAAGGTGGATATCAGCTACGTTCACGCCTTTTGCGTTAAGAAAATAAATCACATTGCGTAATACACAGTTGGCAGCATTTTTAATCAGAGGAGGCATTTTAAACACTCATAAGCAACCTTAAACACTGTCAAGTGGAACTGTAATGGCAGCTGTGGCTTGCCAACAGATAGCAGTACATGTATATAGCGTTCATGCACTGTATGCCAACTGCAGCGCTAATAGCAGAATTTCTAAATTATACTTACTTAAAAAACATGCCTTGTATATATTAGTAAAAAAATTTCATAATTTTTATAGTAAATTCTTTATTCTACAAGTGCTTTTCACTGATTAGCTTAGCCCATACTGACAATCAAGAGCTTAGCCCATACTGGTAAACAAGAGCTTAGCCCATACTGGTAAAAAAGAGCTTAGCCCATACTGACCAATCAACAGCTTAGTCCATACTGCCCAAACAAGAGCTCAGCCCATTCTGCCCAAACAAAAGCTTAGCTCATTATGACCAAACAAAAGCTTAGCCTATACTGCCCAAACAAGAGCTCAGCCCATTCTGCCCCAACAAGAGCTTATCCCATTCTGACCAAACAAGAGCTCAGCCCATTCTGACCAAACAAGAGCTTAGCCCATACTGACAAACAAGAGCTTAGCCGCTGATACTGCCCACACATGAGCTTAGCCCATACTGCCCAAACAAGAGCTTAGCCCGTACTGCCTAAACAAGAGCTTAGCCTATACTGTTAAATAACTGTTGAAATTAGGTTTAATTAATGTATATATAAACCAGAACAAGAGTTGGAGGGGGAGATGGAAGGATATTCATTGTTGTAGGACTGGCATTGTTGTGTTTCCTCTCTTCAAATAGAATTGGAATTGCTGAAGTTCAAATGCCTGGACTGTAATAGAACACTAGCAAATGAAATATGAGAATTCTGATGCATTTTTTACATTGTAAAATAAATACAATAAATACATTATTAATGTTATTGTAGTTATGTGACGCTGTGGTTGTCAGGCAAATTAGTGGACCTAACACAAAGAAATGAAAATGTAAAACCATCTCTTATTTCTCATAGGTTTTGTTCCACTGTCCTTAATTTATCAAATAGTTATACATTGTTGTGGTTTTCAGGCTTTGGCATGGGAAACAGTAGGCCTGATGCGAGGTGAGCTGTACACAGATGTCTCTGTAGTATTTGAGGATGTCCGTTTCCACAGAGCCACAAATTTGCCAAAAGATGGTACGTTAATATTAATTAATTGTTTTTTATCAAGTGTTTGGTGTTTAAATTTGTTTTGTTTACGCCAATTTGTTGAAATTGTTTCCATAAAAGAATATTCCAAGCCAGTGGTCCTCAAAAATGTATAGGGGGTACTCGAACATCCAAGGTGAGAGTGTGAGATTTGTGAATCCTATGTTCAAAAGGATTTCCTATTTAACCTTGTGTATTTAATACTATGTCATATTGTTTCTACACCTCTTTTCCACACCAAACTCCTAACTCACACTCTTGTCAAACCAGAATGGTTTTAGTGAGTAAAAATCTCCTTACTCACACCCCTGTCAAACCAGAATGGTTTTAGCGATTAGTAACCCAGCTGCCCACCCATACACGTACAGTAGTAGTGACCCACCTACTTGCCCATACACTTACAGTGGTACTAAGATATTGTGTTAACTTTTCTGTAAAATTTATACTGTAAATATTGGAATTGTTTGCAAAATAAAAAAAAATTCTATTCTATTCTGAATGTAAATTATTTAGTTTTACACTTCATAAATATTGAAGTTATCTAATTATATAATATTATGATGAATTAGTGTAGTGACATGAAGTATAAGGGGTTAATAAAGGAGTAACTGACAAGGTGCTAGCCCTGTCATCGTATTGCAAGGGGGAGTAAGAACAACTCGACATAACTTTACACACATTTATCGCAGTATTGGATGCGACATCGACTGTGACGGTATAATCGCATCATGTCACTAACCTATATGAACATCCATGTAAAGAACAGTAGTATTTACCTACCCCTACATGTACAGTGGTACTGAACCACCAGCCCACCCCTACATGTACAGTGGTACTGAATCACCAGCCCACCCATACATGTACAGTGGTACTGAACCACCAGCCCACCCATACATGTACAGTGGTACTGAACCACCAGCCCACCCCTACATGTACAGTGGTACTGAACCACCAGCCCACCCATACATGTACAGTGGTACTGAATCACCAGCCCACCCCTACATGTACAGTGGTACTGAACCACCAGCCCACCCATACACGTACAGTGGTACTGACCCACCCGCCCACCCATACACGTACAGTGGTATTTATGGTACATTCACAGTGTTTTGCCATAAGGCTGTAGCCACACGGGCTACACCTGTCGCTGTCGGTAAGCAGTAAAGAGTAACTTAATTTTAGGTTGTATTGATTTTTTTTGGAAGCGCTAGAGCAACTGTTTACTGTTCCGCGTGGCCACCTCCACATAAATCAATGCAACCTAAAATTAAGCTACACTTTACTGCTTACCGGGAGCGACAGATTGTAGCCTGTGTGGTCGCAGCCTAACACTCAGACTTACTAAGTTGGCTGTGGCACTTATAAATTTGTCTAGTCTTTGATATTGCTTCTCCATTTGTTTTGTGGTCTAATATTCCTTGGTAAGTTTCCTTGACAGAGGATATCTCCTATCAAATTGAAATTATTTTATAAATACTAACCGTAAGTCTTTGGTTTCAGAATTGCACTATTGATCATGAATTCAATGTAATTTACTTTAAATTCATGTTTAAAATGTAAATCAAGTAGTTGGTAGAGTGTCATGTGAGCTTACTCCCTAGTGAGGGTCATCAATGTTGTTTTTGTTTATTTTTTTTTTATACAAAGACATTTAAGAAACATATTGCTTTAGGACCATTAGATTCACTATAAAATTTGCCAGAGTATATTAGCAGTGTCATATATTGAATTAACATAATTTTTTAATAAAAGTTATAGTCATTTAATTGGACTGAATAGTATATTAGGTGAGGAGACACTATGTCAGGAATCAATAAATTATATAAAATGAAGCTCATTGACGTAATTCTTATTTATATTATTAATATCATTCATTATTCTTTATTGAGATGATTTGTGAATTTTTTATGATTATAAACAAGTCCGAGTACTGAACAAAAAGTAATTCATTTCGCCCAAAACTTGTTGTCTTTTTCTTGTGACTAAATTTGATTGAGTTTAGTTCAAACAAAATAATAAAACTGAGATCTCATTAAACATTCCATGATTTAAATTATTGAGACATCTTCAAACCAAATATTCTATGTTTATTGAGATGGTGCACCTGAAGAAACATTTGTTTGAGTTATTTGACATTTTCTTGTATATTGTTTAATAGGAAGTTTGGATTTTATCGTCATGGTCCAGAAAGGCAGCGGAAACTTTGAAATTGTGGAGGGTGGTGCAGCTATAGTAACAGGGAGAATTTATGTACCTGAAAACATTAACAAGGAATTGATAACGTTGGATCCTCCTGATGACAAAGTAGAAATTGATTCCAAGCACCAAGAGCTGTCAAGCAGAGACTTTTACAAGGAGCTGCGCTTGAGAGGCTATAATTACAAGGGCCTATTCAGGAGCATCGTCAGCGCAACCAATAGTGGTAATGTTTTAAAGTCTTTCCTTGGTAAAATTTCAGAATTGTTTTTGGTAAAGTGTTATTGGTTTGGGAGTTTGCATTTTATTTTCACTTATTTATTTTATCATAACAAGCGGATGTCATTCTGTGAAGAGTATGTGAACGTTCTTAAATTTAACTTCACTACATCTATAAATAGATTTCTCTAAATCACAAAAAAATAAAAAATATAAATGCACATTAAATAAACAAAATATAACAAGTCACTAAGAATCACACCATAAAAGTAATACCAAAGTTGTGGTAAAAATCTAAAACATGCACTCTTGGTTAGTATATTTAATATATATATATATATATATATATATAATTAAATTGCCAAGAAACAAAACAATAAGAACGCTCAAACAAATGTAAACATTTAGGTATTGTAAATAAACAAATAAAATATGAGATAACATAGTAACTGATTACAAACCAGTTTTTCATACCTGTAAAAATTAAATTAATTGAAACATTAATCTAACCAGGTCTTACTGGGTGTGACAAGAACCTCTCTATTTCATTAATAAGAGTATGACTATTTTTATTGTCCTACGGATTATTTATATTCTTGAATAATCCTGAATAATCTTGAATTACAAATAATATTGACAACTTCATAATAATTGGGCAGTATGACAATTAAAAACTGTTAACAAGGGAAGTAATATCACATATTCACACAAAAAGTACAAGTATAGAAACACCAACAAGAATGAATTAAAACAACTTTGGCATAAACTATTAAAATTTAGACAGGCCTAGAAGTGGTTACTCAATAATAATGAAGAATTAAGAAAATTAACACTTTTATGACCAACTAGTTGCGGTCATTAAGGTCTATACCCCCAAACCTCTGTTCATGGCTACTTAAGTTGATCACCGGTGCTACCCAAGGTGATCATGGGTGGCTACATGAGTTGATCACGGATGTTTTTATATTCATGATGTATATTCTTAAACCCCCCTCCCCCATCTTTAGCTGAGTTTCTGAAAAATCAGTGGTGTGTTTTTTGTTTATGAATAGAAATATAATATTTTTCAGCTTAGATTTACTTTAAAAAAATGTTGTAAATTTAAGATACATTTTTGGGATACGGTACATTTTTCATTGAATAGTTTTTAATACTGTTTTCTTTTAACCTCTTAATTGCCGCTACACGATGCATTATGTAGATGTGTAGTTGAAAATACTTTACAATAATGCTTAATATTTTATAGTTTGAAATGTAAAATGGTTACTTTAGATCACATTCATCAACTGCTTTTAAGTACAATTACTGTATCATTAAAATACAAATTATTCAAAAGTAATGGTTATTGCAAGTTTAATTTATATGGAAAGAAATGGGCTGTTTGTGATGTTTCATCATTTAATAGTTATTGTTCATTTTAAATTAATATCCCAAATAAATGCTATAGCCCACATGGCAGCATAGTGATTAAGGATTCAAACAGTCAAGTTCAACGTTCAAATATCTAACTCTGAGCTACTGAGGTGATGGTCAGTAATTCACCCGTTGCACTAAATTCATGCTAGCCTGCAGCCCATGTGAACCAGCAAATAAAGTTAAATAAAGAAAAAAATATGAACAATGAACAAAATATTCAACATAAATAGTTTTTGGAAACTGTTGGGTACATTCTAGAAAGATACATAATTTTATAGGACGCATTTTAGAATAATATCTGTTTAAATTTGAAAATATAGGTTCAATTGGAAAAGTTCAGTGGCACAACAACTGGGTGGCATTTATGGACAATTTGCTCCAGATGCAAATCATCAAACAAGATACAAGAGGTCTGTTTGTGCCTACATCTATTCAGAAGTTGGTAATTGACGTTAAGAAGCATGTACAGACTCTCCTGACACTAGAGGAAGAGATTAAAGGTAGTTATCACCTATAGGATAGTTGGACTTATGTATTATACTATGTTTTAGTGCTCTTACACTGTTTTATGACTGTACTTTCAATCTCAATCTAAATTTACATAAATACAAATCTTTTACTATATGTACTAATGTTCGTTAATGTGAAAAATTAAACATGAAATTCTGCACAGTCTTCTTGATTAGTTTTTTAAACTAATTTGTGAACTGTGAGAAAAGGGTTTGAATGATAATATATTTGTAAATAAAATAAAAAATTGTATCTGTTTCAAATGTCTTCAACTCTTATCAGCTGTCATCAGATTAATCTTGCAAGACTTTTCATTTTCATCATAATTTTTGGCAGTAATTACTAGCTATTTAGTATTGTAATGACTTCATATTTTTCTGTTTAGTACTTCCGGTATACGTGTATAATTACTTGGACATAATCAAATGTGGAGGAGTCCAAATAGAGGGCCTGAAGGCAAGTGCCATTGCAAGGAGGAAACCTCTTGGGGAACCAGTCTTGGAGAAGAACCACTTTTACCCGTACATATCCAATCAGCAGGTGAGTACTTTATACACCCTTCTATTTTTCTCTACTAGACTAGATTTTTTTTTATTAGACTAGATATTGACCCCTGTATTCTAATAACAGTTCAATATGTCATAGATTAGAATTACCAGTAAGTGGTAGAACTTACCCCTGCACACAGATGTGTAGTCTATGCATTGGGTTTATTTATTCTATGTTTTGTAAAAAAAGATTTATGTACTTACTGAATAAATAGTTTGAATTATCTGACTAAAACTAAAAGATGTTGCCTAAAAAATTATACATAATCTTCTATCATACCAGAATCCTTTTCGTTGTGTAAAACACAAATATATTATTCTTTCTTAGATTTCTCAAACTTTCTTACTCCAAGGCTCCCTTCCTTGCATAATATGTTATTGGTGGACTCCTGAGTTAGGGTGCTCAGAGGGTTATAGAATACAAAGGAAAGGACATTTTTTGAAGTTCAGTTCTTAAAGTGTAATTTTATCGCAATATTACCACAATGGAGTTTTGTTGTCATAAATAGTTTTATACAATGTTATAACTTTTCAACCCCGAGAATAAGTTTAAATTATATTTTTTCATCTTTTATGTTATGGCTGTTTCTTTTGTGAATGTTTATTAGTAGTGGAAGACATTGAACTTCCGCCGACCACACTTTGAGAAAGTGTGAATAAAACCATAATAACACTTTACCAGTGGCAGTGGAATTGACCCACCAAACCTCCCAGATATATGTACAGTGGAGTTGACCCACCTACCATCCCAGATATATGTACAGTGGAATTGACCCACCTACCATCCCAGATATATGTACAGTGGAGTTGACCCACCTACCATCCCAGATATATGTACAGTGGAATTGACCCACCTACCATCCCAGATATATGTACAGTGGAATTGACCCACCAAACCTCCCAGATATATGTACAGTGGAGTTGACCCACCTACCATCCCAGATATATGTACAGTGGAATTGACCCACCAAACCTCCCAGATATATGTACAGTGGAGTTGACCCACCTACCATCCCAGATATATGTACAGTGGAATTGACCCACCTACCATCCCAGATATATGTACAGTGGAATTGACCCACCAAACCTCCCAGATATATGTACAGTGGAGTTGACCCACCTACCATCCCAGATATATGTACAGTGGAATTGACCCACCTACCATCCCAGATATATGTACAGTGGAATTGACCCACCAAACCTCCCAGATATATGTACAGTGGAATTGACCCACCAAACCTCCCAGATATATGTACAGTGGAGTTGACCCACCTACCATCCCAGATATATGTACAGTGGAGTTGACCCACCAAACCTCCCAGATATATGTACAGTGGAATTGACCCACCAAACCTCCCAGATATATGTACAGTGGAGTTGACCCACCTACCATCCCAGATATATGTACAGTGGAGTTGACCCACCAAACCTCCCAGATATATGTACAGTGGAATTGACCCACCAAACCTCCCAGATATATGTACAGTGGAGTTGACCCACCTACCATCCCAGATATATGTACAGTGGAGTTGACCCACCAAACCTCCCAGATATATGTACAGTGGAATTGACCCACCTACCATCCCAGATATATGTACAGTGGAATTGACCCACCTACCATCCCAGATATATGTACAGTGGAATTGACCCACCTACCATCCCAGATATATGTACAGTGGAGTTGACCCACCAAACCTCCCAGATATATGTACAGTGGAGTTGACCCACCAAACCTCCCAGATATATGTACAGTGGAGTTGACCCACCTACCATCCCAGATACAGGCAGTGGTATTGGGAAGAACTGTACATGTATGGGCGGGTGGGTGGGTCAATACCATTGTATGTATGGGTGGGAATGTGGCTAAATACCACTGTATGTATGTGGGTGGGTGGGCTTGGCGAACTGTTGGCCAAGTAAACTAAGGCGTCAGGACTTACTAACTTGGGTTACAGATAGCGCTGGTTCGAATCCAGCCTTGATTGGAATATTTATCAGTAATAATCACCTTCTACTGTACTGGTTCGCCCCCTTACTCTGTCTGAATAAGTTCCTCGCACAGATCAATAGTCTATGAGGAATGGTCAGAGTAAGGTTAAGAAGGAGATCAGCCTCTTCTTTGAAAAAAGTGGAAATTTAAGAAACAGTAGCTGGCTATCTCGTAGATAAAAGATATATTATGAAGTACAATTAGTTTTTTAATGTATAATGATTCAATTAATAAAATAAAGTTGGTTTGATAAGAAAATAAAATTTAAGTAATTGCTGGTCTAGATGTCATGAAACATAATCTAATTATAAATAAAGAGCTCTCTCTTATATCATAAAACAATCTTATTATAAAACATTTTATATTCTCTGTTTTGGATTACCAAAGAAAAATAATTGTTTAATTGGGCTTATTTTGTAACATTTTTATAGTAGTATTGAATTATTTTAAATTTTCACAGTTGATTTTGACAGATCTGCAATCCAAGGCAACTAACAAAAATGCAAGTTTGAACACTAACTTAATCAAAATTTACATTTAATCACTAGGAGAAATTTTTTTAGTGATAGCCAGGCCTGAAAATGATGCCATACCGTGCTTTTATGTATGGTTTTATAACGGATGAATGGATTCAATGTAATCACAAGTACAGTTAATTTGATGACATTTCTTGACCATTTAGTAGTATTAAATATGATGGTTCAGCGTCAATGAATGTATTCAATTAAATTGTATAGCATTTTTTAATTAATTTACTTTGAGGAACATGCCTTGAAAATGCAAATCTTGAGACTAAATAAAATTTAGTATGAAATGAAATAAATTGTTGCTAGCGTATATTATAACTCTAACTTATAGAATCTAGTTTTCTCTGTCAATATTTCACTAAACCTTAAGTTTTGTAGCCAAGGAAATAAAAGCCAAGTATTTATAGAAAATGTAAAAAATCAATGATCCTGTTCTTACATGATTCTTTGAAAACCACCAATCAAAATCTTAGCAATACTCCACTCATATTATTCACATGTTTTGTTCTCTTTAGGACACTGACCAGAATAATTTTGTTCGAATGTGTACACAACTTGCTCTGGAAACTATATCAACAACCAAGGTGAAAACGGTGGAACTACTGGACAGTGCTAGTAACCCCGATGCTGATGTTTTGTCCCCGGCTCTACTTCAGACTCTCGGAGATCTACCCCTTATTCAGGTATTGCACTTTGTTTTGAAGGACAAACAGTTTGTTCATATTGAATAACAGCTTGAAAGGCTGAAATAGGCCTATTGTCTATTAAATAAAGATATTATTGAATGATTGTATTTAAATGGCATAGCTCCATTTAGATTACTTTGGGTCAGAACCACACTCTTTTAAGTTAAATTATATCTCCTCCCCAGCAATAAAAAATATGAATCACTATAGCTAAGATGTTGTTAATGATGTTTCTGACATTAATACTTTATTTTTATTTACGTACAACCATAATTTAAAACAGCTATTTTTTTCCTAAATAAACTTTACAAGCTACTTAGAATTCTGCATCTATATATATCAGCTCTTCGATACATAAAATGTATTAAATGCTTTATAAATTACATCTCGTCTATTTCTTACGTCAGCCATAATTATTTTTTATACGTGGACTCAGCTAGGCCCAAATGTCACCAGCCCAGCCGTGATAGACAAATGACAGTTTAGGCCACTGGCCAGGTAGTTGCCCTTAACAGTGCATACAAAATAGATAATGTGTTCCATTACTTTGATTTTTGTTGTCAGTGTTGAAAAATTTATCAAGCTGTAATGTTGAATTTTTTAACAGAACTTAAAACTATACAAATTAAAACTGAATTCATTGTGTAAAAAAACCATGTAAATTGGATTTCAAATTGTAGTTAAGTTAAGAAACAAATTAATACAATGTCCTTCACATTAAGTGCAATGTATGTATTTACAATATATTATGTACAATAAGTACAGAAACAATAATTACAATTAATAAGTATCTGCTGTGCCATTCATTTTTCAATAAATATGTGATGTAAAAATAAAAGCTGTCTTGTTTTCATTGCAGAGGTGTTTATATATAAAAACTAATGATCACTTTCTTCATCTGTGTTACATATAAAAAAACCTATATCCTGAAAAAATCTCATATCTGAAATACTTAGGTATATTTTAACGAAAATATATTATCTCTTCTTTGTAACTTACAAATTACAATGACTAAATTTACTATAGTAAAATATTAAAAAGCACTTAGTTAAATTTAAAACTTAAGCAATTTTTAGTCCTGTTTATAGGAAAAAAATTGAATAATTCAAATTAATGAAAGGAATGTAAGACTTATCTCTATAAACAAGAATTTGAATTGTTCTCTAATGCTCCTACCACTTCTATATCAATGCTAATATGTTGTTCAAAAATAGCTTGAAAAACCTACTTCTGGGAAAAAATTTCCTAATTTTTCTAGGGGAGACCCCGAACCCCAGTAACTTGGACCACTCCCCAGATACGACTTAAAAAAATTTTTTTTAATTCAATAATATATTAAAGAGTAGATATTAAATTGTAATCAAATAATTTAAATGTTTTAAACTCAATAATAAATTAAAGCGTATTATTATGTTTGTTTTATATATTTTTACATTTTGTTGCTGAATAAAGTAAACACACAGATAACTAACTCTACCCAGACGGCTCATAGTGTACGGAAAAAGCGTGTGTGCTGTTTAAGGAGTATTTAGACAAAACACACTACACGACCGTGAATTTATGATGCGACATTGCCACATTGAACAAGTATTAAATCTCAATTATTATTATCAGCTGATATTTATTATTGTAATATTTGTTATTAATATGGTTACTTGAATGAGTTCAATCTGGCAATGCCGCCCAGTTGACAGCCGCTCGACTCGCTTTAAATTGAACAGTTGACATACTACGAAAAAATTGTTAACACTCTTTAGCATGGGAATGAGCTATCTGGGTAGAGTTATTTATCTGTGGTAAAAGGGAATAGCTGGGAAATTAAAAAATATTTACGTACTGAAAATTTCAAGATAGCCATTTTGCCCATCATTTATTCTAGTTTCCCGTCTAGAAAGTAAAGGTATACAACATACCTGATAAACTCTAGTAGAAACACACTCATAACATAAAAACAGAACTGGTTAGTGAAAAATTTTGGGGCCACTAGCCCCTTCCTCATTCACTAAACGAATGGATGCATAGTCACATTTGAGGTAGATGGATGACACTGTTGACAATACCTCATCCTACCTCAAATGCAATTGTGTACCCAGTTGTCTAGTGACTGAGGAAGGGGCCAGTGGTCACAAAATATTTCACTAACTAGATCTGTTGTGTGTGTGTGTGTGTGTGTTTTTATCTACAGTTAACCAAGTATGCTGTTTTCCTTTCCTTTCATTTTTTACTGAAATCCTAGACCTAGTGCCCTAAAATTAACCTGTAAGTTTTTATTTTATGTGTACAATAATTAATTCTATAGTAAAAAATAATTGTAAAACTTATAGTAAATCAAAGATGTTACTTTTAGGCAGACGTTAACATACTATCAGCTGCAGATAATCCGAAAGTGGTGGATCTCGGATCAAATATTACTGTTGAGGACAAAAAATTTATGCCAGACCAATCAGCAATGATTGTTATAGCTTCAAATGTGCTGACTCCATCTCGAGAAGAGGTAAACTATCCATTTTAAGTTTCTTTTATCCAATTAACAATTAATAGTTGAAATTTACTTACTCGTTATTTCAAATTATTACTAAACTTATATAAAAAACCCACTGGCCAGAGTAACAGTGCAGACAGATTGGCCTAGACAAATAATCCACTCTTCGACTTACGGAGCAGATTGTATACTATACTAGCGCAAATTTTAGATTTGGTAGTCGATTAAACTGTCATCAGCTTCATACTTCCAGTGCCATTAATTTTCTGTTTACAATGAAAAATATATAAATAGCATGTGTTATTTCTTAATATTTTCGTTAATCAGTTGTTGCAGATAGTTGTTTTATTTGTTTTCGGAACTGTATTTATTTCTGCCTTACAACATAGTGTTTGTAAATCGGGTCAGGATATTGTTTCAAGATTGTAAGTTGAGCAAGAGTTATTTGATAGTGTTCACGAAGATGACAGTAACAATCTATCAAACGTGATTTGTTATTATAGTTACAGGTACAGGCAGATTGGAAACACTTTCTAAGGTATATTTGTATCTCTTTGTTTAGAGGAATAAATATGAGTCTTTTCAATAGTATGGGTGATTTGTAATGAAAAAAATGTATAAACTAGATTTATTTTATAACAAGGAACCCAAACCAACAATAAGAAGAACTTATTTCCATAGCAAAAAAGAGTAACCTAATATATTTTCAAATAAATATTTGTTGTATATTACTATGACACGTTATGTAAATAATATGCCTAAGCCATTAATATTTTTAATTGTATATAAGATTTAGATATAGTGGCATAGGTACTACATTCAAATAATATTTGATGATCTGTTTTTTTCCTTTTATAAAGACCTGTATTTTAGTATAAAAAGATGTATTTCACTATACTCTACATTAATTATAATCCTAAGAAATAAGAAGGCACTGTTATCTCCCAGCAACTTAATTTTTACTTCTGCCCTTGAAAATAATAAGCTGAATTCATACTTTATTCAGCTCCCTGGTTGTATTTTGAAAATTTATTTCCATGTAGCCATTAAGTTGCAAATCGAAAATAAAGTATTTTGCTATCCATATACAGGATTGGGAAAAAGTCTGGAAATAACAAGTCTGGAAACTATTGAAAGAAATACAAAGAAATTATGTAGTTATGTACATGTTCCTATACCAAACATTTAGACTTATTTTACTTGTTTTTCGTATAGCCAGAGTAAGGCCCATGAAGGAAGTCTTAAAAATTTTAAGTGTAAGCCTACCACGCATACCTCAGTTTAAAGGTTTTTTTTGTACAACACAAAAGTGCAAATCTTAGGTCAAAAGGATGAACCAATCAGAAAATATAGCCTCTCAAAGAATTGAATGTCATATAAATAATACTGCTTAAGAACAAGGATAAGATAGTTAATATGTATTGTTGCACACGCTATAATTTGACTGACAATGAGAAATTAATTCATTAAAAAAAATTTACAAATTATTATTAGTAATGCTCGTAAACCTTTTTTAGGGTATACCTTCTAACAAAAGTGTTTTAGTAATTATCCTTATTTTAATTTTTTAAATAACATAGTTATTTTTATAACTCATTCTTTCATCATAATTGTTAACAATCAACAGCATACTCAACAACAGGGGCCTCAAACAGAGATAAATAAATAGCTATATAACTAAAAAGAATTAGTTATATGATATCAAATTCTTTGAGTGGCTGTATTTTCTGACTGGGTCATCCTTTTCACCTCAGGTTTGCACTTTTGTATTGTACAAATAAAGACCTTTAAAATGAGGTATAAGTCAAGGTAGGCTTACATTTAATATTTCTAAGACCTCCTTCGTGGGCTATTCCCAGGCTATATAATTAAATTAAATTAAATACAGACTTCACAGAGTATTAATAGTCATAAAGAATCACTTATAAATGTGAAAAAGTTTTATTTTAAATTGTTTATTTGTGCTATTTTAGGTGGTCACCACAGCATCATATCAGAATCCCAAAATATAAAAATTGTGCACAATGTGCTGGCGAACATAAATATATGTAACAGTTAGTGTTTATTATGACAACTATTTCTTCTTTTTAAGAAATTCTTATTCAATTCAATTCAATTCAAAATATTCTTTATTCATCAAATATAATTTGTATACATGAATGGTGTCAATTTTTACTTCAAACTAAAATATTAATAAAGTACAAAGTTAGAAGTTTGTCTTTGACCAATATTCACTAAAATTGTATAAGGCTGCTTCAACAAAAAATGTTTCATATTTATTTATTTTTTTATCGATATTGGGAGGTGGTTAAAAATTGTATTCCAATATAAGTTGGCTTATTTTTAAATATTTCTTTATTATGTTTAATTATTTGTAAATTGTTTTTATTTCTTGTATTATAGCTATGTTTTTCATATTTTTTTCATAATTTGTGCCAATAATATTTTTCACATGTAAAACGGTTTTATATATGTAAAGACTGTAAACTAGCATTATTCCCATTTCCGTGAAGTAATTTTTACAATGTGTATCATAATCAAGATTTAACATAATTCTTATGGCTTTTTTTGGAGGGATAGGATTCTATTCATATTGCAGAAAGATGTTGACCCATACACTTCCACACAATATGAGATGTGCGAGTGGATCAATGCAAAATAAATAGATTTAAGCGTTATTAAATTACAAGCTGGAGATAATCTTTTGATAGAAAAAATACCATGAACTTAATTTAGAACATAGTTTATCAATGTGAAAAGACCAATTTTTATCTACTACTAATCCTAAAAATGTTGTATCATCATGAAATGTAATAAGAATTTGCTGATTTGTATTCATGTTTTTGGAATTTTTACAAGAAAATTTGAAAAAATTGGTTTTATTTTCATTAAGTAATATTTTTAATGTATTAAGTTCATTTTTTACTATGTTTATTGCTGACTCTACTCCAGGAAAAATGTTGTCAATATTATTGTCAGATACTGTTAGACTTATGTCATCAGCAAATAGCCGAAATTCTTCACTAATTTTCAGTTCTTCAAGGCATTGTGGTAATTTACCAATATAACAGAGGAATAAAAATGGCCCAAGTACAGATCCTTGTGGCACTGAATATACGTGTAATAAAAATGTTTGTTTAAATTAAGTATTCTATACATTTCTGTCTACTCTCAATTAGCCAATTAGGCTAGCGAGTTTATTATGGACGTACTGTGGTATCGACACTGTGCACTATAGCACACGTACACATAGTGCACATTCTATGATCAGTAGGCTAACTATTATGTCATCACTTTAATTTTGTTTGGAACATGTTCTGTCTTAGATAAACGAGTAAAACAACTCTTTCTCTTGATATTATACAAAACCATAGAATTTTTGACTGGCAAGTAACTATTTTCGACTAGAGCGTGTTTAGTGATCGGCTCACTCCAAGCCGATAGCGCCAAAGAGGACTCAAATAGCTCGCTCCGAGCTGTTAGCACTTTGAGGGTTGAAATGTTAAACATGTTATAATGATGGATAATGAATTATGGATAATGATGGATATTGGATAATGGATATATGGATAATGGACCACTGAAGAGTATATTTTGTTCTTGATAAGAATATACAAATATATTTAATCTTTATTGCAGGTCTTCAAAAGCTGTGCAGGTCAAATCAAAGAAGATGGTTTTATAATTTCTCGAGAGAAGATGAATGATGAAGTTATTGTTCCCAGTGGTTTTGCGATCTGTATGCAGAGGACTATTGAAAGTGAAAAGCTAGTTGTGGTCCACAAGGTATGGTAGATTAAATATTGAAAATTACAGACCTCTTTCTCTGATAAATTCCTTTGCTTGAGTATTTGAGCTATTAATGTGTAAATTTATTTAAGTGTAAAACATCTTCATAACAGCATAGTTTTTAGAGCGGAGATGAACTCACACTAATCTTATGGAGTTTTCTTTGGACATTTCAACTGTTTTGAATAAGTGAGGTAGAATCTATGTTTAATGTTTATCTATGTTTAATACTTTAATAAAAATTTAATCCTATACATGACAATGGTGTTTACTCTGTAGTGACAGGCACTTTTAACCACATTTGACATGCATACAATTGAAAATTTGTACAACACTATTTATTTTATAAACCCTTATGTACAGCATGTTGTTTTATTCAGGAATTAATGTTCTATATAAACATATTATTTTAAATGTTGATTTATTTGTTAACAATATACCTTTCATTTAAAATATTATAAAAATATTTTATGAAAAATAAAGATATAAAGTTTGCTACTTTGGGAAAAATAGGAAAACATTTTTTATACAAGTATCATGATTTAGAAAACGTTTGTAATTTAATTTTCTATAGTAAAATAGGTTTTGAACCCCAAAAAAATTGTTTAGTCTTCTAGGAGTTCTAACATTTTATTTAGGTAAAAATGTATATATTGATAGTAATACTTTTTTACCCTCAATACAGAATTGTAAACAATTATATTTTTTTTGTAAATATATTATAAATTTTTGCTTTGTAAAATTACAAAAAATTTATTTGTTCCTGAAAATAGTAATTTTTTCATAAGTAAAATTATGAAGTACATACACTTTTATTTATTAATATCAAAGAAATCCATGAAATAAGATTTATAAAAATGCTTTTTATGCTATGAAACCAATATAAAGTGAAATGACCGTTGTTAGCTTTTATGAAAAATAACTTTTAATTTATTTAACTTATTTTCTATTTTTTATGAAATTATAAAGCAAAAAAGTATTACAAAATTGCTTGCTTTGAATACATTTTGCCTTTTATTTTTACATTTATTTATTATTAGTGAAGTATATAATAAATTCAGGCGGAACGCGGTCTGTTCACTGTCAAGCGTTGGTTTGATTAATGTCGGCTCACTGTTAATATTTCCAAAACAAAATGTTTGCCTATTTCCTTAAGAGCCGACTGCGATCCTGTAGATTACAATCTGCACCTGCATACATGTGGAGGACAGCGTGATTGTGTGACATGTGAATGCGTGGAGCTTGTTAATGAATACAAATATTTGGGCATTGTTTTCGATAGTCGCATGAGGTGGTCGAGTCATATAAACTATCTAAGGAATAAACTCCAGAAATTCATATTTATCTTTTCCTATCTTAATAGGGTACTTGAACGGGATTTACTAAAAACTGTATATTATGCCTATATACAATCTCAGCTTCAATACGGAATTATAGCTTGGGGTGGATGCTTCCAAACTATTCTTTCACCTCTTGAAATAACTCAGAAGACAATAATTAAATCAGCATTAAACAAAAATCGACGTTTCCCAACGGACTTACTTTTTGATGAATTCAAAGTTCTAAATTTATCTCAACTGTATATTAAAAGTTTATTGATGTATATTTTCAAAAATAAAAACAACATGTTCAATCAGATTCAACATTCATATTTAACCCGTACTTCTACAAATCTCGGAATTAATGCGCCTCGATTGGTTAAAACAATAACGACGACATCATCTCATTATATCGCAAATATCGTTTATTCGAAAGCTCCTCGCCACATTAAGAATTCTCTACCATATAGCATAAATGTTTATAAAAAATCTCTCAACCAGTGGATTGTTGAAATTGGTAGAGCGGAAATTAAAAGTTAATTTCGTTCTTCCTACATATAAGTATCGTACAACAGCCCACATTCAGAATGATGACGCGTGTGTGTGTGTGTTATTATGCATGTCTGCATTGTGCTTGTGTGGGTGTGCGTGTAAGTGTGTTCTTTTGTTAGGGTGCGTCTGTGTGTGTGATAGGGGAGTGATGTGAGTATGTGCAAATGTGACTGTGAATGCGTGTTTGTATGGTAGGTGAGTGGGTGTGAAGTCTCTGCTAATAATAGCTCCTGATACTATAAATATTAATTGATTATTTGACCCTTCTTATTGCGCATGCATATATATGATATTCTTTTATATTAAACTAGTTTTAAGTTATATTGTTCTTTATGCTATTTAGTAGAGTGGCCGACAACATTCCGACTGTTCTGGACTCGTTTCCCCACACACAGGCAGCCACCCATGTGGGGAACCAATTTCATGTATTTTTGTAATATATTTCTGTTTATATGTTATAAGGAGGAATAAAATAAATTTTTCATTTCATTTCATTTTCATATTGGTAACACATTTACTATAAATACACTTTGAAATGTAAAATAATCAAAATATATATTTCATAAATATACTACAAAATATCACACAACACAAATTTATTACATATAAGCACAAAATGCACAAATAAATTACAATACAAGTACAAAATGCACGAATATTATGCTGATCGATTTCGGTGAACCACGCTCACCTTCCTTTTGTGAATCCCTCTGGTCTGAGGAAGGTGAGCGTGGTTCACCAAAATCGATCACCATAATATTCGTACATTTTGTACTTGTATTGTAATATATTTGTGCATTTTGTGCTTATATCGTAATAAATTTGTGTTGTGTGACGTTAACTTGTACTGTATGTGTACCAACACGTATTATGCTAATTAAAAAACTATTTACAAAATATATAAACATACCACATGATATGTATAGATACAAAACTAACTAAAACATAGATCACAAATAATACCACAGGAAAAAAGGTCCAATCAATGATTAATGCAGTATAAAATTGTTAACCGGTCTTGTTCTGAATGCGAAGAAGAGAAAGGGAAACACACATAGATAGGGAAGGGATGCACTATTCCACAAAAAAAAAAAAAAAAAAAAAAAAAATAAGGATATATGTAGTAGCTTATAAGACGAACAAGCGATAAGAATGTTGCTCATCACCATAATCGTATCTACACATTGCATGGATATCGACCCTGATTTGTTTATTTTACCTAGACTTCACTCAAATTTTGCTGCAATTATTTCTTACCATGAGTACCAAAATTAGTTTACTATTTGTAAATCTTCTGCAGACTCTAGACAAAATAATCATAGCATTTTTATTGACATGTTCATAATAAAGTAAACTGTATGTTTTTGTTTTTATAAAAAAATAGCAATGTAAATAGATAAATAAAATTCAATCTAATCATTTGCTTAGTTTTACAAGTTTTGTTGTTGTATTTTGAACACAAATTAGGTGGATGAATCGAATGTAACATTACTTTACTATTTTAGTTTTTATTCCTTAAAAATGGAAAACAAGTAACTGCCATAAGGTTTTTGGTCATGAACCTAATCTAACCACATGTTATAGTTACCACTATTTAAGGGATTAAGTGAACAGTGATAACCGTTCCTGCTCACTTGTAAGACCTATGATTTCCAACAGTGATTCCGCTCTTTCCGCTCTTTTCGTTCTTTTCGCTTCAACTGTGATTTGAATGTCAAATCACTTAGAGGCCTACGACCTACTACACCAATTATGACACTTTGAGGTTATGTATTTTAGGTGATTCCATGATATCATTAAGCAAGATTTAAACTGAGAGGAATATAAATACTTTAAATAATCATTTTATATAAAATTATTTGCATTGATTTCGAGCCTAGTTTTAAAACACATACCACCGCATTGAAAACAAAACCATTACTGTTTTGTAGATTAACAAATATTAAAAACATCTTGTAGTGCTCTTTCAGTTACTTTAATGAAATGTTTGGAGCAGAACTTACACACATAGGTAAATCTTACTTAAACACATCTTACGTTAAAATGAATAGTGAACCAAATTAAATTAGTTACAATAAACTGTATTAAATTATTTCAACTAAATATTTAAAAATAAGTTCATCATATTTAAACTATATATATTATTAAAGCTAACGGCATTATTCTCATTACTATTTCTAAATACTTAAGTTGAAGCTTAATTTGGTATAATTAGTAACTAAAATTACAAGTAACAATATTAATGCAAGAAATATTTTAATTTACTTTTTCAAATTTTAAGTAGTAGTTTTTAAAGATAATTTGTTTTTACACAAATTACATATTGCAAAATTACCACCCAAGGGTGTGAAGAAGTTCCTAAGAAGACTTCTTTTTGACCTACTCATAATGAGGCTGAGTGAGATTACAATAAATAATCTTAACTTAATTAAATAAAAGCGCAGGAAAGGATCAAACTGGCTAGTCTCAATTGCTTTGTATAATGTGATGTACAACTGGCGTAAAAGATTGTACTGTTCCAATACAGCTCTGAGCTGATGAGAAGAAGAGCTGAAAGAGCGCTGGCATAGTGGATCATTGTAGTGATTAGTGAGCGGTTTCGTTCAGAGCTGTGATCACAGGTCGTCCTGTGATTCTAAAATCACTGTGAAAAACCACAGGTCATGATTTTTGTCCCATCACTAGTCATGAATTAAACAGAAAAATAATATTATATTTATTGAAAACTCAACCGCTTAATAATCAAAACCCATCTCATATATATGTTTTAATTTCAGCCACGTATATTCAAACCTCAATCAGTAATAACGTTCAAGATTGTGTCAGATAACTATAGCTGGGTTCCAAAGTTGCAAGTTGCTCTTAAAAATGAGGCAAACAAGAAAATAATACTGTATGCTGAGAAGGAACCTTTAAGTGGAATTATTGGTTTGGTCAATTGCTTACGAAAAGAAACCGGAGGAGACAAATTGAGGTATTTTTCTCTTATAATATACATTTGATTATACTTATCATGGTTCTTGTTTCTCAACTACAATTTGTCATTATGACTTAATTTTATGAACTCCTAACTTAGCTGCTGGCATTATAAATAGGCCATGACTCATAAATCTTGAATAAACGAACAGCTTACCTGTAGGAGTTAGTGAAGAACATTGTAACTATAGATTACTAAGGAAATAGATTGTGATTGGTATTTTTCACGTAATGATGCCAAATGTCCAACAACCTTTATCTTCCTCATCTGATACTCCATCATTAACAAATTTTAAAAACAAAGGAAATGCAATTTAGGGACCAGGATTACACTTTAACTTACTAGACAAAAGGCATGTTGTGGAACTCCTTCGCACATTAATCTGTGAGATAAATACCTATACCAGTGAACTGTTGGGATCTCCATTTCACCAATGCCCGAATTCCTATTCTAGTATCTCAACGTAACAAAATATCCATAATTTCTCAAACTATCAAGGCTACTGTATTTTCTACTACATTACCCTAGTGTATAAATGTTTTGGCTCTTCAAATAAGTCTTATTTATATGACCCCAGGCTGAGAAGGATATAGTACTGGCACCTCCCTCACAGTCCTTCGTAAGCCCCATTCCAGGATTATTCATCAGAACATTCAGAGGCTTAAAACCAATATTTATTAACTGGATGTTTTACTAGAACCTAACTCCCTAAAATTGTGTGTTTGTCTGGACACTTTCTTACCTGAACAGAACTAGATATTTTGACTATTCCAAGCTACTGCATCAATAGCAGCTTCTGTCCTTCAGCTAAGGAGAAGGGAGGTACATGTATCTTGTCACAAGAGTCATATACAGTTCATCCTATATATATCCTATACAAACAATCTGAATATATTGTGGAAGGAGTCTGTCAGTTGGCTGCTGTGTGTATTGAGGTTGATCCTTGACATCATAATATTTGTACCGACGTCAATCGTCAAACGTATCATAAGTTTGTACTGGCGTCATAGTAAAACCTCTCTGGATGTTTCCATATTCTTAGATTGCTTGCAGGGTTGCTTGAACTCTATTAATCACAACAAGTATTTCTACTGAACAAGCCATAATGTCAGTTTTTATTACAGGAATATCCGATCACCATGCTCAACTATGTGATATCTAAACATGTGCAAAGCTTGGTGAAATCAAAAACTTGTCATTGGTTCATTAATAATAATATGGAACCATTTGGATATTTAATGAAAAGAGATTTTGAATGCTTTCTTCAAGGCTGACGCGCTGGATGTTAAGTTTGAATAATTAATGTCTGTATTGGGTTACAACTTTGATGTTTCGTTTCCATGTGGTCACACTAAAATAAGATTAGTAAATCTTGCACTAAAGTAAAACACAACTTAGAATTACAGGCTCCTAGAGATCAAATTCTGTTTCTTTACAGTTAATGTGTTTAATTTGTTTCATCCATTGAAGCTGGTTTATAAAGAAGGTAAGTATGAGTTTAGAGAAAAAATTGATTGAAGAAGGTATCAAGGGTTGCTCAGCAATCAAAAAGTGCACAAAATAAGCAAAAAGCTGCCTGGGGCATGGTAAGCAAATTGACTACAGGAAAGAAGGGAATACATTTTAAGGAAATTGTGCTTGATGATGGAAATGGTACTTGTTACATAATCTTTTATTGGTTTCGGATAGTTTCAACTTGTTGTTTATAGAAATTGGAAAACGTTTGCTGGGTCAGATTGTGAAGGTGGGTTGCAGATATAACCAGATATGAGCTCTTTCTTAACAGCTAGAACATCCACTTTTCTACAAACTTTTTATGAACTTTCTATTTATTTTAAGCTAGAAGGTATACAGAAGTATTTTTATTACAAATAGAAAAATTCATATATGTATATGCAATATTATTTATGAATTATGATGAATTATAAGTATAAGAGACTATCTGTTTATATTTTTAGCTGTGTATTTATTATGGATCTGGATGCACCAGAATTCTCTTTGGACCTGGAAATGTATCAAAAACAGTTGTCTAAAGACTTGCCTTACAACATATTTAAGGACGGAGTTTGGGGATGTTACCGTCATACTACAATCAGTGTGTTTGAACCTGCAATAGTAGATCATGCTAACATCAACACACTTGTTAGAGGTGATCTTTCCACTTTCACATGGCTTCAGGGACCTTTAAAAGAAACGTGAGTACTATATTTTTGAAAAATAAATAAAAAATAATAGAAGGTACTTTTGAAAAAGATATTACCTCTTTGTATCTAAGATATCATTATGTAAAGTTCTTATTGTATTGTTGGCAGGCACGGATCCAGAGCAGTGAATTGGGGGGGGCGAACCTGCCGGGGGGTCTGGGGGGTATGGAATACCCCCCAGCTAGGAGGGGGGTCCGGGGGTCCACCCCCGGAAAATTTTTGCTATTTTAACGTCCTAGAAGTATTGTTTTTAGCAGTTTGGGGGGTGTTTTTAGAGTTTAAATATAGAAGAATACCTAAGTTCTGTAATCGAAAATAAGTTTGGCATAAATTTATTCCAACAGCTGATTAATGACACTAGTATAAACAATTAATTGTCAAATTGGTATTGCCATAGGTATTGCCATTGATACTTCTTAGAACCCCTGGGGTAGTTTCCTGATGTAATTTCAAAATAAATTGTACAACTTCGAAATAGCATTTAAGTATATACATTTAATATCACAACTATTAAATAATAAAATGGATTCCATTGGAATGTTGTATTGTTAAAATTTTATGGAAACAGTTCAATGAGCAACAACTTAAACATAGTTTGGACATAGTTAAACATAGTTAACTGTGTAGAGTTACATTTAACACATTCATTACACAACCATTAATTTAATAACTCAACTATCAAATCAATGTCGTCTGTCAATCAGTGTCTCGGCGTCTCGCCACTACGTCGGCGCTAGACACGCAGTGTTGCCGGCGAAAATATATAGGCCTACCAACAATGAATACAAACTCTATTGCTACCAATTACCAACCGACGACTCGGAAATTCTCCTTTCTACAAACTCAGACTACACATCCGAATATTATATATACTGTAATATTATTAAGACGGTAACAATTACTAATGTTATTTTCATGACGGTAAATCAAATATTTTATTAACATTTTATTCTAAGCGTGTAGGTACATTTTTTGCTTTTTTCCGTTTGGGGGGGGGCGATCGCCCCCATCGCCCCCCCCTTAAATCCGTGCCTGATTGTTGGGACAACACAATAAACAGTTTTGTAAACAAAGCTGACACAAAATTTTGTGGTTGAATGTGGGAATGATAATTTTGGACATTTTGTAATTAAGTCTCTTTTGCTCTAATATTAATCTTATGATTGGTAGATAATATTTGGAGATTTGCAATGCTTCAAGTGTTTAGGAAACAAACACAAAGTTAAGACAGGTATAAAAACTTAAATTTCTTTTCTTAAATTAGTATGGGTTAAAAAAACGTTTTAGATGTAGGCTAACTTAGTACGTGCACTTGAAGACGACAGGAGTTTGTTATGCCTGTCGAAATGTTGTGTTTGTTTCCTTAACACTTGAAGCATTGAAAATCTCCAAATATTATCTACCAATCTTGAACAATCCAATGCTAACAACAATTGATCTTATGATCAATAAATTTAACTGTTTGACATAAACTCTTTGTAATCAAAATATTCCATTTGTATTGAAACGTTCCTAGACATCTGGCACCTTAAATCACTAATTTCATCTGTAATCTGCAGAAACGAAGATATGCTGTATTTTATAAAGCTAAACATACCAAGTTTTCTATAGATTGGGTTAATTACACAAAACCAAGAAACAGAACTAAACGAGAATTTCGTAATGTCAAAATTAACTTTTATTACATGAATTTCTCAGCGCCAAAATCTTTTAAGTCTTAATATTCAAGCTTTACAAAGCTTTGTATCGGTAAAGTAGATATGATAATAGACTGATCGGTTTTGGTCTGAATACTATCAGTCCAACTTTGTCGATATTCCCATTGATCTATCAGTACTCATGACTTACAGAATATATTTACTTTTTTCATTGGCTTTGCTAAATATTTTAATACTTGTCAGCGGGGACTATAATTAATTACACTTCAGTTATGAATTAAAAAAAGAAATAATTTAAAATTTTAATTACTAAGTAAAAACAACCACTAGATCTATACATTAAGATGGCCAGTGGTGGACAATTTTTATCTTAAATGTAACAGTGGCTATAGATAGCAATAGTATAAAGATTTACATTATCAACTACTTATCATTAAATTTATGGTCCCATTCATCCTCTTAGAAAGTGGTTTTTTAACCAAAAACCTATTTTTAATTAGGTGAGTTCTTTCCTTCTAACTTTAATTGTATCACACAGTCTTGTCAGCTATTTGTCATTTAACAGCAGGCAAATAAAACATCAACCCATCAAATTAATAGGTAAAAATATTTTACAATTGAATGGTGAAAGTTAAACATCAAGATTCAAGTTTATTTTCCATTGAATGTATACAGGGTGTTCAAAAAGTATGGAACCACCTTCATTTCTCTTAAATTGGTGCAGATAAATAATTGAGATTTAGTGTACCTCTGTAGAAAGTTTTTTCCTAACCTTTGATGCAGTTTATATTTTTTTCAACTTAGTGGGCCCTTGGAGTATATCGTAAAAGTTTAAATGGAGGGCTATGATGAGTTGCACATAATTTTAAAGCCTATTTTTTCTGAATAAGACGCCATAAGTTTCAAGTCAAAAAGAACCACCCTATCAGAAATGGCAACTGGTTAACCTTTCTTAGCAGTGGGTATTTAAAAAGTATGGAACCACCTTAATTTATTTTAAATGGGTCCAGATAAATAATTTAAATTTAGTAAAACTCTATTCTATTGAAAGTTTTTTTTCTATCTTTTAACGCAGTTTGTAATTTTTTCAACCAAGAGGGGAGGACCCAGGAAGGATATGGTAAACAGTTTAAATGAAAGGCTATAATCAGTTGCCCATCATTTTAAAGCCTATTTTTTTCTGAATAAGACACTACAAGTTTCAAGTCGAAAGAACCACCCTATCAGAAATGGTGACTGGTTAACCTTTCTTAGCAGTGATATTTGAGTGGGTATTCGACATGTTGTAAAAGCCAGTTCTGTTCTAAGAGTTATTTGTACCCTTATATCAATAATATCATTTTAAAATAATTTTCCATTTTTATCAAATAACATAGCTTCATAACTGGCTTTTACAACATATCAAATTCCTACTCAAATATCTCTGCTAAGAAAGATAAACCAGTCGCCATTTTTGATAGGGTGGTCCTTTTGACTTATAACATGCGGCGTCTTATTTAAAAAAATAGGATTTAAAGTGATGGGCAACTCATCATAGCATTTCATTTAAACTTTTTACAATATACTCCATGGGCCCTCCCCTCTAGGATGAAAAAAAAAACAAACTTTAAACTGTATCAAAAGATTGGAAAAAAACGTTCTACAGAGGTATACTAATTCTCAATTATTTATCTGAACCTATTTAAGAGAAATGAAAGTGGTGCCATACTTTTTCAACACCCTGTATATTAGTGATGAGATGAATCGAGTACAAAGTACTCGCCGGACTCGAGTCAGGCAAGTACTCTTATGTACTCGAGTCAGTTCACATCGGACTAGAGTCAGAATAAGTTGGCTTGGGTGAGCATGGTATAGACAAATATAGGTACAATAGGTACAATAGGTATGTTTGATCATTGTGGACTCGGACTTGATATTGAGTACGAGACTGAGTCAAACCAAGTTGTGTGATTGGCTTAAGTTTTTGTAGGTCAGCCAATCAGCAATCATATCTTGAACTCGGTCCGAAATCTCATGACTGCTGATGAAATATCACAAATATGGAAACCCTGTCTGCAGTATGAGGGGTTGCTTGTCATCTCTCACGGAAATACATGAATATTTTCGTCCCCTTCTGAAAAAACGGGCGCAAACTTTCTGTAATCCTCTCCCCCCCTACTGAAATGTTGTATTTGCTTAGGTTTTCATTAAGTAATTAATTTTCTATTGTAACATCTAACTAAAGTGGCCAACTGTTATGGTTATGTTTGTTGTAGAAATGGTTAGTACAGTACCATCAAACATAATAAATTATATTCATTATCTAGAATTGTTACATACATTTCCTCAATTCAACAGTTTTTAAAACTAGGATCATTCATTATTATCATATTGTAAATCTAAAATTAAGTAAAGTGTCATATTAGTATAATTTATGAATTGATTACCACACAATTACATATTAAACTAACATTATATGTGGAATCGTTTAAAACAGTTTTATAAAGTTAATAAATTTAATTAAGTTAAGTTAGATCTGTACTGTGCTCGCACTAGATTTTTAGCTGTGGACTCGGTTTCATGAATTATTTCAGAAACAGAACAAGCGTTCCAAGACTCGATCTCGTCAAGTTGTACTCAGACTCGGTCTCTTTTACAAAACTAAAAATGGCATTTCCAGACTTAGACTCAAACAACTCTACACTCCCCACTCCCAGCCATGAGTACTTTGTACTAGAGACCAGTACTCGAGTTAGGAGTGTCCTCAAGTATGATTGACTCAAGTCGCTCTTGTACTCTACTCGTCTCATCACTACTGTATATTTCCAATGAACTTAAAATAGTTTTGCATTATGCATCCAGTGTTTAATTCTATGGTGTAAGCCAAAAGTGTTGTGTTATATTGTGATACTGAGCCATTTTGTGTTTTATTCTTATAATAACTATCACCAAAACTCTAATACAACCACAAAAATATGAAATTTACTAAGCGTGAAGTGCTTAACATTAATGCTCAAACACCTGTTAACAAATTTACTAGGATGAGCTGTACAGAAAAACAGAGTAAATAACTAATTATTTGACCAACCATGGAATATGAAACTACACAAGTATAACTCATTATTAACCTCACACCTATACATACGGGACAACTTTACCATTATAGTGCTTATTCATTTATTGTGCAGTGATTCAGAAAGGATTAGAAAAGCATAATGCACTAAATATATTTCACAAGTAGCGTAAAACAATGAAATATTAATAATAATACTTTAGACAATCACATTAAACTATATCACAACTGATGACGCATAACAAATGGCAAAATGAGCAAAGTAATTCAAATTATTTTATTGGTACATCAGCATTTACAATAATCTCATCAAAGACATAAAAAAAACAGATGAATTTTCGGTTTAATCTCTAAAACTTATAAATACAGTAAAAAACCTTTTAAGCAGTAACGATCAGCTGTGGAATACACTTTTATAATAATAAAATATTTGTAATAGTCTGTACTACTATTTGATAAAACTGCTTTATCGACATAGTTTTAATCATTGAAAAATGTTCGTAAAGAATGAATACACTAATTTTCGTTGATAGTATGTGAAAAGCTGTTCTATGAATCACCAAACCAAGGCCATACAAAGACTTGATGGAGCGGTGACATGACAAATTAAACGTTGAGACCGTGGTACTTCCGAGCGTACTATAATAGAGGACCACTGTATTAGCAACTTACAGGGAGGCAAAATTCTTCCCTTTTTTCTTGTTGTGCATGATTATTTTTTAATTAAGATAAAATTTTCTGGCATTATGATATTTAGAAATATGTTTATTTCTAATAAATGTCCCATAATTTTTCAGTGATGCACCTCCAAAAGGTAAACAATTAGTTCATATTTACTACTCATCACTAAACTTCCGTGATGTTATGATAATGACTGGCAAGCTAGCTCCAGAAATCATGTACACTGAAAGGATGGATCAGGCAAGTAGATTATTTTAATGCTTATAAAGCCATTTAATGATAAATTGTTTCAATGTTATTCACCCAAATACAGGGTGTCTTATAAGTCCCCCCCCCCCCCTAATAACTTTCTTATGAATACAGATAAAGTGATTTACTTCTGGGAATGTTTATATGACCAACTAAGGAGTTTTTTATGTATGCAAATTTTTTGCACCCCCTTTCAAAAGGGGGTAGTTTGGGGGTAAGTCAAAATTTTTAAATAGGAACCCCTATCAAATGACACATCATTTTAAAGGTAATATTAAAAGAAGAAGAATGGCGGAAACTAGAGGTCTCTAACATTAGTCTATCAAATTTGGTGGCAGTTTAAAGTTGGAATTATTTCATAAAACTCCTTAAGTAATTTTAGAACGGGAAAAATGGTCAAAATGCTGAACTCTCACCTCAATTTCACTCAGATGAGATGCTCGAAATGGCTGCCATGAACTTCTTGACAGTAAAAAAAAGCCTGGATTGAAAACCACGTCTCACATTTTGTAAGATTTCAGGCGTGATAAGGTGGTAGGCCTCTTTGATTCTTGTCCTTAATTCATCGAGGTTTGCGGGCTTTGGTCGTAAACTTTACTTTTGAGGAAACCCCAAAAGAAAAAATCCAGAGGTGAAAGGTCAGGTGAGCGTGCCGGCCACTCTACCAAAGTGCCACGTCGACCTATCCATCTATCGGGAAATGTTTGGTCTAGGAATGTCCGGACAAGCATATTGTAATGTGGAGGAGCACCATCTTGCTGAAATACAGGCTCATAAGTACCTTGTACTACCTCATTTATTGCTGGGACAATGCCGTTCCGTAAAATGTCCAAGTATTTAACGCCAGTTAAATTACAATCAATAAGGAATGGCCCAATAACAGAGTTTCCCAAAATTCCAGCCCATACATTTAATTTTTGTGGCTGTTGCGTATGGGCTTCAACCATCCAGTGGGGGTTACTGTTTGCCCAATAACGGCAGTTGTGCCGATTGACTGTCCCATGCAAAGAGAATGATGCTTCATCACTAAAACATATCTGTGATATTAAATTGTTATTCTCTTCAATCTTCTGCAACATTTGCTCACAAAACTGAAGTCTTCAGTCAGGGTCGTCTTCGGTCAGGGTCGTCTTCATTTAATTCTTGATTTAACTGTACTTTGTACGGGTGGAACTTGTGACGCTTTAACACTTTATGAACAGTATCTTTTGAAATTCCAACATCAAGGGCAGTGGATCGCAGAGATTCATGTGGGTTTGCAGCATAATTTGCTAAAACTTGAATTTGGATCTCTTCTGTCGCAATGGCAGGGCACCCTGATCGTGGTGCATCTTTGACACTAAAGTTTGTTGAGAATTTGTTTACTAAACGTCTAATGTATGCCCTGTCTACTGGTCTATCCGGATAGGCAGCATTAAATAAACGAACTGCTTCATGAACATTTCTCCTAGCTTCCCCATAGAACAATATCATCTCTACTTTATCTTCATTTGACCGAGCCATTTTTATTAAATACGAATAAAAAGAAATTTAACACAGTAACTGAACTGAAAGTGTTACACGTACTAACTAGTAACCTAATAAGAGATAAGGAAGGAGCCACTGGTATTCCCAGGTTGCCCTACTGGACTTTGGTCAGACAAACCAAAACCAAATAAATGCTACGTTATTTTGTGGTTTTTGGTGTTTGTTGATTCTTGTAATAACTTGTTTTACGATTAGGTGTCATCAGTTCTCAAAACTAACTGGTGGGTGAATGTTTTGTCTGCCTTACAACAATTTTAAATGTAACATAAGCTGCGGGGGTTTTATGAAATAACTCCAACTTTAAACTGCCACCAAATTTGATAGACTAATGTTAGAGACCTCTAATTTCCGCCATTCTTCTTCTTTTAATATTACCTTTAAAATGATGTGTCATTTGATAGGAGTTCCTATTTAAACATTTTGACTTACCCCCGAACTACCCCCTTTTGAGAGGGGGAGTAAAAAATTTGCATACATAAAAAACTCCTTAGTTGGTCATATAAACATTCCCAGAAGTAAATCACTTTATCTGTATTCATAAGAAAGTTAATAGGGGGGGGGGGGGTTAGGACTTTTAAGACACCCAGTATAAAAACTTATATAATTTTTTCACCTTTGGAATGTTGGCTAACAATAGATTTTATTTTAAAAGCTACTCCAGATTAGCATGTTTGAATATAAATTTACATCAAAATCATGTTCATATGTGTAAATCAAACAATAGATTTTAAAATCAGATCTAGTGTTAAAACAGAAAATATCATACAAAATTAAACTCAATGTCACCATATAATGATCAATGTCACTAAGTTCTATCAGTTACAAAACTTTATTGCAGTTAATAATTTTTGTATGTAATTGCCAAATTAAACCACAGTTAATCCTTCATATTGTTAAATATGGTTAAAACTATTTGAATAAAACTATATTAACCTGGTTAAAGTTACTCACCAGGTTTTAGAAAGTAAATTACGAGTTTCTTAGCATCAAATAAAAAAAGGTAAATCATATATTGAAATAGTTTGTTTCAATATTCAAAGTATTTCTTATTCCAATGGAATATCTGGAAGAACTTTGTACGGGTATCTTATGTATTGAAGCTTGGAGTAATTCACTTATTGTAACACATTTATCGAAAGCCAGAAACTTGAAATTTGACCTGTAAATAGGCATTAGACTTGGGCTGAGACCACATCGCTCAGTGGGCATCTTTACGGAAATTTCATAGTTTGAGAAACTCCTTCCGGATCAACATGGTGAAATTTCATATAACTTACGTTTTGTGCAATTGTAAGAAATATGTACAAATTTCCAGCTTTGAAAGCAAAAAATTGATATGTTGGATGTCTAAAAACCTATTTATTTTGAAGATGAAACACAATGCTTACTTTACATAAGCTGGGTATAGATTATTCTTCGCCTAAATCTAAATATATTTTTAGGTTTTTGAAAAATAAAAACATATACACCCCACTACCTAAGTAGTTTGTTGATATTTAACCCTTCAGTATGGAACTTTGAATACACATTACATAACCTCCTGAGCTACTTATTTTGGCCCTAATAAGGAAGCAAGTCAGAGTCAGAAATATCTTTATTCATCTTTTATACACATGGTATACTTGAATGGTGTCATATAAGGCTAGAAACAATACATAATATTACAGGCCGTGAGGCGAGTGAAGAAACTCTGGATGCGCGAAGGAGGGGATGTAGCAAGTTGGGGAGAAAGCTCCCCCTCTCAGAGTCGGTGGCTACTGTTGTACTAGCCACCCGCCAAACATCAGTCCTTTGCTAAAGTGCCTATCCAGTAAAATGTACGATTCCACTGACATTCAAAACTTTAAAAGAATATTTATTCGTAGATTTAATGTAATCCTGAGGACCTTTCTGGAAAGATAAGATGTTTAGTTATAGCTTTATTTATAAGTACTTACATTTATAATAATATATTAACCACACACCACCTACAAAACAATTTTTTATATGGTTCTATTATTTTCCTGTGAGCGCCCCGTAATGACATTGAATAGAATTCCAAATGGTCTGTTAGAGCTTAAAAACAGCTATAATGTATAGAAAGAGGACATTCTAAAGATTCACTGTCGTGTTTATAATCACTGAATGATAATTATTTATTTAACAAACAGCCGCGATTTTGCAAATAATGTTTTTATTTACTTAAATAATTTTTCACTCTTTCACTTTCAGGACCATAATTTTATAGATATAGGCTACCTTTATAGTAATGCAGCCTAGTGCTTGTGTACTAGGAATATATCATGTTTAGTACCAAGTTCACTACTGACATTTCTTAGTACTGATTAGTATGATTACAATCTAAGACATTTATGAAAATCTTGTTAAAGTGAAACTGATATTTTTTAATATTCACTAATATTACAATAGTTTATGTTTAGTAAAATAGTTTTCTGTTGACATTAGACAAAAGAATTTATTTAGTAAATAAACATTATTTAGATAATGAAGTTCATAAAAATATCAGTTAAAACAGCAATAAAAAGTGATTGCTACATAAAATGAAATAAAAATAAAACGTTTATTATTTACATAGAGTATTTACATAAAATATTTATACAGTCAAAATTATACTAGCATTTAGGTACATATAAAAAGCCAAAATATACAGTTTGTTAATACACTTACACAGGTCGAGTCGATTAGGCTTTAGTCGAGCTCTTCAATTCCACTCATATTTTCTTCGCTGGAAACTGAACCATTGTCACTGTTGTCACTTTCACTATCACTGCTCTCATCCACATGTATTACAAAACGCTCAGTCTCTTGGTCGATAACATGTTCACGGCTAAGATAGTCCTCTTCTATTTTCTTCACATGTTCGCATCGCTTCTTCCAGTCTTCTGGAGTGATTTCGGCAAATTTCTCGGCTGCAAGCTGGAGGACGGTTTGTAAACAAAACTTGACATTCTTTTTTTTTATACAGTCTTTCACTGTAGCCCATATCAACTTGATAGGATTAAGATCCGGATGGTAAGGAGGTAGTCTGAGAACAGAGTGCCCGTGCTGAGCTAAGACTGCATCGATCTTGTACATTTTTAACTGTGGTTTATTCAGTTTGATTAATGAGTATAACTGGGGCTTAAGCATACTTTCACAGTAGGGAATTCCATTGTCAGTCAGCCATTTCTGCATATCTTGTTTCTTCCATGATGAGGTTGGCGCCGGGTTGACCTGTTTATTATGATAAGGTGCGTTATCGATAACTAACACACTTTTTGGCTTCAGGTTTGGGATTAGTTGTTCTTTGATCCACTTTTCGTAGTTATCAAAATTCATGTCTCCATGGTAATTTCCCTTTTTTAATCCAGACTTGAACATCAACAAACCGTTAGCCACGAATCCCTCATCGCCTCCTGCGTGTAAAACAATTACTCGAGAACCTTTGCTGACACATTTCTTCAGGCCACCAACTTTGCTGTCCGTCCAGGTTTTCTGAGTGGTTGTTGTGCTATGAAAATATGTTTCGTCCATGTACACAATCGGTCTCTTTTCTTTCCTATATCTGTCCACATTCACCAAGTAGTTCAACCTTAAATTTCGGATATCGCTTTTTTCAACGAGCAATTATCTGTTGGATTCAGTTTTCTTCCAGCGGAAACCTAATTTTTTTACAACCTTACGAACACACCAAATACTTCCTTTGAAATCTATTTTATCCTTTAATACACGTAGTATTCCTCTGAGTGTAGGTCTTTCACCCTCGTTTAAATGAAATTCATGAATTGTCTTGCGGATTACAGTTAAATCAAAATCATCGAATGTAGTTTTCAAATGTTTTCTGGGTCTCTTTTTTCTTGGGGTAGTGAACTTAGGCGATGACATACCAGACATCTTATTTTGCTCATTGATGATTCTCCTAACACTACTAAAAGATACACCGCAAGCATTAGCCACTTTAGTTTGTAAAGCTTTTTCACTTAAGCTGTTATTTTCTTTTTTCATATAATTATAAACATTGTGAATAATCTTCCTGCTCTGGCTGTGGATCACTTTTCTCTCGACAGACTTACTCACTGGCGTTGTATGCTGTAACGATGATGGCCCAGACATCCCTGGAGGTAACAGGTACACAACACTGCAAAATCCACTAGAATGTTTTCAGAAAGGCTGTAACACAAACACCACTCACGGAGACAGAAACCAACTGAGGAGGTTATTGCCCCAAACAGTTGTTCGGCGCATGCGCAAACTTTCTCTTTGTCACTGCGCATCCCCAGGACAGTTTCTTTACTCGCCTCACAGCCTGTACAAGTGACAAACTAACCATAAGATTAAACAATCAATAAACCCAATATTTCTTGCCACGAGTTTCTTCGAATTCATATAAAGAATACACAGGTAAATTAGGCAAGTAGGCGTTAAGTTTGGCTAAACATTTGTTACTGTCTTCACTTCAATTAATTTGATGTCATTTGGCATAATATTAAAAAATTTAGCAACCATGTCATTTGGTTTTACAGAATATTTGTAATGTGTAAATTCAATGCTGTCTCTGTTTCTGATATTGTAGCTGTGATTAGTTCCCAAAGTGCCATCTTATTTTTTTTTACATTTCACTGACATTATAATATTATAAATGTATTCACTATACACTGTCATCATTTTTAATTAAGGGAAATGAGTTTTGACTGACTTTATTCCATTTCAGCCCCAGAACAACACAGACTACTTTTTAAAAGTACTAGTATTGATTTTAAATTTTGAATAGACGTTTAGCCATACAAATAAATATCACGAACTATGTGGGAATGAATATGAAGAAAAATAAACAGATTTCAAAGCATCATTAGAGCAACGTTTTGTCATTCTATGGAGAGCTTATAAACCAGAATTTAATTCACACATGATCCTGGGTGAATGGTCATTCCATGTCAGTGTATTATTTACTGTAAGACCTAGAAATTTTATACCATTAACTTTGCTTATAGTGACTTTGCTAAGATTATTGTTTAAGTCTGGTTTAAATTGAAGCCTTTTATAATAACGAATCATAGGGCCAGTTATTGGTTACACAGGCTGACAGTGATAGCCAACAACAGAAGTGGTCAGTCACGTGACTCGAGTCTAGTTGATATCACCCGTAGTCGGTTGAATATGACACGTCCGCCTAAACACTACATTCGCCACAAACGGAAGAAACATCTTTGCATATTAAATGATCAATGTTTTGTGATGTGTAAGAAAATTTTACTTTTTCAAATAGGCATGCCGGATTATCAAGTGTTCCAAACTATAAGATGCCGAATTAATGGAATTTTACTGCATAAGCACAGTTTTCTAATTTCTGAAACCTCTTTTGAGTAGCACAGAAACAACTCAGGTCCAAGTATAGATCCCTGACAGACCCCAATTAAAGAATTTTTAATCTGTTGATGAGTAGTTGGAAATGGTTCACATAGAGTACTGACGGTTATAGCTGTTTGATCCCAAAAGCCTACAGGCTGTTAAAAAACCAGGCCAGGGGGCATGGCAGTTAAAACCGTCCAATATAGGCTAGTTCATATAATCAATATTAAGGCTGTTTACAATCTTTAGTGGTATTACCACAAGCTATTTCGACTGTGAATTGTTCAATTTAATTATTGTTGTAAGGTGCTGGCTTCCATAAGAATTTATAACCACTGCTTTGCTGCCAAATGCACTGTAATTTCTGGCGCCAAATCCTTTATTAATTACTGTCAGTTGTTGCGCTGGAGTAATTATTGAATAGTTAGTTGCTGTGTGATTGTTCTATGTTATTATATATCGTTTTATGTGATCATGGACTTCTGAATGGATCTCATTAGAAAAGTATTAGAAACTTATGTTGTTCTGAGAGAAGAAGCCTTCTGTGGGCGGAGCCCAGCATCTGGTACACTTATCAGGTCACCATTTCCCATGTCCTCTACCACCTAGGGAAAATGACTGAAGAGAACTTGAGCGTTGCTTTGTTTGCTACTTGTTGCTGTATGAGCAAAAAGAAAAGCAACTGCATAATAGTTTACTAATTGTGAAGTAGCTCTTTGCATTTACCCGTTTTGAACATTTTTATACATTGCCCAAATTCTAAAATTAAAACAAATGTATAGTTTTAACACCTGGAAAATTAAAATATCACAAAATTCTAGTATGTTATAAGGTATCAATAAACGTTGAATAGATATTACTAAAAAGTATTCATTACTTCCTGGAGTCTAATAACGGTAGTTTTGCCTACTACAGTATACCCTACATAGGTTGAGGGTTACAACCTTTATTACTCATCAACAGGTCAATAGATGAAGTGTATTTAATTGTGAGATTATTTTCACTATTGAAGTACAGTACTTAATTTCCACAAGTTGTTGCCTGTTTTGTAAGTATGTCTTAAACTAGTTGTATTCCTTCCCATAAATACCCAGGAGTGATAATTGAGTCAACAACTCAATGACAAAATGATCTGCGTTTGTCTAATGTAAATTCATAAAAATACCTATTTCTTTCTCACTTCTATCAACACAATCAATCAAAGATTCAATGAATTCGGTGGCAGCTCTGATGACTGATTAGTTTTCACGATAACCATCCGAATATCATTGAGTAATTTATTAGTTTCTAGCTAATTAATTAACTGTATTTTCAAATACTTTAGACATTAGTGGCAACAATGTAAGTGGCCAATAATTACCTGGCACAAACTGATCACCTTTTTTAAAGAGAGGCTTGATTTTAGTAAAGAGAGCTGATTTATAATTTTTTTCAGGACTGTGTTGGTGGTTTTGAGTTCTCTGGCCGCCTTCCTGATGGTCGTAGGGTAATGGGAATGACATCCTCCATGTGTTTATCCAACAAGGTGTATGCGGATTCTGCTCTTTTGTGGGAAGTCCCTGATGAATGGAGTTTAGCGGAAGCTGCTACTATACCTGTAGTATATGGAACTGTGAGTACTGATTTTACTAGATGAAGTCGCTGCTTTATCACACAGTATTATTTATATTGTATGTCTTTCATGGACAGCCAGAAAACTAATAAAAGGTTAAAAAATTATACAGATAAATAAGTATTAAAATAAAATCAACAGTACAAAGTACTTTTGTTTAAGTGTTCAGATATTGATCTCCCGTCACAGAGCTAAATACAAGTTTCTTAACCATTCAACACCTGCTATTCTGATTGAATGAAGACCAGCTAATCCCCCTGAAAAGAATGCAATGGGCACGCATTAACTATCTGATCCATAGTTTTAACTTCGACCCCTGAATCACATGACTGATCAATTGCTATTTCCCATTTAAATTACCAGTAGTTGCATCTTTCCACCCATGTGCGAAATCGACTCAACACAGTCCATTCCTTACGAGGAAGGTTCATAGCACCAAAGATGGTCATAGGGTCAGATACCAGAAACTTGGTTCGACCGTCAAACATATCCCAAGTTAATGCCCAGGTGGTTTTTGGCGAAAATTCGTTTGATAATAACTGGGAAGCTAGTCAAAGAGGTGGTTTTCTAAATTTAAGTTGCTCTGTACATTGTGGGATATCTTGCAAAATGGGGAGATTTGGAGTAGACAGGATCTATTTAAACTCTCTGAGAAGTTCCTCTTTGCATATTATATCTGGAGGAGCTATGTTTCACAGCACTGGAAGCCATGGTAGAGGGGTTGCCGTATTACAGAGATCTGATACACAGTAATATTAGAGTGCTATAAATATGTGGTCCTTGTCAAAAGCTGCTTCTTGGTGTCGGGTGGTTATGTCAGCGTGTTTTGTACTTTGAAAGTTATATTTTACGATTTTCTAGTGTAAACATCGTGGAATTGACCCACCCGCCCATCCCTACACGTACAGTGGAATTGACCCAACCGCCCACTCATACAGGTACAGGGGTATTAACCCACCCGCCCACCCATATACGTACAGTGGAATTGACCCACCCGCCCATCCCTACACGTACAGTGGAAATGAGTGGAATCAATCTCACTGAACGTCTATGGGTGGGAGGGTGGGTCAATCTCACTGAACGTCTATGGGTGGGAGGATGGGTCAATCTCACTGAACGTCTATGGGTGGGAGGGTGGGTCAATTTCACCAGTACCACTGAGTCTGTATGGGTGGGTGGGTGGGCTAGTACCACTGAGCCTGTATGGGTGGGCCAGTACCACTGAGCCTGTATGGGTGGGCAGGTGGGCCAGTACCACTGAGCCTGTATGGGTGGGCCAGAATAAATCTATTCAGTTGTAATTCAAACATATTTAGAAACTAAAATGTATTAAATTAATTGGTAAATGCCAACTAATGATACATGAATACAAGGAGAGTTCAGTATACAGTTTTTATTTTTAATCTCTAAAAATATCATGCTATAATTTACAAACACTTATCATATTTTATTACTGTTTACTGACCAGTCATCCAAATCACTAAAAATATGTTTATACAGGCCAATATCCAATTCAACAGATAAATTATTTCTTGAGTAATAAAAACCCTATTACAATTTTAATTCTTTTAGTTAAAATATTATTCTACCTTTTAATCTCTGGCCTCCATCTTGACTTTCTCTCCTAAATTATTTCTTGAGTAATAAAATAACCTTTTAATATTTTAATTCTTTTATTACAAATCTTGTTCTACCTTTTAATCTCTGGTCTCCATCTTGACTTTCTCTCCTAATTGTCACCATTAATGTTTAAAATGTCAGAACTTTACAGGTTTATCCTTATAGATTATGTCTTAATTTATATACATATATTATTACAATGTTAAAATAATTTAAAGTATAAAGATACAAAAAATTCACAATAAAATTGATGAAATTTTTTTTGAGAGGTCTTACAAAGAATAAATATGTTTACTCCTTGTATTCCTTGATTATGTTAACAATGTTTTGTTTTGAAATTAGAGTTTGATTGAAGTAAACTGCTTATTTTTAAATATGGTGAAAATTTATAGAACATTGAATATACCATTATTAGTGGTTACACAAACTTTGATGGCTGGAGAAGTAGGGAACAGTAGGGAGCAAGGGCAAGAGGGTGTCTAAGACCAGGGGGTCTTGGATCAAGACAGGCAACTCCTAAAAGAGTAGCAACAATAAGAAGTTAGAAGTTTGTAGCACCATTAGAAGTTTCTAGGTCCTTTACTCTCCAAGAATTAAATGAGGCAGTCAAGGCTCTGCCAGTTGGGAAGGCAGTCGGAATATATGACGTCTTTCCAGAATTTATAAAACGTGCTGGTACAAAAAGTAAAAAATTGGCTTCTAACAGTCTTCAATGCCATATTGGCAAGAATCTTATAACTTATTATCAAAGATATCAGCTTTTTAAAATAAGGAACATTTTTTCGTTAAATAACAATAAAAAAATTACTCAAAAGAAATATATATATATATATATATATATATATATATATATATATATATAAAGCCCGACTGTAATCAATTAGTAACTATTATAATGTTGTTATATTAAAAAACTATCAATAGCTTTAAGAAAGATAAAATTATATAAAGTTCAGTGTGAAGAAAAAGTTTATTATGTGAACATTGTTTCATATTGTAATATTAAAAAGATAACTTGCCTAGGGTGAAAAATTCCTGTAAACAATAAAATAGATCGTTCAGTAAACACCTATAAAAAGTATCTTTAAATTCATTTATTGTTTCAGTGGATAAAGATTTTGGTCACATATGTCAACAAGAAGGAAAGTGTATTAAATCATGACACATTTACTGTGGGATTTCTTTTTTTTCAGATAGAAAACCTCTTATTTTTGTTTACATTTAATGTAATGGTTGATATTGTAGCGACATTGATGTATTGTACATAGTTTTGACAAGGGATTAAAAATTACTTTATGACCAAAATATTTCAATGTCATCTGACCCGAGTAAAGTTTCTTTTAAAATCACTAAATACATATTTTTAAATTTTTCTTAATACACATTTCACTGCCCAGTTTGCTGTGTGGTCATTCACCTTCAAATATACAACCACCACATGAACTCAAACTACTAATTTCATCTCATTACATTGCAGTTTGCAATGCATTTTACTTCCACTAGTGTTTCAATTTCTACTTGCTATGATTGGAATCGGCTAAAATATTAAACTAAAAAGATTTTATATTGACAACAACACAAAGGAACAATTTATGAAGTGATTAGGACAAGATTCTGTTACCATCAGTAGTCAAAGCAGTTCCAGAAAAAATTATTGTGTTGTAACCTTGCTTAGTAACTAATAGTGAGCTCAAGTATACAATTTAAATTTAATTTATTTTTTCTATCATATGGGTGGTAGAGCGCATTCAGCCATCAGATTCTGTCCATACACAAAAGATTTAAATTTATTCAGAATCATTCATGTGATTGTAACTGTTAAAGGCCATGTATGCTCTGATCACGTGTGGCCAAATGAAGAAGGGAGACACAGTGCTGATCCATGCAGGTACTGGCGGAGTGGGCCAAGCTGCCATTTACATAGCCTTACATTATGGGTGCACAGTCTTCACTACTGTTGGTACTCCTGAGAAATTTGAATTTATCAGACGCACATTCCCTCAGGTAAAACATCTTTTCTTGACATTAATTCTAAATGAAAGAAGCAAAATCTGAAATGTTACTGAATGTATTCTACAAATATCTACAGAGTAATATTACTGGTTAAAATATAATAATGGGTGAGAACCATTCTTGTAATATTTCAAATTAATACTAGGTAACATAAATAGGATTGAACTGTATTTATAAAAACATTTTTATAAAAGTAGGAATATTGTTGTAAAAACCTTTCTTAAAAAAAACTGTTTGGAATGTAATAGCATTGTATTTATTTTATTAATTTTTTTACTATCTAAGAGTAATATTGTCTTCTGAACATTAACTTTCATATAGCTGAATTATTTATTATCAAATTGAACCAAAGGGTAGAGTGGGAGGAATTATCCTGGATATTGTTTCTTTTATACTTATACTGGTAAGGTACAAATTTTTAATTTGCTCAAATTAAATAAAATATTCTACAGTATTCATAGTATATTGCTGGAGGCATATAGCTGTGCCCATAACCTTGACAAGTTGGATTATGGTGAGGTGAAGAACAAGAGGTCAAAGAAAAGCATTTCTAAAAACATTAACAGAACATCTGACTTGATTTGATTGGCAGCAAAGAACAGCTGATTGATGAATCAAATTGAGGCAAAATAAATACTTAACAATACATCCTAGCAGGTTATTTTTGAGAAAATGTGTAATTTTTTAAGGGTTACGATTAAAACAAAAAATACAAACACCAAAATGTCATTCTTATCTTGACGAAAATTACGATTCACTCACCAACATTAGTATTCAGTATTCAATTTTTTTCTCGGTGGGAGAGATCTTAATTTTGGAACATAGTTAGTACAACTATAAACAAACAAAGGTCACACGCATAGCTACTTACCCTTATATACCAAGACAGACACACGCACAACTACTTACCCTTATATACCAAGAGTGACACACGCACAGCTACTTACCCTTATATACCAAGAGGGACACATGTATAACTTATCTACCCTTATATACCAAGAGGGACACATGCACAGCTACTTACTCTTATATACCAAGAGGGACACATGCACAACTACTTACTCTTATATACCAAGAGGGACACATGTATAACTTATCTACCCTTATATACCAAGAGGGACATACGCACAGCTACTTACCCTTATATACGCAGCGTAAGAAAGAATTTTGATAGATTTGTAGTGGAAATAGCAGCTTATGATAGGAAACCAGAGATAATAGTTCTATTAGAAGTTTGGATTAGTGAACATGAGTCTAATATTTATCAGATACCTGAGTATAAATTGTTAGCAAATTATAATGAGACATATAGAGCTGGGGGAGTCATGGTATATATACATGTCTCTTTACATGTTTGTGAATATGAACATATTACTATTAACTCAGCAGATGCTTTATCAGTTATATTTAAGGCTGACAATGTTTATTTTAGTTTAGTAGCAGTATATAGATTAAATAATATCAGTAAGGCAGTTTTTGTAGCAGATTTAAGAAGTTATTTTAATAAAATAGTTAATATTAAAAATATGGTTAACCAGATATTTATAGGTGATATAAACATTGATTTGTTAGATGGGGAAAATATTACAGATGAATATAAAACGTTAATGTCTAGCTTTGGATATGAATCCTTAATTAATGAAGGGACTAGAATAACAGATAGATCAATTACATGCATTGATCATGTTTTTATTAGGCTAAAAAATAGAGTAAAGTATAAATTAACAACTGTAGTAGAACGACTTGAAATAACTGACCATTCCTTGACTGGTGTTGGCTTATCTTGGAATGACGAAACACAGATAAGGAAACAGGTGGAAGGTAAGCCGCCTTGACTTAGATAAGATTAAACAGGAGTTGGAGAATGTTAACTGGGATATAATTTATTGTATTTCTGACCCCTCACGGGCATTCGATAAGTTTTGTTCCTTGATTAATAGTGTAATTAGTAACTGTAGTAAAAATGTTCATATTTTAAAAAATCCAATAGAAAAAATGAAACCTTGGATAAGCGATAGTTTATGTTATAGAATAAGGAAACGCAATGAGTTATACAGGCAAGTAAAGAGAACCCCCTTAGATTTTAAACTCAGAGCTAATTTTATAAAAATTAGAAATAAGTTGAATGATGATATAAGGGAAACAAAACTAAATTATTATAGAGATACATTTATGAATTGTAAAAACAATAGTAGGGATACCTGGAAAAAAATCAATGAACTAACTGGGCAAAAGGTTAGTAATTCTAATAATATATTATTAGAAGATGAGGGTGGAAATATTATAAGTGAACCTTTAGCAGTAGCAAATAAATTTAATACTTATTTTATAAATGTAGTGGAAAAGCTGAGAGAAGACATCGGAGACACGGATAAAATATCAGCAATTAATTCTAAAGAATATTTTAGTGATAAACAAGAGCCAACATCAATGTTTCTAAGTCCTGTTTTGCCTAGCGACGTTGCTGATGTAATTAAAACATTAAAAAATGGAAAAGCACCTGGTTTAGATGGATTTAGTTCTAAATTAATAAAAAATATTTCTTCGTATGTTTGTCATCCATTTTCTTATATTGTAAATTTAAGTTTTTTAACAGGAATATTTCCAGAAAAAATGAAAGAATCAGTCGTAATCCCAATACATAAAAAAGGAAGCACTAAATTCTGTAATCAATATAGACCCATAACATTAGTTTCAGTTTGGTCAAAAATAATAGAAAAAATCATGAAGAAAAAATTAATATCTTTTTTAAATAGAATAAATTTCTTCAGTGAAAACCAGTTTGGTTTTAGAACTGGCAGAAGTACAGAAGATGCAGTTTCAAAATTGGTGTCAATAGTAGCAGATGGTGTAAATAGTGGCATGTGTGTAACTGGCTTATTTTTGGATATTAGTAAAGCTTTTGATAGTGTTGATCATGAAATTTTATTGAACATTCTAATGAAAGCAGGTGTTAGAGGATTAGCAAATAAATGGTTTTGTTCTTATTTATCTAAGAGAAAACAATATGTACGAGTAGGGGACACTCTGAGTGAAGCAGGGATAGTAAAATATGGAATCCCCCAGGGATCAGTCTTGGGTGCAATCCTGTTCATAATATATATAAATAATTTATGTCTAGGGAAATTTAGGGGTAAGTTATCTTCTTTTGCAGATGACACATCACTTTGTTACTTAGGAAACACATGGCAGGAAGTTAGAGAAGCAATAGTAGAAGATCTAAGTGCACTTAAGTGGTGGTTCGTGGTACATAAAATGCAACTAAGTGCAGAGAAATCAAATTATATTAATTTTAGTCTGAGAGGGGATAATATTTTTCAAATACCTATAAAATATAGATGTATAAATTGTTTGAACAGAAATACAGAATGTCAAGATAATTGTGTTGTTATTGAAAATGCAAAATATGTGAAGTATTTGGGTGTAACTATAGAACAAGATTTAACTTGGAAAACTCATATAAATGTATTGAAAAAGAAATTGAACAATGTACTTCGCGTATTTTATTTCTTGAAAACATTGTGTCCAGAAGTAGTTCTTAGGATGATATACTTCTCTCTAGTCCACAGCAGACTAGAATATGCGCTTTCAGTATGGGGAGGGACTTATCAAACAAACTTGACACCTATTTTTTTAATGCAAAAGAAATTTATAAGGTTAATAAAGAGTAAGGACAGATATGAACACACAATGCCATTATTCAAAGACCTAAATATACTACCCCTTAAAAATCTGTATGTTTTTAAAGTTTTGAAAATGTTTTTTATAAAGAGCGGAAATAGAACTGGGAATGGTCTTGTTTTAGACCATAGATCTAAACTTAGAAGTGTAAATAATAAAGATATACCAAAACCAAATTCAACCTTTTTTACGAAAACTTTTAACTTTGTTGGGCCAAGAATTTTTAATAAAATGCCAGATGATATTAAAAATATAACTAGTAAAAAACTATTTACAAGGAGGCTGAAAAGATGGATACTTTGTTTAGAGGAAGTAGATTTCCTTTTGAACATTCCACAGTAACAAATTAATAAAAAAATAATAAAATAAAAAAAAATAAATAAATAAATTAAAATATTAAAAATAAATAAAGCAATAGGAATAAAAAGTCAATTCAGAAATATTCATTAATTGATGCACGTTATTGTTAGATTATTCAAGAATTAAATTCATAAAAGTACTACGAGCTCTAAATGGTAAAACTAAATTAAATAAGATTGCAACCTTCAGACAGGCCTAGCCTTTGAGGTGCATATTTTTTATTTTTCCAAAAAAAAAAAAAATAAAAAATAAATAAAAATGAGATTATGAGACGGTTGATTTCTTCTCTCGTATTTCCAGTTAGTCCTATATGAATTGATAATTGGATTAGAGTATGAAGAGTGAAGAAGAACATTGCAATATTTATATAACATAAGTTATTATTAATAAGCCTTAAAAATAAATTAGTTAAACTTTGTCTTATATGTCTGTTAATAAGTAATGGTTTTTTAATTAATTGTAATGTATAAAGTGTAATGCATATTTTGGAAAAATAAATTATTATTATTATTTATTATTTATTATTATATACCAAGAGGGACACATGTATAACTTATCTACCCTTATATACCAAGAGGGACATACGCACAGCTACTTACCCTTATATACCAAGAGGGACACATGTATAACTTATCTACCCTTATATACCAAGAGGGACATACGCACAGCTACTTACCCTTATATACCAAGAGGGACACATGCACAGCTACTTACCCTTATATACCAAGAGGGACACACGCACAGCTACTTACTCTTATATACCAAGAGGGACACACGCACAACTACTTACCCTTATATACCAAGAGGGACACATGCACAGCTACTTACCCTTATATACCAAGAGGGACACACGCACAGCTACTTACCCTTATATACCAAGAGGGACACATGCACAACTACTTACCCTTATATACCAAGAGGGACACACGCACAGCTACTTACCCTTATATACCAAGAGGGACACATGCACAACTACTTACCCTTATATACCAAGAGGGACACATGCACAACTACACTTACCCTTATATACCAAGAGGGACACATGCACAGCTACTTACCCTTATATACCAGGAAGGACACACGCACAACTACTTACCCTTATATACCAAGAGGGACACACGCACAACTAATTACCCTTATATACCAAGAGGGACACATGCACAACTACTTACCCTTATATACCAAGAGGGACACATGCACAGCTACTTACCCTTATATACCAAGAGGGACACATGCACAGCTACTTACCCTTATATACCAAGAGGGACACATGCACAACTACGTACCCTTATATACCAAGAAGGACACACGCACAACTACTTACCCTTATATACCAAGAGGGACACATGCACAACTACACTTACCCTTATATACCAAGAGGGACATACGCACAACTACTTATCCTTTTATACCATGAGGGACACATGCACAACTACTTACCCTTATATACCAAGAGGGACACACACACAGCTACTTACCCTTATATACCAAGAGGGACACATGCACAACTACTTACCCTTATATACCAAGAGGGACACATGCACAGCTACTTACCCTTATATACCAAGAAGGACACACGCACAACTACTTACCCTTATATACCAAGAGGGACACACGCACAGCTAATTACCCTTATATACCAAGAGGGACACATGCACAACTACTTACCCTTATATACCAAGAGGGACACATGCACAGCTACTTACCCTTATATACCAAGAGGGACACACGCACAGCTACTTACCCTTATATACCAAGAGGGACACATGCACAACTACTTACCCTTATATACCAAGAAGGACACACGCACAACTACTTACCCTTATATACCAAGAGGGACACATGCACAACTACTTACCCTTATATACCAAGAGGGACTTACGCACAACTACTTATCCTTATATACCAAGAGGGACACACGCACAGCTACTTACCCTTATATACCAAGGGGGACACACGCACAACTACTTACCCTTATATACCAAGAGGGACACACGCACAGCTACTAATCCTTATATACTAAGAGGGACACACGCACAACTACTTACCCTTATATACCAGGATTGACACATGCTCAGCTACTTACCCTTATATACCAAGAGGACACACACACACAGCTACTTTCCCTTATATACCAAGAGGGACACACGCACAACTACTTACCCATACCAAGAGGGACACACACACACAGCTACTTACCCTTATATACCAAGAAGGACACACGCACAACTACTTACCCTTATATACCAAGAGGGACACACGCATAACTACTTACCCTTATATACCAGGAGGGAATATTAAATTCTTGATTTATTTTATTATTGAGGCTTAATTTTAAGCTAGCAGTTTTTAAAAAACATCAGTTTTAATTACTACTACGTAACAAAGAAATGTTGCTTACCAGATAAAAGAAAGTCATATTGGAAACTCTCGTGACTGCTCATTTGAACAGCTAGTTATGATTGAGACTGATGGTCGGGGTGTAGATCTTGTCTTAAACTCCCTGGCAGAGGAAAAATTGCTGGCCTCTGTTCGATGTCTGGCTCATGGTGGCCGATTCCTGGAGATTGGAAAGTTTGATCTGGCCAATAACAATCCCCTTGGTAAGTGAGCTTTTGTAATCAGGTTAAGGGAATATTGCTATGTTTAAACTGTCCATGGCCAACAGGTTTTAATTTGAACAAGTGTGTGTTATTCATTTTATTGCTATTCAAGTCTTTAATATAAAAACTTTGTATTTTCAAAATGAGATTAACTCTTTCAATTCCAAAATTTTTATAATAGTGTATTGCATATTATATTTAGGAAATTACTCTGTTACTTGTGGATATGGGACATTTCTAAAATAATTATAGCAAATATTTACTTTATTCATATATATATAACTAACGTGTTATTTAATAACATTAATAATCCGGCAATATCATAGTCCAGTCAATCGATTAAATGGGATACTGTGTAAAGAAGCTCTTATCACTGTACCTGTCCCTGCGTATAAGCATGTGTTGGCATTAAGTTGAAAAAGTACACTTTCACTCATGTAATACAGATATATTTTTAAAGAAATGTCGACAGTTTGTGGTGATTATGGTCAACAGTGCCCTAGTGATTGCAATGAAGTGATTAAGTTTTCCATCATAGGAAGGATAATTTTGAAAGATAAAGACTCACTCTAACGGAGACTGAAGATGTAAATACTGTTGTAGAAACTCCTCTACCAACAGCAGGCTGAAATCTGTCTCAATAAGTTTGAGCCTTACCAAGGAGTTCCATATGAAAGTAAAGGAAGAGTTCAAGAAAATTTTTTTGTTGAATTTAAAGTATCTAGAAGTGAACTTGAAGATTATGTAGAGTTCACTAGAAATAAAATGGACAACACAAGTCAATTGGCTTAGATAAAAAATTATATTGCAGTCTTAAAGAAGGAGGATGCTAAACTTCGGGCACAGAATGAAAGCCTCAAGACTTTGGTTAGAAATCTTCAACATTTTCTATGGGACCTCAAGCAATACCCAGACGACAGAACATTGAAGTCAGTGGGGTACTCTTGAATTTTCAAGAAGACATCATTCAAGTGGTGAAGTAAAACAGAAGAGTCTTAGATGTTGATGTTCAAGATCATTGCAGCAAAAAGAATACCAGCCTTAAAATAAGACTTAATTCCATCCATTATTGTGAAGTTCAACTATAGAGCCCTGTGACTCATGGATAAAGAAATTTAGAGAGAGGAAAACAATGGACGTCTGTGGTGTCAACGCTCAATCCAGAGACTGTACTGAGTCTTCTGGTGATCTATCCATCACCACAAGACAAGTAGTTCTTGACTAATCTTAAGAAAAAAAATGTAATGATGTGGTGTGATGGCAAATTTGTATGAAGAAATCTGATGATGTTGAACCTTTAAAAGACAACAAAGATGATATCATGAAACTTAAAAAAAGGAAACACAAACTAATAAAAAATGCAGTAATTACGTTTCACAATTCACAGTTTTATGCTAATTTTTAATTTTTATTTCTCAAGTTAGTGTAATCAATTGATTTTATAAGTTTTTAAAATGAATTTAGAAGAAATTTGTATAAGCAATGATAACATAGACAGTAATTCTTTTTAGATCCCCATTGAAATACTAACACACATTTTAATTTACTAATGCAAATAATTATAAGTTAACAAAACACTAACAACTTTTTCCTTGAGTTTCCTCATATAAAACATAAAATCTTGTACTAAGTGAAATATGTACTGTATAGGGACTGAACAATTGTATTTTTTTAAATTAATGTGTATTCAGCATATGCTGTGTAGTAATAATTATGGGTCAGCAGGTGTAATGTGTTATGACATGAATGTTGAAGCTGTCACTTACCTGAACTCAAGATTGAGCATAGTGGATTTTCTTCTTTTAAATGCCAGATTAAACTCACAACATTTCAAACTATGCTGCATATACAGATTGTATGTATTTACTGAAAATAATTTGTCTAGGAGTTGTATGTTTTCATGAAAGATCGTACTTATCATACAATTCAAATCGGTGATTGAAATAAAACCGTTGGATAAAAATTTGTTACAGGAACGAAATTATAACAATCTATTTAGCAATCCTGGTTTATCATTTGTATTTGAATATACAAAATATTCAAAAGACAATATTTTTGCATTTAGAAACTCCCATAACCAAAGGTTTTGCTCTGAATTTGTTAAGTTAAATCTTATTTAGTTTAATCAATTTGAAGTTTGTAGTTTAACGCTTTTAGGATGAGCAGGCTATTAGTAGCTCGCTCCGTAGTTACCACCTAAGACAATGCTGGCTATTCACAAGATTTGGCCTTTTATTCAAATGTTTACGATCCATGTAGCAACGATAATTATTATAATCTATGTTTACTAATATTGAATGAATTTCCTGTGGACATGTTATTTTTCTAGTGGGCAGGTATCATTACATTTTGATACATATATTATTCTTCTTTAATTTGTATAACAGCTAGCAAAGTGACTCATAACTTTGTGACTGCCAAATCTTAGAAGATAAAAAAATAAAATGTTTAAAAAACATGTTTTTATGCGGTTTTTTTCAATGTAAAGGCATGCAGCTTGTATGTTTTTGAGATAGAACATTGAAATTTCTACTTAAAAAATATGGATTTAAAGACTACATATGTTAATAAGAATTAAGGATTTTAATAGGATTTAAACAATATATTAATAGGAATTAAGAGACAGTTAGTTTAAGGCCAGACGTAAACATGCTGTTATGAAGGGGTCCCTAAACTTTCTAGCAACACTGTATGTTTTGTCGATATTACAAGATATTTTCATGATATTTTGTACTTTGATAAGAAATAAAATAATGAGTCAGAAAATGATTTTTCTTACTGAAAATTGTATTTTATAATTTTTTAAAGTTTTTATTATTTTGTTATTATTATTGTGTTATGGGTAGTATTGTGCGTATTTTATCTACTCTGCTTATTTATAATGAAAAATATTTATCTTATTGAGCATTATCCTTATTGAAAATCATATTTATTATCTTATATGCACTTTAGTGAATGTTGTCTGATTTGCAATTATGTACCACTAATATTATTTTTATGTGTGTAAGTTTGTTTTTCAAGTAATGTTCATGAACATTTGTACTTTTATAGATAATAGGCCAGCAAACCAATGAACTTTGTTTCATACACTAAAATAATTTCTAATTTTCCAGCAATCTTTCAGTAATTTAAATAATAAAAAGAACTGTAAAATGTAAATTCAAAAATATTTATTTTATGTTATTATAGTATTCATAAAAATTACCAAATAAAGTCTTTATATTAAAGATATATTCATTGTGAACAAAAGCATAAAGAAAGATGATATATCTTTCAGATATGTATACTTATGATTTTTTTTAAATAACTGCACTTTTTTAATTTTTATCTCCGTCTGTCTCCCTAGGTTGGGCAATAGTAAAATTTACACACATTAAACACTACACATCAAGTATTTTTAAAAGGGTTAAGTATCATCTGGAGACTAGATGTATCAGTTTAAACATATGAAGGGTTTAAACTTCTCTAACAAATCATATAATATTGGGTAATTATTGTATTCCTAAAATTGCAGCACATTTCATTCAGATAGTCATGACTGTGTCAAGTCTGGAACAACTTATTTGCTGATTTAAATTTAATAAGAAATTACCAATAAGTTCTTTATTGGTAAAGAATAATCTGTTGTTGGTAAGCAAAATCTTCTGATAAAATTGAATCAAATTTATGTATCTTTATATTTTATTTAATCAACATTTTAGTTTAAAACATTCATTACCAACATCTCTTTTGAATAGTGTCCAATATTGTTTATGTTTGTAGGGATGGAGACATTTGTAAATGAGACCAGTTTCCATGGAATTCAACTAGACTCTCTGTTTAATGAACAAACACTTTCCCGTAAAATACAACTGAGAAAATTACTATCTGAAGGCGTCAAAAGTGGAGCTGTCATACCTCTTTTTACCAACATTTTCCAAACAGATCAAGTTGAAACAGCTTTCAGGTATCTTTTTGTTTATTATTTGCACCAATTAGATAAATAGTAAAGTGAATATTTAGTTGTCTTAACCAAAAGTTATCCATTTAGAGAAGATAGAATATTAACGGTATTCATTAATAGGATGTATCAGAGCCTGTAATTTATTCACACGCTATTTTTCCATTTCAATATAGAACTATACAAATATTCTCCATGAGTCAACGAGCCAAAGCTGTGCAAAGACATGGATACACCATAAAAACCTTGAACACTCTAAATATATGGTGGAAATTTATATATACTAGGACCTCAATGTCAAGTGACCAAAGACCAAATTCTTTTTATTGCAATATACTTAAAATCAAGGCTCGTTATACTGAGGTTAAAGTCGGCAAATATACATTAAATAGGTGTTTACTAGAATATGTAAATAATGAAATTTATCAGAGTTTAAATAATTTACGTTTTAATACATACAGTATTTTATTTTATACATATTGTAAATTTGTGTTTATGTTATCTGGCATTATTTATAATGGAAATAGTATCAGCAACACTACGATGCAGTGGCAAGCATCCTCTGGACTATTAGGTGGGCTTCCTGGAGAGCCTCTTTCATACTATAATGTGTTTAATTCTTGATAGTTTTTGTCATAAGGTTTTATCTTGCTGATACTAAATATGTAAAAATGGTAATTATTTGATTAAGGCGCCTCACCACCAATATTTTTCATACTGCAGATTCTTATCATTTATACATAATTAAGAATAAAATACAGATTATTGAATGTCGGAAACGTGTTTAACTTACTTTACTCGTCACTTGAAGATTAAACTCGAAGTGTCTGAACTAGAGGCATCGAAGTGTCTGCAAGTGGTTGACGCATATTCTTCTCGTATAAGCCTGCAATTAGAGTCCACAAATGATGCATACAGGTTTTACACACGGTTCATCACAAACCCGTAGCATACGTAGGAATGGCAATGATACATCGGAAATATTGATAAATATGTTTCAATATATTGAAATATAAGTATCGATATTTTTTTCGATAATATTGGCTATATCGATATTTTGGTCCGATATATCATACCACTAAATATTTACGTTATTCTCTCTCCTCAAAAATAATTACCATTTGAAGAAAAACACGTTTCAATTGCCTCTTACATGTACAAAACATGCATTGAAACAGTAAAGTAACTTTATTTCGTTATGTTAACGCACTAAAACGTAGTTTATTGTAGACTAGTGGGTGGAACGGGTGACGATCCTATACGAATGTTATTACATTTTTCTGTTATAATTAACATTATAATTAAAGGTGTAATTATTCTTATTTTGAATTTTTTTCTTTCAACCTCACAGATCACAATATTCGTATAGATAAATGTATTTAACTTTGAAATTCAGTAGGATATTCTTAATAGTGACAAAAATCATTATTTTTGGTCATGACATAAGACTTAATGCCTAATTTGATAAGGCATTTACAATTTGATATATCTGTCACACGATATATCAACATTTTTATTTCGATATTATTGTTAGATCGGTATTTGGTTTGTGATATATCGGTAATTCGATATGTCGATATCGTAAAAATATTTGCCATCCCTAAGCATACGACTCATAACAAACCACTAATTTATCACCAGTGACTGGCCCACACTAGACTTACTGAGAACGGTGAATGCTCATCGCGTTACCTGATTCCTTATCTTACTAAGTAGTTATAAACGTATTACTGTACTGGAATTCCGGCTTTCCATTTCTTCTTTTCTAATATCTTTTCACTCCATAGAATGTTTTTGTGCAGTATGAAAAATATTGGTGGTGAGGCACCGTAATCAAATAATTACCGTAAAAATAATTAAAATCTGACAATGCCAAGTCTTGTTTAGTTGTAAAAAATTTTTTGGGTGTACTTGTATGTAAACATTATTTTTAGTAATTTTTATAGGGTTTAGAAACGTACTGAAAGTTTCTCACTCATAGTCCCCAAACGTTCAAAGTCCATTTGAATGGTTAGAGCTTTGTGTGATGTTTTGATTATTGATTATGAAACCCCTTTTCTTAAAATAGTTGGAAATTGTCTTATTGTTAACATTGTTCCAATTCTTTGCAACCATCCACATAGTATTGTTGAAAAACTTGAAGAAATACTATTAAAGTTAGAAAATAATAAACAATACACGTACAGTGGTATTGAAATCACTCTCATCTACATTGTAAATGACACCTGGATGGTTTCCATGGGTTAAAACTTCAAGTTTGTGTTTCACTTCAAGAGGAATTGACAAATGATGTTTCATGTCGAGATACAAATCTTAAGGACAACAGCGGTGGCGGGCGGATGAGAATGGAGATCATAATTGGTTATATAGGGGTTTTGTAGACTAGATATTCATAATATACTTAATGAAGAAGGTTTTATGCTTTAGATATTTGTATTATTGGGGTTGTATGTTATGCTTTATGCCACGAAGAAAGTGGCGGTGGAGAGGTTACATTCAAAATACTACTTACAGGGGTATTGTTAACATTCAATGATATGTTGGTTTGAATACAATACAATACAATGAGGTGATAAAGAAAATCGTTAAATGGAATTTGCTATATTATAGTGCATTATAATGAGATTTTACTGTATTTGCAACAAGATGTTACTTCACAGAGGATGAAATACATAAATAAATGTATTTTTGCTACAAGAAACAATGATACATGCGATGATCAATCATTGGCTTCAGGGGCTCAAGTTAAGATCATTATAATTAGAATCTGAAGCTTCCAAAGTCAACTATGTCGAGGTCCTATTTATATTATCACCAGACAGACATTTTGGTTCAGATGACAGGAAAACAAGACTCAAAAGATTCCTACAGAGTTAAACAATGTCAGTAAATTAGTTCACTTTTTGGAAATTCAGATCATTGAGTTTGCAGAGCCAAATAGTTTCAAATTTTCTTTTCTTTACTTTGATCGAAAAATAGCCAAAATACTCATATAAAACTATCCTTTAATTATAAAAACTAACAGTTTAATAAAATATATTCAATAAATGTTGGGTTTGACCAATCCTGGACAATTAAGCTATTACTCATATTTCACTTATTTTGTTAATAATAATGGAATATTATCTTTCAATATGATTTTTATTATTTTCCCTTTGATACAATCATTTTGTTTTCATTTATTCTTAGATTTATGGCTGCAGGAAAACACATTGGTAAAGTTATGATTCAGATTAGAGAAGAAGAAAGTGACAAGAGAGCACTTGCACCACCGAAAAAGTTACTTGCGAGAAGAAGATACTTCTGCAACAGTCAATATTCTTACATCATTATTGGTACGCTCTGTAAACAACCTAATATAGATAATAGTACAAATATTATAATTCATTGCTAAAAAAACTGCTATAACCCTACTGACAAATAAAATAATAAAACAAACTTTAAAATTTAACTTATAAATCAAATTAATAACTAAAGTCCATTATGATTCAGAACTACCAAACAGAAATTTTCAGGTGACATTAATTTGTATTTTTTCCCTATACATACATGAGTACAAGGTGTGGCTGGAAAAACCGGAATGAGGCTGAAAATAAAATTTACTTAAAATATTTACAATTTGATGTTATCTCCTTCAATATAATCCGCTTCTCGTTCTTTACACTGCTCCCGTTCATGACTTTCGTCGCTTTTTCTTTTGCTGCTTCACCAGTCTCAAATCTTGTTCCTTTCAATGCTGACTTGACTTTAAGAAAGACAAAAAAGGTCACAGGGGGCCAAGTTAAGTGAGTATGGTGGATGGTCTAGCACAGGAATGTTGTGGTTTGCCAAAAAGTCTTCACTGACAAAGCGTTGTGAGCCACCCCATTGTCCTGTGGTCTGTGGAGGATCCATGACTTGTTTTTCCCCAAATCATTTCGCTTTCTCTGTACTCCCTTACGTAGGGTAGTCAGGATGCTAATGTAGTAATTTTGGTTGACTGTTTACCCCTCTGGTACCCAATCAATGTGTACAATGCCTTTGAAATAAAAAAAAACACAATCATCATGGCCTTGAATTTTGATTTTGTCATTCGTGCTTTTTTTGCCATGGAGAAGCAGGGGATTTGACATTAAAGAACTTGTTGTAACATTTAAAATGTTTCACTTGCATATTTTCCAAGTTTGTAAAGAAATTTAATGTTTACACGCTGTTCTTTCTGGACACTCAACATTTTTCTGACGCAGAGACAAAAGGTTAGATGGTTATAACTGACGCTGCAGGTGGAATGAGTGCTGGATAGAGACAAAACTCAAGCATCAGATGGGGGGGATTCATGTCACCAGCTGTACGATATTCAGCCTTATTGCATTCGTTCTGTGGCAATTCTAATCCTGTTTCTTTCTAGTAAAATCTTGTATATACAGTTTGGAAGAAAAGTCCCAGAATGGCTTAATAATTTCAGAACGATTACAGATAAAGCAATACATCTTTATACACCATTACTGCACCTTTCTTGAATTAACTACTATTTTTCTGTCATATCGGGGGATGGCCCGTAGAGAAAATCTTAAATTACAGCATAGGTCAAGTAGTACATTAAATAAAAGTTCTTAAGTGGTAGAATCCCACAAATTTGACCTCAAAAGGTTCACTCTTTAAAAAATGACACTGGTTTAAAATGTAAAAAAGGTACAACGAAGGTCTTGTTCTAATATTTAATTTAAGGTTTAATATTCTTTTCGTAGCTCAAGTTGGGAAAATTAAACTTTGTAAATGCCTTCTGAACTTGAGAAATAGTTTTTTAGTGCAATTAGTGACTCTTCACATCCATTGGAGGATGGTCCACAAAGAGTTCGACAAAAATATCAAACGTAAGCTTAGGTTAAAATGTACATCATATTAAAGGGGTTGCTAGCACAGATGAATACCACAAACAGCACTTAAAAAAGTTAATCCAGTACAAAATGGTAGATTATTCTATTATTATTATATTATTATTATTATTATATTCTTATTTTAGATGCATATATTTTTTGTTTGAGGCATGAATTTGTTAACAAGTAGCTTAGTTTAATTTCCTGAATTAACTTATTTGATTGTTGTGTTTGCTGTTACTTTATTTGGTTCATAGTCTTCTTCTTCCTTCGATTTTGGCTTACTATGGACCACGTGAAATAACTTATCATGATTGATTTTCTCTCTTCTTTCTTTCCTTCCAGTACTCTTTCATTCTTTCTCCATGCTGTTTCTTTCTCTCTTCCGTCCATTTTGCTCCTGTTTTCTTTTTTGCCTTTTCTTGAAAACCCTGGAATCCTCTGATCTTCTTTCTGAATTCTTCTCTTCTCTCCACCTCTTCTCCATCTATTTCCACTTCTACCATGTCTTTCCTGACCTCCTTGATCCATGTCATCTGTGTTTTGGGGTTTCTATCGAAGTAGTTGAATATTCTCTTCGTCAATCTTCCTTCGTCCATTCTTTTAATATGTCCGTAGAAGGTTACTCTTCTTCTTCTTATTGTGTCTGTTATTTTTTCTGTTTTTTTGTAGATCTCTTTGTTGCTTCTCAGTTTCCATTTTCCATCTTCATATTTTGGTCCCAGGATTTTCCGTATAATTTTTCTCTCCTTTTTTTCTATCTCTTCCATTTGTCTGGCTGTGTTTAGCGTAAGGCATTCTGAGGCATAGAGGCCTTCTGGTTTAATAACTGTATTGTAGTGTCTTAGTTTTGCGTTAATGGATATGGACTTTTTATTATATATATTTTTTGTCAATTGTAATGCCAGTTCCATTTTTCTTGCTCTTGCACTGACTGCTTCTTTGTCCAGGGCATTTGGTTGGATTAATTCTCCCAGGTATTTGAACTTGTTGACCCTCTTGATTTTACCATATTTTGTATTTGTCTTGGTGCATCTTTTCTGTTTGTCAAATATTCTGTCTTTTCATATGATATTTGTAATCCAGCCTTCTCTGCTGTCTCTTTCAGTATATTGATTTGTCTTCTAGCGTCTTCCATGTTTTCTGCTAGCACGGCCAGGTCGTCCACAAAAGCTAGACAGTCAATTTCAAGGTTATCCTTCTTTCTTCCTATTTTTAATTTGGGAATTCCTTCCTCCTCCATTCTCTTTCTCCATTCTCTCATTACCTTCTCCAGTACACATTTGAAGAGTAGTGAGGAGAGCCCATCTCCCTGTCTCACTCCTGTTTTGATCTCAAAAGGTTCTGAGATCTCTCCCATAAATTTTACCTTTGACTTTGTGTTTGTTAGGGGTTTTCTTGTGATTGAGATTGATTTGTTATTGGCTCCGAATTCTTCCAGGGTGTTGAATAGTGTCTCTCTATCTATAGAGTCGTATGCTTTTTTGAAGTCCATGAATGTCACGTGTATGTCTTTGGCCCTTAGTCTCCTGTACCTTATTAAGAGTTTCAGGTTTAGTATCTGTTCGGCACAGGATCTTCCTTTCCTGAATCCTCCCTGGTAGTCACCTAATCGTGGGTCCAGTTGGACCTCCAATCTGTTTTGTAATGCTTTGGATAGGATCTTGTATGTTACTGATAGTAGCGAAATTCCTCTATAGTTGTTTGCATCTGTTTTCTCTCCTTTTTTGTGTATTGGATGGATCATAGCTGTTTTCCATTCTTCTGGTATTTCTTCCATTTCCCAAATCTTTTGTATTATTTTATGTAGACTTTGGACTGTCTTGGTATCTACGTTTTTCCACATTTCTGCTACTATAGAGTCTTCTCCTGGGGCTTTATCATTTTTTAGTTCCTTAATAATCTGTTGGATTTCTGTTATGTTCGGTGGTTTGGAGTTTTCGAATTTATATTTCGGATTTAGTTTTGGGAATCTCACTTTTGGCTCCTCACAGTTTAATAGTTTTTTGAAGTATGTCGCTAGTAGTTTGCAGTTTTCTTGATTATTCAGTGCTATTTTTCCTTCTTCATTTTTGAAACATCAATTTGGTGGTCGATATCCCTGGAGGTTTTGCTTAAAAGTTTTATAGAATGTTCTTGTGTTGTTCTTTTTAAAGTCTTCATCTATTTGTTGTAGTTGGTTCTTGTCAAAATTCCTCTTGTTTGTTCTTATAATTTTCGCTGTTTGTGATCTCTGTTCTTTGAATAAGATATAGTCTTCGTTGTTTTTGGTTGAGTGCCATTTTTTCCAGGTTTTACTCCTAAGTTCAAGGGCCTCTTCGCATTGGTTATTCCACCAACTGTGTTTTCTTTGTCTCTTGAGTGGGGCTATTTCCATTGACGTCTTGACTATTTTTGTCTTAATTTCCTCCCATTCCTCTGATTCTATGTTAAGTTTTGCCTGGAATTCTTGTTTCTTTAGCTTTAGTACTTCTGTGTTGATCCTCTGTATTTTAAACTCTTTGTTTGGTGTCTTTTTTGGGGGGTAAATTTTACTTTTAGTGTCTTTAGGTAGTGATCTGTTTCTATGTTTGCGCCCTTTCTTACTTTCACATTTATGATTTCTTTCTGATTATCGAATGATATGGCGACATGATCAATCTGGAATTCTCCCAGGCTTTGGATTGGTGATTTCCACGTTTATTGTTTTCTGGGTAAGTGTTTAAAATTTGTTGACATTAATTTAAGGTTGACGCCCCTGCACAACTCTATCAGTCTTTCTCCATTTTTGTTGGTTCTTTTGTGAGCAGGGTACTCTCCTACTGTCCTTTTGTATTTTCTCTCATTTCCAATCTGTGCATTGAAGTCGCCTAGTAAAATCTTAATATTTTTTGGGGGTATTTTTGAGAGTTCATGTTCTAGTGCCTCCCAGTATTTCTCAACTTTTTCTGGGTTCCTTCTGTTGTCCTCGTTAATGGGAGCGTGGCAGTTTATTATAGTGTAGGTTTTATTCGCACATCGTAGTGTCATGATTGCAAGTTGTTCATTTGGTGAGTAGAAGTCTGTTATAGAGTTAATTATCTTCTTGTTCACGATAAATCCATTTCCCAGGTGAGGTATGCCTTTTCCCATAGGGTTTAGGCCTCTTTTACCTTTGAAGATCCTATATCCTTCTGATTCCATTATATCCTCGTCTGTGAATCTCGTTTCTTGGAGGGCTAGGATTAGAATCTTGAATTCATCAAGTACCTTGATTAGTTGTTTCAGTTTTCCCGTTTTCAACAGTGAGTTTATATTTACTGTTCCAAAGAAGCATACTCTTTTTGTTTTGAGTTTGAGCGTTGGTGTTTCTTGGAGCTTTGGTTGGTTGCATGTTGTTTCGGGCTCTCCAGAATCCGATGGCCCGATTGCGTCGCTCTTTGCGACGGAGGATTCCCTGTCTAAGGTACCTCCTGGAGTAGTTCTATTTAGAGAGATTTTCATCATGCGTTATTTGAGATTTGTGTTGGGGAAAGGATTAGTATCCATTCCAAGGTTAAAACTGAGATTGTAAGTCCCAGAGTAGTAGTTCATCCGCTCCTAACATGGAGACAGCCGATGTTTGCTGCCGTTCACTCTGAATCAGACGCAGCTTCTGTTTTGGTCCGCCCTGGGTATTTCATTTCCCCGGTACCACCCATATCTGGGATGCTTTCCCCCATATGGGTGGTACCGGGGATACCGTGGTACCCCATTGGTTCATAGTGTTAATTTGATTTATAGTTTATGGTTTTTGTATTTTTCATGAAGACCCACAATGGACGCTTTATTTAGTAGTACTGCTTTCATTGTAATTGGGTTCAACCTGTAATGAAGCAAGTAAATAAAATAAAATAAATAAATAAATAAATTATCAAAGATTTTACTTAGTTTTAGTAAGACATAGCAGTAATGACCATGATTGAAGTACACTAATAAATCAAAGAAATAATGCTGCTGTATGCATTATGCCTATCGTACAGATGTACATTATGACATTAGTTATAAACAAGGATTAGCAATTTGAACATTTACTCTAAAAATATTTGGTAAGTAAACATCAATTTTTCCATTAAAATATTTGAACATCTGCCATGTTGTACTGGATCGACCTTTTTAAGTGCTGTTTGTGGTATTCATCTATGCTAGACAACCCTTTAAAATAATGTACATCTTGAACTATGCTTTTGTTTTATATGTTTTCCGAACTCCTTGTGGACCATCCTCCATTGGATGTGAAGAATCACTAATTACCCTAAAAAACTGTTTCTTAAGTTCAGTAGGCATTTACAATGTTTAAGTTTCCCAAATTGAAGTAAGAAAAGAATATTAAACCGTCTAGACCAGGACCTTCATTGTACCTTTTTAAACTTTAAACTAGTATAATTTTTTAATTAGTGAAGCTTTTGAGGTCGGACTTGTGGGTTTATGTTTTAATACTAAAGACCTTAAATTTAATGTACTACTCGACCTATGCCCTCATTTAAGATTTTCTTTTGACTCCTTGCGGGCCATCCCTCAATATGACAGAAAAATGGGTAGTTGATTCAAAAAGCAGATTTGTATGTGAAGTAATGATGCACCAAGTTTTATTGGTTTATCTGTTATCATTCGTAAATGAATAAGCCGTTAATTAAAAAATACCGTTCCGGGACATTTCTCCCATACTGTATATGTATGCAATTGATTGAATCATTCTCAAAATAACAAATCTCTAGTGTTTTTTTGTATGCTAAAGAAAGTGCTTTTTCTTTTTATAACATGTCACGTTTTCTTAACACAATCTAATTAATGTTAGATTATTCAGTCAAAATAGTTTGTGCTATTATTTTATTAATAATTATGTATATTCAAATACTTTGTTTCTAAAAATGTTAAAAGATGGTGCTGGTAGGATGAAATGGAATGTTGGGAGATTTCCTATATGTTTTTGAAGGAACCTGAATTATATTTCAACTAAAATAATTCTAATGCTGATTTATTATAAGTAGCTACAAGTATACTTATTTAAAGTTACATTCATGAAAAGCCCCTTCATGAAAAAACATTATGTCCAAACATATACAGGAGTGCTGAAAAGTCTTAGAACGGTCTAGTATCTTCTGTACGCGTAAACATACAAACATAACATGTTGTACAGTGACATAGGGCATAAAATTAGAAAAAATGGGGCATAAAATAAGAATGCCGCAAATTGTACTTCATAAGCTTTATCCGTTTCAAAATGGTGGCGGTTTAAAATCTTTTAAACCCAACCATTTTGTAACGGATAAAGCTTTTGAACTGAAGTTTGCAGCATTCTCCTTTGCTTAACTAGTCCTTTAAAATGATGTGCATATCAACCTATGCATATGTTGAACATTTTCTACTGACTCCTTGTGGTCTGTAGCCATATAAGAATTAAAAGGAACTGAATACATCTTAAAGTAGGTGTTTTTGTAAAGTTATCATGTGTTAGGTTTTGCAGCTTCATCTGATATGGTTACAATAAAATTAAGCCATTCTTGAACTTGTACATAAGATCAGTATTAAAACTTTCGAGTGCCGCCATTTTGTTTAGGATTAAGCTTTAGAGGTCTGATTTGTGGTATGATGTTCTACTAATTAAGACCTTTAAAATGGTATGCACATCGACCTATGCTTATATTTCAGATTTTCCACCGACTCCTTACAGGCCATCCCCCTGAGGTGGTGAAGAGCTACTGATTGCATCATAAAGTTTATGCCCTATGTCACTGTTCAAAGTTTTATGTTTGTATGAGTACAGAAGATACTAGACTGTTCCAACACTTTTCAGCACCCCTGTATAATAATAATAATAATACTTTATTGACATCATTTGGTGTGTGTACAATTTTATAGTTTATAAAAAGATATAATAATATAAAATATATAAGTGTATAACAAATTATACTGCAGGATTTTTCTTCATTAGTTCAAAGAATTCTTCAATTTTATATAAGCAATTTTCTGTTAAAATATTCAAATATGAAATAAACAAGGCCCACACACCTTAAGTACAGAAACTGTTGACAGAACAATCTTGTAAAAACACTGAAAATTACCTCAGTCTTACAATTCTTTCATTATAGTTTATTCATTTTTGAATAAATTTTTTTCATATACAGCTGCATAATAATAAGTATATTATATGCCATATAGGAGCAAAACGATTTAATTTTTTTCTTAAGAACCTACTTATTTCCATGATTCAGACATAATATAAATATTTTAAATACATATAATTATTAACTATCATATTCTTAAAACAATAGGATCCAACTCTATTTTCCTGACTGTCCTGATTACATCAAAATGTAAATTAGCTTATACTGGATAAAAAATAGACTGTTATCCTTATTTACCCTTATCAGTGATTTAAGACTATCTTATAAGTAAATTCTAACCTCAATGTTTATTTTAGATCTTCGCCTATCTGATACATTAATAACCTTACAATTAATTAAAAAAATTAAAAAATACTCCTACAGCATAATACTTTAATAATAATGTGATTACAGGTGGTCTCGGAGGATTTGGGCTAGAGTTAGCGGATTGGTTGGTATTGAGAGGATGCAAGAAGCTGATTCTCACCTCCCGTTCGGGTCTGCGCACAGGTTACCAAGCCTTACGTACCCGCATCTGGAAAGGTTATGGAGTCACTGTTGAGGTATCAACAGCAGATGTCACCACTGAGGAAGGAGTAATTGACTTACTTAGCCATGCCAACAAACTCGGCCCTGTTGGCGCTATTTTCAACTTAGCAGCGGTTAGTTACTGTATTATTTCAAGGTTTATTTAATAAATATTACGACTCTGGAGTAACATATAAAATATAAGTATTGTTTAGTTAAGCAGGTATGCCTTTTTAAATATAAGGTTATATTTGATTGTCTGAGTTATGAAGAGTTACAGTATGGAGGAATGGGTTTTACTATTGTGGTGCTATAACAATTATCACAATCAGATGATTGGAATGGTAGAATGTTTTACAATGTGCTTGTTTCGTTCTATTGATTGGTGGATGGGACTATACTAAGCTGCACATAGCTTGCATTGTATTTGACAAATAATATTTTCAGTGTTGCAGGTATTGTGGCCAGTGATTTTGAGTGTTTCTTGGAGATTTGTGCTTATGAAAATCTTGGGATAGATGTGATTTTAGAGGTTTTGCATTTCCTTTTTTCACTCAGAGAAAAAAAATTCTACTAGAGATTAATCTTGTAGGATAGTGTTTGGGTTAGGCATTTTTGGGTGAACAAGTGTTTGTTTGAGTTTCGGAGTTTGTCTGAAAGTGAAGGTGGACACAGTGTCAAGGAAATCTTAATTGAGTAAAGAGGCTTGGAGGATTTTTGAATAATTGTTCAGAATTTGTTGAGTGACTGAAAGCCATGTTGTAGTCAGTTATTACAGTAGACTAAACTTAATTAATGTATTAAAAAGTGAACTAGCGACTGACAGATTTGCCTTGCCTTCGACATGATGTACACTTAAGATTAGGAAAACCAGCAGAGTACAAACACACTGGATCTCTTGACAGGAGTGAATCAAGGTGGTATTCAACAAAGTGGGTCTAAACCATATCGTAAGAGACAGAATGGATATCTGGCTATTTACATAGTATCTCTTAATATGAAGTATACTGTAAAATACTTAAGATTTGTAGGTTTTATTTCTATGCTATTTTCTATGGAAATAGACTTAAAACTTATTTTCTATATAAAATTACCCACTAAGGGAATAGAATTTTAGAATAGTAAAAAAATATCATTCTAGAAAATTCGTTGTTTGTACCTTCATTTATCAATTAATTGGTGTTTATACAAATTACCTTACATAGAATTAAAAATTCATTGTAAATTCTATGTATAGTTTATTTCAGGTTACTCTATAGATGTACATACAAAAATTAAACTAAACCAGTTCTTTTATATTTTATAATCTAATCCGATAAAATATTCAGTTCAAGAATTGAGAAATAGACAAGCCAGGCAACTAGTAACTGTCCTTCCATTCAGTTTTCGTTTTGCTCACTCCTATCCTAATCCCAGTCATCGCCCTTCCGGATGAATCATAGTGAGATGACTTCCAATTTTAGTTCATGGCTTTTTGGGTAGTGTGCACCTCTAAACTGGGAGTTATTCAGTCGTTTGAGGTTTTAGATTCATCCAAAAGAGTTCAGGGTTTCCACTTTACATGGTATCAATGTTTGCCACTTTGTACAGATTTCCTGAGATTATATATTTGATCCTCTAGCTTAAAGTCTATACCTAGGTGATAACGAGTAATTCAGTGATAGCATTTTTTTTTTTTAGATATGAATTAGTTATTTTGACTTTTTGAACATCAAAATTGTTTTTAGTAGAAGCATTTTCAAAATACAAAAGCATGTTTATTCTAGCTTTTAAGAAGTCTTATTAGACTTATTGGAGAATATTAGATGGAACCCAGAAATACAAACATTTGATTTATTCGTAGATATTTAACCTCTTTCTCTAGTGCTTCTTCTTGTTTTTTTCTTTAATAATTTAAGAACTTTTAATGTTTTTAAGTTATGCTACATCTGAGATTTAATTTTCTACCACACTCATTGAACTTTAAAAAGTCTGTTAAATTTGATCAAAGTTAAATCCATATTCATTCCATATTTCAATAAGTACAACATTTGTGAACTAATTTATTTGTTATATAGGTGCTGAAAGACGCATTGTTTGAAAATCAAACTGAAGAAGACTTTGCGATATCTCTTGCTCCAAAAGCAAAAGCAACAATGCACCTGGACAAAATATCACGGAAATTGTGCCCACAACTACAATTATTTGTCATCTTCTCCAGTGTTTCATGTGGTAGAGGAAATATCGGGCAGACAAACTACGGAATGGCTAACTCTGTAATGGAAAGGATCTGTGAGCTACGGAGGAAAGATGGTCTCCATGCATTAGCAATCCAGTGGGGCGCCATTGGAGAGGTGGGACTTGTCGCAGAGATGCAAGAAGACCAACTAGAGATGGTGATAGGTATGAGTCCTGCTATATTTAACTACAGACTACTTATTATTGTTAATTAACAATTAAATTAAATTAAAAATTAACAAAAGTTAATCACATATGTAAATAGCTGGAAGTTGGACTCATGTCAAGGCAACAGGTTACCTCAGAACAGTGCACAGCCAATAACCAAGCGTTCAGGTCATAGGTTGACCTCAGCTGCGATTTGTTTACCTTCACCACCTCTTAATTACTTGTTAACATGTGTAAAATTACCATAAGTTTCAAATAAGGAATAAAATACATTTTATTCAACACTCATTTTAATGTCCAAATGTAAACAAAACAAACCGCAACTCAAAACCATCTGTTATTAGTATTCAGTACAAGTAAACGTCACACAACACAAATTTATTACAATATAAGCACAAAATGCACAAATATATTACAATACAAGTACAAAATGCACAAATATTATGGTGATCGATTTCGATGAACCACGCTCACCTTCCTCAGACCAGAGGGATTCACAAAAGAAATATTCAATCACCATAATATTTGTGCATTTTGTTCTTGTATTGTAATATATTTGTGCATTTTGTGCTTATATTGTAATAAATTTGTGTTGTGTGACGTTTACTTGTACTGTATATGTACCAACACGTATTATGCTAATTAAAAAACTATTTTATTAGTATTCACCATGACATTAAAGTCAGTGTTGTTTCATTGTGAATAAGATTTAGTTGGTTGTAAATGTGAGTCGAATCCATTAGTTCTATGTAATGCTTGGAGGGAGGTGCACTGTTACAGTTTTTAATTATAACTGCGTTAAAACGCCATAAAATCATTTATTATTAGTTTCCAAATACAAATTTACTTGTAAACAATGAGCTCAGCAACTTAGGTTTGAGTACAAGTTTAACAATTATATGTCAGTTATTTGCTTAACCCATTTCATTCATGAAGACTATCAGCATGATTTAAAAGGTAAGATTTGGAAAATTGCGCTAAAAAAGTTTATTAAAGCCAGATGCCGTTCCAAGCATCTAAAACCAACTAAGAAGGCGACACATTTCTAAATCAAATAATAAATCTAGTGTTAGAACATTTTGTGTGAATAGAAGAGGTGCCAATGTAATCATTAATCTGTCGGTTATAAAAGAAAACTCATGCTCGGTTGGAAAATATTGGTAAATAAAGTAACTTTAAGTATTTTTGAACAATCAATGGTAAATGAGGCTCTTCAAGAAAAAGTTTTAAAACTATAAAATAAGATGAAAATAAATGCAAACACTTTAAAAGATTTAAGAATGAAAATCAATACCTCAAACCAGAAACTTTAAAACAGCTTTGAATTACGCTAAAATGCAGACAGTATTAGTTACTACTTTGACAGATAATCAAATTAAGTTAGTTTTAGGTACGAAAAGCATATAATGATGCAAGATTATAATAATATTTATATGTCAAAATATGTATAAAAAATGGACCCCTGAGGTAATGTCTCTTACTTTTATGTTAAGATAATTAATTAAATAATTTTTCTTTATTTTTGAAACACAAATTAAGATCTCATTATCAGGAATCTCAATGTTACACACCAGTATTCAACTTTTAAATAACAGAAGGTTTGTTAAGTTTTTAAATATCCAGAAGTGGTTGTCAACTTTGAAAGTGAGTAAAATAATTCTAGTTTTAAATTTTATGAGGTGAAAATTAAAAGGTCTTGGATATGTGGGTTGTGAATTCAATGGATTGTAGCTCTAATCAATCAAGAAGAAAATGATGACCTAAATACATGCTTTAAGTTGACAGAAAGTCATATAACTTTGAAAAAGTCACTGACAACATTTTGAAAAGGAAAATCAGTTATTGTCTCTTTCAACAGCTACTGCATTACAACACAGTTTTCAAAAAGCCAGGCATTAGCTGCTTGTAAAAACATTGAACTCATAAATAACTGGTTTGATTTAATGATTCATATAAACCAGAACATTATTGGCAACCTTTTTATAAAGGTTATGATCATATGTTAAATAACATTGTTAGAGCTAGAGAGCATTCTACTCTGTGGGAAAATGTCCAACTGTTTAAAAAAAGGGATGTATAAATTTATAATTTTTTTTTTATGAAAAAGAATTTCACTCACCAGTTCACATGGGCCTGCAGACCTGTGTGTGAACTTTAATCAACGAGTGAAGTACCGACCGTTGGCTCAGTGGGGATTTGAACCTTGCCCTTTGCAGTCCAAAGCCTAACCACTGAGCCACCACGCCGGCAGAGTTAGGTATACAGTAGAACATCAATAATCCTGATTAATTGGGACCGGACCCCATCCGAATTATCAAATTATCCTGATTATCGAAATTACCTTAAAAAAGGCCAGTATACACGATTAAAGTACACAAACATTTAAAAATTTTATATTTTCTCTTATTCAATAAAGGGTTTAGAGGTGAAATTAATCTAAAACATCTTTTATGTTCAAACACTGTATTGTAATTTGTTAGTAGCAACATGTGTACAGTAAAAACAACAAACAAACAAACACTATTTGAGCTTTTAAAAAAATGTGTAATAGGTTTTTGAACTGCAGTAGTGGTTCGTTTTTTCACAGCTATGTCCTTAATTTGTTTTAAAAGAATCAGCTGAGTGGGTGAGCTCTCGTTTTGTTTCTCTAGCCATGACATCAGTGTCTCCGCTGCTACAAACGCTTCAGAATGAGTTGGCCCTGTTTCTTCTGTCTCATGTTCTGGGTCGTCACTGTCAGATTCCATTGTTTCTGTTTCCTCTGAAAGAAATTGCTTAACCAACCAAAAATAAATGCTTTCTTTTCCTGCCTTTACACAGTATGTTACATACAAAAGATTATCAATCAGAATGTTGGCAAAAAGAGCCACCTCCCTCTAACACGGCCACTCCCCGTCTCCTCGCTACACGCCTTTTCGCCATCGTCCGCTTGACGATAAGGAATATGGAGCTAGGGCAGATGGTACGATGGTTTAATTTTTTGCTACAAGAACAAAACAGGGAATATTAATTTTAAAAAGCTAAATGTTTGAACGGATAAAAATCCGGTCATAACAGTTATGTAAAGTAAAAAATGTCAAAATCCATTTCCGTTTAAAAATTAATTTACATTTGAAACACAATCGGTGTGTAGTAATACGTAGATACAAATCCGGATTATTGACGGTCCGGATTTTTGACGTCCGAATTATCAATGTTCTACTGTAATTACATCTTAACAGTCTTAAAATATGTGGTGACTTAATTTTCAAAACCAAATTGTTTGTCCTAGTAAATAAATATGCACAAATAATATTTATTTGTTTTGAGGTATACCTAAATTCCGTTGGCACACTTTATTATACCACACAGAACGGTTGAAATATTTGAGCTACTACATTTTACAACATAATATATTAATACTCTGTGATTGATGATCTAATTGAAAAACATTGACATTATTTTAGTAACTCTGAGTGACAGATTTTTATTAGTATTGGTACTATCTAGTATTTAGCCTACTAAATAAATATAATTCATTAGTTTATTTTAAAATATATTGTTTATTTTTGTGGTAGGATTGGTTTACTACATTCTCATTCGAAACACATCAAAAAGAGGAATAAACTTCATTAAATTAGATTAAAATAGCAGTAATTAAATTCGTTCTAAACTATTATAAAACACAATTGTTGGCATGTTGTGATGGAGGTCAGCCTCTGACGTCAGCTGAGTGCTGCCAAACAGACCATATGTGATTGAGGCAACTTCTTATGTAAGGAGACTTGGACTCATGTAGCCTCTATAATATATATTTAACTCAACGAAAATGCAATTCAATAACTAAACTTATATATATATATATTTTATTATTTAATTAAGTTATAGACTAAAGACGAACTATAAGTTTATAAAAATGTGTGATTTGATTTCAGGTGGAACTCTACAGCAAAGGATAAGCTCGTGTATTGAAGTAATGGATGCATTCATTTTCACCGAATATCCAGTTGTATCTAGTATGGTCGTAGCAGAGAAGAGAGCTGGTGGGGGTGTGGCTGGAAACATTGTCGATACTGTTGTTAATATCCTGGGTAAGAACTTTCATACTCGTTCATAGGATGTTCGGTAAAGCAACATGAGAAATTAAGGAATCTAGTTTAAGAAATTCAATAAAATCAGTAATAAACGAGCTTTAGTATCTTCTTTAGCTTTGAAATAATTCAAAATAGGAACAGCCCCTGTGAAAAAGAATATATGTAAATATATAAAACTGGGAATATTGATAAAATATTCTACATGCATAATGTCATAAATCAAACTATTTTATTTTATCCATCCTAGTTATAATGTTACCCTAGCAGGAGCAAGGTATCATGATCCGGCACAGGCTTGGATTGTAAACCTTTTTACTTTTCATAGCTCAATAACATAAAATTGTGCAGGACTTAGAGATCTGAAGACAATCAGTCTCCACTCGACGCTGGCAGAACTTGGCATGGACTCTATGATGGCAGTGGAAATAAAACAGACTTTAGAGAGAGAGTTCCAGGTTTTCCTCACACCACAGGACATCCGAGGCATGACATTTGCCAAGCTCCAAGACCTTGCTGCTCAGACTGAAAATGAACCAAGCGGAGCTCAAGGAGGTAAAGTATTAAGGCATGAACTTATTAAACACGTGTGTTTTTAATATATTGAATATTGAAATATCCTTTCTTTTTATATTGGTGTATTTTCATTGGCGCTCTCTCTTTGACATAGTAATTGACTTTACTGAAATTATGAACTTTTAATAAATAATTTAGGTTTAATATAAATAAGCCCATGAAAATATTTAATTAACATAGCGCAATTATTTAAAAAAAAATATACTGGAATGGAAATATAAGCTTTGTTGTTTAGCATGATAAACTAGCATACAAATTATTAGAATACAGCCTCACTTATTTGACGTCACAATGACCCGTTTACGTCATGTAAATAAAAATATCGGATAATGGGGTATGATAATAAAAATATGGCATTAAGTTTGTTTTTCTTAGACACAACAACTCTTTTACGTTTAGAAGCCTACGCTCAATAAAACTACACTAATGTACAATGAGTAAACAACCACAACTTAAACTACAGTACTGTACAGTCACAAATAACAATTTTGTTTTTAAACCTAACTTAGAAAATACATTGATGTGATAAATAAGCTTTGCAAAGGAAAGTAACACATAAACAATATAGTATATAAACACATACACACACACACACACACACACACACACACACACACACACACACACACACACACACACACACACACACACACACACACACACACACACACACACACACACACACACACACACACACACACACACACACACACACACACACACACACACACACACACACACACACACACACACACACACACACACACACACACACACACACACACACACACACACACACACACACACACACACACACACACACACACACACACACACACACACACACACACACACACACACACACACACACACACACACACACACACACACACACACACACACACACACACACACACACACACACACACACACACACACACACACACACACACACACACACACACACACACACACACACACACACACACACACACACACACACACACACACACACACACACACACACACACACACACACACACACACACACACACACACACACACACACACACACACACACACACACACACACACACACACACACACACACACACACACACACACACACACACACACACACACACACACACACACACACACACACACACACACACACACACACACACACACACACACACACACACACACACACACACACACACACACACACACACACACACACACACACACACACACACACACACACACACACACACACACACACACACACACACACACACACACACACACACACACACACACACACACACACACACACACACACACACACACACACACACACACACACACACACACACACACACACACACACACACACACACACACACACACACACACACACACACACACACACACACACACACACACACACACACACACACACACACACACACACACACACACACACACACACACACACACACACACACACACACACACACACACACACACACACACACACACACACACACACACACACACACACACACACACACACACACACACACACACACACACACACACACACACACACACACACACACACACACACACACACACACACACACACACACACACACACACACACACACACACACACACACACACACACACACACACACACACACACACACACACACACACACACACACACACACACACACACACACACACACACACACACACACACACACACACACACACACACACACACACACACACACACACACACACACACACACACACACACACACACACACACACACACACACACACACACACACACACACACACACACACACACACACACACACACACACACACACACACACACACACACACACACACACACACACACACACACACACACACACACACACACACACACACACACACACACACACACACACACACACACACACACACACACACACACACACACACACACACACACACACACACACACACACACACACACACACACACACACACACACACACACACACACACACACACACACACACACACACACACACACACACACACACACACACACACACACACACACACACACACACACACACACACATATATATACATATAAACACATAAACAATTTAATATAGCAAGCTAATACATGTCACTGATCAGGAAAATACAGAATAAGTGTACAAGCTACTCCTCATCCCTACAAACGGTGTCTATGCTAAAAATACCATACACTCATCATTTCGTGATCATTTTGGAATAGGCAATAGTCATTGATCAACATGGGTATCCATTTAGGGTCACTCCACCTCCGACCTTACAGCTGACAACGACCCTCTTTTTTATTTTAATTAACAAGGAAATTCTCTGTTTACAGCATATCCGGTCTCTTTTAAACTCTTAATGATCAATTTGGATAGCCACCCTTGATCAACTTTTATAGTTACTGATCTGCTTGCGTAAGCTCTTTGATTAATTTGGGTAGGCGCATATTAACTACAGTAGCTATTTAATGGGCAGTCATAAACTCGGGCAGCCACTGACCTACTTAGGTATCTTTTGATTATTTTGGAGCCAACTTTGATCAACTTACTCAGCCACCCTGTGATAATCTGAAGTAGCCACTGACCTATTTGAGTAGCCATTGGTTTTCATTCTACTTCAGACGACAACAACCCTCTTTTTTATCGAACCTCACACTGATAGCCTCTGTGAACCAGTATATCCGAACTCTTCTAAACTTTTAGTGATCAATATTGGTAGCCTCCCTCAATTAACTTTGGTAGCCACTAACCTGCTTCAAAATAAGCACTAATGATTAGTATGGGTAGGCAATGGTCAATTTTGGTAGACATTGGCGTATTTTGATCCTCGATTATTTATCACTTATAATATCGATGCTTGGATAGACAGCTGTGATCAACTTCAACAGCCACTGATCAATTTGGGTAGTCACTGATCTACTTGACGTGGCTACCCCTTGATCATATAGGCTACTAGCCACCTGTGATAACTTTTGTAGCCTTCCGTGATCACCTGTAATGAAATTCTGAGTGCTACAAAAAATTTAGCTAACTGATTGAAGCATGAAGGTATAATCTTTATATTATTTATCATATTATAATAAGATTACAACATATATCTTTATACTAACACTTTTAGAAATCATACTTTTAAATAATTCATAAATCACTGAGACTTCTACAGTAGTTTTGGGACAAAGTTAGTGGTAACTTAAAACTAACTCCCTTTAGATTTATGGATATTTAGTTTGATGCTTTCATATAACTCTAAGCCTTTAAATGATGAAAATTAACCCATAGAACCAGACCCATTATCATACTTTGTTCATAATAGATTAAAGATATTCTTTCTACGTCTTGAGCTTCTTATTAAACTAAATAAATGAGACTGAACTTCAAGGTCCCAACAAACGAAGCGAGTACAGTATGTATATATACCACCACATGGTAGGGGGTAATAAATACAATGTTATAGTAGTTTTTAAAAATAGGTATGAATTAACAGGAAAACTTATAATAAAAGTTGAACCATATGTTAACAAGTGATCTTTTCTTGGAGTGATGATTGAACTCAATTTTGCTAGCCAGGAAGCTTGTAATTGGTTAAAGACGTTGGATTTGGCTTTGTGAAAAATGGGCTATTGATCTTACATTTTGTCGTGAGTACTTAAGTATTTTGAAGTGAATACTCAAGTATTTTCACGTGATTACTTAAGCATTTTTACTTGAGAACCTAAGTATTTTTTTACACCAATATACAAGTAATTTTTTCTCCCATTGAATAGCTGACATGAAAAACACCTTACGATTTATAAATATATCCCCAACAATAAACAACAATTCACTTTGCCACACCTTGTACAATGGCTAATTCATCTCTTCAGTTTAAGTAACATCATCATCATCGGTTTAGCAGCTCCAGTCTCCCGAGTGTGCCGACAAGCCTCTTCAATCTTCTACTGTCCATGTATATTCTGTCTTCCTCAATTTGTTGCAGCTGCTGTCCTTTGAGTATTATGCCTTCCTTTATGATGCCCATCCATTTCTTTCGTGATCTCCCAATTTTTCTCTTGCCATCAACATCTCTTTCCAACCACATTTTTGCCATTCTCCCTTCTACCATTTTTCTTACATGTCCAAACCATCCTAACATTGACATTCTGATCTATTATTCAATTGTCCTACTACACCCAAACTGGTCTCTTATTCTGTATTTCTGATTATATCTCGTCTGGTCTTCTGCAAAGATGTCCTTAAACATTTCATTTCAGATGTCTGGATTCTGCTACGATCTTTTTTATTTAGGGTGCAAGTTTCTAGGCTGTAAGTTAAAATAGGCATAAATTATGAATTGAACATTGTTGATTTGGCTGTTCTCGGTACTTCACTATCTCATAACAAACATCTGACTTGGTGGAAATATGTGGCTGCTTTATTTACTTTATTTAGTCTGTTGGTGACTTCAAGTGTATCTGTACCATTACTAGTTATAGTACTTCCAAGATAGTTAAAGTGCTCTACATTTTTGAGGCTGTGATTTCCTAGTTTTAAGGTTACTGGATTTAAGTTATTTCCAACTGTCATTACTACTGTTTTTCTTTGCTGACTGTAAGTTTGAACTCTTTAAACTTGCTGTTCCTTAAATCTTTTCCTTGATATCCTGCTCCGTGTAACCCCAAATTACCACATCATCGGCAAACACAAGGGCACTAAACTCTGTCATTTCTCCTTTTATTTGTTTCATTATTTCGTCCATAACTAAAATAAATAGAAATGGAAAAAGTGCACTCCTCTGTTGTACTCCTCTTTTAGTTTCAAACCAGGATGAGGTGCTAATTCCTATCTAGACACAGCTTTGGCATTCTTGATACAACATGTTTACTTTCTGCATAAGGCTTTCTCTAACTTTTTTCTGTTATAGGCACTCCCATATTTTACTTCATGGTACACTGTCGTAGGCCTTTTCAATATCCAGGAATACCAAATGTAGGGTTTTGTCTTTTTCAATATGTTTTTCAATTAGTCTTCTAAGAGTAAAAATCAGGTTGGTTGCTGAGTGGTTTCTTCTAAAAACATACTGTTCTCCTTCTAGTTGATTTTCAGTGGCCACCCTTAGTCTCTTTTCTATGATATTTTTCATTATCTTTCAGTCCATGTGTGTGTCATATTCCCTCCATGTACCCCATGAAATACTAAAAATGGAGAGCAAATTGATACCTCTGTAGTTTTCACACTTCTTCCTTGAGTTGATTATCATAGTTGAACTAACAAGATCTGTAAATAAAATGGAGATATCAGTTGTTATATGAACATTATTTGATAGCATGTTTATGGTTGTTAATTTATTGTAGATTTGTTATATTTTTTGTGTTAAACACTCAAAGCTCTGAAAATCTCCAAGAAAAACAACCATGCATCAGTTGATAATTGAAAAATATTTAAAAGGTATTATTCAAACTAAGAATGTTTGTTTTCTCTTAATATATGTGGATAGGACAATTAATGCTTAGCATTCTCAAGTAGGCATATTTGTTTCAGCCAGCACTACCATGCCGGAATTTGGAATTGACCACATTCTTAGGGTGATTGGAGATGAGCTTTTATCTGGAGAACCCATTCTCAGACTGCCTTCTTTGCACAATGATGGCAGCACAGTTGAAGAGATAACCGTCAATGATGAATTAGTATTTCTTATACCTGGTGTTGAAGGTAAGTTTATTTACTTATTTTGATAGTGTTATTACATAAGTTGGCCATTTCACAAACTACCAAGCCACTGCAATAGTGTTGACAGCCCTGTACCGTCAGCGGACTAAAACATGCTGTTCTACTTCAACTGTGTTTATTATTATTATGAGTTATGGTGAGCACTTAATGTTTATTAAAAGTCTATTCTAGTAGACCATAAGTTAATATGAGTTTTTAAAATTTTAAATCGTTAAGAATGACATTCTTAATTAATTAAGATATTTTTGCCCTAGGAGTAAGTAAAAGTGGAGCAGCCGTAGATACAGTAAGAGTCTAAGGTATTGGCTTGCCACACAGTCGGTCTGGGTTCGATTCCCGATATGACCATTAACAGTTTTTACCCTGCCGTTTGCGTGGTTTGGAAGTCACGTTACGCCATTGGTCCCCAGGTTAAGTTGTAGAGAGGGCTTCTAGCCCTAACTTAACCTAACCTAACCTAACTTTGCCTGGTAAAATAAGACGATGTTTAACTTTTTAACTTTTTTTAAGAATTAGGTGTTACTAACAACACTTTTTTGTATTGTTTTATTAAAAATATGCAATACATATATATAAAACTGTTTTATATTATTATTTTTAGATGACTTTATATGATAAAACATGGAATATAAAATCAACTTTAAGAAAAAACTAATTTTCATTTTCATTGTATCGTTACGGTATAGAAAAATTAAGCTTTTTTCAGAGTCATGAAAAGGATTAAATTATACTGTAAAATTGTCTTTTAGTTTGTTGTATTTGAGTTAATTTATAATTGAATTTCGAATAAAATATTAAGTTTGATGATTTGTGTCCTTAGTGATAAATTTTCATCTCCTTGTTTCAGGAGTGGCTAGTGTTGTGGAACCTCTTGCCAAAAACTTACAAGCACAAGCCCTATGTTTGCAGTTTGACTATGAGAATAATTATGATTCCATCGCAGCCATTGCTGAAAGCCTTCTACCTGTAAGTGTTTGTAATCGAATGCATTTCTTCTCCTTTTTTTAGATATGAATTTAACAAAAAAATTGGATGTTTTCCGTTGATTCACTACCATAACCATAACTTAGGTTAACTTAACATAACCAAACCAAACCGTATGTAACATAGCTCAACCTAACATAACTGAACCAGACCTAAATAATCTAACCAAATCTAAAATAACATAACCTAAACAAACCTAACATAACCTTACCAAAGTAGTATTAGTGAATTAACAGAAAAGGTCCAAATAATGTTTAAAAAATCGGAGTCATGCTTTTCCAGCCCAACTTCAATGATTTCCCCTAATCAAATATTTTGTAAAAACTATATAGGTAAATATTTTACTTGAGATTTGATGATACTTTACAGTACGATATTGTGCAAAATTTATTAATACAAGAAATTCTGAAAGGATTATAGATTTAAAATATCAATACAGTTATTTATAATATAACACAAGATGTAATCAGGTTCTATAATTTAAATGTTTAATTGCAATATGTTGTCAATGAATTCTGGTAGTAAAACATTTAAAACTAAGAGAGTTTAGTTTCTGGAAATTATACTTAAAAATAAAGTGAAAAATGTTTTTAAAAACGTACATGTTTGGGTGGATGTGTCAGTACCAGTCGGCAGTCAATACGTGTGTAGGTGAGCGGTTTGGATAAGAGGGTATATTCAGTTTATAGTTGTCTTAAAATTATAAACTGACACACTCGCCCACTCCTGCATGTACAGTAGTATTCGGGATAGTAGAAAATTAGTACTATTTTACATAGGCAATTAAAAATTGCAGGTAATATACCCAAGATATGTTTATAAGCTCAGTTACTTTAACACTTATTGTAAATGTTAATGATTAAATTCATTCTTAAACTTTAAATTATTAATCTGTTCACATATCTATTATTTTTAATTATTTGTATTTTTACTTAATTGCTAATTTTGATCATGTTTTAGTCATACATTTATTTTATAAATTGTAAATTTTTATGTTTTTAAGGTTGTGATAATTTATTTTAACCTAGTCTCTTCTTATCTTTGCAAAGTAGAAAAGCTGCTTAATGTTATCTCATCTGTTAAAATAATGTTTTTTACTTGTAATTAATTTAAAATTGTTGTGCATTGAATATATTTTTATGAATTTGAATTGAAATGATACAGATTATTTGTTAAAAATTATCAATTTGTTATATGATTATCTGAAAGATATTGTTCAAATATTTGTCTTCTCTCTTAGTTTTAAACACTCATATCTTTATATTTAAGGCAGATTTGAAAGTCACTCCTTCTTAAGTAGAAAATATATTAACTCATAAAAATTTATAGGCGTTGATCTGGTAAATTCTGAAAACAAACACACTTCTAACAGCAGATTAGAAATGGAATAGAAATATTTTGTTGGATTGATATAATACATATGTTAATAATTTGTTTCAATTCCTTTCAGCATATCAAAAAGAGACTGAATATGACAAATAAGTTTAAAATAGTTGGATACTCATTTGGCTCTTTGGTAGCCATGGAAATAGTTCATAGATTAGAGAAAGAAGGGCGAGAAGGGACTCTTTGGCTCATCGATGGTGCCCCTGACTTTCTTCAAACACTTACCAGGAAGTTGATACCAGAAGATGATGCTGAAGGAGAACTACATTTACAAATTCAAATCATATTGAGGTTTATCGACTTGGTCTGGCCACAGGAATCAATAGCATGGGTAAGTTTTACACTATAGTACTTCTGTAAGAAAAACACCATCTTGTCATGTTTAATTCAGGATGTACCATGTAAAACGTTGCACCTAAACAGAAAAAAATTAAACATGTGAAATCTAATATAATACCAAGTTCATAGCTAAATCAAGGTTTAGTCACTAGAAATTTTTATAGTTTCTTATTTAGTTAAGTTGCTTTTGTTTTGTTATTTTTTGTTTTGTAAGTTATTACATTTTCTAGTACAATATTTTGCATCAGTAATTAACTGGAACAATCATAACAATTAACAATTGACATTAACATTGGAAAGAAATGATAACTAATGTATTAAATACTATAAACATAAAATACTGTATGATGTATGTAGGTGTATATTTGTAAGAAAAAGTATTGTGTTGTCAAAAACAAATCCAATACTATGCAGTTTTATGCTCTTTAATATCGAACTGTTTTTTTTTTTTTTATTATTATATTATTGCTAGATAATACACTTTGTATGAAACAGAATAGTTGTAAATACAATTTATTAGGCCTAAGCTCTTTTAGTGTGTTAAATACAAAGTAATGTAAAAAATCAATAAATGTGTTGATGAAAAAATTTTTAAAGCACTTTTTAAGCTTCTTTGCCTAATTTTGTTTAAATAAATTGTGGTTTTTTGTTTTGAACTGGAAAAAATCCCATACAGGTGTGAGCATTTTTTACCGTTAAGAGTAAAAATATAATGGTCAAAATCTCTTGAACCAATAATTTTAGTTTTTATTAAATCAATTTAGGGTTTTTTTTAAATCACCTACAAAATTGAAAATAGGGAGGTTTTAGGCTGTAGCATTGGAAATGACATAACATGTAGTAATTGCTCTTACTAGTTTGTCCATAGGTGAGTACTTCATAAATCCTGTTAACAATAAACTGATGAACACCTTGAACAGTAAAATATCATAAATTTAATACTTATTTATGCTTATTTAGGTTGAAAATGAATTAAGATCATTGCCAGATTGGGATGCAAGAGTGGAATTGCTGCTGAGCAGGGCACCAGAGGGCCTCCACAGCAAGAGGTTCCAAAGGCTCAGCATGCATGCTGCATACAACAGGATACTGTTAGTCCACAACTATAAACCTCTGGCAGAGAAAAGTTTAAAATGTAAAGTATCACTCATTCGTCCCTCAGAGGTATCCATGATGTCTGAAGAGGACTATGGATTAGCTAAGGTAAATTTAATGACTCAATAGGGAGGTTCTTTCTCAGCTAGTAAAATATTATGTAGAGGGAACATGAATGAATTTTATTGTGTAAATGCAATAGATTTTTTAAATTTGAGTCCTAAAAAATAATTACTATGATTGACTTGTAAAGTGACTAAATTATAGTTTTGGGATCTTCTTCTTACATGTGAAATTAAACTAACCAAATAAGGTGAAAGGTAGGCCATCCATCCTTATGCACACTACTGGGTGTGATCTGCCAACACATACAACTATTGGTGTTCCCACAATCACAGAGAGGAGCTAGATTACCTGCTATTAATTAGTCTAGCTTCTTCATATATACACATAAACAGAAAAAACATATAAAAGATTCTGATTTTAAGTATAGAGCATAGAAAGTAGTTACAGACAAATTATGATGCAATTTAAATCTACTATTTAAAAAAATTTAATTACTCAATCTAAAGCACTATCGAACATTATTAACAATAACAGAAAAGTTAGGCTAAAAAAGCCTAATGAGTAATACTCAGTCTTGACATCGGATGGCAGAGAATTAAATCAGTCTGAGCAAATTGCAGACTTCAAAAACGTTGTAAACCTAGGTTACAATGAATTAAGCAAACAATGTAATCTTAGTGCTGAACAAAGACCAAACCTATTCCTGAGTTTATTTATCTGTACACACTCAAAAATTATCCATAATAAAAGTTTTAAAGAGCAAAAAATCATCTGGTCTGGATGAAATATCATCAAAGATCTAAAAGAAGTTACAGGAAATATTGTAACCCTCTTTGCTAAATAATGAACTATTCTCTTGAAATAGTACATTTACCTGATGCTTTGAAAGTGTCAGTGGTAAAAATTATATGTATAAAAAGCAATAGCATTTCATGAGAAAGATTCAGGCCAATTTCACTCATACTAATGATTTCCAAGATTTTAGAATATGTTGTCTTTTATCATTTGACTGAGTTCTTAAAAACACAATGCTATTTTGGACAGTTTGAATTTCTGCAGGAAAGAACAACTACCTATGCAATGTTCTCACTTTCCTTGAGGGAGTCGTCTTCATTGATACAAATTTCCTAAGGAGATTTTTTTTCGATTTGAAGAAGGCCTTTGACACAGTTGATCTCGATTTCCTCTTTGCTGAATTATCACATGTTGGGATCAGGATTGTAGCTCTGAAATGGTTTCCTACCTATTTGTTGGGACATTATCAGGTGGAGGAAATTCCTGGTTTAATAGCTGGTTCAATAATATACTAAAGTCATAGTTAAAGGTGTTTCTTTATTTAGTCACTGTAGTGAATGGATGTTGCACTGTTATCGAAAACTTTCACAAAAATACTAAAAATGTAAAAGACTAAATCTAAAGTTATAATGGTATTTGTTACAGTATTGCCAGAATGCTGTGTCAATACACTTTGTGGACGGAAACCATCTGACCATCTTGGATAGCAAGAAATCAGCAGAACTTATAAACAAGCCCACTTTCGAAAAAGACAGTGCTGGGTTTAAACAGCCTCTTTTCACTGATACCACCAAAACAATTTTACCAATGGTAGACAGCGTTAAGCAAAAGTAAATATTAAATCGCATCATGTATTTATTAAAGTTATCGTTCATTAAAGTATTTCTATATACTACTTGTGTTATTTGTGCTACCAAGTATAAAAATGTGTATTTATATTTAAGGGCACACATAACTTTGAACTGTGTTTTAACTCTCTATAATTTGTCCTTAACCCTTCAACCTGTGATGGATTTAGACCTTTTGCAGCTCTAGGCAAACCTTTTTTGCAACCCCCCCCCCTCCGCCAGTGCCAAAAAATATTCAGATGTTAGTATCTTTAGCTAGTTTGGTAAATAGTACTTGTATTAAAGGGTAGTAATTAGTTAAACTGCCACCCGCTTAACACCGAGTGTGATTCACATTTTTTTCAGCAGACCAACCACGCAATAAATAACTCTAGTCTGTTTATTTTATCAAATTTAGCTGGTAGCTATTTGGGTAAACCGATAATTCCTAAAATTGTAGTATCATAAACACGTCACCTAACGGTCCTGTAGCAGCTAGACCTAGCACCATCAGTTTGGTTATCCCAGAGCCTCCATTGATTGGGAATTGAATAACAGGGATGCTATTGTACAAATTTTAAAATATAAAGAAAAGAGTAACGAACAATAAAACACGAAGAATGAGTAACAGTGCTACACATACAATAGCTCTGTAATACTCTACAATCAATTAAATGATTTACGCACAACAGCAGTTAAATCAATTAAGCATTTCACTTCGATCCCATATCACTAATTACTTGTTCCACTAAACCTAAACACTCCATACACAACAAATTATTTTTACTTTTTAATGAGACAGACTCAGTTTGGTGTTAATCAAGAAGAAATTGATCACGCTATAACGTGTTTAGTAATCGATTCTTAACTTAAAAATCAATGCTTTACTTTTCACGTAATGTTCAACTTGTGTATATATTGACTTTTGACCTGTGAAAGGTTAAGGCCTCATTCACAGATGCAGCACTACAGTATAGTTTATAACCCCGGGTAACCATAGAGTAACCAATGACAACGCTAAATAACTTCCCATTCATTTTTCATGAATGATGTCAAATTGGGAGCATGTGGATCCATTTCTGGCCAACATTTCCTGCCCTGTCCCTGCAAAATTTAATATCTAACATCGAAAAAGAATGAATAAGATGAAAATAGCTAACTACTGTAATTGTAATAGGGAAGGTTCCATTTAGGTATGTCCATGGGTGTGCCAACACATTAATATACTCAAGAAAATTTTATTTTAAAGCAGGCGCTACAGGTTATGACTGTTTATATCTTATAAACAACACACAACACAAATTTATTACAATATAAGCACGAAATACACAAACATATTATAATACAAGTACAAAATTCTCAAATTTGTGAATCCCTCTGGTCTGAGAAGGTGAGCGTGGTTCACCGAAATTGATCACCATAATATTTGTGAATTTTGTACTTGTAATATGTTTGTGCATTTTGCTTATATTGTAATAAATTTGTGTTGCGTGACGTTTACTTCTACTGTATGTGTACCAACACGTATTATGCTAATTAAAAAACTGTTTGTAAATGCCAGTCAGGCAAATTTAGCAATGAATTACAAAATTATTTATTGACAATTAGGAACATGGTAGCTCAATTGTTCCTGTGATTTAAAATTGTGTATGAAATCATGTGTAAGGAACCATAGAAAGGAGGTCTTACAAGAAATGCTTTTACTATACCATAGAAGAACGGCATCTCTTTTGTAAGTACTGATTGGTAGAGGGATATTGGTGAAGTTTATATATTGTTTATTGTTTAACTTTTATAAACTATTTAAAGTAAAATATACTGAACAGTTTCTTGGTTACAAATTAAACCGATGAAAATGAAATAGTCACATTCTTCAGAATGTATAGAAAACATCCTTTACCAAAAATCAAAGCTAATTCAATTCAATACATCTGGGGGAAATACCTTTCATAAAACATCAAAGTCACCACATCAGCTTTCTTTCCTCTATACAATATCCAACCTCACTCCTGTATTTTTTTTTTGTTTTTTTCAAAATGAATGTGACTCTGTTTTTATCATGTAAATTTGTTGCAATTCATGATAGCTATTATAGTCGGTGATATTCAGGAAGGATATTCTAACATGCAAGTTTTTTCCATCTTTCTACAGTAAAAAATAATTTTATTTTTAAAATACTTGTTGTATTTACGCACCAAAGCAACATTTAGCAATCCAAAATATGGGTGTGTCGGTTTTGTGGTTTGAAACAGTAGTTAAATGAGGCTCAGCTGAGATTGCTTAACGTCTCTTAAAGTATGTTGAACTATGAGGTGAATATGACGAGCAAATGAGTGTAGATGAATGAGTGTAGTCATTGTTACTAATTAAGACCTATTTATTAATAGCCCAATAGCTGGATGAACTAAGAGACCTACAGCTTTACGCGGAATCCGAACCATGTAGTGTTGGTATGATTTTCAGCTAACTGACAAGCCTAATACGGTACCGTACTCAGTTCTCTTCCCTACACAACATCTGAACCTTGACTACCATACAACATGGACTCGCCAGACTTCTCTTGTAGTGTCCACGTTGATGGTAACCATTGAGCAGATGCTGTGTTGGTATTATGAAGACTGAGCATAGAACCTATCGCCTAAAATCTCCTCAACACTTTTTCCCTAAGTAGCTGGGTTACAGCACTGCGCCACCAGTGTTTTTTTTGTATTTTATCTAGTTGTCATGTAGGCCTTCCCATACATACGTAGTAATTTCCAAATAAAAGGTAAATAATGTATTATAATCATGCCATTGACTGTGGAAATGACTACATGGGAATGCGCACACCTTGCGCAAGGTGATTGTTGTTAATAATGAGCTTATGCAATCGATAATTTGAAAAAAAGCCGGAAATAATATTAAAAACTTAATACAAAGAATAAAATACGGTAATATAAATAAATTTTAAAAGGAAACAAATATTTAATTAATAATGAATAGAAGGGTATTACAAACAATATAGTAATAAACTAATGCAATACAATTTTAGTGAAATTGTAGCAGTCAAAGAGTGCAACTTAAGAAAACTAATATGATATTACCTATAACACTTCTTAAAACCTTTTTATTTGTACAATAAACATTTCAACTGGAATGAGGTTAAGTGTACCTAAGATGAGGGAAGACATGAATATGACTATTGATTTTATACACAAATAGATTTCTCATCCAATTTTAAATTTTAAGTCACTAAATATCAGCTGTTTTTGTGGTCCATTATGGAGCGCCAGTGAAGTCCCGTGTAAATGTAGTGTAGTTTAAACAAGATGTGGTTGCGGGCTTCACTAACTAACAAAATTATAGGCACAAATATTCCTACTATATGGAATATCTATTGTTGGTTTATATAATCAAGGATATGACATTAATATAGGCTAAGTTACCTGTAGCTTCATCTTCTCTTTATCAATGGCTAGTAAAGTTTTTTTTTATCAATGGAGACTTAAAACCTCACCATCATATCAAAATGTCAAGAAGCAAGTATTTTTTCACACTTTCTTAGTTAAAAATTAAAATATTCAGTAACAAATAAATAAGCAACACAATCATGAACCAGGATCCCGACATGTCCAGGCGCAGGCACGGACAAGCCAAATTTTTAACAAAACAAAGTGAAAAAACAGTTGCTTCTTGACACTTAAACCTGATAATGGGGAAATAAGTTACCAAATGCAAAGTCAACCACTGACAAAGAGATTTTTAAATTATATGTTACTTACCATGTATTAACTTAAAACGAATTTGAAATATTGTAGTGCATCATAATATTCCGTCATTTCAGTTTTATTGGTGAACTGAACCAATTCGAAGAAGTCAATTTTTATTATATCCATCCCCCCACTTACTAGTAGCCTTGATTATATACACCTACAATAGATAAACCATCTAATAGGAATATTTGTGGCAGTAATTTTGTTAGTTAGTGTGGCCCGTGGCCCGCAACCACAGCTGTTTTAAACTGCATTACATTTACATGGAGCTACACTAGCGCTCCACAATGGACCACAAAAACAGCTGATATTTTGAGACTCAAAATTTAACATTGGATGGGAAATCTATTTGTGTATAAAATCAATGCTAGTAGTCAATATTCGGCAAATTATAAGCTCTATATTAGTTATAATACACTCAGTGGTGCTGACCCTTCCACCCACCCATACAAGTACATGGGTGATGTACTCCCACCCACCTACATATGTACAGTGATAATGACCTCCCATACATATACAGTGGTGATAAACCACACACCCATCCAAACACAAATAGTTGTATTGACCCACCCGCTCACCCACAAACTTACAATGGTAATCCGTGTATTTTTTAATGATGTATTTTCTCTGTACACTCCAGTCCTGTACTAGTACACCCACACACGTAATACTACTATACGTGTATGTACTGATGGGTTGGCCAATACTACCGTACGTGTAAGGGAGGGTGGGTGGGTCAATTACGCCGTACGTGTATTGGTGGGTGGGAGGACAATTGCCATTGTACATATACAGGAGAGCGGGTGGGTGGGTCAATATGACGTGAACCCCTCTGGTCTGAGGAAGGTAACTGAGGTTGATAGTTAATTAATATTAATATTTTCTAATTATTAAATTATTAGAGTAGAATTTTAAAAAGTGTTATTTTTAAGCTTCGTGGTTGTGGAGTGCACCCATTTTAACTGGCAGCTGAAATAATATTATGACACTGAATCCAGACTAGGTAACGGCAATGGAAATCAAAGCTGTTTAAAGAATTGCCATCATTACCCTTGACAGGCAACACACAGGCACCCAGTTGTCCTGGATAGTGGAAATATACTATATGTAACCCATCTACTTAAGGGGGGGGGAGGGTAAGTGTTGTGCGGATTTCAGGCGATGGATTCTGATCTCTCAGCCGTCTTGTTACTGTGCCAACAAATCACTGCTGTTGCTTGGGGTACGGAAGCCGGAGATGTCCATGTTGTTAGTAGCAGGGGTTCGAATACTGTCCAGGAAAGAGATAGAACAAAAAATTGGTTATTTTGCACACATGCAGTTGCACAGTGACTTGAGCAATAGGGATATATTAACATCCCTCAAAATCACTACTCGAGACCAAAGAGTGTTATGAGACTCGTGAGAACGTGTTGCAGTTGCACAGTTACTTGTGCCATGGAGATATATCAACATCCCTCACAAACACTACCCGAGACCAAAGAGTGTTACAAGACTCGTGAGAACGTGTTGCAGTTGCACAGTTACTTGTGCCATAGATATATATATCAACATCCCTCACAATCACTACCCGAGACCAAAGAGTGTTATGAGACTCGTGAGAACCTGTTGCAGTTGCACAGTTACTTGTGCCATGGAGATATATCAACATCCCTCACAATCACTACCCGAGACCGAAGAGTGTTATAAGACTCGTGAGAACGTGTTGCAGTTGCACAGTTACTAGTGCCATAGAGATATATCAACATCCCTCACAATCACTACCCGAGACCAAAGAGTGTTATGAGACTCGTGAGAACGTGTTGCAGTTGCACATTTATTTGTGCCATGGAGATATATCAACATCCCTCACAAACACTACCCGAGACCAAAGAGTGTTACAAGACTCGTGAGAACGTGTTGCAGTTGCACGTAACTGTATATTTGTACAGTAGTATTGGCCCACCCGCCCACCCATACACGTACAGTGGTATTGACCCACCCGCCCACCCATACACGTACAGTGGTATTCACCCACCCGCCCGCCCATACACGTACAGTGGTATTGGCCCACTTGCCCACCCATACACGTACAGTAGTATTCACCCACCCGCCCACCCATACACGCACTGTGGTATTTACCCACCCGCCCACCCATACACGCACTGTGGCATACACAATGCCACTGTACGTGTATGGGTGAGTGGGTGAGTCAATACCACTGTACGTGTATGGGCGGGTGGGTTAGTCAATATCACTGTACGTGTATGGGTGGGTGGGTGGGTCAATACCACTGTACGTGTATGAGTGGGCTGGTGGGTCATCACCACTGTACGTGTATGGGTGGGTAGGCGGGTCATCATCACTGTACATGTATGGGTGGGCGGGTGGGTCATCACCGTTGTACGTGTATGGGTGGGCGGGCGGGTCATCACCACTGTACGTATATTCGTGGGCGGGCGGGTCATCATCACTGTACGTGTATGGGTGGACGGGTGGGTTAGTGTTTATTGTCTCACATCATATATACAAGCATATTATGTGCACAAGTAACTTTGTGCCATAGAGATATATCAACATCCCTCACAATCACTACTCGAGACCAAAGAGTGTTATGAGACTCGTGAGAACGTGTTGCAGTTGCACAGTTATTTGTGCCATAGAGATATATCAACATCCCTCACAATCACTACCCGAGACCAAAGAGTGTTATGAGACTCGTGAGAACGTGTTGCAGTTGCACAGTTACTTGTGCCATGGAGATAAATCAACATCCCTCACAAACACTACCCGAGACCAAAGAGTGTTATGAGACTCGTGAGAACGTGTTGCAGTTGCACAGTTACTTGTGCCATGGAGATATATCAACATCCCTCACAAACACTACCCGAGACCAAAGAGTGATATAAGACTCGTGAGAACGTGTTGCAGTTGCACAGTTACTTGTGCCATAGAGATATATCAACATCCCTCACAAACACTACCCGAGACCAAAGAGTGTTATAAGACTCGTGAGAACGTGTTGCAGTTGCACAGTTACTTGTGCCATGGAGATATATCAACATCCCTCACAATCACTACCCGAGACCAAAGAGTGTTATGAGACTCGTGAGAACGTGTTGCAGTTGCACAGTTACTTGTGCCATGGAGATATATCAACATCCCTCACAAACACTACCCGAGACCAAAGAGTGTTATAAGACTCGTGAGAACGTGTTGCAGTTGCACAGTTACTTGTGCCATGGAGATATATCAACATCCCTCACAAACACTACTCGAGACCAAAGAGTGTTATAAGACTCGTGAGAACGTGTTGCAGTTGCACAGTTACTTGTGCCATGGAGATAAATCAACATCCCTCACAAACACTACCCGAGACCAAAGAGTGTTATGAGACTCGTGAGAACGTGTTGCAGTTGCACAGTTACTTGTGCCATGGAGATATATCAACATCCCTCACAAACACTACCCGAGACCAAAGAGTGATATAAGACTCGTGAGAACGTGTTGCAGTTGCACAGTTACTTGTGCCATAGAGATATATCAACATCCCTCACAAACACTACCCGAGACCAAAGAGTGTTATAAGACTCGTGAGAACGTGTTGCAGTTGCACAGTTACTTGTGCCATGGAGATATATCAACATCCCTCACAATCACTACCCGAGACCAAAGAGTGTTATGAGACTCGTGAGAACGTGTTGCAGTTGCACAGTTACTTGTGCCATGGAGATATATCAACATCCCTCACAAACACTACCCGAGACCAAAGAGTGTTATAAGACTCGTGAGAACGTGTTGCAGTTGCACAGTTACTTGTGCCATGGAGATATATCAACATCCCTCACAAACACTACTCGAGACCAAAGAGTGTTATAAGACTCGTGAGAACGTGTTGCAGTTGCACAGTTACTTGTGCCATGGAGATATATCAACATCCCTCACAAACACTACCCGAGACCAAAGAGTGTTATAAGACTCGTGAGAACGTGTTGCAGTTGCACATTTATTTGTGCCATGGAGATATATCAACATCCCTCACAAACACTACCCGAGACCAAAGAGTGATATAAGACTCGTGAGAACGTGTTGCAGTTGCACAGTTACTTGTGCCATAGAGATATATCAACATCCCTCACAGTCACTACCCGAGACCAAAGAGTGTTATAAGACTCGTGAGAACGTGTTGCAGTTGCACAGTTACTTGTGCCATGGAGATATATCAACATCCCTCACAAACACTACCCGAGACCAAAGAGTGTTATGAGACTCGTGAGAACGTGTTGCAGTTGCACAGTTACTTGTGCCATAGAGATATATCAACATCCCTCACAAACACTACCCGAGACCAAAGAGTGTTATGAGACTCGTGAGAACGTGTTGCAGTTGCACAGTTACTTGTGCCATGGAGATATATCAACATCCCTCACAAACACTACCCGAGAACAAAGAGTGTTATAAGACTCGTGAGAACGTGTTGCAGTTGCACAGTTATTTGTGCCATAGAGATATATCAACATCCCTCACAATCACTACCCGAGACCAAAGAGTGATATAAGACTCGTGAGAACGTGTTGCAGTTGCACAGTTACTTGTGCCATAGAGATATATCAACATCCCTCACAGTCACTACCCAAGACCAAAGAGTGTTATAAGACTCGTGAGAACGTGTTGCAGTTGCACAGTTACTTGTGCCATGGAGATATATCAACATCCCTCACAAACACTACCCGAGACCAAAGAGTGTTATGAGACTCGTGAGAACGTGTTGCAGTTGCACAGTTACTTGTGCCATAGAGATATATCAACATCCCTCACAAACACTACCCGAGACCAAAGAGTGTTATGAGACTCGTGAGAACGTGTTGCAGTTGCACAGTTACTTGTGCCATAGAGATATATCAACATCCCTCACAAACACTACCCGAGACCAAAGAGTGTTATGAGACTCGTGAGAACGTGTTGCAGTTGCACAGTTACTTGTGCCATGGAGATATATCAACATCCCTCACAAACACTACCCGAGACCAAAGAGTGTTATAAGACTCGTGAGAACGTGTTGCAGTTGCACAGTTACTTGTGTCATAGAGATATATCAACATCCCTCACAATCACTACCCGAGACCAAAGAGTGTTATAAGACTCGTGAGAACGTGTTGCAGTTGCACAGTTACTTGTGCCATAGAGATATATCAACATCCCTCACAATCACTACCCGAGACCAAAGAGTGTTATAAGACTCGTGAGAACGTGTTGCAGTTGCACAGTTACTTGTGCCATAGATATATATCAACATCCCTCACAATCACTACCCGAGACCAAAGAGTGTTATAAGACTCGTGAGAACGTGTTGCAGTTGCACAGTTACTTGTGCCATAGATATATATCAACATCCCTCACAATCACTACCCGAGACCAAAGAGTGATATAAGACTCGTGAGAACGTGTTGCAGTTGCACAGTTACTTGTATCATAGATATATATCAACATCCCTCACAATCACTACCCGAGACCAAAGAGTGATATAAGACTCGTGAGAACGTGTTGCAGTTGCACAGTTACTTGTACCATAGAGATATATCAACATCCCTCACAATCACTACCCGAGACCAAAGAGTGATATAAGACTCGTGAGAACGTGTTGCAGTTGCACAGTTACTTGTGCCATAGATATATATCAACATCCCTCACAATCACTACCCGAGACCAAAGAGTGTTATAAGACTCGTGAGAACGTGTTGCAGTTGCACAGTTACTTGTGCCATAGAGATATATCAACATCCCTCACAATCACTACCCGAGACCAAAGAGTGTTATGAGACTCGTGAGAACGTGTTGCAGTTGCACAGTTACTTGTGCCATAGAGATATATCAACATTCCTCACAATCACTACCCGAGACCAAAGAGTGTTATAAGACTCGTGAGAACGTGTTGCAGTTGCACTATAGAGTACTCTAACTGAAGGTATTGTCACTGCTATCTTGTTATTCAATGAATTAACATTAACCTTGTTAGTTATATTACTTTGCAAATTCTAAATAAGGCCTATTTAGAAGACTGCTGATTTTTAGAAAACTGACGTGACAGCAGGCACACTCCTTCCCCATTATTGTTATTAAATTAGCAAGCTGAATATAATAAAAATTCTTAAAAAGTCATACAAAAAGTAAATAAAACTTAAAATTTCAAAATTATAATTATTTGTAAAGCAATGAAGAAGCATTCAAGTAAAATTAATCCATACAGTTATATTTTTATATATTTTAAAGGTGAATAGTATTGAATGTGTTTTATTATTTCAATGACTTCCGTCACGTTTATAAAAGTAAAGTCGGCCCGATGTTTAAACTACGCAATCCGGCAATAGATCGATCACTGTAGGGCGATGTGACTGTCCATGTTCATGTTTGCACAGCTCATCCTGGAATGATTCATTGCCCAACTCCCAGGGAAACGTTTATATAATTCTACTAGTTAACAAAAGGCATAAAGTATTCAGTGAGTTTTGAACATTTCAGGAGATTGTTAATACTAAACAATCCAAATAGTTACTAAGTACCAGCACCGTTATATTGTAGTTGGTCAACTATATTTAAATTCATTAACTTTAATTTGGTCAGCTCCATTAAAAAACTTACATGATTAAAAAGAAATAAGTTTAACCAAGAGTATCTCCCACAAATCGATTCACCGAATGATGTTATACTGAAGGATTATTTTCAAATTTAGTTATGTATCCACACACAAAATATTTTAGTGGAAATTTAACAGATATTTATCACAAAACTACGTAAAATTACTCTTGGTAAAATCAAACTTGGGTAGGAAACGGGTAGGTTAAACCTGCTCATGAGAACAGTCCAAAAGATTTTAATTCTATAGTTTTTCTTTTTTTTTTTGGTTTTTAAATGTAGATGGATCGTTGTTTGTTCGGTTAAAGATGTTACTTCCTCCGTAGTGTTTTCAGTTTTTAAATGTTGATTTTTTTGCACTTACTAGTAAAATATTATACAGTTTTCAGCGGTACATATCCAGTAATTTACGACAGTTAATTAGGAAATAGTTAGTGAGCATCCCATAGTGTAGTGCATTCAGAGGAAGCATGTGGAACGATGGTTATAGGTATCAAACGAGGTGACTCATCCAACTGATTTTGAATTAATAACCAGTGTTATTCCAAAATGTGTACACTTTATAGGTCATTGGTAGACACAATCATGTAGGTTAGTGAAGCAGGTGTTTTGACTTACCCGTTTGATCATTACAACAGATACAAAATCTCAGAAGGACAATGTCTGTGATTAATGTGGTACTACACATAGACACTGTCGCCAGTGAATCCCTTCCTGCCAGTTAGATATAGGTTATAATCAATGTAAATCTTTATACATCAGCAGTAATCATTACTATCTTTGAGGGTTAGGAGGAATAAGGGAGGGACTGACAAGGTGCTGGCCCTGCAATCGAATGACAAATGGGAGAAATAACTGCTCGACCCATATTTGGGTCACTATTAAATGTGACCTCTATTTTGTTCTTCTCTGTGTATAGCATTAACTTTTGATATTTTTCTTAACAACAAAATTATCTGTCAGAAATGAATGTAATGTATTCGCCGGGCTATATGTTAAAGATGGCTCTCTTTAGTTTCAACTCCACATGTGTAAAGACAGTTTTTATTTATTTTTTTAAAAACATTCAGAGGAAAATTAATTCAATCGAACTAATTATTATAGTTACAGAAAGAAGTTTTAATTCCTCTTGAGAACAAAACACAGAGCCGGTCAAGCTGAAACACACCAAACCTGTGATCTCTGAACAACCGCCTCTGGTCTTCTTATTTAAATGGTATTTATTATTTTACTCTGGCTTAGAATATATTTTGAATTTGAAATTTAAATTTGAATATGAAGTTAACATCACAGTCCAAACGTTGCAATCATCCGAACGTTGTCATAATAAAATACTTTCACTTTCTGAACCACATTAGAGTCCAGCCCAAACGTTGTCACAATCTGGATCTTAGTCCGAATGTTCTCACAGTCCAAACGTTATCACTGACCAGATGTTTTCACAATCTGAATATTTTCTTACTCCAAACGTTGTCAAAGTAAGGGTGATTTTATTGCCTGAATGATGTTACTGTACGGACTTTAGCACAGTTTAATTGGGATTACAACCCAAACGCTGTCAGAGTCCATTTGTTGTCAAAGTCCAAACAATGTCATAGTCTCATTGTTGTCACAGTCCGAATGTTGTCTCAATACGAACGCTGTCACAGTTCGGACCTTGTTACTGTTTGGACGTTATCGTAGTAGTCTGAACGTTGTCACAATTCGGAGCTTGTTACTGTTTGGACGTTATCGTAGTAGTCTGAACGTTGTCACAATTCGGACCTTGTTACTGTTTGGACGTTATCGTAGTAGTCTGAACGTTGTCACAATTCGGAGCTTGTTACTGTTTGGACGTTATCGTAGTAGTCTGAACGTTGTCACAATTCGGACCTTGTTACTGTTTGGACGTTATCGTAGTAGTCTGAACGTTGTCACAATTCGGAGCTTGTTACTGTTTGGACGTTATCGTAGTAGTCTGGACGTTGTCACAGTTCGAAGCGTGTTACTGTTTGGACGATATCGTAGTAGTCTGGACGTTGTTACAGTTCAGACGTTGACACTCCGGCCGTTTTCATACACTGGATACTGCCACAGGTGAAGTTTACTCAAATTCCGAAATTTGTCTGTCTTAACATTGTCACAGCCGGTCTTTGACAGATTCTAACCGGTGCTACAACCTGAACGTTGTAACGGCCCGGAAATTATCACAGTTTGGACGTTATCGTAGTAGTCTGGACGTTGTTACAGTTCAGATATTGACACACTCTGGCCGTGTTCATACACTGGATATTGCCACAGGTAAAGTTTACTCAATTTCCGAAATGGTCTTTGCCGTCACCACTTCGGTTTGAGCACTCTAGCGATAGCGCCTTGTCGGTGACGGTGGGAGGGGGAGGAGCAAAGTACCGTACTGCCGTCACCACTTCGTTGTGAACACTTCAGCGATAGCGCCTTGTCGGTGACGGTGGGAGGGGGAGGACCAAAGTACCGTACTGCCGTCACCACTTCGGTGTGAACACTCCAGCGATAGCGCCTTGTCAGTGACGGTGGGAGGGGGAGGACCAAAGTACCGTACTGCCGTCACCACTTCGTTGTGAACACTTCAGCGATAGCGCCTTGTCGGTGACGGTGGGAGGGGGAGGAGCAAAGTACCGTACTGCCGTCACCACTTCGGTGTGAACACTTCAGCGATAGCGCCTTGTCGGTGACGGTGGGAGGGGGAGGAGCAAAGTACCGTACTGCCGTCACCACTTCGGTGTGAACACTCCAGCGATAGCGCCTTGTCAGTGACGGTGGGAGGGGGAGGACCAAAGTACCGTACTGCCGTCACCACTTCGGTGTGAACACTCTCGCGGTAGCGCCTTGTCAGTGACGGTAGGAGGGGGAGGAGCAAAGTACCGTACTGCCGTCACCACTTCGGTGTGAACACTCTCGCGGTAGCGCCTTGTCAGTGACGGTAGGAGGGTGAGGAGCAAAGTACCGTACTGCCGTCACCACTTCGGTGTGAACACTCCAATGATAGCGCCTTGTCAGTGACGGTGGGAGGGGGAGGACCAAAGTACCGTACTGCCGTCACCACTTCGTTGTGAACACTTCAGCGATAGCGCCTTGTCGGTAACGGTGGGAGGGGGCGGAGCAAAGTACCGTACTGCCGTCACCACTTCGGTGTGAACACTTCAGCGATAGCGCCTTGTCGGTGACGGTGGGAGGGGGAGGAGCAAAGTACCGTACTGCCGTCACCACTTCGGTGTGAACACTCCAGCGATAGCGCCTTGTCAGTGACGGTGGGAGGGGGAGGACCAAAGTACCATAGTGCCGTCACCACTTCGGTGTGAACACTCTCGCGGTAGCGCCTTGTCAGTGACGGTAGGAGGGGGAGGAGCAAAGTACCGTACTGCCGTCACCACTTCGGTGTGAACACTCGCGGTAGCGCCTTGTCAGTGACGGTAGGAGGGGGAGGAGCAAAGTACCGTACTGCCGTCACCACTTCGGTGTGAACACTCTCGCGGTAGCGCCTTGTCAGTGACGGTAGGAGGGGGAGGAGCAAAGTACCGTACTGCCGTCACCACTTCGGTGTGAACACTCTCGCGGTAGCGCCTTGTCAGTGACGTAAGGAGGGGGAGGAGCAAAGTACCGTACTGCCGTCACCACTTCGGTGTGAACACTCCAGCGATAGCGCCTTGTCAGTGACGGTGGGAGGGGGAGGACCAAAGTACCGTACTGTCGTCACCGCTTCAAGGTAGACATATGTGGTTTCTCTATAATATTTAACTTAAACTTTCGAAAATTGGACTCGAAATAAGCGTGAAAGTTAGAGATAATTTATTTGTTGATTCAAATTCATCTATGAAACACCTTAATATTTTAAATGATCAACTTTTACTAAAACTGTATAATTAATATATTATTATTAGCACATGTAGTATCATAATATTTGGTTGGAAATCAAAACTGTTGTTGTAATCACGATTGATGTGTTTGGTTTTCTATGAGTTTACAATTATTTCGTTATACGAGCATCAGTCGATAATAATTTATAAATCTTTCAATATCAGGGAAAGGACACGTTCAGAAGATTTTTCAGACTAAACGAATGAAACTGTATGTTAAAATACACAAATGTTCCTTCGAAAAAAATGTTAATACATAATTCATTAATGTAATAAAATCAGTCAATACAAAACCTTGGAGCAAAAAAATTCTAAGAACACTCACGGATTGACCCTCTCCCTCACAACACCTCTAGTACCAACTGATTCGAGTGTTGATAAGAGTTTGATTAACTAAATCAAATGCCCTGTAAAGCCCACGAAACTCCGCTTGTTTTATGTGGCTGGGAGACAAGCACAACTTCAGTTGACTTTCTCATTGTAAATCCGTACTGTCTGTCATTTTTAAAGTTTATCGAATTAAGATTTAAACAAAATTTTCATGCACTCTTTGAATATTTTTGTGACAGAAAAGAGAAATTTCATTCAACTCATGTTGTCGATATTTAAAGATTTTGGATTAAAACAATTAAATCGACAGTGCTTTGCTTCAAAGACATAAGAAAAACAACAGATGATTGTATTTTAATATCTTAATAAAGTAATAAAAAGGTTCTATCCTTTCAGTAACATTTTTTATAAGGAATTCAGTGAAGTTATCGTAGCCATTTGATTTTTTATTTCTAAGCCCTTTATGATATTCTAAACTTCCAACTTCACCATTAGTAGAAAGTTAAAAAACGTTCTACGATTGAGGAGTTTGAAGACTAGCCAAAGGTCTAATGTTACCTTTGACATTGTAAATATTGAGAGAAATTGTTCATTTCGCTGACATTGCTTTTAGGTTTGCGTCTTTGTCACATGGTCTATTCTTACTTTTTATGTGTAATATGTTTGTTTTATTATCAATAATAATTCCAAAAGGACTTAAACATCTTGCTTTGTTTAACTTAGCCTGTTGTTAATAACAATCATTGTTACAAAACATTTTAAATTTATACAAAAAAGAACATTATGAAATAACTTTTCATTAAAAACAAAAATCCAGTAACATCTAACTCTTCCAAAATCTCTTTTAACTGGACTAAGATAATGGGAAATGTTAGTTTTACTCATATACGTTTACACTTATACAACAAGGATAATGCATTTTTTTGTTATTCTAGTTGGTTTATTGAATAATAACAGAATACTATTACTATACATCACATCATAATAATACAAAACTTCTAAATATTACTTCAACGAACACATTTAAACCTATAGTAAACTGTATTCAACTTCATTTATTTGGTTTTCACTAAATTCATCATTACTATAAATTGCAGAATGACAAAACGTACAAAATTTCTACGCATTCATACTACCAATCTCCCCACCTCCAGTTCCGGTGTCAGCATACCAACTCTCTGGTCTCCAAGTTGGTCGTCAAAAACTGAACCGCAATATAAAATGCATGGTAGACTAGGAAGCTTTCAGCGTTGTGGTGATTTTTATACAATTTGGCAGTTTGTTGTAAAGGGGAGTACAGTCTTCGGGATGGAAATGTTTCGTACACTTTTGTTTGTTTGAGTTAGTTTAGACTACGGCCACAGCCATAGTCATCAGGGTAGACTGTACTTTCACCCCGAGCGGCGCGATGAGTTCACGCTTCGGCGCACATTTACTCTGTTTCAAATAACACGTAATAACGCAACGAATTCGAATTAAGAAATAAAAAATTATAAATAATTTTATATGTAAAAAATTTATTCTTTAAAACAAGCTGAAAGCCAGTTATATCGAGCAAAGGAGTGCTGAGATAATTAATATTAGTTAGCAAAATCTACAGCAGATACTATGAAAAATGAAATAAAAATTTAAAATTTGAGATTTACATTAGTTATGAGTTCTATAATATGGTATAACAATTTCACAAAGATTGGTCCAGTGGTTTTAAAACAGTAATTGTTTAAAGTCGAACTTCAATACAAAGGAGTGATAAAACGGGACTTTTTCTACATACCTTCATCTACGTTTTACATAAGTTATGCTAAAATTTATTTGAATATATGTATGAACGCAGAATTAAACACGCTAAATAATGGTGTAAATTGTTTTATTCTAGCATGAACGGTTCGCTTGTATTTAAAGCTTAAACTCAGGGGACCATAAATTCTAGTAGAAATAATGAAAGTTATTGTAAAATGTAGAGACAGAGTAAAGGCAAGATTCTTAATTATTATTTTAATTTGGCCTGCAAGATTCTCTGCAATAACATTTTTCGATTATCCGAATCGTTCTTTTTTGTAATATGAACACTCTCAAGAGCTGAATACTTGCACATGCTCCCCACAGTCTTACGACGTAGACTAGGTGGGGAGAAATTAATCCATAATTCTCCGCCTTCAGTTCCTGAATAAGGCAGTATATCTACATTATAGGCCCTCGGGTGGAGCGTTTCTATAGCTGTGAATAAAGTTTATATTTTCAACAGCATTAACACATTTTTGTCTCCGCACTGTTTAGGGAGTGTAGCAGCAGATTGGCTGTGTTGGAGTTTTCGGTGGCATTAAACTTTTTGTAAAGCCTATTCTTTTCTGTTTTAACTCGTAGGCTTAAGCGGCCGGTGTTTTTACGAAAAACTAAAGCCTCCGGTAACGACTGCGTCAAGGTTTTATTTACAATATTTACATCAACAAACGTTTCGCACATGCTGTAGAATGCCATAATGCCATATTGCATGTGCAAAACTGTTGGTGATGTAAATATTGCAAATACCACATTGACGCAGTCGTTACCAGACCCACCCACCCGCCCATACACGTACAGTGGCATTGACCCACCCGCCCACCCATACACGTACAGTGGTATTGACCCACCCGCCCACCCATAGACGTACAATGGCATTAGTTTTTAGTACTCCTTTTTGTATCCTCTCTGTATACAAGCTTTACCTATGAGGCGATACTTGTGAAACGATCGTAATTTCTTATTATAGGAGGAAATTAAGGCCTGGTGATAAAGCCCCCCCCCCCACTATTCTGTATTAAAATTCCATCAAGGAACTGGAAAAATTCTAATTATAAGAATTTGGATCCTTAATGAAACCAGTACTGGCTTATCATGTAATATAGGCATAACCAGTTCACTCTACATGTATGGTTAGGTGGGTCAGTGTCTCTTTACATGTATGTGAGGGGGGGGCGAGTTAGTACCACTGTACGTGTCTGGGGGGGGGGGGAATACCATAAAGCCTAAGGATATGGGAGAGCGACAGTGGAGCGCCTGGCAAAAACTAATATAACTGTCAGCCAAGAAATAACACAACTGCGACAGTGGAGCGCCTGACCTTGAGGCGCTCCACTGTCGTACCCTCGCGGGTCCAATGTGACAAGGGTTTTGACAAGGGTTCAAAAACTAAGGGGTCTTGATATCTACGGTGAGAGTGTGTTTAACTTGAAAGCAATAGACATATATTTATTAAAATAAGCATACATGTTATAGTATTTACATAAGATCCGGGTTTGTTAACAAATTTTACACTTCAAATTACTTTAGAAATAAAAAAGCCTTCAGGTATTGAAATTGTAAATATAAGCTACATTGAAATAAGCTGTTATAGTCCGATTCATTGACACGCTTCTAAGTAATAGAAAACGTTATTGTATAAGACGTAAAATCGTGGATTGGTTGGCGTTTGACGTATTCCTAAGTAACTAAGTAATTTTTCGTGGTCCTTTCTATTAAATCAAGGCTAAGCAGGTTGAACCGTCAATAATGTAATCATTTGAACAATAGCCATTAAATAATTCAAATCATTTAAGTAGGAGAAACTATTAGATTTAAGTAGGTAACTAAAAGGAGGTTTGTAAATTAATAATGATTTTATATTTTGTTTGTTTTAGAATATTGTAGCTTACAGATTGAATGTAAATAGTATTTTTTGTTTGAGTTTAAGTATTTTTTTAAATTTTAAGTTTCAAATATTAGTAAGTATAACCCAAATTATTTAGTTTAAATTTAAATGTATATTTATTATTTTAGAATGTTATACAAATTAATAAGTGTTAAAACTAAGAAATACATATTTGTTATTTACAAGCCAATTTGTAGTTATTGACCTTTTTTTGTAACTTCAATTTATTTGAAACAACTTGCCCAGTAATAAAATTAATATAATTTTGAAAACCCACTGCTTGGCTTTTACGAATTTGTATAAACTATGGTTGATATTTTATAATTAATACTCATGGGTTAAAGGGGCAAGTCATGATCAAATGAAGAGTGTCTACGTGTTCCTTTTACATAAAACTAAACAGTATAAAGTTTATAGTTTTTTTAAAAAGATGACTATAAATACATCATTATTTTAGTCCTCGGGAGTTGATGTGGTAAACATGATGTGGCCCACCTCCGAAGACCAAGGTAGATAGTGTGCATGAACAAGGGTAGATGTTTTCTATCTGTACGATTATAAGCTTGTTTTAAAACAAGTCTGCAATAGTTTAACCACTATTGCAAGTTTAATTCAAATAAAATTAAATATGATTAAGAAACGTGATTAATAGTTTTGATTGGTCTTTTAGGATAACCCCTACAGAATCAATGTTACACTTACTCCTACAAAATATGCAGTGCACTTAACAAAGTCAATATGATAGTAGCCGTTGTGATATTAGATTGGTAGGTATTTAGAAGGCCCCGCGAGCTGAGCTTGATAGCAGGTAGGAAGCAGGTAGAGTGCCGAGGACAGGTAGTTTTAGGTGCGACACAGGAGCGCCTCCCCAACCCTTTTCGGAGGCGCTCCTGAGTCGCACCCCTAGCGAAAATTATTTATGACAACCCCTTAGCCAGGTAAGAGGCGCTCCTGTGTCGCGGATTCTAAGGATATAGTCAGTTTTCAAAAACTATTGTGTCAAAATTGGGTTAGTTATAAAGGTTTAACTATATTATATAATATGTTGAGAGTGGGAAGCGCACCAAGAAGTGTTCTGACTGGCTTTGATCCTAATGATGGTTTACATGAGCAGAAGCTCGTCAAATTTGTATCCTAACACCAACGTGCTGAATGAAAAGTGGCTGAATCTTTAGCATCAAAGATCAAGAAGAGATTGCAAGTAGGTCTATACGCTTATTTTGTAATCCTTAAAACACTGGGATACCATTTTATTATATTTTTACGTTTATAAATTAATTATCAATAGTCCATTAGCTAAAAAATATCTCTTAGGTTTAATTTTAAGATATGTTACATTATTAGGTCATGTTCAATAAAGAAAACTAACAAGATCAGATTATGGCATAAAATTAAAACTAAAAGACAATTCAAACAGTCACATATATAACTGTGCATATACTACTGTCCTTTGCTAAATGATGAGCATATTCATTAATTATAAATAGTTTATATTATTTAAATCATAACTAAAAAATAGTAACTTTTTTACTAAAAAACATTTTTATTGCTTAGTAACAAATTTTCAATGTTATTCGATATTCAACATAATATAAATATTGGCATGCATTTTCTAAAATTTAGGTTTCTGGTACTGAATGGGTCACATTAATACTTATAAGGGTTATAAAATATCAAACCTAAACCGGAAACGATTGATTTAAAATCACTGTCAATACTCGTATTTGGAAAAGTAAATATTGTCTTATGGCTGGTCATATATAAATAAACAATGTCATTCACAACTCTCAGAAACATTGGAATTCATGTAATGGTCAGTTGAAAATTAACACAGGTTTGATAATGATTATTGAATTTAATTAACACTTCTAGTTTTACTGAATATTTTTATGGCTAGTCCAGACCACACAAAAAGTTTATTGTTTATGACGACATTCAATTTTCCTGATTAACTTAATCTGCAAAACTTGTTTCAAAACGTCCGCATTCCATTGTCAATAATTATTTATTGTTGTTCTTTAAAACTATCTTTTTTAAAGAAATTAGTTGTGGCAACACTGGCAAGATTTGTCCATTCCCGTAAAACAGATGTTGATTATTCCCTCTCTGAAAGCTGATGCCAGTTTGAGGTTAGGTTTTAATTTTACGCTTACTTAGTCGGTTCACTTTTGAGATGTGTGAAACCTCAGGTAAAGATTTTTATTTCTAAATACTGTAAGTTTAGGTTAATATTTTGTTCCAGCTTAATAGAATTTGGGTAAGAGTTTTTATTTTTTAAGTTTATTACTTTTCCCTTTTAGATTATTTTAGAAACTGAAATTGTAGGCATACAGTGTTATATACTTTTATGAATTAGTTCAGAGATTTAGTACATCTAATTGGTTGATCCTATTGGTTTTGTGATAAAGTTGATGTCTTATTTATTTTAAATAATCGTTACAAACTGTTCATAATGTATTAGTTTATTTTTTATTTGATTATTACATAGGACAATTTTTATCCTGCATATTTTTATTATATAAACGTTTTAATGTTTTAAAAACGGTCCGAATTCATTAAGAGATTAGCTCTTATTGTTTTGCTTGATTTATAACATAAACTATATAGATTTACTTATTTTTTTCTACAACACCAAGCACTTGGTGTTAAACAAGAAAACCTGCAACTAACTTATCTTCAACTATGCAATTTTCTTGGACTTACTTACGCGGAAGCTATTTTTAGTAGTTGTCTTTATTTTAAAATAATTTTTCTTTCGAAGCCTGTAGACACAGACCTCAATTTTGACGAGAATCTCAATACATTGCTAACAACGAACTGATTCAAATTCTTCAATATTAATGTAATTTATATGGTGACCTGAGATTACTCATTAGTTTTTAGCATATACCATATATTTTAGTACAAAGTACGGCTAACCTTAGAGTTTTACTTCATAATAATTAATTATTACGAAAAAGGGTATTTATGCGCTTTCTAGACGCCTTGCCAATATTGACTTTTTTATCACCAGTGGGTAGAATCAGGTCTATATTTTATGAGAATACACTTTTTATTCCGCGGAAATAACGTTATATATATACAAACGAAAGTTCTAAATTTTTGAAAGTGTTATTTTTCGATTTATCTACGCTATTTTCGTGATTTTTTCAAATTTTTAAAAATTTGGTGTAGTTTTTCGTGATGAACACGAATTTGAAAATTATTTTGGTATACAAGAATTATTTCTCGAGATATTACGAAAAAACCACGTGCGACACAAATCATCTATGGTGCCCAGTATGCACAACGTTAATAGGAGCTATGACTGGTCACTAAAAACAAATTCGCACGTATTCCTGCAGGTCGTCACGGAGGCCAGGAACCGAATTTAATGCAAATTATGAATTTTTGTTGAGTATATAGACCATGAGGATAAGTTAGGCTTTGTATGGTTTGGTAAGTAAAAAGTGTATTTTTCGGGCCGAAAAATTTGTTTTATTGAAAAACCAATTATATATTCTTGTTCAGCACAAAAAACAAGTAAAATGAAAAAAAATATTGAAAAATTAAAATTTTTTAAAAAGTTGTTTTTTTTCACTTTAGCATAAAAAACTAGTTTTTCGATCTTTCGATAAAAAACGAGTTTTCGATAAAAAACGAGTTTTCCGTAGCTAAAATCAACCTCCTCAAGAATTATAAACTCATAATTTACCACTTTTTCAATAAGAAATCGCATTTTCAGAGGTCTAAAAAGTGCATAATTACCCTAAAAAGCAATAATAAAAACGTATATTACAGTGATGCTAATAATGGTAAATACTTTCTTTCATATAATGTCAGTGAATTTAATTCGTGCAATACATTTTTAGAGTTACATGATTTTATAACGTAAAATGAAAGTTTAGCACAATATGGTTTGATAACTTAGTAAATAGTTTTTAATAATTGTGCAAGATTAATTAGCCCAACGCAAAGGTATAGTGAAAAGTCGGAAATTTACCTTTAAGCTAATTGATCGGTGGTGAAGTTGGTTAAAACCCAACTTAACATCCTTGATGCAATCTGAGATCAGTAAGGGTCAAACAAATTTTAAAAAAATAGGTTTTTCATTTGTCATTTAGCATTATGAAATTAATGATAGGCCCTACTTTAAGAAATAGGTCTTAGTTACTAACCGACTTTATTTTGCTTAGGAGCACTTGCCACACTTTTAGAAGTGCGAATTCGCTAAACGAAATGAACAACCTGCTCATTTATGGACACTTAGCGATTGTAGAATTAATTTATATTTTATTTTATAGTTTATACAAGTAGACTATTGATCTGAGCTAGGATTTTATTCAGACAGGGTGAGGGGGTGAAGCAGTACAGTACAAGGGTAATTTTGCTGATAATTCATTCAGTCTATGCCGATTTCGAACCAGCATTATCTCTAACCCAGGCTCAAAGTCCTGACGTCTTAGACCGCTTGGCCACCGACTCGTCCAAACACCCACCCAAACACGTACGGTGGTACTTGCCTACTCCTACCTGTACACGAACGATGGTATAGGCCATCCTCCCACCCATACATGTACGGTGGTATTGCATCGACCACCCACACACCCATAGTGTACAGTAGTGTTAGTATTGGTAGGACAATAATTTATTTATTTTGTAAATGTAGAAGATGGACTAAGACAAGTTTAACCTCTGTGACTTGTAAGATTTTGAAGTTAGGCTTAATTAGGACCAGTATGGAATACACTAGAGAGAATCATATATTTTAGTTTAAGGCTAGGTGACAAAATACGTGTTTATTTAGAAATAAATATTTAATATCAATAATGAGTACGTGAACATGGATTACAGTGAAAAGAAATATGAATCTACGTTCAGCGTAAGGCCGGTATTTAGTTACGAGTTTATAGTGAAACCAAAAGCAGTTTTAAAGCCCTTTGGCAAACATAGAGGATTATAGAGAGAACATTATTAACCTAGGTTAGGTTTCAGTATAAATAAGTTAGTAAAATATGATCAGTAGAAGTAAAATTTGTAGGTGAGCATGCGGGTCTATTAATTTGTAGGTGAGCATAAATGACACTATTAACTTAGCTTAAGTTTAAGGCCAGTAGGTAAGCACAAGGGTCTACATAGACGACACTATTAACTTAGCTTAAGTTTACGGCTAGTAGGTTACCATACGGGTCTACATAGAAGACACTATGAACATAGTTTCAGTTTGACCAAGAGGTGAGCATAAGGGTCTCCATAGACGACATTATGAACTTAGTTTCAGTTTGGCCAGTAGGTGACCATACGAATCTCCTGAGACAACACTAATAACCTAGTTTCAGTTTGGCCATTAGGTGACCGTACGAGTCTCCTGAGACAACACTAATAGCCTAGTTTCAGTTTGGCAAGTAGGTTAGCATACGAGTCTCCTGAGACAACACTAATAACCTAGTTTCAGTTTGGCCATTAGGTGACCATACGAGTCTCCTGAGACAACACTAATAACCTAGTTTCAGTTTGGCCAGTAGGTGACCATACGAGTCTCCTGAGACAACACTAATAGCCTAGTTTCAGTTTGGCAAGTAGGTTAGCATAAGAGTCTCCTGAGACAACACTAATAACCTAGTTTCAGTTTGGCCATTAGGTGACCATACGAGTCTCCTGAGACAACACTAATAACCTAGTTTCAGTTTGGCCAGTAGGTGACCATACGAGTCTCCTGAGACAACACTAATAACCTAGTTTCAGTTTAAGGCCAGTAGGTGACCATACGAGTCTCCTGAGACAACACTAATAACCTAGTTTCAGTTTGGCCAGTAGGTGACCATACGAGTCTCCTGAGACAACACTAATAACCTAGTTTCAGTTTAAGGCCAGTAGGTTAGCATACGAGTCTACATAAATGACACTATGAACCTAGTTTTAGTTTAAGGTCAATGGGTGAGCATATGCTGGCTAAGGCTCCGGACTACGGAGGGCACGGTCCATGTTTCGAATCTCCAACTAAGGTGAAGGTCGGTACCTCACTTGTTGATTAAAGTTCGCGCACATGCCAAGGCCAATGTGAACTGGTGAGTGAAGAGTTTATATCATGATATATGATATATATATATATATATATATATATATATATATATATATATATGATGCCACGTCATTACTATGATCTCGAGCATCATCTGCCGAGGCGTGGTGCCTTTGTGGAGGTGTTTTTAATTGTAATCAACCAATTTCATCATTAAAATGGAAACTAGGGTAATATATCGCAAATATATTCGGTGATCATATGGGTGTGCATATTTTAGACCATGAACTAAGATCGGTACAAGTAAGGCCAGTTTACGGCTTGTACTTAAGGAGTTCAGAAAGAGAGAAATAATTTCAATCTAACTTTAATTCAGTGAGTATTCATACGGTTCCATGCATAGAACATTATGAACCTAGTTAACGGTATGAACAGTTATTTTTAATGCTGAGTTGACAAGCACAAATGTATATAGAAAAAAAAATAATTTCAATGTATGTCCAACTTAAGCGTAGGCCTACTCATGGGATGGTGGAGAAGGCAATAAAAACCCACATAATATTTTACTCCAGTCTGTTTTGTTGACTTTAAAAAAAGGTATTAGTGTCTTCATTTGATTCTTGGTGGAATATTGATGGTTTGAAAGAAAAAAAACCTTTTGTGTCAAAGGGGTTATTATAAATTTATGTCCTCTTTAAAAATTTTTAGGTTATTTTTGCAGGATGTTGCTAAAATACTATGCTGTGGTCCAGTTTAAAAATCAATCACCAATATCATGGTTCTATCGAAAACAAAGATTTTATCCTCAGCATCAAACTTGATGGAAAGAGTAAATGATCTTTATTTTCTGTTTACCCCGACGGTTACATTATGGTTCGATGAGAAAACTCTGTGTGTTAATCCTAGGTCTATGTTGAAGGCAGGTACCTGATTTGCATAGCAGATCTGTTCTTGTCAAGACATATTGTAGACATATATGGGTCGATGGAGAAAACAGTATGCGCGGAAGGACTGAGAACAGTGGTATTCATTTTATGGCAGTCGAAGATATTTCAATTGATGTTGAGATCTACATCACTCAATTGATTATATTATTCCATACGATAAGGAGGGGCGATATATATCTTGTTTCAATTTCAAATCCGTCAGTGAGTTTGCGGGCAATTGGAAGGACAATACAATTAGCAGATTAGTTCCAGTCGGGGTTATAAATTCTGAAAGGATGAAAAGAACGACATGATCATAGAATTAGTAATAGACTCCTGTAGGTAACCCCAAGATTTGTTCTAGAGGGCATTACGATTTTATATAAATATAAGCAGATTATGGACTGTTGGGAAGAAGCAGCATTTCCTTAAGTTCAGTTTAAGAGTACCGGTAGTCGATGAGGGTGCGGGTCGATAGGTAGGACGAGGTGACACCCGCAGTCGCAGGTTCGTCTCACCGATATTAAAATCTGCGATGTGTTTAGGGAGGCTGTAGGATAGGAATCGATGGTCTTGAAGTGGGAGGAGGCAGGCGCAAGGCGGCAAGGCGAGGGCTGAGTCTCGACGGCGGCAGTGGGTAGCGGGACGGCGAACCGACCAGATAGACATGCGCACCCCTATGTCGCTGACGCTGCTGATCGTCGCGCTGTCGTTCGCTCCGCTCTCCCTCACTGGTGAGTCTTGCCTTACTGTTCATGCCACGTGACGAGTACACCGCCACTCAAGAGCACTCGCACGATATTACTTATCCATCATGTTTGTCAACTTTTAACGTCATAAATGACAATTTAAAAGTTAAACAAATACTTTTTAAGAAATTGTATTTTTATGTTAAATTAATAGTTACGTTGTTTACAATTTTGTTTTTGAATAGAAAAATATTAAATATGTATTATAATCACTGTACTTAAAGTATAAGTACTCAATATTATATATATATTATGATATACGCAGATAGGATTGGACTAAAATAGCGTGTTCATTATGGTAATTTTAAAATGTAGAACAAGTTGAAAAGAAAGTTAAATATTTACGTTAGGTGTTTTAAATTTAGTACTCCACTAAAACCCAATGATAAACAATTAATGTTACGATGCTGTTTCCTAAAAAAAGCGTTCACGTTATGGTTGTATTGTTGTATTTATGGTTGACTGACGTTTTTCTTGTATTTAAAACGACTAGAGTTAACAAAAGATCGACCTATCTAAATGAAGAATCGAACCTTGTATCTAAATACCTACATGGAAGTGATTAATAACTTTATAAGACCCACAATATCAGGACGGTTACAATTATTTAAACTGTACAACATTTGTTTAAACATTTAAAGCTGAAAATATTTTTGAATGGTCAAAATCTAAAGTTATCGAAACAAATTATTTGTTTTTCCCTAAGTAACAAATTTGGTGTCTTTTCAATAATAAAATAAAATAACTTATCATAATTAGACTTTAACCACGCAAAAGTCATTGTACACAATGAAACAAAGTCACGAGCAATTAAAAGTCAAGTTAGCCACTCGCTGAGTGGATAGAGTTTAGCAGAATGAATGCTTTCAGATACGTTTTGAATGTTTTGCTCTTTAATCTTTTGTGAGAATTTGTTTACAAGTCATATTCCTGTATAGATTGGTCATTATTTTGGTTCTATATTCTATATCGGTTCTATTATTGGTATTGAAATTATGAATCCAGTTTCTGGAAGTGATGAAATCTCTGTAATTGAGCATTACATATTTCGAAAAATAAATTATTAAACTAATTTCTGACTTTAAATCTTTTTCAAAATGAGATAAGTTGTCAATAGCAGCCTCCGCAGTCCCCAAAGTAGTCGTCCAGAAGTACAGTAGACCCTCGACATTACGGATTTAACGGACAGCTCGCAGCTGTATAATAACTATATACCGTGCACTAACAGATTTTTTATACAACATTTATAGAACCTTGACGGGTTAATCACTTTTATACGATGTGTATTTGTATATTTTATTAAGATAACACGAGATGCAGCATCACAGTTAGTTTTGATTAAGTTATGACAATCTCATAACAACTTGGGGGTGAATTCACCCTGATTTAACGGAAAGTCGTCTTTAACTGACTAGAGATTGCTCCATATAGTCCGTTAAATCGAGGGTTTACTGTTCTTCTCTGCAAAAGTAGTGGAATAACGACTCAGCGTTTATTTACATGGTAACTCCAAGTCGCTGTCCCTTCAACAGTTTCTTCTAAAAGAGTATTAGCTGTTTATTAAGTAACTGTGATGATTAATCTATTGCTATTTCTATGGCTTCAGGAGAATAAGGCTAATTTTTTTTAAAAATTCTAAAGCAAGCACTTTGCCTGAAATTAATTTCTAAATTTATTTATAGCCTTATTAACGCCAGTACCAGTACCTAAATTCGCAGAGATTTTTGCCGACACAGAAGGGCGCGTCACCAGGACATGACTTGGCTTATTATTATTTTGGCTTATTATTATTATTTTTTTTTTAATTAATATAATAAGGCTAAGAATCGCAGAGGATTGTTCGGTTATTGGATTTTATACTATTTCGTCGGGATAGTTTTATTTATGAATTATAATTAAATGCAACGAACTTATTATGAAATAATAAACATATAATTAAAAACCACATATATCAAGATAAATAAAAATAAAAAAAAAAACAGGTGAGTAAGTTATTTAAAGAGAGTTATGTGAAGTTCCAGTGAGACACATCAAACTCAATCCCAATACTCGGTTGTTTTAATGCTAAATGACGTCTCTTAATTGATTCAAACAAACACTCCCGATTCTGTTTCTCTCTATTTTGTTTGATTGCACACACAAATCAATCCATTTATTTACCAAACGTATGATAATTAGTTTTTAGTCTGTTTGAAAAGGATAAAATACACGAAATTTGTACGTAATTAATGAGTAATGTAGATATTTACTTCTTAATACATTTAGTACCAACAATAATTCGTGTATAAATATAATCCCAACTATAAACATTGTGGTATTTAACTAAAACTGTGGGTTATTGAATTTCCGTAAACAAATCCTTTATTATCAACTTCTTTGTCGAGTGTTAGTTTTTGTGAGCCAGAGTATATATGTTACCTGTGGTACAACACCTGGACCCAAGTTATCGCTGATTGTAAGTCAGAACACTTGTTTCACAACGACTAGACGTTAGGTGTCCTCGACAATGCCGCTCAGTACATGGATCTCCACTAACATCCTCCTATGACTAGACGTTAGGTGTCCTCGACAATGCCGCTCAGTACATGGATCTCCACTAACATCCTCCTATGACTAGACATTAGGTGTCCTTGACATTGCCGCTCAATACATGGATCTCCACTAACATCCTCCTATGTATAGACGTTAGGTGTCCTCGACGTTGCCGCTCAATACATGGATCTCCACTAACATCCTCCTATGAATAGACGTTAGGTGTCCTCGACAATGCCGCTCAGTACATGGATCTCCACTAACATCCTCCTATGACTAGACGTTAGGTGTCCTCGACAATGCCGCTCAGTACATGGATCTCCACTAACATCCTCCTATGAATAGACGTTAGGTGTCCTCGACAATGCCGCTCAATACATGGATCTCCACTAACTTCCTCCTGTAACTAGACGTTAGGTGTCCTCGACGTTGCCGCTCAATACATGGATCTCCACTAACATCCTCCTATGAATAGACGTTAGGTGTCCTCGACAATGCCGCTCAGTACATGGATCTCCACTAACATCCTCCTATAACTAGACGTTAGGTGTCTTCGACATTGCCGCTTAATACATGTATCTCCACTAACATCCTCCTATGACTAGACGTTAGGTGTCCTCGACATTGCCGCTCAATACATGTATCTCCACTAACATCCTCCTATGACTAGACGTTAGGTGTCCTCGACATTGCCGCTCAATACATGTATCTCCACTAACATCCTTCTATGACTAGACGTTAGGTGTCCTTGACATTGCCGCTTAATACATGTATCTCCACTAACTTCCTCCTATGACTAGTGGTTAGGTGTCCTTGACATTGCCGCTCAATACATGGATCTCCACTAACATCCTCCTATGACTAGACGTTAGGTGTCCTCGACATTGCCGCTCAATACATGGATCTCCACTAACATCCTCCTATAACTAGACGTTAGTTGTCCTCGACGTTTCCTGTCTGAAGTGTTTCTTTTTCACTCTCACTGGGGTATAGTGTATGATGTAAATTATATCATAACACAAGAGCTAAATATTGATTAAATGAGGGAAAATCTCTCTAGTAACGGAAAATATAACAAGACTTTCTATAGAATGTCCGCTTTCTGGCAACTTTAACACCCCCTTGGAACCGTCTTTTTATTGAACAAGTTTTAATTATTTAGAATACCACTAGTTTTAATTGTTAATGTAGATACTCTCTTATCAGCCGGGAAGTGTTCGAAATAACTTCCCAGGTAAGACAATGCGGTTAAGAGAATGTTAATAATAATATTTAAAAAACTAACCCTTCTATTAATTTAAAATTTAGTAAAATTGCATATTCGATCTTCTGAACCACATAATAATTACAAATCCACAACAGTGTCATAAAATTAAACATTGAAGAAGAACATTATATAATGACAACTTCGTTCTTCAATTTTTATAAACACTAAACTTTGCTAATTTTACTATCTTGGTTTTTAATAACAAAGACTCCATAAGGAGTCGGTATTTTCTGATGGAGTAAAACAAATTAAATGGACTTAAACCGTTTTCAAACATTACAATTTTATCATTATGAATTTAGAAGTATCAGATAATATTCTTCTGGATTTCCTTTAATATGATGAAGTTTAGTTATATTTTAATGGTTCAACTTCAGTACATTTTTAAGTTTTATGCCACTCTTCAAGCAATATATTTTGTTGAGTAACAATAATGTTCTAATCGGTACATACTATACTTCAATATATTATTAAATATTCCCATACAATTAAATTAATTGGAACATTTGAAATATAACTACGATTTAGACTTCAATTTCTGAATGTAGTTTCAAGCCTAAGTGGGTTCTTCATAGACAGGTTTTACATAAAAAATATTTAGGTTACTAGATTAAAGTATATGGCACGTAAACTTCTGACCAATATTTAGGAGTGTAGAGAAGAAGGTGCAATTCGGTGTAGATAAGTGTGTTGAGTCTTTGTCGATATAAGTCGTAGAGAGGGTGGACTGACTGATGGATATCACTGTTGGTAAATATTCTATGATATCTTCTTTCTTTTATTCTGTAGATTATTCGTAAATAATAGCATTGATTTTGTACACAAATAGATTTCCCATCCAATATTAAATTTGGAGTCTCAAAATATCAGCTGTTTTTGTGGTCCGTTGTGGAGCGCTAGTGTAGTCCCATGTAAATGTAATGCAGTTTAAACCAGCTGTGGTTGCAGACCTCACTAACTAACTACATTACAGGCACAAATATTTCTATTAGATGGTGTAGGTGTATGTAATGAAGGGTAGTAGGTTTGTGAGGAGTGCGTGTTAAGTTTCTGTCTGTGTTATTTTAGTTTGATGTTTTTATCCAATGTGACTGTATATTTACAAATATCTAACAAAATAAGAATTCTTTAGGCTAGTAATACACTGATTTAGGCTTACTAATTAACTTTAGAGAAATATAAAATTCAGAAGATGCGAATATACGTGTGTGGTTTTGTAAGCCACCCGACAGTGATCCCTTGCATGGGTTCGCGCTCGTCGTTCTATCTATGTGGTATGATAATTTGATTTATAAATATGCAATAATATACAATGATTTTAACTCGTTTTTCGTGTAAAATAAATTACAAACTTAGCTCACTTTTAAGGTAGAAAAATATAAATCTATAAATATCTAACTATTCAGTTACATACTATAATGTTTTATGTCAAAAGTTATTAATATCCTCATAAAAACAACTCTCAACCTTTAGTTAAACCCATGACTAGCTTTGATGAAACTTTTGTACATGAAATGTTTATGTTAATGTTTGTGTAAAATGTTATGTTATTGGAAAGACCATTTTAATTGAGCGTCAATAACAGTTTTATACGGGTCAGATTTGGTTCTACAAAATCATGTTCAAAATATAATTCTTAAAAAAAAGAAATAACGAGATAAAAATAGTAAGGCAATACTATGTTTAGTGTCATAGTCTAAAATATAAACAAATACATGCATAAATTTAAATATAAATAATTATTTAATTAAATATATTAAAAAATAAAGGAACAAGACGTTTACATTAACTACCACCTTAAATAACGTGTGCAGATACGTTGTCTAAAAATGACAATTTGTTATACACATTAACAGAAAGATTATCATTGTTCGTGTATGAGAAGAGGTGTGTGTTATCACTATTTTGTGTGTATGGTATGGGTGGGTCATCTTCAACGTAATTATGTGGTTGAGTGGGTGGGTCATCATCACTGTGCGTGTATGGATGGATTATCACCATCGTACGTGTATGGGTGGGTCATCACCACCGTAATTATGTGGTTGGGTGGGTGGGTCATCAATACTGTGCATGTATGGATGGATTATCACCACCGTACGTGTTTTGGCGGGTCATCACTACTGTACGCGTGTGGTTGGGTAGGTGGATCACCAGCTCTATATACGTATGGTAGGTGATCGATCATTTGACATAAATTACTTAATTATTGTGATTTTTTGTAAATTGCTAAGATTAATTTAAAATGAGTTTATAACAAAATTAATAAATATTCTCAAGTTTACGAACACAGTTTTACGACGTACTCCCACCAACCCTGCGAACAATAGTTATATTTGTTTTTTATTTATTTCAGTTTGCATTCTAATGTACTTAATTGAATTCTAATGTAAAATAAACGTTTGAGGTAGTAAAGACTATACCTGAAACGTTAGGTTTTATTTAACCCCTAACCTTTATCAGGCAGTGTCCCTGATATCCAGCAAACATTAGCAAAGATATCGACGTCTTGGCACGCCAAAATCCATTCCTAAGGATGTTGGGGTTGTTGAATGATGTTTATGATATTTTAACATGACAGTACAAAAACATAAAGTCAAACATCTTACTCATGTTGCATTAAAAAGGTAGGTTGTGTTTTCAACACTTAAAATTTTAGCCTACATTGTAAGTTTTGCTACAAATCGTAAACTCATTTATAGATTTCAATATTTTTCAGTTACATATACTTTTCCTTTGATAAGTTATAAATATGGAATAATAATGTAAAATATAATCACCCTCTTTTTCCAGACGAACATTTTCAATTTTTGTAAAACGTCTGAAAAGGTATTACAGTTGCTATGATAGAAGCTTCACTGTACTATTTCAATCCATTTAAGTTACAGTGCGTTCATCATGAGTACTTACTTTGTCATTACAGTCTATTATCTTTATAAGAATTTATTAAAACATTTAGGCTAGGTAAAAATTTAGGCTAAATTTTTGGGACTTTCATTGTTTTAAAGACGGTAATTTTAAAAGTGTATTTTAATTAATGTTTAGTTTGTTACATGCCAATCAACAGTTCAATCACTCAACCTTTCAATTGTTTTTGTTACAAGGAGTATATTCGCAGAAATCATGCATAATTTTTTTTACTTCACTTGCCAGTTCACATGAACCTACATGCCTGTGCTAGACTGTATTCAACGAGTAAAGTACCGACCGTTGGCTCAGTGGGGATTCGAACCTTGGACCTTGCCCTCCACATTCCGAAGCCTTAGCCACTTAGCCACCTCGTCAGCAACCATTAAAATAATTCATAACTCATAATCTATAATCACTTACAGGTTGTTCAAACTTCTGTTGGTTCGAAATTTTTACTCTATAAAATATGTTATTTTATTTCAATTTAGTATTCCACCCACACATTTCTGTTCAACAACCCTAAGCAAGTTGCCATTTATACGCAATATTAATGTTACTTCACATTTTGTTGAGTTTCAAATTGATTGATCGGATGGTTGTATAGCTACACACCACATAGGGACTGAGGTTGTGTATCTATACTGGTGTGATTAACTGTTCAGAGTCACTTGGTTACAGTAATAGGGTTAGTTATATCGTGGCTTCAGTGGAGACTGAACCTCCAGTATATTATACCACAAAGGCGATAAGGTCGTATAGCTATCCTGGTGTGACTGTGTGTATAATGTGGCTACAGTGTTAAGGGGACTGAACCTCCAGTATATATACCACAAAGGCGATAAGGTCGTACAGATATCTTAGTGTGACTGTGTGTGTAATGTGGCTTCAGTGTTAAGGAGACTGAACCTCCAGTACATGTACCACAAAGGCTATAAGGTCGTACAGATATCTTAGTGTGACTGTGTGTGTAATGTGGCTTCAGTGTTAAGGAGACTGAACCTCCAATATATATACCACAAAGGCGATAAGGTCATACAGATATCTTAGTTTGACTGTGTGTGTAATGTGGCTTCAGTGTTAAGGAGACTGAACCTCCAGTATATGTACCACAAAGGCCATAAGGTCGTATAGCTATCCTGGCGTGACTGTGTGTGTGTGTGTAATGTGGCTTCAGTGTTAAGGAGACTGAACCTCCAGTATATATACCACAAAGGCGATAAAGTCGTATAGCTGTCCTGGTGTGACTGTTTGTGTAATGTGGCTTCAGTGTTAAGGGGACTGAACCTCCAGTATATATTCCACAAAGGCGATAAGGTCGTATAGCTATCCTGGTATGGTTTTTCGTTTAATGTGGCTTCAGTGTTAAGGGGGCTGAACCTCCATTATATGTACCACAAAGGCGATAAGGTCGTATAGCTATCCTGGTGTGACTGTGTGTGAAATGTGGCTTCAGTGTTAAGGGGTGTGTACCTGCAGTATATATACCACAAAGGTGATGATAAGGTCGTATAGATATCCTGGTGTGACTGTGGGTGTAATGTGGTTTCAGTGTTAAGGGGACTGAACCTCCAGTATATATACCACAAAGGTGATAAAGTCGTATAGATATCCTGGTGTGACTGTGTGTGTGTAATGTGGCTTCAGTGTTAAGGGGACTGAACCTCCAGTATATGTACCACAAAGGCGATAAGGTCGTATAGCTAACCTGGTGTGACTGTGTGTGTAATGTGGCTTCAGTGTTAAGGGGACTGAACATCCAGTATATGTACCACAAAGGCGATAAGGTCGTATAGCTATCCTGGTGTGACTGTGTGTGTAATGTGGCTTCAGTGTTAAGGGGACTAAACCTCCAGTATATACACCACAAAGGCGATAAGGTCGTACAGATATCTTGGTGTGACTGTGTGTGTAATGTGGCTTCAGTGTTAAGGGGACTGAACCTCCAGTATATGTACCACAAAGGCGATAAGGTCGTATAGCTATCCTGGTGTGACTGTGTGTGTAATGTGGCTTCAGTGTTAAGGGGACTGAACCTCTAGTATATACACCACAAAGGCGATAAGGTCGTATAGCTATCCTGGTGTGACTGTGTGTGTAATGTGGCTTCAGTGTTAAGGGGACTGAACCTCCAGTATATGTACCACAAAGGCGATAAGGTCGTATAGCTATCCTGGTGTGACTGTGTGTGTAATGTGGCTTCAGTGTTAAGGGGACTGAACCTCGAGTATATGTACCACAAAGGCGATAAGGTCGTATAGCTATCCTGGTGTGACTGTGTGTGTAATGTGGCTTCAGTGTTAAGGGGACTGAACCTCCAGTATATATACCACAAAGGCGATAAGGTCGTACAGATATCTTAGTGTGACTGTGTGTGTAATGTGGCTTCAGTGTTAAGGGGACTGAACCTCCAGTATATATACCACAAAGGCGATAAGGTCGTACAGATATCTTAGTGTGACTGTGTGTGTAATGTGGCTTCAGTGTTAAGGGGACTGAACCTCCAGTATATATACCACAAAGGCGATAAGGTCGTACAGATATCTTAGTGTGACTGTGTGTGTAATGTGGCTTCAGTGTTAAGGGGACTGAACCTCCAGTATATACACCACAAAGGCGATAAGGTCGTATAGCTATCCTGGTGTGACTGTGTGTATAATGTGGCTTCAGTGTTAAAGGGACTGAACCTCCAGTACATATACCACAAAGATGATAAGGTCGTATATACTGATATTGTGTATATTCTGGTGTGACTTTTTGTAATGTGGCTTCAGTGTTAAGGGGACTGAACCTCCAGTATATATACCACAAAGGCGATAAGGTCGTACAGATATCTTAGTGTGACTGTGTGTGTAATGTGGCTTCAGTGTTAAGGGGACTGAACCTCCAGTATATATACCACAAAGGCGATAAGGTCGTACAGATATCTTAGTGTGACTGTGTGTGTAATGTGGCTTCAGTGTTAAGGAGACTGAACCTCCAGTATATGTACCACAAAGGCGATAAGGTCGTACAGATATCTTAGTGTGACAGTGTGTGTAATGTGCCTTCAGTGTTAAGGAGACTGAACCTCCAGTATATGTACCACAAAGCCGATAAGGTCGTACAGATATCTTAGTGTGACTGTGTGTGTAATGTGGCTTCAGTGTTAAGGAGACTGAACCTCAAGTATATGTACCACAAAGGTGATAAGGTCGTACAGATATCTTAGTGTGACTGTGTGTGTAATGTGGCTTCAGTTTTAAGGAGACTGAACCTCCAGTATATATACCACAAAGGTGATAAGGTCGTACAGATATCTTAGTGTGACTGTGTGTGTAATGTGGCTTCAGTGTTAAGGAGACTGAACCTCCAGTATATGTACCACAAAGGCCATAAGGTCGTATAGCTATCCTGGCGTGACTGTGTGTGTAATGTGGCTTCAGTGTTAAGGGGACTGAACCTCCAGTATATATACCACAAAGGTGATAAGGTCGTATAGCTATCCTGGTGTGACTGTGTGTGTAATGTGGCTTTAGTATTAAGGGGACTGAACCTCAAGTATATACAGCACAAAGGCGATAAGGTCGTATATACTGATATTGTGTATATCCTGGTGTGACTTTTTGTAATGTGGCTTCAGTGTTAAGGGGACTGAACCTCCAGTATATACACCACAAAGGCGATAAGGTCGTATAGCTATCCTGGTGTGACTGTGTGTATAATGTGGCTTCAGTGTTAAAGGGACTGAACCTCCAGTACATATACCACAAAGATGATAAGGTCGTATATACTGATATTGTGTATATCCTGGTGTGACTTTTTGTAATGTGGCTTCAGTGTTAAGGGGACTGAACCTCCAGTATATATACCACAAAGGCGATAAGGTCGTACAGATATCTTAGTGTGACTGTGTGTGTAATGTGGCTTCAGTGTTAAGGAGACTGAACCTCCAGTATATGTACCACAAAGGCGATAAGGTCGTACAGATATCCTGGTGTGACTGTGTGTGTAATGTGGCTTCAGTGTTAAGGAGACTGAACCTCCAGTATATATACCACAAAGGCGATAAGGTCGTACAGATATCTTAGTGTGACTGTGTGTGTAATGTGGCTTCAGTGTTAAGGAGACTGAACCTCCAGTATATATTCCACAAAGGCTATAAGGTCGTACAGATATCCTGGTGTGACTGTGTGTGTAATGTGGCTTCAGTGTTAAGGAGACTGAACCTCCAGTATATATGCCACAAAGGCTATAAGGTCGTACATATATCCTGGTGTGACTGTGTGTGTAATGTGGCTTCAGTGTTAAGGAGACTGAAACTCCAGTATATATTCCACAAAGGCTATAAGGTCGTATAGCTATCCTGGTGTGACTGTGTGTGTAATGTGGCTTCAGTGTTAAGGAGACTGAACCTCCAGTATATATTCCACAAAGGCTATAAGGTCGTATAGCTATCCTGGTGAGATTGTGTGTGTAATGTGGCTTCAGTGTTAAGGAGACTGAACCTCCAGTATATATACCACAAAGGCGATAAGGTCGTACAGATATCTTAGTGTGACTGTGTGTGTAATGTGGCTTCAGTGTTAAGGAGACTGAACCTCCAGTATATATACCACAAAGGCGATAAGGTCGTACAGATATCTTAGTGTGACTGTGTGTGTAATGTGGCTTCAGTGTTAAGGAGACTGAAACTCCAGTATATATACCACAAAGGTGATAAGGTCGTATAGCTATCCTGGTGTGACTGTGTAATGTGGCTCCAGTGATAAGGGGAGTGTACCTTTAGTATATACGCCGAAAAGGCACTGAGGATGTAAAACTACTGTGGTGGGATTTTCTGTATAATAAAGCTTCAATTTTAGGCTTAGATATACATTTACCATAAATTTTTTGAAGCTACCATTAAAGGCAATATTAATATTTAATTAAATAACGTTTATTATTAATCTTTTTAAAAGTTCTGCTCGTATTATATGTCATAGTTTAATGTGGCTCATGTTAATTTAACTATCTTAATCGGAATAAATTAATATCTACTGTGTTAGAGTATGCTTACTTAAACGCGCCAAGTGCTAGCTGGTAGGAAAATTACTTGTACAAGTGCAGGCCCCGATGGGATTCCTCCGGCTATACTTAAGTACTGCGCACCCATACTTGCTGCACATTTGAGTATACTTTTTAATTCACTTCTGGCTGCCGGGAGTTTCCCTGCTTGTTTGAAGAGTGGACTCGTCGTCCCAATTTTTAGGAAGGGTGACCATACTGTCATGAGCAACTACAGGCCTATAGTGATTCGATCAACATTAGCAAAGGTGTTTGAGGCGCTGGTTCTTGAGCAGCTCTATTTTTACCTGAAACCCTTCATACATGAGAGTCAACATGGTTTTCTCCGAGGACGCCCTACAATATCCTATCTTTTACAGTTTCAGGAATTTGTAATGACCTCTTTTGTCGATTCATGTCAGTTGACTGCATATATTTAGATTACTCTAAGGCGTTTGATAGGGTAAATCATGGCTTGCTGATCGTAAAACTTGCTGGATATGGAGTAGGTGGTCGGCTTCTGAGTTGGCTGGAGAGTTACCTTAAAGGCCGCTCTTTAATAGTAAAATGCAATGGATCTATCTCCACTCCGTTCTCTGTTCTGTCTGGTGTTCCTCAGGGTTCTCACATTGGTCCTCTTGTATTCATTAGTTTTGTCAATGATATCTTCAAAAAAATTGGATCTGAACATATCCAAATGCCAAGTTATCTCGTTCACACGTGCATCTATATCTTTTAACTTTGACTATCGTATTGGAGGTGAGACCCTAGACAGAGTTGATCGAGTGAAAAACCTTGGAGTTATTCTGACCAGTTCCCTAAGCCCTGCTGACCATATTGCATTTGTCACTTCTAAGGCTTATTCCCTTCTGGGATTTATTGTAAGATCAACAAGGAGCTTCAAATCGTACAAATCCATGCTGGTCTTCTTTTTCAGTAAATTTCTTTGAGTCACTAAAAGAACATATTTACCACGTAACTAGTTTCACAAGTTTAAATTACAAATCTATCGTGCGGCCTGTGCTTGAGTATGGCACTGTGATCTGGTCCCCTTACCAACTCGGCCACATAGACGAGTTGAATAGAGTGCAGGCACGCTTCATGAGGATGCTTGGAGCTCGTCTGGGCTACACCTACTGGGAAACACCCATATCGCAACTGGAACAGCGTTTCCAGCTGCAACCTCACCATCATCGGCGTGTCATCTTTGATCTGTTATTCATTTTTAAACTAATCAATGGACTGGTAGATAGCCCCGACCTTCTGGCGTCAGTTGATTTGAACATCCCAAGAGGAACGAGATCCATGACTATCTTTAGCCGGAGATTTCTGTCTACATACTATTCATACAACTGTGGCTTGGTAAGACTTCAAAGACTTAGAAGTATGACGTCTGGGAGGGCGGACTTCTTCCAAGGATCTGCTTCTTCTTTTAAGAGGAATATTGCCCAAATCGTCGACCAGCTATAACCTGTGGGAATGTGTTTGCGTTTATTGTTATCAGCTGTTATGGTATGTTGGAATATTTATTATTGTTTCATCATTTTTATTTTGTTGTTGTTATTATTAATGTAGTCATTTACTACAAACTATTAAGGTTATTGATTCTTTATGTCATGTATATGCGTTATTAGCTGTGTACCTTTGTTATTTTGGAATACTTATTATTGTTACACCTTTTTTTGCTACCATTATTGTTGTTATTAACTTTCAAACTTTTAAGGTTGTTATTGCTGTTTATGAAGTGTTTGGTGTTCACATATTGTTAGCCCTTAATTGTTATCGTATTACTATATCCATATTCTCTACTTGTTATTATGTTATTGCTATTCAATTGTTTTGTTTGTGGTAGGAGTAGAATATTGTCGTCTGCATCCAGTTAACATAGTATTTGCTTGGCCTTAAATGTGTTAAATGTTAGCTTATCTTACATATTTAGCCATCTACATTACTCATTGTAAAAATGGTTTTGTATCATTGGAAGTAATAAGTAAGGAATACTAAGACTAACGTAGCCAAACCTAACATAAACTGACCCAAGGAACTCACATCTTCTAACCTATTGCATAGTATCAAGAACTTAAATAACAATAAAATACTTACTTAATTATATTCCACGACTCATTGCAGCTGAGCTTATCACGCTGAACAGTATGATTGCTTAGACAGGTTATGTATGGACAGCCTGTCCTGGTGTTCACAGTTAGAACGTTTTGCTGTATCATAAAGCAGCTGTTAAAGCGGATGCTAGTAAAGCCTCTCGTGTCACCTAACTTCAATTACGGTGACTTTGTAATCACTGACATAACCACGGCTTTAGAAAAGATTTAATCTCACCCTAAATTATTTCTACAGCTTTATTTTGTTTAGCCTTGCACAGAAGTTATGTATCCCATAAAAAACAGTTAACCACAATTAAACTAAATGTGCTTTACCTAAACGTTTACTTGAACGAAGCGACAGCATTTAGTCTTTGGCAACTTTACATTTCTACCTAATATGGTAACTGGTTAACCATAATATTATTTTCCATTAATCATTCATAGTATAGCTTGCGGTGTGGGATTTACATTCGAACAGTATAGGAAACATAAATACGATGTCTTTGGGTAGGATTTAGGACATTTAAAACGTGTATAAAGCTTTCCGCTTACACGTACATAGCTAATTATTTACCATCAATAAAAACCGTTAGTGTATAGTACATCCAGTAAGACTTTTCGCTTACACGTACATATCTAGTTATTTACCATCAATAAAAACCGTTACTATATAGTATATCCAGTAAGGCTTTCCGCTTACACGTACATATCTAGTTATTTACCATCAATAAAAACCGTTACTGAATAGTACATCCAGTAAGGCTTTCCGCTTACACGTACATATCTAGTTATTTACCATCAATAAAAACCGTTACTGTATAGTACATACAGTAAGGCTTTCCGTTTACATGTACATATCTAGTTATTTACCATAAATAAAAACCGTTACTGTATAGTACATACAGTAAGGCTTTCCGTTTACATGTACATATCTAGTTATTTACCATCAATAAAAACCGTTACTGTATAGTACATCCAGTAAGACTTTCCGTTTACACGTACATATCTAGTTATTTACCATCAATAAAAACCGTTACTGTATAGCACATCTAGTAAGGCTTTCCGTTTACATGTACATATCTAATTATTTACCATCAATAAAAACCGTTACTGTATGGTACATCCAGTAAAGCTTTCCGTTTACACGTACATATCTAGTTATTTACTATAAATAAAAACCGTTACTGTATGGTACATCCAGTAAGCCTTTCCGTTTACACGTACATATCTAGTTATTTACCATTAATAAAAACCGTTATAGTACATCTAGTCAGGCTTTCCGTTTACACGTACATATCTAGTTATTTACCATCAATAAAAACCGTTACTGAATAGTACATCCAGTAAGGCTTTCCGCTTACACGTACATATCTAGTTATTTACCATCAATAAAAACCGTTACTGTATAGTACATCCAGTAAGGCTTTCCGCTTACACGTACATATCTAGTTATTTACCATCAATAAAAACCGTTACTGTATAGTACATCAGTAAGGCTTTCCGCTTACACGTACATATCTAGTTATTTACCATCAATAAAAACCGTTACTGTATAGTACATCCAGTAAGGCTTTCCGCTTACACGTACATATCTAGTTATTTACCATCAATAAAAACCGTTACTGTATAGTACATCCAGTAAGGCTTTCCGCTTACACGTACATATCTAGTTATTTACCATCAATAAAAACCGTTACTGTATAGTACATCTAGTAAGGCTTTCCGCTTACACGTACATATCTAGTTATTTACCATCAATAAAAACCGTTACTGTATAGTACATCCAGTAAGGCTTTCCGTTTACACGTACATATCTAGTTATTTACCATCAATAAAAACCGTTACTGTATAGTACATCTAGTAAGGCTTTCCGTTTACATGTACATATCTAGTTATTTACCATCAATAAAAACCGTTACTGTATAGTACATCCAGTAAGGCTTTCCGTTTACACGTACATATCTAGTTATTTACCATCAATAAAAACCGTTACTGTATAGTACATCCAGTAAGGCTTTCCGTTTACAAGTACATATCTAGTTATTTACCATCAATAAAACCGTTACTGAATAGTACATTCAGTAAGGCTTTCCACTTACACGTACATATCTAGTTATTTACCATCAATAAAAACCGTTACTGTATAGTACATCTAGTAAGGCTTTCCGTTTACACGTACATATCTAGTTATTTACCATCAATAAAAACCGTTACTGTATAGTACATCTAGTAAGGCTTTCCGTTTACACGTACATATCTAGTTATTTACCATCAATAAAAACCGTTACTGTATAGTACATCTAGTAAGGCTTTCCGTTTACATGTACATATCTAGTTATTTACCATCAATAAAAACCGTAACTGTATAGTACATACAGTAAGGCTTTCCGCTTACACGTACATATCTAGTTATTTACCATCAATAAAAACCGTTAGTGTATAGTACATCTAGTAAGGCTTTCCGCTTACACGTACATATCTAGTTATTTACCATCAATAAAAACCGTTACTGTATAATACATCCAGTAAGGCTTTCCGTTTACACGTACAATTCTAGTTATTTACCATCAACAAAAACCGTTAGTGTATAGTATATCTAGTAAGGCTTTCCGTTTACACGTACATATCAAGTTATTTACCATCAATAAAAACCGTTATTGTATAGTACATCTAGTAAGGCTTTCCGTTTACATGTACATATCTAGTTATTTACCATCAATAAAAACCGTTACTGTATAGTACATCCAGTAAGGCTTTCCGTTTACATGTACATATCTAGTTATTTACCATCAATAAAAACCGTTACTGTATAGTACATCCAGTAAGGCTTTCCGTGTACACGTACATATCTAGTTATTTGACATTTTTAGCTATTAGATAAAGGATTAGCCATGGGATCACCACTTTAAAGCATCATAGCAGACATTTTCCTAAATTATATTGAAAATAAATACATTCTCAACCCTGAAATAAACCCTTACGCCAAGAAAATTATATATTATCATAGATATGCTGATGACATTCTTTGTCTATTCAACGGAAACCAAAGACAAATAGATCTATTAGAAATCTTTCTGAACAAAATTCATCCCAACTTAAAATTTACAACAGAAATAGAAAAATCTAACAGCATAAACTTTCTTGACCTTACCATAACTAAAAAAGATAACAAACACCAATTCAAAATTTATCGTAAACCAACATCAACAAATCAAATAATTCACAATACATCAAATCATCCAACTTCACACAAATTAGCAGCCTTCCACAGTATGATTCATAGACTACTGAATACACCTCTTACAGAAGAAGATTACCAAGAAGAAATCAACATTATCAAACTAATTGCTGTCGATAATGGATATCAACAAAATTTAATAAGTAAATTAATTAATAAACACAACAAGAAAACTCTTGATTCTAAAACTAAAGAAAAAAATAACTACATTCAAATGACCTATCATGGAGATATTAACAAATCTTTACATAACATATTCTCCAAACAATGATATAAAATTACATATAAAACGAAGAACAGTATCAAACATATACTACAACATAACTACTCTACTAAAAATAATGAAAAAAATACAATAATTCTGGAATTTATAAAATTAAATGTTCAACTTGTCCTAAATATTACATTGGCCACACAGGAAGAAGTTTTAATAGAAGATTCAAGGAACATATACCAAAAAAAATACATCAGAATTTATCAACATTTGCTGAACATTTAATACAAGAAAACCATATTATTTCATCAATTGAAGAAAATTTAGACATTATCCATTTTGCCCCTAAAAGTAAAAACTAGATGCTATTGAAATATTTTACATATACAAAAACACAAAAAAACCCATCATTATTACTCAACGTTCAAATAAAATTTCACTCAAATATTATGTTTGATTCTATCATGAAGATGCAAAATTATAAAATTTAACAAAATCTACAACTTATCCATCTACATTTTTATTTAAATTTTTATAGTATCAGCTGTTAAATTAATTATTCTAAAGTTAAATATATTTATAACCCTATTTGTATTCTGTTTTCAACTGATGATGGTCTTTCGAGACAGAAATCGATATTGAACATTAAAAACTTCAAGAAAAGATTGCTAAGTATTGTTCTTTTTATATATATACTGTATATATATATAGTTATTTACCATCAATAAAAACCGTTACTGTATAGTACATCCAGTAAGGCTTTCCGTTTACACGTACATATCTAGTTATTTACCATCAATAAAAACCGTTACTGTATAGTACATCCAGTAAGGCTTTCCGTTTACACGTACATATCTAGTTATTTACCATCAATAAAAACCGTTACTGTATAGTACATCCAGTAAGGCTTTCCGTTTACACGTACATATCTAGTTATTTACCACCAATAAAAACCGGTACTGAATAGTACATCCAGTATGGCTTTCCGTTTAAACGTACATATCTAGTTATTTACCATCAATAAAAACCGGTACTGAATAGTACATCCAGTATGGCTTTCCGTTTACACGTACATATCTAGTTATTTACCACCAATAAAAACCGGTACTGAATAGTACATCCAGTATGGCTTTCCGTTTACACGTACATATCTAGTTATTTACCATCAATAAAAACCGGTACTGAATAGTACATCCAGTATGGCTTTCCGTTTACACGTACATATCTAGTTATTTACCATCAATAAAAACCGGTACTGAATAGTACATCCAGTATGGCTTTCCGTTTAAACGTACATATCTAGTTATTTACCATCAATAAAAACCGGTACTGAATAGTACATCCAGTATGGCTTTCCGTTTAAACGTACATATCTAGTTATTTACCACCAATAAAAACCGGTACTGAATAGTACATCCAGTATGGCTTTCCGTTTAAACGTACATATCTAGTTATTTACCATCAATAAAAACCGGTACTGAATAGTACATCGAGTATGGCTTTCCGTTTAAACGTACATATCTAGTTATTTACCATCAATAAAAACCGGTACTGAATAGTACATCCAGTATGGCTTTCCGTTTAAACGTACATATCTAGTTATTTACCATCAATAAAAACCGGTACTGAATAGTACATCCAGTATGGCTTTCCGTTTAAACGTACATATCTAGTTATTTACCACCAATAAAAACCGGTACTGAATAGTACATCCAGTATGGCTTTCCATTTACACGTACATAATCTAGTTATTTACCATCAATAAAAACCGGTACTGAATAGTACATCCAGTATGGCTTTCCGTTTAAACGTACATATCTAGTTATTTACCACCAATAAAAACCGGTACTGAATAGTACATCCAGTATGGCTTTCCGTTTACACGTACATATCTAGTTATTTACCACCAATAAAAACCGGTACTGAATAGTACATCCAGTATGGCTTTCCGTTTACACGTACATATCTAGTTATTTACCATCAATAAAAACTGTTACTGAATAGTACATGCAGTAAGGCTTTCCGTTTACACGTACATATCTAGTTATTTACCATCAATAAAAACCGTTACTGTATAATACATCCAGTAAGGCTTTCCATATACACGTACATATCTACTTATTTACCATCAATAAAAACCGTTATAGTACATCCAGTAAGGCTTTCCTCTTACACGTACATATCTAGTTATTTACCATCAATAAAAACCGTTACTGAATGGTACATCCAGTAAGGCTTTCCGTTTACATGTACATACCTAGTTATTTACCATCAATAAAAACCGTTACTGTATAGTACATCCAGTAAGGCTTTCCGTTTACATGTACATATCTAGTTATTTACCATCTATAAAAACCGTTACTGTATAGTACATCCAGTAAGACTTTCCATTTACATGTACATATTTAGTTTTTGAACGGCAATAAATACCGTTACATCCAATACGGCTCTCTGTTTGCCTGTACAACGATAATGGTATTATGCACTGGAATTATGAGAATGGACGCTGCCTTGGGTCTCAATTCGCCTAATACACGAAAAACGTGGAGCACTGTTACTGGGCTTAGTTGTCTAGGATACATCTTTGGCTCATTGTCAGATTGTTAGAATGAGCGCGGGAAAAGTGGATCGCTGTTACTGGGCTTAATTGTCTAGGATACATCTTTGGCTCATTGTCAGTGTGTTAGAATGAGCACGGGAAAGGTAGACCACTATTACTGGGCTTAATTATCTAGGATACATCTGTGGCTCATTGCCATTGTTTTAGAATGAGCACGGGAAAGGTGGATCGCTGTTAGTGGGCTTAATTATCTAGGAGACATCTGTGGCTCATTGCCATTGTTTTAGAATGAGCACGGGAAAGGTGGATCGCTGTTACTGGGCTTAATTATCTAGGAGACATCTGTGGCTCATTGCCATTGTTTTATAATGAGCACGGGAAAGGTGGATCGCTGTTACTGGGCTTAATTATCTAGGAGACATCTATGGCTCATTGCCATTGTTTTAGAATGAGCACGGGAAAGGTGGATCGCTGTTACTGGGCTTAATTATCTAGGAGACATCTGTGGCTCATTGCCATTGTTTTAGAATGAGCACGGGAAAGGTGGATCGCTGTTACTGGGCTTAATTATCTAGGAGACATCTGTGGCTCATTGTCAGTGTGTTAGAATGACCATGGGAAAGGTAGATTGCTGTTACTGGGCTTAATTGTCTAGGATACATCTGTGGCTCATTGTCAGTGTGTTAGAATGACCATGGGAAAGGTAGATTGCTGTTACTGGGCTTAATTGTCTAGGATACATCTGTGGCTCATTGTCAATGTGTTAGAATGACCATGGGAAAGGTAGATTGCTGTTACTGGGCTTAATTGTCTAGGATACATCTGTGGCTCATTGTCAGTGTGTTAGAATGAGCACGGGAAAGGTAGACCACTGTTACTGGGCTTAATTATCTAGGAGACATCTGTGGCTCATTGCCATTGTTTTAGAATGAGCACGGTAAAGGTGGATCGCTCTTACTGGGCTTAATTATCTAGGATACATCTGTGGCTCATTGCCATTGTTTTAGAATGAGCACGGGAAAGGTGGATCGCTGTTACTGGGCTTAATTATCAAGGATACATCTGTGGCTCATTGCCATTGTTTTAGAATGAGCACGGGAAAGGTGGATCGCTGTTACTGGCCTTAATTGTGTAGGATACATCTGTGGCTCATTGTCAGTGTGTTAGAATGACCATGGGAAAGGTAGATTGCTGTTACTGGGCTTAATTGTCTAGGATACATCTGTGGCTCATTGTCAGTGTGTTAGAATGACCATGGGAAAGGTAGATTGCTGTTACTGGGCTTAATTGTCTAGGATACATCTGTGGCTCATTGTCAGTGTGTTAGAATGACCATGGGAAAGGTAGATTGCTGTTACTGGGCTTAATTGTCTAGGATACATCTGTGGCTCATTGTCAATGTGTTAGAATGACCATGGGAAAGGTAGATTGCTGTTACTGGGCTTAATTGTCTAGGATACATCTGTGGCTCATTGTCAGTGTGTTAGAATGAGCACGGGAAAGGTAGACCACTGTTACTGGGCTTAATTATCTAGGAGACATCTGTGGCTCATTGCCATTGTTTTAGAATGAGCACGGTAAAGGTGGATCGCTCTTACTGGGCTTAATTATCTAGGATACATCTGTGGCTCATTGCCATTGTTTTAGAATGAGCACGGGAAAGTTGGATCGCTGTTACTGGGCTTAATTATCTAGGATACATCTGTGGCTCATTGCCATTGTTTTAGAATGAGCACGGGAAAGGTGGATCGCTGTTACTGGCCTTAATTGTGTAGGATACATCTGTGGCTCATTGTCAGTGTGTTAGAATGACCATGGGAAAGGTAGATTGCTGTTACTGGGCTTAATTGTCTAGGATACATCTGTGGCTCATTGTCAATGTGTTAGAATGACCATGGGAAAGGTAGATTGCTGTTACTGGGCTTAATTGTCTAGGATACATCTGTGGCTCATTGTCAGTGTGTTAGAATGACCATGGGAAAGGTAGATTGCTGTTACTGGGCTTAATTGTCTAGGATACATCTGTGGCTCATTGTCAGTGTGTTAGAATGACCATGGGAAAGGTAGATTGCTGTTACTGGGCTTAATTGTCTAGGATACATATGTGGCTCATTGTCAGTGTGTTAGAATGACCATGGGAAAGGTAGATTGCTGTTACTGGGCTTAATTATCTAGGATACATCTGTGGCTCATTGTCAGTGTGTTAGAATGACCATGGGAAAGGTGGATCGCTGTTACTGGCCTTAATTGTCTAGGATACATATGTGGCTCATTGTCAGTGTGTTAGAATGACCATGGGAAAGGTAGATTGCTGTTACTGGGCTTAATTGTCTAGGATACATCTGTGGCTCATTGTCAGTGTGTTAGAATGACCATGGGAAAGGTAGATTGCTGTTACTGGGCTTAATTGTCTAGGATACATCTGTGGCTCATTGTCAGTATGTTAGAATGAGCACGGGAAAGGTAGATCGTTGTTACTGGGCTTAATTGTGTAGGATACATCTGTGGCTCATTGTCAGTATGTTAGAATGAGCACAGGAAAGGTAGATCGCTTGTACTGGGCTTAATTGTGTAGGATACATCTGTGGCTCATTGTCAGTATGTTAGAACGAGCACGGGAAAGGTAGATCGCTGTTACTGGGCTTAATTGTGTAGGATACATCTATGGCTCATTGTCAGTATGTTAGACATGGGAAAGGTAGATTGCTGTTACTGGGCTTAATTGTCTAGGATACATCTGTGGCTCATTGTCAGTATGTTAGAATAAGCACGGGAAAGGTAGATTGCTGTTACTGGGCTTAATTGTCTAGGATACATATTTGGCTCATTGTCAGTATGTTAGAATGAGCACGGGAAAGGTAGATCGCTGTTACTGGGCTTAATTGTGTAGTACACTAGTTTAGGACGCTGCCACCGGCCAAGTAGTGTTAGTAGTCGGTCACTAGGCTAGAAAGGAGTACCGAAAAGGTAGAAATAGACTAATGCCACATACATAAGATACATGCTGTTGATAAAACAAGTCCGATAATCTAAAGCAAGGATAATGACTACGTGGCCTTTGGACCGCATATGGCCCTTAACACTATTTTTTGCGGCCCTTAACATTTTTTAGAACTGTAATAATTTATTAAAGTGACAACAGCTTTCATATTTTTATAAGTCACAAAAATGCCCAGAATGCGTCGTCTTTGTTTTAATGCACTAAATATTCAATTATTAACACAGAGACAGACGAATTGCAAGCTAGAAAACATACGAAAAGAACTATATGCATACGTCTTTGCGGCCCTTAGATTATTTTGAGAAAAGTAATGGGGCTCGTCATGAAATCCAAGTGAGAACCTCCAATTTAGAGTATGGTTTACAATTTTTGGCTTATTAGTTTTAATCATAATATATTTTAAAGGTTAGTTAATACATTTTTATTGAAGCTTTATACCACTGATTCCCTGGAATGAGGAACAATTGACAACTGAAGATCGTACTGATGTTACTTTTGTATTTATTTAGCTATAGAGTTACATAATACAAATTTATATTTTAGAGCTATAGACATGAATAATACAAGTAGATTTTGTGATTGCTTGTGTAAAGTATTGTGTAGGATGTAAATGCTTGTGCTACTATGATGTAATTTTTACTACTAACCAATAACTTTTTTTAGAATCATATTTTATGAAGTGTTGTCTCGAAACATTTTACTTATATATCTGTGCGTATGCTCTGCTTAGTGGACATTTTTACCTTAATTTGACACAATGACAGAGCAAGAAAATTAGGTATTTCTCGAAAATGTTGTGAATTATGGGCTAAACACTTAGATTAACTTGGGGTCTATTTGCGTAAGTTACTTTTTTTAAAAAGGTCTTACAATCTTAGAACTAGCTGACTGAATTAAAAATTACGTTCGATCAATTTGAAGTTGGAATATAAAAGCTGATTATGACAAAACGATTAATTTATGACAACATAGTTTCATAAAATAACTACCAACACTTTTTCCGTTACTTCACTACCACTACTTTTAAATCACGATTACGGTTAGGTTAGGTTAGGTCATGGTAGGTTAGGTCAGGTGGCTACTAAAGTGATCACAAACTGGTAAATCCAATTAGTTATTGACTTACCGCAGAATGCTCTCTCCGTGTATACGTTCTTGGAAAGCGATATGATAAGGCCAGTGATATCGGATTCCTAGCGGATAAGGAATGCCACAGTGGACGTATAATTATTGGAGAAAAGTTTTTAGAGCAATAGAATATTTATCATGAGGTAGTGAATTAACGGAAAAGAAACTGTGTGAACTGAACTTAAACTAAAATAAGAGTAGTAATTGATATAAATACATAATTGAACAGTAAAGAATTCCCATTCCTTTTTAAAGAAAATTGAATATCATAGTAATATAATAATGAGCAATGAATCTTAGGTAACGTTCACACGTAATGAGACCAACTTATTCGTGATAAAATTTACCCATTCATAAATGAAAGTGCTGTCATAACTGGTTATTGAAGCCGCACGTTTAAATAAGCTTACAGGGATTGTCGAAATTAAATGTGATGTAACTGAACTCTTTGCTAATTAAAACTCTGGAGGCTTGTTTTGAGTTACGCCATATAAATGAACACTGTTTAAGCAAACAGAGTTCTATTATGTGATCATAATTTTTTTATTTGAATTTTGTTCAAAGTATCGTTACCTCATAGGCGTTGTAAGTAAGCTATATAGTTTATTGAGTAGTCAACATGTCACAAATCCTTAAAGTTTAATGAAGAAATTCATGTTTCGGAGCAAAAAAGTTAACATACCTTCATTTAAAAAAACGTTCATACTTCTAGCAAAATATTTTATAAACTTCATAATATAAGTATATGAATGTATTTTATGTAGAATTAATTAATGGATCCACGGTAAAATCTCAGGTGAATTTTAAAGGTCTATCATACGAAACAATCAACATTATAAAAAAGTAAAAATTAGATGGGTGTATACACCGTTAAATAAATAAATAATAACTTTTATCTTCTTTCATCAACAAATTAAATATCATACTTAATGAACAGAACTATATAATGGACCACAATAAAAAATTATTACTAAGCCAAACAGATTAAATTATTACTAAGGGAAAGACAAAACATTACCGAATATTGAAAGTAAAATACTGTATTTATCTGTCTGAAAATAAAAGTATTGATAAAAGATAAAGAGAGCCCTTAAGGCTTCAACCACAAAAGCCTTAAGTGTTCGTTCCTTCCTCAATCTTAAATATAACACTTTAAGTTCAGAGTTGACTTTAAAAACTGTTGCTTGTTCAGTAAAATGCATTTATAAACTTTATGCATAATTAATTACAGACTATTTACGACATACTAAATCAACAAAACTGTCAGAACATAAATTATGTGCACCCGAGTTTGAAGGTTGTTTTCTAAGGAACTAAGAGGCCTACGAAAAATCTAGCACTCCATTGTTTTCCTCGTTTAGTTTTACGTTATGACATATGACTTTTTTATATTTTACTATAAGTTTTAATAAGTTTATCCTAATTAATTGGAACAAAAAAGTACTGGAATTTGAACTAGTTTTCACTGTAGATCGCAACAGTTTTACACCGTTAATATATCATATTTATATTTTAATACCTGGTTAATATGAATATTTTCTACAAGATTTGTTAATTTTAGAATGTTGGCTTTTCAAGGAAAGAATTTTGGGCTAATTCCCTGAAAAATTGTTTTCTTAGCTTCTAGAGGTCCTAAAATTAATTACTTGGTCGTGTTGTAGTAAGGTTTTTATAACACAAAATTTAAAAAAATAAAGCTAAATAGTTGTTGGCTATATATCCACTATCTTGGCACTCTGTGGCTAATAAATTGTTTTTAACTGGTATTTGGTTTTAGAAAAAAATTTCAACAGTAAAAAGTCATAGCATATATTTGTACACATGATCAACAATAATTGGCTGTTTTGTACTCATGAATATTGAAAAATTGCTTGCACCTTTATTGAAAATTGGTAAAATTAGTGGTTTTCGAAAATGAGTTTGATATTTTGACTGATAGTGGAAAAGTAGTTGATTTTTAAAGAACGTTTATTATAAGTAACTAAACTTGTAGTGGTGACTTAGACAAAAATGTCCTTTATAAGTCGAAGTGTCTATGCAAAGATATGAGCATTAGAATTTATTTATTCGGTTTTTTCTCATAAAATGGCATGATTTAACCTCAAATATATCAAAAAACCTTTAATTTATTGAAAAGTGGTAATAACTTTATTTATTGAGTATACGTTTACCTTTCTAATGAGACCTTGCACATTAAAATATCTTTAACAGAAAAAAAGTTATTGATGAAAATAGATTTTTTTACATTACAATGTTAGTAAGCCCTTTGAAACTAACAATTTTATATTTTCCATATAACATTTACTATTTAAAGTCGATCTGATATCGTATTTTAAATTTTGATAATTGATAGATTTTGATGGATGTTTTGATGTTTACGTGTGTTTTGTAATACTTTTTTCGTAGCATTTGTGAAGTTGGAAATCATAGATTTCACATTCGTGACTTTGTTTTATATTTCTTTTTAGTTAAAATTATAATTAAGGACAAAAACCCCTTTTCAAGAATTTTGAATAAAAATTCAATCTTGAATTTTCCAACCATGATTGATTTTCCGAAAGTTTCCGCAACACTCGCAATTTATTTGCAACTATTTTGAATCCATAAATATAGTTTATATTCAAATAAGTTTGATTTTTACACATCTCTTTACTAATGTTTGCGTAAAATTTATTATAATAGTGAAAACTAGGATTTGTCATCCACCACTTTAATGCATCATTTTGTACGATTGTAAAATAATCGTAATAAGCTACATATGAAACTCCTAGTTAATTAATTATGTTGAATATCCATTTTTATTATCATAATTTTTACACATTCTTAATCCTAGATCTTGATATTTCCAGATTTGCCAGCATTCCAATAGTAATTAGCAGCTTTTATAAGTACTAAATATGATTAAAAAACACAAAAAATTTATGGATACATATGTTGTGTACGTTTTACTCGAAACAATCGTGAGAATGGTGGAACAGCATAATTTCCCATCGCCATTTTGTTTTACAGTAATGTTTATGTCAAAATCATAATAAGCGACTTTTAAATCATAAAACCCCCCTAGGTATTAATTTATTAAAATATGTAATGTATTTTTCAATTTATTCCAATATTAACTGTTTTTGTTTACTATATAATTGAACCATTTCCGGACTTTAAAATTGATATATTTCTGGAGTTGAGACGCAAAAGGTTTCAAATTGATTTAACTACTTGTAATTTATCGGAACATTTCCAAAATTTTTTACCTGGTTTCTTTTATTAATCTTTCGAGCTATAAAGTCAAATGTGTTGGTATATTTAACACTAACAGTTTAGTTTCCAAGTGAGGCAAGGAGAAAAACTACTGACTATGATGACTGTGGTATGTGTATGTTGGAGGTGGTTGGTGAAGGAAGGTTTGTCAATTGAATCACTCTTCTCCACGTTAAGAGAATCACTTACCTCAATTACTACACCACTCTCTCTATGACACTAATGAAGTTGCTCTCCACTGACTCAGAAACAGATATTAATACTTTAATAAGTGTGAAGAGTTTGATATTCTGAGAAGTGTGGTGTGCGTTGGAGGTGGATGGTGATTGAGAGGTCTTGTACTGTTAATCGCTCTTCGTAATTATATAATTATTGATACATTAGGAAAAACTGTTTTCTTATAAGCCTAATACATCTTCAATCTTCTCGATTAAAAGAATATACATGGATCAAATCGGTAATGAACACTAAAAGTAATGGTAGTGTTTGTAAAAGTGGAGTAGTGGGTGAAGAGAATTCGAATTAGATCAGAGGAGGAGTAAATCTGATGATTACAAGATCATGGTAATTTATTTCCTCTCCACACACCAAGACTTGGAGGCAAATCATTTCAGTAAGTGAATATTGAAAAGTAATCTGAATGGAGGATTTTAAATCGTATTTGATGATTGTGGATGTTTAAAGTAAAATTTTTGCCTGAACATAAAAATGTAAAGATCCGAATGAAAGTTATGACATTTGTGTCCATAGACATAAAAAGTGAATTTTGTCTTGAATGAGTACTGATAATTATGTGACGTGTGAACTGTTTATTTACAAGATAATTTACTGAAGATAATTTACAAAAAAGACGTTTTCTAGTAAATCACTTCCTTTGGAAATTACGAGTTTAATATTGATCACGGAATTGCCAATACATGGAAGTGAATCCTATGTCAAGTATATGAGCTGTTAAATGTGGTATGTAAGGAGTCCCGTCATAGAGTTCTTGTAACGCAACTTGCCATTGATTCCTACATCATTACAAATCCTACTGCTGAATTGTCCATATTTAGTACTATCCTTATTTAGTACAAATAATTCCTTAATCCTTATCCTTAATCCTTACAAGTCTACCTTGTAACTGTTTCCTTATTGATTTTCAAACTGTTTCCAAACTAATTTCCCAGCAATATCTGTGTTTTCCCACTTGTGGTAGCCACTTAACACATATCTTAACTGTTTGTTGGACGTCCCTGGATAAAATCTCCTTGCACCCACTAGAAAAATTGGCAAGGCGTAACTACCAAAATTATTAAAATATTATAGATTAAAATTGGGATTCAGCGACACCTGCTGTAATAGTTCACAAAAATATTCATAATGATGAATTTTCACACATGAATCTCCAAAAAGGTTGGTATGACAAATATGATACGCCATATTTAAAATGTTATATTGTGTTTTGCTAGTTGGGAGTTTTATCTTTGCGGAATATAAGTTACATTTTAATGTTAGGTAATATGTATCGACAAAAGTATTCTCTGAGGATCCACCTTCGTTTCCACTTAGATTATAGGCTTTTGTGGAATTAAAATTACTATATTTAATTGCCTTTTTAAATTTAGATTTTGAGATAATGGTTGTTTTTTAACATTTCTGGTAATGTCGAGGACAACATTTTGGAATAGAGAAAGGCATGTCAGGAATTTAAGGAGAACAATTATAATTAGAATAGTTAGTTAAATAGATTTAATTAAAAAATGTGGCAATAGCCTATTTTTTACCGAACAATTGTAATCAATAAAGAAGTATCAATAAGGAGGTACTAGTGGTCTGGGATTGTGATGGCACGTGGTTAAATAGAGGGTTCCATGCTATTTGCGGCTCGTCCATTTGCGGATCTCCTAATAAATTAAACTAGGGATATTGTTGTATTATTGGTAAAGAATGACAGCTGTCACTTACAAAGAACGTGCCTCATTTGATGGGGCACTGAAGATTATATATATATCGTATGTCTATCAAAACCAGCTACCAAACTAATAACAATTTTAAAACACACCAATAAACAATGTCTAAATAAAATCTGAAGAAAAAATCCAAATCAAGGTTCCGTAACCAATCAACACCTGCTTCTCCGATTGAATGAAGATCAGCTAACCCTCCCCCCCTGAAAAGAACGGAATGGGCAACCATTAACTATGTGATCCAAAGTTTGAACTTCGACTCCGCAATCGCATTACTGATCATTCGCCATTTCCAATAGTTGCATCTTCCCATGCCCGCGCTAAAACAACTCAGCATAGTCCATTCCTTACGAGGAAGGTTCATTAAACCTATGACGGAAATAGGGCCTGATACCAGAAATTGTTTCAGCCGTCAAACATATCCCAAGTTAACGCTCAGTTGTTTTTGTTTGCGAAAATTCGTTTGTGGTTTAACTTTACTATTCAAGTTGCCCTGCACGTTGTGGGATGTCTTGCAAAATGGAGAGATTCGAAGTAGATAATATCTTTTAAAATTCTCTTAGAAGTGCATCTTTGCGTCTAATGCGTAGGAGCTATGTTGCACAGCATTGGAAGCCATGGAGAGGGGTTACAATGAGGGAACCGCTGATATTCGCCCTATTTAGTGGTGCCGTTAGTTCAAACTGGCATTTTACCTATTTCATCGTGGTGGCCGTCAGTTAAAACTGACAATTGACCTATAACGACCTTTTAAATGTGATCCAGCAACATTCTTTAATCACAGAGATTTCCCTTAGTCAGAAACACGTATGTTGGTTGCCATCTTCCTGGTTCGTTAAACGTTGCTGAATTGCTTAAATTATTTGTTGTAAACTTATATCTTAATAGTTAAGTATGTTGAAATATAATCTATCATCTACAATTGCAATTATATTAATTATGTTTTTCAGCCCATTGTTAAAATTAGAATAGTTAAATAATATAAATAGTATTGTTTTATATTATTGACTATTATAATAAACAGTAATAGCGTTTCGTATAAAGATTGAGCACGTAAGACTATGCAAAACTATTTATTTAATATATAATCGCACGTCCTCAATGACTCACTCGTTCAGTTAGCTCAATAATAATTATCGATAGGAGAAGATACATTTTCGTTGGTAAAGAATAGAAATAGTTGTGTTTTTTTTTTCTTCTTTCAAAGTTTCATTCATAATAAACTGATTCTCCATTAGATTATTCCTAATATAAACTGAATTATTCTCGTAAACTATACTCTTATGTAGTATATTCTTAAGCTGTATATTTATTATATTACCTTTTACACAATGCAATTATTACATACCGTCAGTTGTTTCATCTAAATCTTAATATCTGATATTGCAAAAGAAATGTGTACAGTAAATGTGATTCATGAAGTTCTCCCCTAACTTTTACAGTATATTCTTCTAGTAAAATATATATATGTATATATATATATATATCGTATGTTTTTCAAGGCCAGCTACCAAACTAATAACAATTTTAAAACATACAGACAATATAGACATAAGTGCGAAACAGCGAGAAATCCGAAGTTAGTGAGTTATAGGTAGCAAAAGATTTTATCGTGATTCCTGGGCAAGGAGTTAAATAAAGCCATACTGAACTTAAAAAAAAAAGTAAAATAAGTTATAAATTTGGTTGTTTCTTGTGTATTTTGAATTGTATTATTTTAGATCGTAGCTTTAATAGTTTTTGAGTAATTCAAGGTTAAATGATAACAATTGGGACACGATTTTTTTCACTAATGGACAATAACTTCGTTAATTAGGTAATAAATACACAACATATACAAACATTTAAAACGAAAATTAGTATAAAAAATATAAATTTACTTTAATGAGGCACAATTAATGATAAATTTATTGGGTGAGGCCTTCCATCACCAATCCTCTAACCAGGAAATTTAATAATTAAATGAGTGTACACAGCATGTGGGGAGATGCTCCACCATGCTGGAAGTACAGAATTCGTCTAAGATGCACAGAAGCATCCTACAGCACCGGTGGCAACTCTTTTAGTAGGAATAGCAAATTCAGTCATCCAGATAATATGAATGGTCCAATCAAGTGGGTGTGTAAATAACCAAAACATACGTAGTCGCAGAAATAGTGATACAAGTTAGTTTTCACCACCTCATGAGAATTTTCTTATGTCCATGTGTTCAATCTTTATTTTCTTTGCAAGCCGGTAAAAAATGTCTAAATGAATTTGCCGCACTTCAGATACACTTTGCTATTAGGGCTGTTCATTAATATAAAAATGTCCAAATGAATTTGCCGCACTTCAGATACACTTTGCTATTAGGGCTGTTCATTAATATAAAAAAATGTACAAATGAATTTGCCGCACTTCAAATACACTTTGCTATTAGGGCTGTTCATTAATATAAAAAAATGTACAAATGAATTTGCCGCACTTCAGATACACTTTGCTATTAGGGCTGTTCATTAATATAAAAACATGTACAAATGAATTTTGCCAGTGTATCTGAAGTGCGGCAAAATTCATTTGGACATTTGACAGCTATTAGGGCTGTTCATTAATATAAAAAAATGTACAAATGAATTTGCCGCACTTCAGATACACTTTGCTATTAGGGCTGTTCATTAATATAAAATATGTTTCAAAACTAGCTGATCATCCCCAGGCTGTTCAAGGTCAAACTTTTGTTTTGTATAAGATTTATTTTGATTAAGAGATTCACATGTCCGCCCACTTAAATATTAAATTTACTGGACAGAGAATCGGTGATGGAAGGCCTCAATAATAGACCCTAAAAGTACCAGATTTATCTATTGGAATATTGCGTTTGGAGATGGGTAAAAATGTTGTCAAAGAGACAAGAGCAAATTCTTTTGAAGACTTGATTGTCCGTATTGTTGATTCGGATGATCAGACAAAGGGAAGTTCTGAAAGGTTAAGATACGCAACAATAGAAGTATACAAATATTATTCAAATGTATTAATAATTATAGCCTCATTTATAAATATCTATTATAAAGAAAATGTGTTAAGTTGGCCCAATCCAATAAATCTGTTTTAAATTGGTCATGTGACTTATTATACTAAGTAACAATAAAATGTGTGTACTTAATATTCTCACAAATAAAAATTTCTACAAACTATGTCACAAGATGTTGTGTGTTTAGTATACAATTACCAAAGTAATTGTCCATCAAACATAAAAAACGTCGTTTCATGCCCGAATTTCTTGCATTTATCCTTACATTACTAAAACATTCTTAAAGATACGGTTATAAACTAGAATCTACATTTTCCGGTGACAACCGCGTCAAGGTACTTTCTGCAATATTTACCTACAAGATAACCAGGGCGAAACGTTTGGTTATCTTGTAAATATTGTAGATAGTACCTTGACGCGGTTGTCACCGGAAAATATAGATTCTAGTTATGACACCGGCCGCTTAAGCCTAAGTTCTAAGATATGGTTCTAAAGTTTATTTTAGGAACTTTTCCAAGTCAAAATACAAAAGGTATAACCAAATTCGCCACTTATTTTACCTTTGCACAAGTTCGGTATGACTTTATTACTAAATCTTGGTCCATGAATCATGATTAAATCTCTTCTGGCTGTAATTCGCTGTTTTCGGACCTATGTTTATTAACATTTTTCGTTATTTTTACTAGTAGAGTATGTTGTAGAAGTGCGGGGGGGGGACTTAATGAATCACCCTATTTTTTTTAACCTACAACAAATAATCTGAATGATGTCTAGCCTTACTCAATATCACTGTGTTTATATGGGTGGGTGGGTGGGTCAATATCACTGTGCGTGTAAGTACCTATGAGAAAGGCTGTATTAATTCATTAGACAGTTATTTTTGATACATAATAAATTAGTTTCTTTATGCTGATTGTAATGAAAGATATGGAAGTATGTCTTTGAAAGGTTATTAGTATATTAATTATCTACTTACTTACTTTTACTTGACGTAAAATTGTTTATAATTTTATATGTCCTTTTTATTTAAAGCCTCGAAAACATTGTTTTCATAAAAACTCAATCTCATTAAGCATAATATAAGAAAAATAAAAAAAGAAATTAAAATGAATTCATCCTCAGGGGGAATATATATACTGAGGTTGAAGTTCCGAGTAGGCGGAAAGCCAAAAAATATATATACTGAGGTTGAAGTTCCGAGTAGGCGGAAAGCCAAAAAATATATATACTGAGGTTGAAGTTCCGAGTAGGCGGAAAGCCAAAAAATCTGCTTTTATTCTCTATTTAAGTGATAAAATGAATGATAAGTATTGAATTACGAATAAAAATTTATATTATTCCATTTGCATTCATGGAAAATAAATATTTAATACTATACGACATGATAGATCCACATCTACCAATTGAACGCTTAAAGCACTTAGTCTGCCGTAAGATTAAAGAAGCGCCTTATAACACTTCCAGTCGGATTCAAAAAGCGATATACTCGAGTTTGAACCTCTGCTACAAAATAAATACGCATTCGATTCCGTTCTGATGTACACCAAAATTTAGCTTATTTGAGTCTACGTAACTTCATATAGCTTACATAATTTTTTAGCTTTTAAGAATTTAAAAAAATTTTTATAGCAGGTAGAACAAAAAATATAGCATTTTTGGAGTAAAGCTCAATTTTAAAAATGTCTAAAACAAAAAGTACTGAAGATAAGTCAATGAAATTTTGACCACATGTGAAGAAGATTGTTGTTTGTAGTCTGTCCAAATTCTAGAATGTTCACTATATTCGAAAAGTTTCTGTTGTAAATTTGTAAACCCTTGCAATCTTAAAAATGGTTTATCATACTCGTACAAATTTCCAAAACGGTTCAAAAATACCGGATTGAAAAATAAAGTATGATTATAAAACGGTAAGTGCGATGAAAAATCTTACGATTTTATAACACATGATAATTCAACAAACATTAGTAGTAATTTACGGTCTGCCTGTTTACCATGTGGCTGACATAGAAACCATACTGAACAGGGTGTCCCAAAAGTCCCACCTCCTCATGTAACTTTTGAACAGAAATATATCTACTAATATCCTTGAGGGAATTGTTATACGACTAAAAATTATGCTTTTTGAGATATATGAGGATTTCTACTCACTCCACTCAATTGGGTGGTTGGGGGCGACTTAAATGTTTAAATGTAAAATCCATCTTACTAAAGGACAACAATGCCACAAACTAGAGATCTCTATCTTAATCCAAAACATATTGGTAGTCTGTCAAAATATTTTTAACTAGAATCTATATTTTCCGGTAACAACCGCGTCAAGTTGTTATCTACAAGATTACAAGACGTTTCACCCATGCTGTTATGTGGCATCCTCAGTAACTTACTGACCTGTGACATCCTTATGAGACTCAGCGATACCGCTAAGGATGCCTCATCACAGTTTGGGTGAAACGTCTGGTTATCTTGTAGATAGCAACTTGACGCGATTGTCACCAAAAAATATAGATTCTATTTATGACACCCATCACTTAAGCCTAAAATCTAAAAATGTTTTTAATTTTATATTTTGACGGGAGGTCATTTGGTTTTGGATTAGGTCTATAATAGAGACCTCTAGTGTGTGGCTAGAATTTCAAGTCGACTACCCCAACCCCCCATTTCGGATGGGGCTTGAAATCCCCATATATCCCAAAAGCATAATTTTTTTCTTATAAAAAGGATTTTAGTCGAGGATATTAGTTGATATATTCTGTTAAAAAGTTAGAGGAGTGAGGTGGGGGTGGGAACACCTGTTATAAATGGAGCTACTTTCAACATTATATTCAATGTAACCAGACATTTCTGATTTGATAATTTATATAAATAAAGACTCAATTTCAAATTGTCAAACTGTTTATATTATAAACAAATAGACATACATATAAAGTAGAAAATAAATAAGGTTTGACTTATTTGGTATAATCAAATGAACTATTTTCCAAAGTTATAATGATTATTTGAACATTTATAATTAGGTTAGGTTTAATTAACTCGTTTACGTCTATAATTAATAATCGTCAACAAACGAATAGATGTGTTTAATGACAAACATGTTGGACTTGTGTTTAGTGCAATGAGCACTGGGAGTGACTAAAGTTGGAAAGTTTGGTCAAATACAGACGGTAAATATTGGAGTATGGACAACACCTCCCAATTACAGAGTGTAGTAGCGTCGCTCGATCGGTTGACTGTCCACGAATATAAACTTGCCAAAGACACGTTGGACTTGTGTTTAGTGCAATGAGCACTGCGAGCGACTGCAGTTGGCAAGTTTGGTCAAATACAGACGGTAAATATTGAAGTATGGACAACACCTCCCAATTACAGAGTGTAGCGTCGCTCGATCGGTTGACTGTCCACGAATATAAACTTGCCGAAGACACGTTGGACTTGTGTTTAGTGCAATGAGCACTGCGAAAGACTGCAGTTGGAAAGTTTGGTCAAATACAGACGGTAAATATTGAAGTATGGACAACACCTCCCAATTACAGAGTGTAGCGTCGCTCGATCGGTTGACTGTCCACGAATATAAACTTGCCAAAGACACGTTGGCCTTGTGTTTATTGCAATGAGCACTGCGAGCGACTGCAGTTGGCAAGTTTGGTCAAATACAGACGGTAAATATTGGAGTATGGACAACACCTCCCAATTACAGAGTGTAGCGTCGCTCGATCGGTTGACTGTCCACGAATATAAACTTGCCGAAGACACGTTGGACTTGTGTTTAGTGCAATGAGCACTGCGAAAGACTGCAGTTGGAAAGTTTGGTCAAATACAGACGGTAAATATTGAAGTATGGACAACACCTCCCAATTACAGAGTGTAGCGTCGCTCGATCGGTTGACTGTCCACGAATATAAACTTGCCAAAGACACGTTGGCCTTGTGTTTATTGCAATGAGCACTGCGAGCGACTGCAGTTGGCAAGTTTGGTCAAATACAGACGGTAAATATTGGAGTATGGACAACACCTCCCAATTACAGAGTGTAGTAGCGTCGCTCGATCGGTTGACTGTCCACGAATATAAACTTGCCAAAGACACGTTGGACTTGTGTTTAGTGCAATGAGCACTGCGAGCGACTGCAGTTGGCAAGTTTGGTCAAATACAGACGGTAAATATTGAAGTATGGACAACACCTCCCAATTACAGAGTGTAGTAGCGTCGCTCGATCGGTTGACTGTCCACGAATATAAACTTGCCAAAGACACGTTGGACTTGTGTTTAGTGCAATGAGCACTGCGAGCGACTGCAGTTGGCAAGTTTGGTCAAATACAGACGGTAAATATTGGAGTATGGACAACACCTCCCAATTACAGAGTGTAGCGTCGCTCGATCGGTTGACTGTCCACGAATATAAACTTGCCGAAGACACGTTGGACTTGTGTTTAGTGCAATGAGCACTGCGAAAGACTGCAGTTGGAAAGTTTGGTCAAATACAGACGGTAAATATTGAAGTATGGACAACACCTCCCAATTACAGAGTGTAGCGTCGCTCGATCGGTTGACTGTCCACGAATATAAACTTGCCAAAGACACGTTGGCCTTGTGTTTATTGCAATGAGCACTGCGAGCGACTGCAGTTGGCAAGTTTGGTCAAATACAGACGGTAAATATTGGAGAATGGACAACACCTCCCAATTACAGAGTGTAGTAGCGTCGCTCGATCGGTTGACTGTCCACGAATATAAACTTGCCAAAGACACGTTGGACTTGTGTTTAGTGCAATGAGCACTGCGAGCGACTGCAGTTGGCAAGTTTGGTCAAATACAGACGGTAAATATTGAAGTATGGACAACACCTCCCAATTACAGAGTGTAGTAGCGTCGCTCGATCGGTTGACTGTCCACGAATATAAACTTGCCAAAGACACGTTGGACTTGTGTTTAGTGCAATGAGCACTGCGAGCGACTGCAGTTGGCAAGTTTGGTCAAATACAGACGGTAAATATTGAAGTATGGACAACACTTCCTTCAATATGCGCATGCGCTAGTAAGCACACCAAGTGACATAATAGTCGTATGATAATGCTAACCTACGCGTACACAGTTGAATTTTTTGTTTTACAGCAGTTGCAATATTTATTTTAGTATATAACAAACGATACAGATTTAAATTGAAAATTAAATTTGATTTAAAAAATCATCATCAAAATGTTTGTTTTATATACTTTATTTAAGCACAAAAAATCACAAAATTTACGGGTTTTTGTCATTGTTTGGAAAATGTCCTCCAATTTATGCGTAATTAAGAGAAGCTGGAAATGGAAATTTAAAATGTTGACAGTTGTTCCTATTGGTAACATATTAATCCAATTATTTAGTTTGCGTATTTTTTTAATGGTCAACCAATGAAATGAAAATTGTATAAGCAAATGGTTTGTGCGCTGTTTGTGGTTGTCATGTGATTTTGGTAGTAATATGTACTTAAAAGCAAGCCAAGGAACATAATAAGAGATAATCAGCAAAATTTTATATGAAAGGCCTTATAGTATTTTTGTGTAAATTACACTTCTTGCACAAAAGGCTTTAAACAGAAATTTTAATGAAACTAATTGTTGAGATAAACAATTTTGTATATTACAATTTTCAATTTTTAAACTAAAACTAAACAAACAAAATGGTGGACTTGATTTACGACTAAGGTTTTAAGAATAATGTTAAAACCTTATTGTAGTTGAATTAAAGATTGTAGAGTATTTATGTCAACAGAGCTAACTTATAGATGATTAATTTGGATGGCCACTGTCCTACTTGCGAATTCCACGATCCACTTAAAAAGTAGCCTCACGTGATCAATTTAGGTAGCAGCTGACCATCTTGGGTAGCCAGTCACCTGTAATCAACTTAGTAGCCACCTTTGATCAATTTTGTTAGCCACTGATCTCCTTAGATATCCCGTAATGCACTTTGGTAGCCACCAGTGATCATCATCACCAAACATTTACCCATAAACATCTTGGGTAGCCACTGGCATACTTGGGTGGCCCGGAGTGAACTTTGGTAACTACCATTAATCTACACGTCATGTACCTTAGTAACCACTCGTAATGAATTTGGGTAGTCACTGATCAACTTTGGTAGCAGCTCGTGATCAATTTGAGTAACCACCCGTGATATAATCGGGAGGCCAGCCGTGTTAATTTGGTTAGCCACGCATGATCAACTTCGGTAGCCACTTACTAAGGCACGTGATCAATTCGGCAGGCGAATGATGAATTTAGATCGGTACTGATCAACGTTATATTAAAATAATTATTAAGATTTGTTATCTATAGAGCATAACTATAGAACAAATAGTCATTAAAAGAACCACATATCGAAGACCACAAAGCCATCTAGCGATGCGAGTCTCGTATCTGCAAAGCCGCTTGAGTAACTCACAGATTGACTTACGAATATAATTTATATAATTCTGACCTATTTCCAGATGAGCTCAAAATTGAAAATGTTGACACTTATAGCTTTAACCAATCAATGACTGGAAAACATCAAATTATTAAACCTCCAAAAATGTATAATTTTGGATGCAAATTTTAACTGTGTGTAGGGTTTTAGTTAATATTTAATAGACAAATTATTAAATTAAGTTTTTGTTCTAAACATTACCTAGTTAAGATAATGTAAGGATTAAAATCTTGCCTTGAACACTCTGTTAACAAAACTGGTTTAAAAGTATATTAACTTTAAAATTCTAACCTTTAAAAATTCAAATTGGTATCCACGAAATTGCTGGCCTGCGTGAACAGTTGGGCTTTTTGTTTTACCGTCGTACCAATATATATCTTAGAGCACGTTAAATTATATATTTATATAAAAGAGTACATTTTCAATAAAGAAGTCATTTGCATCTTTGATTTATATACTACAGTTTCCATACAAAAGTCCCTAAAATTAAGTTTTTGTCAATAACTTGTGATTTTTTTTGGAAAACATCCCTACATTTAATAACGGTTACAAGAAGCTAGAAAATTTAAGTTTTACACAGTCATTCCTTTTCATAGCACATTAATTGAAGTATTACTAAATTTTTGTTTTTTATTTATAACTAACAAAGAAAATGAATATGTTGTACGAAAATGCTTTGGTATGTGCACTGTGTCGGGGTTCTCATGTCACTGCAGTAGAAAGGTGTACTTAAGAGAAACCTAAATAACAAAGCTGATAGTCAGCTAAATGTTTACAAACACGCCTATTTATATTTTCTGTATACATTAAATATTTTTTTACGAAAAGGCTGTAGATTTAAGTTTGAGTCATTAAACTTTCGGAAGTTTCCAGAGATATAAGATTGATAAAACTAATCTTGAAACTTGAAGGTGGCATACTTGTTTCGTTTATAATTTGATGGATCGAAAAATTAAAAATGGTGGAATTGACTTAAAACTTAAAGAATAGTTCTAGTTATTTTTTGATTGCAATTGATTGCTATTGGTTGTAGATCATATATGTCGACATAACTCGTATTTACAATAAAATATTCTAAAACTTGGTTAAAATAGAAGTTTTCTCATGGTAACCATGTAAAAATTATAAAATAGAAAAAAATTTTTCAAACAGTTTTATTTAACTTTGAGACTGTGTGGGATACTTTAAAGACTTAAAACCGTACACGCTAATTTATTTTAACTTTCAATTAAAACAATAGTTTGACTATTGAAATTTGTATTATTTATTTTTGTATATCTCTGGTCTTAGGATGACAAGCGTGGGTTACTAAAATAGATTACCCTAGTAAATATATAGATTTTGTATTGATACTGTGATAAGTTTTGTTGTGTTACGTTCATTTGTATTGTACTCCTTCCAATTAATTATATTGTCACTAAAAAGCATTTTTATTAGTAAATATTTTTAAAAAGTTTTAAATTTTGGGTACGAAAATGACGATCTCCGTGCATAATGCTTTACTGTAGTTGCAATACATATCTTTGAACACATCAAATGACATCCGTGACCAAATTGGGTAGCCACCCGTGATCAATCAGAGTACCCCGACTGATCAATTTGAATATCTCCCGACCTACTTGGGTAGCCTGTAATCATCTTGGGTAGTCATCCGAGATCAATATAGACAGCCACCCGTGATTAACATGAGTAGCCCACGATCATCTTGAGTAGGCACCCTTGATCTTCTTAGGTTATTTAACTTAACTGTACGTGTATGGGTTGGTGGATGGGCCCATACGTCTGCACGTACATGGGTAAGTGGGTGAACCCATACCACTGCACGTGTATGGGTGGTTGGGTAGGCCCGTACACCTGTAAGTGTGTGGTTAGTGAGTAGACCACTATGTGTTGGGATTTTCAATTTGGCTTGTAAGTTTTTTTACATAAGTTAGTCTACCTTAACATAATAACCTTCTTGGGATATTAAACTAACCATACGATCAACACAAAATTGAACATATTAAATAAAAGACCTCATTGAGCACACAAACGTGTCATTCCGTTCCTATCAAGATCATTATGACACTTGATTTAACTTAGGATCAACTTGTGTAACTACCCATGATCAATTTGGGAAGCTATCCATGATCAAATGAGTAGCCACTCGTGGTTAACTTAAATATCCGTACGTGATCAAATTGGGAGCCATTCACTTTCGCGGGTATCACTCGTGATCAACCTAAATGGCCACTTTTGATGAACTTCGGTAGCCACTCGTAGTTAACTTAGTAATTATTGACCCGCATGTAGCCACCCTTATACAATTTTAATATACCCCCTGATCAATTTTGATAGCCACTGACCTCATTTGGTAGCCTGTTGGAGAGACTGCCAGTGTCAGTGGTCAACTTAGTTAGTCAGCCGTGATAAACTTTGGTAGCCACTTAGAGTCAATCGTACAATAACAGACACATTTCTGAAAGGTGCATAGTTATTGAATTAGAAATATCGTGAGGTATTTAATTAAATACAATTCAAATCGATATTTCAAACTCGAGCGAAGTGGCTGAAGAAATGCCTCACTAAATAATATTTTAAAGTTTGTTTTGAAGTGTATTTTTAGTTTACTATTACAATATATTAAAACCAATATAGCTTCATCTTCATTGTATAACTATCATGTTTAAAGTGGTTTTAATTGACACTTTAGCGAAGTGGCAATGTGGTTTGGGGACGATGCTGCCAACAAGCAGACCTCTCGCACTCCTCTCTGACAGTACAAGTTGAAGCACATCCCATCGTGTTGCCGCTGTTTTATATGAAGGGCAAAACAACCAAAACTACATCTTTCAGGTTGAATTTACTGAAATTTGAAGGTTTGAAAGTAATTTGAAAGTTTAGCCTGTTCTTAAATTGGATTAATTGTTTTGGTTAAAATTCCATACAACATATAAGACCTGATAGGTAATGTTTTTTTCTCTATTTTTAAACTTCATTCGACAGTTCACATGGGCCTATACAGGCATGTGCGTGAACTTTATTCAACGAGTGAAGTACCGACCGTTGGCTCAGTGGGGATTCGAACCTTGGACCTTAGCCACTGAGCCACCACGCCGGCAATTTACGTGTAGAGCAAGTTTTAATTATTCAGGATTGTGTTTACATTAGTCTTAGTATTATTTTAAATAGAAAACGGAATATTTAATATTTTAACATAGCCATATTAACAGTGAGGCGTGTTCACCTCTACTATCTAATTTGTTACACAGTTACAAATAGGTGAACAAAGAGGCATATTGTTTGATTACATTAAAACATGAAGTAAGTGATTTTTAATGTATAATTTCAGTTCTATGTTGAAGATGGAGCTGTATTGGTTTTCTGTATATAATTTTTTTAAATAAAACAATTTAAACCAATAAAAACTTTTTAATAGTGAGGCCTTTCGATAGCAAGGCTATCATCGTCAGACACATCACAAATAAATATACAAAAAGTAAATAAAAGTAATATAAGCTTATATAAACATATGTTTTAAAATTTTTTCACTTTTGTGGCTAAATATATTATTATTACTCTAAATGGTAGTTTTATTATGAATTTGAAAGTATTATAAATTGAATATAAATTAATTGTTTATAGTTTTGAAAGTAAAATAGAATTTTGAATCGGTCCATCTTCTTGGTTTTCAGAATTTGCTTTGTTAATGTACCATGATTCCCATGCATTTAAATATTTTGGTGTTGTTATATGTTTTAATAATTTTAACAATTTAATAATTTACAAAAAACAATTTAAAATTATTAAAACATATAACAACACCAAAATATTTAAATGCATGGGAATCATGGTACATTAACAAAGCAAATTCTGAAAATTTATTAAACCAAGAAGATGGACCGATTCAAAATTCTATTTTACTTTCAAAACTATAAACAATTAATTTATATTCAATTTATAATTTTCAAATTCATAATAAAACTACCATTTAGAGTAATAAAATATATTTAGCCACAAAAGTGAAAAATTTTAAAACATATGTTTGTATAAGCTTATATTACTTTTATTTACTTTTTGTATATTTATTTGTGATGTGTCTGACGATGATAGCCTTGCTATCGAAAGGCCTCACTATTAAAAAGTTTTTATTGGTTTAAATTGTTTTATTTAAAAAAAATATATAATTTCAGTGTATTAAAACCAATCTAGCTGCATCTTATTGTATAGTTATCATGTTTAAAGTGGTCATAATTTAAATGGTACCTAAAAGTTATTTTTTAAATTGATACCTTAGCGAAGTCGCAAATGGGGTTGGGGGAGGGGGTTAATTTAACAATATATTAAACTAGTTGTTCAACTAATGATTTGTTATAAATTGAGGAAGTAATGTGGCAAAAGGCTTAAGACTATTTTAATTTACTAAATATTTTATTCTTTCCTTGATACTATTTTTTATTTTTCCAGTAGCATTTTCTCGCCTTTTATTTCCTTGTTTTTATCTTTATCTGGTTGACATTCTTAGTTTTGTTTATCACTTTCTGCAGTAAAGTCCACTTGTAATGAAAACTGAATGAAAACAGTGATAATCCCGTTTTCATACGAAATCATGAAACAAATTCATTGATATACTTTAAAATAAATACATCTTAAAAATTATTTAGTTTTACTTTCTCCACAAATGAAATTACATTTAGTATTTAGATAGAGTAGTAATATAATATTACCCGATAGTTAGTCACCTACTTAAAATTAAAAATTGCAAAATTATTAGGACTATGTAAACGTAGTAGGAGCACAAGTATTCAATATAGACCATAGAGTGTAGTGGTTTGTGTGTGGGCTCTTAGCTAAAAACTGCAGACGTTCGGAGGTATTGATGAACCCTCTCCCCCCGCCCCCGTCACCCTCAGTACTCCCCACAACCGCCACCAGTTTACGCAGCCCACTTCAGGCCCGCGATAATACAATGCCATTGTTTCTTTCTCTTGAATCACTTTCAAACAGATATTGCTATATAGGCAGTGCAGTACACTCTTCCCCCATCCATCGAGCTACCGACATCCCTTCTAATAGCGTCCTCTATGAACAATGGGATAGATTCGAGCAGAGTTTGATATTTCGAAATAAAGCCTTCGGAACAAAGACTAATTGTCTATTCGTAAGCAGTTTTCGTTACGCATAATTAAATTTGGATGAGTATGAGTTTGAATTAATGTTTTATGACATAATGTTGTCAGTAATAATAAAATGAGTAAATTAGAAGGAGAAAACCTGGTTGGAATTGAAAACACTGATAAATATTTTAGCTGTTTGATGACAAATTTGAATCATAGAGTTTTGTCGTATTTTAGAGGAGATATAAAAGAAATAATTTTGAAAGTGGAGAAAAAATAATACATTGGAAGAACAAAAAATGTATTAGTAAAGTCGAGGAATCTTATTGGCCGTAAATTTGAATAGTACGAGTTACAAACGATTATATCAACGTTAGTAAGGTGGGTTGGTTCAAGTTAGAGACCACTTAGTTTCATGTTTCACTGATAAAAAGAATCGGATTCATTTGGAAGGATAAGAATTGGATCTAGTATGTCTCTGCGGGTGCAGTTCTAGACGCATTACAAAACATACATGTGTCTAAATTCTTGCCTTGACCATCTACTCTTACATCCATCTATTTATATGGATATCTACCCACATATCCATATAAAACTCCTGTCTTGACCATCTACTCTTAATCTACCCACATATCCATATAAAACTCCTGTCTTGACCATCTACTATTATTCAATCTACATATATCCATATAAAACTCCTGTCTTGACCATCTACTATTATTCAATCTACATATATCCATATAAAACTCCTGTCTTGACCATCTACTATTATTAAATCTAAATATATCCATATAAAACTCCTGTCTTGACCAACTGCTATTATTCTACCCACTTATCCATCTAAAACTCCTGCCTTGATCATAAAACTTGCCATAAAATATGAATGTTTGCAATAACCTAATTTTAGATGGGTGTTATTGCAGCCTAAAAATTCATCATATAGTTTACCGTAAGTTTTATGATAGAAAAAGTGATTTTAAAATATTGTTGAATCAGTTATGATTAATATGCATTTCGTTCATAAGAGGTCCAATTTAGGCTGTTTAATCACTTGAAAAGCGATTCCAGAAATATATGGAATTCTATTGTTTTGATGGTCTCGACTTCATCGGAATGTGATAAATCTGGAATGTTATATTTAAACTGATTCCAATAAACCGGCTCGCAACATCCGAGGTATGCTGTAACAGTTTTAAAATATGAAAAAGTTCTACTATAGTTTCATATTTGTTCACAAACAACTAAGTTTATTCACTCTGATCAATTTAATTAGTACAAATTTAGTTGAATTATTCCAATCATCTAAAATATCCAAGATTGATGTACGAACATTTTTGAATAAATTGATTAACCACACTATGTATGAATTATATATATTCAGTTATTATTTATGAGTTCACCCGATTCACATAAATCAATCGAATCGTCAACAGGTTCATTTGAAACAAGGTTATTTATTGTTTCAATTTTATTGTAACCCTAAACCTGCAAGTGCTGATTACGTACTAGTTTTGTAGATTTTGAACATTAAGTTATTTTAAATTTACAATACATTTATTTTCAAGTGTGCAAAATCAGGCAACTGCTGTAAACTGAAAATATGGCATTAAAACACAAGATATACATATAAAAGGCAAATACCACTGACTCATTTACTCACCACTGTAACTTAAAAAGTACTAAGCCTACGAGGCTGACATTTTGTAGAGTCAACGGTCTTATGTTGTAGATGTGCAATAAGAAGGCATTTTAACAAATTCTTAGTAAATCGAAGCTGGCAGCCTTAGTGGAAGCTTAGTGCCAACAATTTTAAATGCCAAAAACAGTGTTTCTCTAATTGGACTGTAGCGGCTAAATGAACGGTTCTACAGCAAAACTAACCACATTTTCTGGATATGATTTGAGACGATCTACAACTTTGGCCCTATAACTTATTGCTCTATCTTACCTCCTTCATCCTTAGGTAGAGCTAGATTTTCAATTTGTGCTTGTAAATCAAATATCAAATTTACGTCCTCTAAGAGTAGACTTACAAATTTTTCTAGACTGTGAAACTTTGTTATCTAGGAGAACAAACTGTATTCAATGGGAAAATATACAATTTATTCTGAACACATGTATAGCCAGGTCATAGGACATGGCTAAACATGGCTAGAAACACGATATTTCACTGATACAGATCCAATTACTGTACGTTGCTCCCTTACAGACTTTAAGATTTTTCTAGAGCAGGAAACTTTGTTATGTAGGAGACAAACCTGTTTTCAATCGGAAAATTAACAATTCAGTTTTAAAGCATGCATAGCCCAGACATAGGACATGGCTAAACATGGCGAAAAACACAATATTTTATTGGTTCAGAGTCAAATATAGTACTTTGTGCCCTCTAAAAGTAGACTTACAGGTTTCTCTAGTCTTTGAAACTATTTTATCTAAGAGAACGAACTGATTTTAATAAGAAAATTTGCAATTTAATTTGACCAAATGCATAGCCAGTTCACAGGACATGGCTAAATATGGCGAGAAACCCCATATTTCACTGATTCAACTACAGTAATATATATAAGTCCTTTACCCCTTATCACCATTTATCCAAACTATATACGTCCAATAGACTTGACAATTTTTATATGTTTATTTTGGCCTCTAGAGGCTCATTAAGAAAGGATTTTCTTCTCCGACCTCAGGACTCCGTCCCACTGGCCTCCAAAATTGCCATGGCATTCTTATGGAGGTATATTAATTAGTTGATTTATTTGATTAATAGCTGTTAGATAAAAACAAATTGAATAAAATTATGGTAGGATAAACTTTCAAAATAAAATATAGTTGAGTAAAGTAGTAAATTATTCATAACATCAGCTGTTCTAAATTGGATGGTATATTAAATCATTGTTTTTCATAAACAAAGTATTTAGTTTTATTTACTTTAAGTAATTCATTAATGTTTTTGAATTGTTGGAACATTTGACTTATAATTTTGGTTAAAAATTTTCAAACTCAATGACCGGTAAAGCGGGTGGGTTCAGCTAGTATGAATATAAACTTAAGTGTCGTCCCTAAATTACGTAACACCTGAAGAGGGAGGTTTTTTACAGCGTTATGCACCCTTATGTGGGAGGTTGGGGTGGGGGGTTTACACTCAGCGTTACGTTACAATCAACAATTTGTTTAGATTCATTCACAAAGTTTTGTCCTTTTTCCCAAAATACAAGATTTTTAAAAAGATTTTAAATTTAATTTAATCTGTTAGTATATTCTCACCAATTAGAAAACGAATGGAATAGTCTAAACAATTACTTAATCATAAATCGAAATATGTATGAAAGTGGACGAAATAAATTAAAGATAACTAACATCTAACCCCCCCTTAACAAAAAACATAAATTGAGTTGTATAACACCATTTTCCATTCCTCTGGTTTGAGGAAGGAGAGTGTGGTTCACCGAAATCGATCACCATAATATTTGTGCATTTTGTACTTGTATTGTAATATATCTGTGCATTTTGTGCTTATATTGTAATACATTTGTGTTGTGTGACGTTTACTTGTACTGTAGAAAACATAATGTATTTAGAGTGGTTGGAGGCCTAGACTATTAATGTCAATCAAAAATATTTTGGTTTGTAGGAAAGTAACTTAAAATATTTGTCAGTGACTTAAAATAGCAATATCTTCTGGACATACAATATTGAAACAAAACTTCTCGATTCTTTGCATGTACAGAGTGAGTTTTATGTCCTTGCACACCCGGATATAATTTAAACGGCCAGAGATATCTATGTGAAACCTTGACCCTACCTATTATAACATATTTTCTTAATTTTTCAAAAAGGAGGGCAACTAAACATTTTGAAATACAAACCCCTATCATGTGACCCCTCATTTTAAAGGGAATAAAAAATGAAATCCAATAATGCAAACTAGAGGTCTATACGTTTATTTTAACAGATTTTATGACAAATTTATAATAATAAAATCAGTAACTGTCTTGTCCTGTTTATCGTAACATGAGTCAACACTAACGCAAATTCTAAAAACAGTTACCTGTTTTAATGTAGCAGGTGTTCAAACTGTTCACCTTCGGCTGTTTGACAGTGTGCTAGACGTGTGTAAAAACTTATGACAGCATTCAAGAAAGTATCTCTAGGAATTGTTTGAGATAAGTTCAAAATTCTTTGCGTTAAGTCATGGACGTCTATTGGCCTTGTTTTGTACACCAGATATTTCATGTAGCCCCAAAAAAAGTAATCAAGTGGGTTAAGGTCAGGAGACCTTGCTGGCCATTCCACAGCGCCCCTTCGGCCTATCCACCTTCTTGGGAAGACATTATTTAGATATTGTCGTACTTCAAGACCATAGTGTGGTGGTGCTCCATCTTGTTGTAACCAAATGTTATCAGCTTCTTGTCCAAACATATTTTGGAGTGCAGGCACAATCTGGTTTTCAAGCATATCTAAATACTTCACAGAATTTAAGTTTCCATCAATTATAAATGGACCGACTAAGCGGTGATCAACTATTCCTGCCCAAACATTAACTTTTGAAGGGCGTTGTGTATGGGCCTCTACATACCAGTGTGGATTGTTATCTGCCCAGTAACGACAATTATGCCGATTGACGGCACCGTTGGTCATGAAAGTTGCTTCATCACTAAAAAGGATTCTGTTCAGTAACTCAGGTTCAGCGTCTAGTATGCCCATCATTATATCACAAAATTCAACCCTACGGTCATAGTCATCTTCACTAAGCTCTTGCACTAGTTTGACTTTAAAAGGTTTGAATTTATTATATTTAAGAATTTTTCTTACCGAAGATTGGCTAATGTCGTGCTCCAAAGCAGCTCTTCTCGTAGATATGTGGGAATGCATAACATCTAATGATTTCTCCTCGTCAATTACAGGAGCCCTTCCTGGCTTGGGTCTATCCTTTACAGAATGAGAATCATTAAACCGTTGAACAATTCTTGCCACCGTAAATCTAGTTATGGGATTGTTCCGGTTAGGAAATTCCTCATTGAATAATTCTGCTATTTCAGCGTATGATCTCATACGTTCTCCATAACCTCTCATCATTAACACAGTAATTCTTTCAAACTCAGAATTCTCCATGTAGAAATAAAATAAGTAACACTGTTTGTCAGAAAAATAATCTTAAACTGTTGTTGTTTATAGCAACTTAACCAATCAGCTGATGAAATGCAAGTGAGTAGTAAAGAGAAAGTCAACAGAAGATTGTTGCAACCGGTAAGATAAGAACAAGGGAAATTCCAAAGCATGTTGACTCATGTTACGATAAACAGGACAAGACAGTTACTGATTTTATTATTATAAATTTGTCATAAAATCTGTTAAAATAAACGTAGAGACCTCTAGTTTGCATTATTGGATTTCATTTTTTATTCCCTTTAAAATGAGGGGTCACATGATAGGGGTTTGTATTTGAAAATGTTTAGTTGCCCCCCTTTAGAAAAGGGGGCCAAAATTTTCAACAACTTGAAAAATTAGGAAAATATGTTATAATAGGTAGGGTCAAGGTTTCACATATATATCTCGGGCCGTTTAAATTATATCCAGGTGTGCCAGGACATAAAACTCACTCTGTATATATTTTTACCATCTCTTAAGGATTTTCAATGTTGTGAGAGAAATAGTAGCCTTACCTTCTTACATTTTAGCTTATTTTAAAGAGAACTTCTCCTAGAATAGTTTTCCAAGAAAGTAATTTGTTCCACTTTTGAATCATTAAATGAAAACCCATCAATATTCTGTGAAAACTATTAAAACTAACTTGATATATCTAATATTTTCAGGTCAGTTGTTTTCCTTACTTTATAAGTAGGTAGTTATTATATGTCTAAAATGGAAACTCTTACACATGATTTTGGTTTCACGATACGTGGATACACGCCACGTCCTATTTGGCGTGCATCCAAAGAAGATGGATTTTCAATGTTATCTTCATTGACAGTGGTTCGAGAAAAGATTGTTATGATTGTATGACTCATATAAAAACTATCATTTCAAAATAAAGTATATTTTCATATATATAAGTTGATTAAGTAATTGTTATTAAATAAATTATCAGCTTCTTGAAATACTCAACTCTAGTCATTAGAAGCAGAAAAAATTCGTTTATTTCAATGAGATACACATGAAAAGCTCAAAGTTCGAACATAATCTACAACTTCAGCAGCACACGTATTCCTGGTCGATTACTAAACTTCCGAAAGGTAACAACACATCATCAGCTATAAACATGGAATTAAAGTATATTTCGTACAGCAACAAATAAATCTATGAAGATGTTGGAAAATAAGAATAGAATAGAATAGAATAGAATAGAATAATATTTTATTCCATAAAATAACAAAAATACAATATTTATACAACGGAATTCTAGCCATCTCATCAAGTAAATGATGGCTAGCACAAAAAATATAACTTTAAAACAATATTTAAATACAGTCAGTTAATCAAAAACAAGGTAAAGCAGACAGCTCTCTGCAGCGTGGTTAAACTTAAAAGGTTTATTAACTTTAATGTTATTTAAGTTGTACTAAAACTAATATACTATAACTATACTTATCCTATAACTACTCAAATGCCAATCAAATACCATAGAACAACACTACAACCAATCAAGCTCTTCCCTTTCATGAGCCTATAAAAATAAACTTCTAAAACATTAATTAGTAATGTACAATAAATATGTAAGAAAAAAAATTTTATTTGATTTCATTCTTTTTTTCTTTAGATTAATGTTTCAAACAAAAAGTTTACTTGATCTTTAGTAAGGAGCCATTTCCTTAATTTTGCTAAAAATGTATTAATGGATGAGTTGTTATATTTAATTCCATTTGGAATTTGATTAAATAACTTAGGTCCTAAATAAGTAAAGCTTTGTTTAAATATACTTTTTTTCACTTTGGGTCTTATATAGATTCCTTCAGTGACACTTCTAGTTCTGGGTAATAATCTATCTGTTTTAAAATTACCACTCCTATTATAAAATATCTTTAGAACCTTATAAACAAAAAGATGAATTACAGGTAAAATTTGCAAGTCGATAAAAAGGGGGTGAGATGATTGGCGCTTGGGTTTGAATGAAATAATTCTTACAAAATGTTTTTGTGTAATTATCAGCGCTTTAAGTGTGGTTTTACCAGCCCCTCCCCAGTTTTCAATTCCGTAAACCAATCTTGAATGAATAAGTGAGAAATAAAGCATGCGTAGCAAATTTTGATTGAGAAAGTTTCTTAAGAAGTAAAATTTTCTGGTGTTTTTTTCTCAAATTGTTGTGTAAATTAATTGTATGTGTTTTCCAAGAAAGTTTTTCATCCAGATACAAACCGAGATATTTAATATTTTCCACCTGCTCTATTTCTGTGCAAGAGCACACTGAGTTATTGTTATAACATTCGTCTGTAACATGGAATTTTAGAACGCTGTCAAATGAAAATCCTTTGAGATCGAAATTTATAATTTTTGTTTTTGTAGCGTTTATGACCATTCTGTTATTGATACACCAGTCCTTTAACAATTTAAGATCATGGTTCATATCTTGCCAAATGGTTTCCCAATGGCTGTTTGAAAACCGGAGGGCCACGTCATCTGCAAACGCACTAACTGCTCCTCTCAACTGCATATTTAATAGGTCATTAATAAATAATATGAATAATGAAGCTGATAGAATGGAACCTTGGGGTACCCCTTTTTTTATTAGTTGTGGTGTGCTAAATACATTTTTTATTTTTACTTTTTGGGTTCGATTTGTCAGATATGATTTGAACCAGTTGAGTGCAGTTCCTCTTACTCCTGCATATTCTAATTTATTTAATAAAATATTATGATCTACAAGATCGAATGCTTTGGAAAAATCAATAAAAATTCCAGTAGTTTTAAGATTGTTGTTGAAACAAGAATATATTGCTTCTGTGAAGTTCAATATTGCACCTTCGGTGCTTTTACCTTTTGTAAATCCGTATTGTTGATGGTTAAAAAAGTTGTTTTTGTTAAGGAAATCAATTAATCTGAATTTAACGGCCTTCTCAAACACCTTTGATAGTACTGAGAGTAACGAGATTGGTCTGTAATTTTGTATACGGTCCTTCTCACCTTTCTTGAATATAGGCACAACAATACTTTCCTTAAATTTTTTTGGAAATTCGCCGGTAACAAAACTTAGATTAATAATGTGTACCAATATGTGAGAAACAACAGGGGCAATGTTCTTAATAATTTCAACCGATAAAGCGTCAGAACCAATAGATTTCTTATTTTTTAAAGAATTTATAATTGAGCGAACTTCATGATTGGTGACGGGATACAAGAATAAGCTTCTTTGGTTACGCTCACAGTTCGGCAGGCCTAGTTGACAACTGTCGGGCATGTCTGCCACGAGTTCTAGTGGAGCACTTACAAAGTACTCGTTATACATCTCTGCAATAGCCTGCGGATCCTCAACAATACTGCCATCGTTATCTCTAATGCTATCTATTGCTCGGTCACTGGTCTTATCTGTCAAACTGTTTATCAGTTTCCACTGTTGCTTGACATCGCCTTTATGATTATTAAATAAATTACTATAATAGTTATTTTTTGTAGTATCTATAATTTGATTAAGGGAAGCTTTAAACTTATTAAAATAAGTAACCAAACTTAAGTCATATGGTCTCCTTTTCATCATTTTATAAATGTTATTTCTTTTTTTCAATTTATTCAAAATGTACTGATTAATCCAAGGACTTTTCTGTTTTGCTTTCTGATACCTAGGTGTCAATGTATTTTTTTTCTTACTTAGACTAATACTAAAATTCAAAATGTTATAAAATTCATCAATAGCATCATTTACATTGATTTTATCTAATACACAGGACCACTTACAGTTACTTAAATACAATTTTAGGTCTTCAAAGCATATTTTTTCTACAACTAAGTTTTGCGGATAGGTATTTTTTGAATCCTTCTTAATTTTAGTCATTTTTAAGCCAATCAAACTATGGTCTGTTATTCCTAATTTAAAAATCCCCGTTTGAAATAGTTTGATATTTTTATGCCGAATAAAAATGTGATCAATACAAGACTTAGACTCTTGTGTTTCTCTTGTATACTGATTAATAAAACAATGGAACCCTTGATTATACAACAACGACATATATGTTTCCACTTCTGGCTTTTCCTTTCTAATACATATATTTATGTCACCTATAAAAATTACGTTTGAGCTTAAATTTTGAAATTTTGTTTCTAAATAATTTTCTAAATTCTAAATTTCTATAAATATTGTTACAGTAGTTGGTTTTGTTCATTAGACCAGGATAATTTATGGCAACGTCATAAAATAACTGAAGTGTGTTAATTTCCTACAATTTTGTAATATTGAACCAAGAATAGAATTAATGTTATTTATATTTTGAGTAAACATAATAACGTTTTATACTATACTTTACAGTACAAGTGAACGTCACACAACACTAATATATTACAATATAAGCACAAAATGCACAAATATACCACAATACAATATAAAATGCACAAATACACTACAATATAAGCACAAAATGCACAAATATACCACAATACAAGTTCAAATGAACAAGTATACTACAATATAAGCCCAAAGTTCACAAATATACCACAATACAAGTACCAAATGCACAAATATACTAGAATATAAGCTCAAAATACACAAATATACTACAGAACAAATACAAAATGCAAAAATATTGCAAAATCAAGAACAAAATGCACAAATTCTTTTGTGAATCCCTCTGGTCCAAATCGATAACACTAATATATATATATATATTAGTGTTGTGTAACGTTCACTTGTACTGTATATGTACCAGCACGTATAATGCTAATTAAACTACTATACTTTAGTAAATATGACAGTGTTACTCAGAATTACTCTATTTATTGGTTCTTGTGTAGTTTTGGTTTTTTGGTGTTTTAGATTATGTCAACATTTTCTGGTAACCATTTATGGTATCGACGTGACTGACACTTTTAATATGAAGGATTACGCAGCCCATGTTTACGTTTATGATTTCTACGACTTCGATTGGCGCCCCTTGCACATGACCTGCGGGTTTTCGAGATCAAGAAAAGTAGTTTTATTTATAAATTTTATATTTCAGATGGTGAAATCGGTTTTCGGTGTGTAAGTGTTAAAGAGGGATTAACATTTGTTCATTATAAAAAAAAAACTTAATCCCTCTTAATAGTGATTTAAAATCAGATATATTCACCACTTCATAAGGCCACAAGTTCTAATGTAGTGGTTAAATTTTTAACATATTTTTTCCTGTCTCAAGGGAAGGTACTTTTACTAATTTTCATTATAAAATTGAAAAATAATTAACATATTGAAACCCGATTGCACCACCTTTGGTATTTAGCAGACTTACGTCTTGACGGCCGTTGTCGAGATCTATGTCTTTACGGTTACTTACTCGTTTAATTTCTTGACGAATCAGTGGGTTATATTACTATTATTAATTTACTAAGTAACCAATATTGCATTCATAGTTTTACGTTCTCCTGAGTGCTTTAAATAACAAGTAAAAAGGCTTTAATAGCTATCGAACTATTTAAGAGCCTAAATTCAAATTCAAATATATTTATTACTTATACAAAAAATTTATCTAAGCCGTTTATATTTTTATCTCTCTAGCTTGAGCTATTTGAGAACAACTATACTAATTTCTTTACAAAAATGTGTACGATTTATTATTTTAAAATTAATATTTATACATAAATATTATAATAAACTGTTTAGCAATAAATAACCATTTAAATTTAATTTTTAATCTTCTTTACTTCAAAACAATACAACAATAAATAAGATAACAATGAATATAACTATAAATATTTTTAAATAACATAACAAATTAAACAATAGGATAAATATAACATTAGAATCCTGGAAGTAAAACAAAACAACCCAATAAAATGTTTAGAATCAACAACAACAAAAAACAAGTAAAAAACATTATATCCTAAAATTTATTAATACAAATAGATTAAATAAATGAATAAATTTGCGAAATAATTCAATGAAAAATAGAATCATACAAATATATTTTTTCCACGTGTTGTTCAAAGACACACAATCATAGTGTAATTAAAACGAAATTTTAAAATACAAAAAATACATAATACAAAAGTCACCAAAAAAAACTGTCCAGGATCTGAACAGTTGAAATATTTATTGATTGATGATATTAGGAATAGTTAAATAAAATATAATTAATGTACAACCACACCGAGAGGGAACCAAGAGCAGCCATGTGTTGGCTGATTTAACAACACTTAATGTACAACAGCACCGAGAGGGAACCAAGAGCAGCCATGTGTTGGCTGATTTAACAACAATTAATGTACAACAGCACCGTGAGGGAACCAAGAGCGGCCCTGTGTTGGCTGGTTTAACAACAATTAATGTACAACAGCACCGTGAGGGAACCAAGAGCAGCCATGTGTTGGCTGATTTAACAACAATTAATGTACAACCGCAACGTGAGGGAACCAAGAGCAGCCCTGTGTTGGCTGGTTTAACAACAATTAATGTACAACCGCAACGTGAGGGAACCAAGAGCAGCCGTGTGTCGGCTGATTTAACAACACTTAATGTACAACCGCACTGTGAGGGAACCAAGAGCAGCCCTGATTTGGATGATTTAACAACACTTAATGTACAACTGCACTGTGAGGGAACCAAGAGCAGCAGTGTGTTGGCTGATTTAACAACAATTAATGTACAACCACACCGTGAGGGAACCAAGAGCAGCCGTGTGTTGGCTGATTTAACAACAATTAATGTACAACCACACCGTGAGGGAACCAAGAGCAGCCGTGTGTTGGCTGATTTAACAACACTTAATGTACAACAGCACCGTGAGGGAACCAAGAGAAGCCGTGTGTTAGATGATTTAACAACACTTAATGTACAACCGCACAGTGAGGGAACCAAGAGCAGCCGTGTGTTGGCTGATTTAACAACATTTAATGTACAACCGCACTGTGAGGGAACCAAGAGCAGCCGTGTGTTGGCTGATTTAACAACATTTAATGTACAACCGCACTGTGAGGGAACCAAGAGAAGCCGTGTGTTGGATGATTTAACAACACTTAATGTACAACCACACCGAGAGGGAACCAAGAGAAGCCGTGTGTTGGCTGATTTAACAACATTTAATATACAACCGCACTGTGAGGGAACTAAGAGCGGCCCTGTGTTGGCTGGTTTAACAACAATTAATGTACAACAGCACCGTGAGGGAACCAAGAGCAGCCATGTGTTGGCTGATTTAACAACAATTAATGTACAACCGCAACGTGAGGGAACCAAGAGCAGCCCTGTGTTGGCTGGTTTAACAACAATTAATGTACAACCGCAACGTGAGGGAACCAAGAGCAGCCGTGTGTCGGCTGATTTAACAACACTTAATGTACAACCGCACTGTGAGGGAACCAAGAGCAGCCCTGATTTGGATGATTTAACATTTAATGTATTTTATGATTTAACATGTCGTATTTTAGAGGAGATATAAAAGAAATAATTTTGAAAGTGGAGAAAAAATAATACATTGGAAGAACAAAAAATGTATTAGTAAAGTCGAGGAATCTTATTGGCCGTAAATTTGAATAGTACGAGTTACAAACGATTATATCAACGTTAGTAAGGTGGGTTGGTTCAAGTTAGAGACCACTTAGTTTCATGTTTCACTGATAAAAAGAATCGGATTCATTTGGAAGGATAAGAATTGGATCTAGTATGTCTCTGCGGGTGCAGTTCTAGACGCATTACAAAACATACATGTGTCTAAATTCTTGCCTTGACCATCTACTCTTACATCCATCTATTTATATGGATATCTACCCACATATCCATATAAAACTCCTGTCTTGACCATCTACTATTATTTAACCTACATATATCCATATAAAACTCCTGTCTTGACCATCTACTATTATTTAACCTACATATATCCATATAAAACTCCTGTCTTGACCATCTACTATTATTTAACCTACATATATCCATATAAAACTCTTGTCTTGACCATCTACTATTATTTAACCTACATATATCCATATAAAACTCTTGTCTTGACCATCTACTATTATTTAACCTACATATATCCATATAAAACTCCTGTCTTGACCATCTACTATTATTTAACCTACATATATCCATATAAAACTCCTGTCTTGACCATATACTATTATTTAACCTACATATATCCATATAAAACTCCTGTCTTGACCATCTACTATTATTTAACCTACATATATCCATATAAAACTCCTGTCTTGACCATCTACTATTATTCAATCTACATATATCCATATAAAACTCCTGCCTTGATCATAAAACTTGCCATAAAATATGAATGTTTGCAATAACCTAATTTTAGATGGGTGTTATTGCAGCCTAAAAATTCATCATATAGTTTACCGTAAATTTTATGATAGAAAAAGTGATTTTAAAATATTGTTGAATCAGTTATGATTAATATGCATTTCGTTCATAAGAGGTCCAATTTAGGCTGTTTAATCACTTGAAAAGCGATTCCAGAAATATATGGAATTCTATTGTTTTGATGGTCTCGACTTCATCGGAATGTGATAAATCTGGAATGTTATATTTAAACTGATTCCAATAAACTGGCTCGCAACATCCGAGGTATGCTGTAACAGTTTTAAAATATGAAAAAGTTCTACTATAGTTTCATATTTGTTCACAAACAACTAAGTTTATTCACTCTGATCAATTTAATTAGTACAAATTTAGTTGAATTATTCCAATCATCTAAAATATCCAAGATTGATGTACGAACATTTTTGAATAAATTGATTAACCACACTATGTATGAATTATATATATTCAGTTATTATTTATGAGTTCACCCGATTCACATAAATCAATCGAATCGTCAACAGGTTCATTTCAAACAAGGTTATTTATTGTTTCAATTTTATTGTAACCCTAAACCTGCAAGTGCTGATTACGTACTAGTTTTGTAGATTTTGAACATTAAGTTATTTTAAATTTACAATACATTTATTTTCAAGTGTGCAAAATCAGGCAACTGCTGTAAACTGAAAATATGGCATTAAAACACAAGATATACATATAAAAGGCAAATACCACTGACTCATTTACTCACCACTGTAACTTAAAAAGTACTAAGCCTACGAGGCTGACATTTTGTAGAGTCAACGGTCTTATGTTGTAGATGTGCAATAAGAAGGCATTTTAACAAATTCTTAGTAAATCGAAGCTGGCAGCCTTAGTGGAAGCTTAGTGCCAACAATTTTAAATGCCAAAAACAGTGTTTCTCTAATTGGACTGTAGCGGCTAAATGAACGGTTCTACAGCAAAACTAACCACATTTTCTGGATATGATTTGAGACGATCTACAACTTTGGCCCTATAACTTATTGCTCTATCTTACCTCCTTCATCCTTAGGTAGAGCTAGATTTTCAATTTGTGCTTGTAAATCAAATATCAAATTTACGTCCTCTAAGAGTAGACTTACAAATTTTTCTAGACTGTGAAACTTTGTTATCTAGGAGAACAAACTGTATTCAATGGGAAAATATACAATTTATTCTGAACACATGTATAGCCAGGTCATAGGACATGGCTAAACATGGCTAGAAACACGATATTTCACTGATACAGAGCCAATTACTGTACGTTGCTCCCTTACAGACTTTAAGATTTTTCTAGAGCAGGAAACTTTGTTATGTAGGAGACAAACCTGTTTTCAATCGGAAAATTAACAATTCAGTTTTAAAGCATGCATAGCCCAGACATAGGACATGGCTAAACATGGCGAAAAACACAATATTTTATTGGTTCAGAGTCAAATATAATACTTTGTGCCCTCTAAAAGTAGACTTACAGGTTTCTCTAGTCTTTGAAACTATTTTATCTAAGAGAACGAACTGATTTTAATAAGAAAATTTGCAATTTAATTTGACCAAATGCATAGCCAGTTCACAGGACATGGCTAAATATGGCGAGAAACCCCATATTTCACTGATTCAACTACAGTAATATATATAAGTCCTTTACCCCTTATCACCATTTATCCAAACTATATACGTCCAATAGACTTGACAATTTTTATATGTTTATTTTGGCCTCTAGAGAGGCTCATTAAGAAAGGATTTTCTTCTCCGACCTCAGGACTCCGTCCCACTGGCCTCCAAAATTGCCATGGCATTCTTATGGAGGTATATTAATTAGTTGATTTATTTGATTAATAGCTGTTAGATAAAAACAAATTGAATAAAATTATGGTAGGATAAACTATCAAAATAAAATATAGTTGAGTAAAGTAGTAAATTATTCATAACATCAGCTGTTCTAAATTGGATGGTATATTAAATAATTGTTTTTCATAAACAAAGTATTTAGTTTTATTTACTTTAAGTAATTCATTAATGTTTTTGAATTGTTGGAACATTTGACTTATAATTTTGATTAACAATTTTCAAACTCAATGACCGGTAAAGCGGGTGGGTTCAGCTAGTATGAATATAAACTTAAGTGTCGTCCCTAAATTACGTAACACCTGAAGAGGGAGGTTTTTTACAGCGTTATGCACCCTTATGTGGGAGGTTGGGGTGGGGGGTTTACACTCAGCGTTACGTTACAATCAACAATTTGTTTAGATTCATTCACAAAGTTTTGTCCTTTTTCCCAAAATACAAGAATTTTAAAAAGATTTTAAATTTAATTTAATCTGTTAGTATATTCTCACCAATTAGAAAACGAACGGAATAGTCTAAACAATTACTTAATCATAAATCGAAATATGCATGAAAGTGGACGAAATAAATTAAAGATAACTAACATCTAACCCCCCCTTAACAAAAAACATAAATTGAGTTGTAGAACACCATTTTCCATTCCTCTGGTTTGAGGAAGGAGAGTGTGGTTCACCGAAATCGATCACCATAATATTTGTGCATTTTGTACTTGTATTGTAATATATCTGTGCATTTTGTGCTTATATTGTAATACATTTGTGTTGTGTGACGTTTACTTGTACTGTAGAAAACATAATGTATTTAGAGTGGTTGGAGGCCTAGACTATTAATGTCAATCAAAAATATTTTGGTTTGTAGGAAAGTAACTTAAAATATTTGTCAGTGACTTAAAATAGCAATATCTTCTGGACATACAATATTGAAACAAAACTTCTCGATTCTTTGCATGTACAGAGTGAGTTTTATGTCCTTGCACACCCGGATATAATTTAAACGGCCAGAGATATCTATGTGAAACCTTGACCCTACCTATTATAACATATTTTCTTAATTTTTCAAGTTGTTGAAAATTTTGCCCCCCTTTTCTAAAGGGGGGTAAAGGAGGGCAACTAAACATTTTCAAATACAAACCCCTATCATGTGACCCCTCATTTTAAAGGGAATAAAAAATGAAATCCAATAATGCAAACTAGAGGTCTATACGTTTATTTTAACAGATTTTATGACAAATTTATAATAATAAAATCAGTAACTGTCTTGTCCTGTTTATCGTAACATGAGTCAACACTAACGCAAATTCTAAAAACAGTTACCTGTTTTAATGTAGCAGGTGTTCAAACTGTTCACCTTCGGCTGTTTGACAGTGTGCTAGACGTGTGTAAAAACTTATGACAGCATTCAAGAAAGTATCTCTAGGAATTGTTTGAGATAAGTTCAAAACTCTTTGCGTTAAGTCATGGACGTCTATTGGCCTTGTTTTGTACACCAGATATTTCATGTAGCCCCAAAAAAAGTAATCAAGTGGGTTAAGGTCAGGAGACCTTGCTGGCCATTCCACAGCGCCCCTTCGGCCTATCCACCTTCTTGGGAAGACATTATTTAGATATTGTCGTACTTCAAGACCATAGTGTGGTGGTGCTCCATCTTGTTGTAACCAAATGTTATCAGCTTCTTGTCCAAACATATTTTGGAGTGCAGGCACAATCTGGTTTTCAAGCATATCTAAATACTTCACAGAATTTAAGTTTCCATCAATTATAAATGGACCGACTAAGCGGTGATCAACTATTCCTGCCCAAACATTAACTTTTGAAGGGCGTTGTGTATGGGCCTCTACATACCAGTGTGGATTGTTATCTGCCCAGTAACGACAATTATGCCGATTGACGGCACCGTTGGTCATGAAAGTTGCTTCATCACTAAAAAGGATTCTGTTCAGTAACTCAGGTTCAGCGTCTAGTATGCCCATCATTATATCACAAAATTCAACCCTACGGTCATAGTCATCTTCACTAAGCTCTTGCACTAGTTTGACTTTAAAAGGTTTGAATTTATTATATTTAAGAATTTTTCTTACCGAAGATTGGCTAATGTCGTGCTCCAAAGCAGCTCTTCTCGTAGATATGTGGGAATGCATAACATCTAATGATTTCTCCTCGTCAATTACAGGAGCCCTTCCTGGCTTGGGTCTATCCTTTACAGAATGAGAATCATTAAACCGTTGAACAATTCTTGCCACCGTAAATCTAGTTATGGGATTGTTCCGGTTAGGAAATTCCTCATTGAATAATTCTGCTACTTCAGCGTATGATCTCATACGTTCTCCATAACCTCTCATCTCAACCATAACAACACAGTAATTCTTTCAAACTCAGAATTCTCCATGTAGAAATAAAATAAGTAACACTGTTTGTCAGAAAAATAATCTTAAACTGTTGTTGTTTATAGCAACTTAACCAATCAGCTGATGAAATGCAAGTGAGTAGTAAAGAGAAAGTCAACAGAAGATTGTTGCAACCGGTAAGATAAGAACAAGGGAAATTCCAAAGCATGTTGACTCATGTTACGATAAACAGGACAAGACAGTTACTGATTTTATTATTATAAATTTGTCATAAAATCTGTTAAAATAAACGTAGAGACCTCTAGTTTGCATTATTGGATTTCATTTTTTATTCCCTTTAAAATGAGGGGTCACATGATAGGGGTTTGTATTTGAAAATGTTTAGTTGCCCCCCTTTAGAAAAGGGGGCCAAAATTTTCAACAACTTGAAAAATTAAGAAAATATGTTATAATAGGTAGGGTCAAGGTTTCACATATATATCTCGGGCCGTTTAAATTATATCCAGGTGTGCCAGGACATAAAACTCACTCTGTATATATTTTTACCATCTCTTAAGGATTTTCAATGTTGTGAGAGAAATAGTAGCTTTACCTTCTTACATTTTAGCTTATTTTAAAGAGAACTTCTCCTAGAATAGTTTTCCAAGAAAGTAATTTGTTCCACTTTTGAATCATTAAATGAAAACCCATCAATATTCTGTGAAAACTATTAAAACTAACTTGATATATCTAATATTTTCAGGTCAGTTGTTTTCCTTACTTTATAAGTAGTAGTTATTATATGTCTAAAATGGAAAA